>JAOWCC010001589.1:63685581-64425546 GCA_030867875.1 Actinernus sp. WN-2022 | reverse complement strand
ACTCGTTTTGGTTAAGGGCAATTGACTGCAACAGCAATGCCATGCTATTTTTGCCATATGTCAACATGTTTCAAGATATCCTCTAGAGTAAATATTATGTCAGAGTGTTCCACAACTTGGTTAATTTGTTCTTTACCAAGTTCTAAAAATACAGTCGGGTAAGAGTGACATAACAGTAGGGGTGTAGTCCTCATTGACAATCACTACTTTCATCACAAGCCTTTTCTGTGACTGTCTTAGCTTATAGAGAAGTGTACTTTTCTGTCTTGTGAAACCTGTCTACATGCATGGTGATGATTTGGTGACAACAATTCTGCATCAGTATAGGTAGGTGGATGTCTTGATTCACCTTGGCATTTACACTTTTCACTGCATACATCACAGCAGTTGTGTCCACTGGGTAAATTGGGCAGTCAAAGTGCCTCATTAGCAATTTTCTTCAACAACTATCTGTTTTCACATATTCCTTCATGTCAGCATCGGCATCTTTCAAATTTAAGCCATTGAACAAGAGAGCAATACTTGGCTCTCCTGCTCTGCCACAGCGACCACTCTCTTTTATATAAGCTTGAATTGACTTTGAAGGGCCAAAGTGAATAATAATAAGAGTTTAATAATAAGTGAACCCCTCAATAGAGGGGGAGCGGATTTTAAATGGAATGGCCCATTGCCATTGGATCCTAGTCGTAGAGTTTATTTAATCACGTTTCACGGAGTGAGCACTAAGCTCGTTTAAATGTGTACGTGCTAATTAATTACATGGAATAAACCTTAAAAGCACACTGAATGCTTATACCTTTTTCCAGGAGACTGTGTTTTGATTGCTGTCTTCGTTGTCATACATCCACATGTGAACAAGACTAGGAACCACATGAAAAATTAAAGATTTTCCACTACCTGTGGGTAAACTAACATAAAATTCCTTTCCAGATATAAACCAGTACAAAGCCTCAAACTGGTTATCAGTGACAGACGATATTTTAAAGAGGGAAACTAATGAATCGACACAATCACGAAGACGTGTCCGCGATACAACAACATCCGCCATCTCCGCCATCTTGAAATTCACAGCCGTGTATGAAATCAGCAACCAATCAAATCAGCAACCAATCAACGCGTTCGTCCGGATTCTTGACGAACTTACGTCATCAGTATGGAATTTTTACACCCAACTCGCAGACGTCTCTCTCGGGGGGCTTATTTCCACCCGATGTGAGGCGGCTGTATTCGCAGGCTACTACAGATCAGGTGTAATCATGTCTCCTCTTCATGGGTTATCTCGATATTTTAGGTCATCAGAAGATCTCCTAACGGCTTCACAAATAGTTCTGAATTCACGCTTCGAACCTGAAACTTCGGCATGATCATTTCCCGTTCTCTTTCTGTTTTGCAAATATTCGATCTAACAGTAAATATATAGAGTGCATTTAAATACTCAGGCTTATTTTAGCTATCCTGCCTGTCCCGAATAAAAATGTTGTGTTCTAGATGAAATCTTGAAATTTAAACCAACTGCATAAGTCTTCGCTATGAAGATTTACAAACGCGCGCGGATATCGGCTGTAGTTGCATCAGTTAATGACTTTACTCCTACGGCCATAATGCACCCGATATAGTTATATAGTTGAGGTGTGGGGGGTCAAAGTTTTTGCACTTCGTTGTATATATATAACACTTGTTTTCAAAAACTTTGCTATTGATATATATATATATGTCTTTTGTATTCCCATCAAACCTCCGTGTCAGGTCCCTGGTCTTTTCAAAAGACAAGGTACAATAGGCTATTAAGAGACACAATAGCTCTGGACCACAAGCAGACGGTCATTGTTAACTCAATAAAGGTTTTCAGGTTTTATTTTTTTGATTTTGTCCCCAATAAAATAATAGTCAAACAACACATTGATATTAAAATTGCTCCGATTTTGTGTACAATTTTAGCGTATTTTTTTTCAAGGTTTTGTATGGAAACTTTCAAATATGAATATTTAATTTAGTTGCAATTATGCATTCTACACAAAAAATTAAAATGGTAACCTCGATTTTAAATACAGTTGATTTTTGACACCGTAAAATTCGAAAGCCAAATTAATAATTGAAGTTGTTTTTCCGTGGATGATTTCTTAGACCCTGTCCACATTAATCCTGAAAAATTCGAAAACGTGACTTTTTTTATTAAAAACAAATAAAATCGTCTTCCCACGGTGGGCACAAACGACCATAAAAACGGCATCAGTTCTATATTTTAAAAAGTGTTCAATGCAGACAATTGAATTTTGGTAGAAGGATGTAGAATCGCAAAAGGAATATAACCTGATTTTTTAAGCTACGTTACTACCATCGTGACGTCACAATGACGTCATTTATCCATTTGTAATACGTTTCTTGCAACTGTTCATTATCTCTAAAAACGAAATGTCGTATATTGTTAAAATCTACTCGTGATGAGAATGAAGGAATCGAAAACCCGATGTCGATTGGTTAAGGAAATCAAAAGTTATGAAAGTTTGAATTTTGTCCATTTTCCAGCCAAAATTTGGCGGGAAATAAACAACACAAAAGCATTTATGAAAACATCGCTTCATTCAATTTTTAGAGTTGTAAATATTGTTGCATGACATTTTGTCCAATCATAAAACACGTTGGTGGCTAAAATCGTATGTTTTTTGAATTGTGATTTTTTGTCCATAACCGGCTTAAAATTGAATATCAAGACAAAATGAAAGGCTGATTGTACGGTACTGGGAATATATATAATTATTACCGATATTTCGGTTGGCACGGCCAACCTTCCTCAGGGTACACAAGTATATGGCAAGAAACCGTTAGTTACAAATTTTGAAAACACGAATGTGAGACTAGGAGATAAAATTACAAGTGATGAGTGGTCGTGATAGAGAACTAAGCTAAATACAATTCCATAATAGAGACTAAGTGGTATAAAATTACATTTCTTCTTTTCTGTTCATGCCTTTAGGTTCTAATGTTTGTCCTTTATCAATAAGAAATGCCTCGCGAGCCTTGCGTACGCCATCTCTATTAGAGTGGATGAGTTCTAAGGGAATTAATTGCATGTCATTAGGGCAATGGTTGTTAGTAAGAAAATGATCCGAGACAGCAGTAGCTTTAGATTTGTTAGTAGGTTTGTCAACAGGGCGACGGTGTTCATTAAAGCGATCTTTAAGGCGACGCTTAGTTTCTCCTATGTATTGAGCATTACAGCGTTTACAATGAACCATGTATATGAGATTTTTAGAATTACAGTCAATGTGATGTTTGATGGGCCTGATCTCGCCAGTCGAATGAAATGTATAATTAGTTTGGCCGTGATTAATGTAATTACAAGTTAGACAATTATTACCACAGCGAAATGAGCCATGGGGGTCGTTAAGAGAATCAAGTGTATCAGTGTGGAGTTTGGATTTGACTAAAGCGTCGTGTAAGTTTTTACTGCGTCGAAAGGCTGCAAACGGTGGAGTTTGGAATACGTTTATGCATCGGTTAGATGAAGAAAGAATGTTAAAATTGAAGTCATATTTTCGGCAACGTCATTATGACGTCATACGTTTTTATACATGCCCTTAGAAAAAAATCCTTTGAGTGATTTTCGAGTTTTAGTGATGAAATGCGCTAGTCTGGCACTCAAAACCCACATTATTTTATTTTATTGATTTTTTAACAATAGGCAGCCTTATTTAGGTATGACACCTGACGTCACTAAATATGACGTCATAGCAACAGTCATTCCTATATAACTTTTGCTATAATAGTCGTAGAACGTTTAAATTTGCGCCAAAGGAAAGTGTGTCACGAAGGCCCTTTGATGTTGTAATCTGCTTGTAACATCTATTGAAGGGGGACTTTTACCAAAAAAGGAGGCATCACTTATGACGTCACAACAACGTCATCATACTAACATAAAACACCTAAAATATGTAGTTTCATTTTGTTAACAAGTCACCAACATTTCTTCAAATTGAGACTATAAGTAAAGAAATGGTGTTAATTTTAATTATTTGTCCACGCTCACTGATGCCGATTTTCACGTACTTTATGCCCGACGTGTCCCTCCACACTATCGTTTTCGAATTTGTCGCCGTCCACACTAAAACGCGAAACCCGGCGGCGTTTTCGAATTTATACACCCTGGAGAGCGTCTTCAAAAAGATCCGGATAGACTCGAAAGTGTATCTGTTTTTAGCCGTTTTAGGGCCCGTTTACAAGGAGATAGGGTTACCCTAGCCTAGCACTAGGGTTACCCCACACCGCGGCAAAACGTCACGCGCATGCGTATTTGCTATTTCTTGTCCGCGCGCGGCCGCCCCCAGTTTCCCGCGAAAACTGAAATGAAGCCGTGATTTTAACGTTTCTGCTTAAAAGTATTCATTTGTGAACTGTTTTGTCAAAAATTAAGAAAACGACTTAAAAGCTAAGCCTAAGACTTTAACAAGTTGAAGTTTTCTTAATTTGTAAGTCATTGTGAGTTTACTAAGTTATACAATTATTTACTAAAAAAGTTGAAACCCTCGGTAATTTGTATTTGATAGCGGAGCCTTCGTTCTTTTGGCCAGCGGAGCATACCGTTTTGCCACGGTGTGGGGTTACCCTAGCACTAGGGTCAATAACTGCCCGAGCCAACTCAACACAAGCCAGTTGAAGTCTCTTTCAAATATATTCTTCATTTGAAAAGCCGTTTCTTATGAAATGTCATACTAATGAATGAAAACATGTGCTACTAATATCACTCTACCACTTTTCTTTCATTTTTATCCGGTTCAAACTGATCTGTGGAAGTAATTTTGATTTTACTGATTCTTTGGTAGCTTGTGAGCCGCTAGGCTCGCCGCCGCCAAAATCATTCAAGCATAGAAAACAACATGGCGGACACGAGTAGAGTTCTGGTGGGTTTTGGTGGATTAACGTCGATTCTTCTTTCTGTGCTGCCCTTTATTGCAGCTATCTAGTATCCTAGAATGTTGTTATGTTACCTACTAATTGCTAGAGAACTTTAGAAACTTGGCTCTAGAATAGAGTTGACTCGGGTAGGCGGGTTACCCTAGCAAACCGTTTACAAGGGCAAAACATAGCCCTAGTGCTAGGGTCACCCTAGCTCTCAGACAGGGTAACCATAGCGCTAGGGTAACCCGGGCAGCCGAGTTGAGTGGTCCCGCCTGCTTGTAAACACATCGCTAAAAATAAGAGGAAATGACCCAGCGCTAGGGTATAAACGGAAGGCCTAAACGGATAAAAAAAGATGCGTTTTCGAATTTATCCGGATTAGTGTGGACAGGCCAGGGCCTTAGATTCGAATCGCACATAAGAGCAAGAAGAGCACAAACTTTCATACAGTTTCACTAAAATTAAACTATTATGTTTTGTTTCAATGAACAAACTGTATTGCATTCAATCAGGAACCTGTGTTCAACGGGAATGTCCCACTTTTTTGGTAATCACTCTCACAAAGAGCTCTGTGTCTACAATATGAAAACAATGACAAAATCAAAGCTAGATCATCTGAAAACAGAAGAAGTTTTTCTTGAAACAAAAATACACTTTGTGGCAGTCATTATTTCGATATTGTTGTCGGCAAGTTAATTTCTTCATGGAACACAACACCGATTTACAATGGGAATATTCAGTCTGCTGTGACCGTTTCCCAAAAAATAAACACCGCTGCTCCAATGAAATTAAACAGATTTCTGATTGAATGTAATATTTTTTTTATTGAATCGAGGTTTCTTGTTTAAGGTTTCTTCTTAATATTTGGTGTAAACGTATGAGATCAAGCGAAAAATGGCGCGAAAATGCTGAAAAAGTCGCAACCTTTCTAAAACGTTTTTTGTTAAAGGACTCCTGCTTTGTACGCTGTCAATTATCCTCGGTAAATATAAAATTAAAATGAGGTTTCCTTTTTACATTTTATTCTGTAGTATAAACTGTAGACATCATCGGCTAAATCGAGGCCAATTAAATATTGATATTTTGAAATTTCATTGACTAATACAAATATTTTTTTAAATACGACGCAATTGTACGAAAAATCGGACTAGATTGAAATACTAATTTAATAGGCCTTTTGCAACAGACGGTCACGTGACTTGTTGGCCCATAGTAACGCCATACTGGGTTGCAAGCTAACCAGCTCTCCCTTGACAACCAACAGAGATTGACTGAGCCGTGGTATCATAGCTGGACTTCGAAGCGTTTTTTCGTCTTACTTACTAAATTAATCTCGAAATAAGTCTTATACAGAACAAAAGTAAAGGTTTTTCTTTACTTTTGATCCGGTATTTTGTCAAATATGCGGCGCAAAATAGAGTTTGGACGCTCAAACGAACTCACCTCGAATCTCAGGCATGGCGGCCGCTAAACACAACTTGGCTAAACTACAGAATACAGGGCCACTTACCAAGGTCTACCCCAGAGCCACTGGCTCGGTGGCTCGGTAGTCATGATTATAATTAATATGCAAGTTACCTGTGGTATATATTGTTAGTGGCTCGGTGGCTCGGTAGTCGCATTGATGAGTAACTAATAATCAGATTCATTGGCAGTGAGGTCGGTAAAAACGGCAGGTATAAACGGCGCGTAATGACTTCTAGGGCTTAGGTTAGGTTAGGGTTTAGGGTTAGGTTAGGGTTAGGTTAGGGTTAGGTCATTGAATATTCATTTAACGGCACGACTACCGAGCCACCGAGCCACCGAGCCACTAAAAATATACACTCCAGGGTCATTGAATATTCATTAATGATACTTCGTTCTTTTAAAGACGATGATATAGACTACCGAGCCGAAATCATTGAATATTCATTAATGATATTTCGTTCTTTTAAAGACGAATAGACTACCGAGCCACCGAACAAAATAGATAGAGCTTCAAAAGTGGCCCTGCATTCTGTAGTTGCTCCCACAACTTAGTGAACTCTTTCGATTGCTTGTTTTAATGCTAGTGAATAATCGGCCAAACACAATAAGCTTTTCCTCAGGACTCAAACGAATATTGGGATAAATACTGTTTATTCTAGGCGCTCGTTCATGTACTTAAAAAAAATCCTGTGTTTAACTTTAATTAAGCTACGAAAATATTCATAAATGTTGTATTATTTAAATTTAAATGTTCGTTTCCTTTGCCTTAACTTAGAAAAGGACAGGCTATGGCTAGCTATACATGTACTTGAGGAGATGCAGAAATTATCTTAGAATATTATTTTAGTTTGATACTGAATCTGTGGGTGTTACATGTCCAGTTTTGAAGCAAAGAAAAATATCAGGACTTTGATAAGTTTTATATATCTCTACTTAGTCATTGGAGAGAATGTTATATATTTTGTTTCTTATTTTGCTATTAGCCAGTAACAGGCATACATTATTAACCACTCGCTATAAAATTTTAATATTATTAAAGGAACACTGTCAATTAACCCAAAAATTATAAACATTCTCATGACTAAAGACAAAAATATTACCCTGCAAGCAGAGGTTTCTCATCTCTCTGCCAGGCAGAGAGATGAGAAACCTCTGCTCGCAGGGTACAAAAATATTTACTCAGATTACCAGAGTATGCAGTGTACTAGCCGAGAAAATTTGAGACAATTTTGATAAAGGAATATGGCAAAGATTTGAATGGATGAAAAATACTGCTTTTAAGAGAAATTTAGAGCAACTTGAAATATGTTCACTGTAACCGAAATCAAGTTTATAGAGGCCCGGTTATTAGGGGGAGGTGGGGTGCTGTTATCCCTTATCCCTATATTTTTCAGGATAGTTAATCACTTATCCCTGAGATGCAGATGGCTGTTATCGATTATCCCGATGGACTTTGGTCATCCCTTATCCCTACTGTTTTCTGGTTTGTTATCCCTTATCCCCAATACCCCTAACCAGGCCTCTTTATAGAATTAGCTTTTGTACTCCACTTTGTCATCCTTTATTGAAAAAATTTGAAAACCATATCCGGGCATTCACATAGTATTACTCTTCGAATTCAGGGTGTTATTTTTGTAGTTTCGTTTTAAAAGAAACTTGAAGATTCAATTCCAATGACAGTGCCCCTTTGACATCCACTAGACCATATAAAAAATAAAATTAGATTAATAAACACTATCAGACCCTAATTCCTTATTTTTTTGGTTTTATATGCCTTGCTTCTTCCTGGGGGTACTCCCATATATGGACTATACGGGGATGATCCACTGGATAGGGTATGGTTTTTCGAGTTTCTGGTCTTATACGGGGTATCCATTTTCACATTGACAGATCTTGAACAGGGTATGGTATTTATCACTTTTGACATGACATTTATCTGATGTAAACATCATACTCATTACCAGATATCGATTTGTAATCAGTTTATCCCTGACCTCTAAATAAAACAGTCGACTTTATAGACACTTCTTGTGGATTCTTGTTGTATTTTCGTCTTATAGAAGGGTATAACATTTTAACACTTTGTCTTGAACAAGGTATGGAAATTTGATTGTTTTGGTCTTAAACAGGGTAAGGGTTTCAGAGCCCCATGATTGATATCCAGATTAAACAATGCCTAATTTGCACTTAAAGAAAAACACCAAGTCTAAGTATTCCAACCAGTTAAGCTTAATTAATTTAATAATTAGATTAAATTAAATTCTTAAGTTCTTTACATTTTCTAGCATGTCACTTTTTGAAACATTAGAGTTGATGTGTTTGCTGCAGGAAGCTTACAAGATGTTTAATAAGTTCTCAATATTTCATGTCACCACACCAAATATAGGAAAAATATAGTTGAGAAAAACTGACTCCCTCTTTAATATTAAAGAAAAAGAGCTAGCCAGAAAACATACCGATTTACAGGTGCCAGAGCACTAACTGATTGCTATATGGTTAATTATAGACACATGACAACACAAGACCAGTTCTTCAAAGTTAAATATTTTATTTATTTTTCATTTTTTCTTCTAGTACTTTCACTGTGCAAATACAGAGCTTGGCCTTCCTGTATGTGGTCATATAGACCATTGCATTTTAATACTGACACTGTCACCGTTCGTCAATGTTACATGTACTCTCCAAAGTTATAAACCTGAGAAATTAACGCCGTAATTACTGGTTTATATAACATAGTATAAAAGAAAGAAGGAATCTGCTCAACTATTACAATACTATTCGTTTAGCCATGTTTGCCATGCCTGAGATTCGAGGTGAGTTCGTTTGAGCGTCCAAACTCTATTTTGCGCCGCATAGTTTGACAAAATACCGGATCAAAAGTAAAGAAAAACCTTTACTTTTGTTCTGTATAAGACTTATTTCGAGATTAATTTAGTAAGTAAGACGAAAAAACGCTTCGAAGTCCAGCTATGATACCACGGCTCAGTCAATCTCTGTTGGTTGTCAAGGGAGAACTGGTTAGCTTGCAACCCAGTATGGCGTTGCTATGGGCCAACAAGTCACGTGACCGTCTGTTGCAAAAGGCCATTTCGGGCTACTTTATGATAGCCACTACAAACCAACTATCGCTGACGTCAGGCGAACCACAAGCGAACTTGTAAAATCTTGTTATTAAAACGACTAGGTTTTTTACGAGGCAGATCAAGCGAAGAATGGAAACGACGGATATACTGACTCCAATGCGAACCATGAAACGATTACCCTCCAGCAAAGATTACTTTTTTATTGCTTTATTCTTCGAACAAAAATAAAGCTTTTGACAGTCATTGTTTTCATATTGTAAACGCAGAGCTCGCTGTCTTATTTTCTTGGCGAATTGCATTGCCAAAAAAGTGCGACACTCCCGTTGAACAATGCAACTAAGAAATCACACCGTAAAATTCGAAAGCCAAATTAATAATTGCATTTTTTTTTCGTGGATGATTTCTTAGACAAAATCAAATAAATAAAACATGAAAACCTTTATTGAGTTAACAATGACCGTCTGCTTGTGGTCCAGAGCTATTGTGTCTCTTAATAGCCTATTGTACCTTGTCTTTTGAAAAGACCAGGGACCTGACATCGGATGTTTGATGGGAATACAAAAGACATATATATATTATATATATATATCAAAAGCAAAGTTTTTGAAAACAAGTGTATACACATAATATATATATACAATCAGAAAAATATTTTAAGTAGTCAGAAAAATATTTTAAGTATTTTAATATATTGTTCTTACTATTTATCTACTAAACTTAAAGTCGTAGCTTTAAATATCTAAATTACCTCATTGTACCTTGCACTTTGTCAATTTTAGTTTAAATTTATTACAGATTACAGTTAACAAATGTTAACAAATAATATAGGTTCGCAATGAGTAAGTCGTTGATTCATTGCAATAGTTAACAATTAGACCCGCAGCCTGAATGGCCGGACTACGAGTCAATAGCCCATGAGGGCAGCCGAACTATTTAACTCGTAGCCCATGAGGGCGTGAGGTCTAATTGTTTTAGTATAAACTAACTAGTCGGACAGTAGAAATAATAGAAAGAAAGAAATTGAAGTTGAATTTGTTTTTTTATTTCGTGAAAATGCGTGCGGTTTTTCTCTACCATGGGCTATCACAAATATACCTATAGTAGCGTAGCCAATCAGAATGCAGGATTTGTAATAGTCCACTAGTTGGTTTATACTAATTGTGGTTATACCTCCATAGAGGGTGTTTTTGGTTGGACCCCTCCATCCCGTGATGTTTTTCCCGGGTGTTGAAAAAAACCTTGTTGTTGTAGTAAAGAGTTATAATAATTCCAAAATTATCTTTTTTCATCATTTTTGCTAATACATTTTATTGTAAACTTGACTTCATCTGAATGTTGAACAGATCTGTTGAACGGATGGTTAGGTTTTTGGACGACAAAAAGCCTAAAATGCAGCTGGAATTCATCTGCTGAAATTTTATACCAGCAGTGCTCCTGAAACGTTGTCGCGATATGACACTCGTCCGCGTTTTTGATCATGTTGTCGACATAGGAATTCGTTTCTAATTCGACGATAATTCGACATTTGATCTAATGTAGATTGCCAGTGCCAATTTCCAGCCTTTAATATTCTGTTTCCTTTGAGTCACCCTTGTTTTTACCTCGGCCGAAGCCCGAGTGTTGACATTTCTAACTAGTACCTATTAATATAATTTTATCATTGACATTATGCGTGGAGCAATCGATCGTGTAAACAAATGTCACGAGCGCTATCGGCGGTCACAATTTATAAATCACTTAAAAGAGTACTTCCTTGATACATTTTTTTACAGAATAATGAAATAAGCGAACTGAATTACAAGGATGGGTAACTAGTTCCTGTAAAAACTAGTGTTGGTCTGCCTCGGGATGGAAGATAAACACTGGTATATATAATCAACTAAAGTCGATTGAGGTATGCTAACTGCCGTGATTACTCGCTTCCTACGTCGTGGTTACTCGCTTCCCACGGCGATTAGCATACCTTAATCGACTTTAGTTGATTATACCACTGAATTACAAGGAAACAGATTGCAGTCAATATACGAAACATGATTTTGTCAACCACTTGCTAAACGCGACGAAATATCGGATATCGATTGCCATTAGCCTCGTTCTCAATCTCTCTTGGCTGTGCTAAACATATTACACATCGTACGAATGACATAATTCCCCCATTACAATAACGCCAGCGTATGTATCAGTCTACGGGTTAAAAACATACTTGGGTACTAAAGCCTCCTGCTACCTAGATATGTTCTCTAATAATAATATAAATAACTTACATAGTATTTCCCCTTGAAGACGGAAAGAGCCGCAATGGCGATGTCTGCAGCCAGTGGTATGTTTCCTTGTTCCAACACTTCCATAAAATCAAAGTCAGTGGCATTAATATGGGATGATAAGAGAAAGTACACTACTTCAGCAGGACGAATTGGCTTGACCTAAAGAGAAAAAAGGTGCTTATTTAAAATGGAGTCTTTCCCATCGTCACGTCAAATACAAAAGGGAAGATATGTTCCTTGTGGCAGTTTATGCACAGGTAATCCATACTACTGTGTATGGTCATGACACGTGAGTAGTAATATAGCAATGGTTGGATCCGGGGGGAAAGTGCGCAATGAATAATTAATAAGTAATAAAAGCAGAGCTCCGGTACGGGCCGAAGGTCCACGTAAGCGGAACACCATAGGTAAAGGATGAGAGCAAAAATAGGCTGACTTCCGGTTTCACTCGCCCTAGAACCCGACGATCGACCTGCCTGAAACCAGGTAGCCGGGATAGACACCTTGGCCAGTAGCTAGTGATAGTTTTTCTTTCATTTTTCCTTATCTACTTGTTTTCTTCTAAACCTTTCGTATCGATTTGCCTTGATTTTTTTAAATCTTTGTTTTCTTTATATAATTTATCGCTTTTTTTTCTGGTCGTTACCTGAGTTCAGATAATCGACCGATTTAGCTTGTACATTTGTTGTCCTAATTCATATCAAATGACAGCTCTACAGAGGATTCAGTGCTTTGTTTTCCAGTTAGAGAAATTGATACATTTCCTTTTGGGATACATAAAAACAAGAAAGCATTACTCAAGGG
Source organism: Actinernus sp. WN-2022 (assembly GCA_030867875.1). Taxonomy (NCBI): domain Eukaryota; kingdom Metazoa; phylum Cnidaria; class Anthozoa; order Actiniaria; family Actinernidae; genus Actinernus; species Actinernus sp. WN-2022. The sequence continues at coordinate 64,413,032 of JAOWCC010001589.1, read as the reverse complement.
AAAAGTCAGGTGGACTTAAATGGGACAACAAACATGCAAGCTGACTAGGTCTATTACCCCCGGCTTATTTTCAGTCATTTGCCTTCATGGATTTTAAGGTGAAGCAGCACTTAATGTTTGTGTAGGTAATCTAGATGAGTGCTATCGCGGTAATATAATTACATGACAACGTACAGGACAAGTTTGCGGATTACTTACCTTCACTGCTAAACCTACAGTTTGCGGCACGCCTGTAAGAGGTATAATTCTAACTGACAAATTCAATGTGTGATCAAGCACTGGGTCTCCAACAGGTAGTACGGTAACCATATCAGGGGATTTACCAGATTGTAGAATCATTCCGATAGAATGATTTGATCCTAATATTAACTCGTACTGAGCTGAATGTTTATCAGTCCCCTCCTGCCATCCTCTACAGAGTATTCTAAATTGTGTATGAAGTACTTTTCCTATCTTGGGTATCACAAAGCACTGCCCAACTGGCATTGAATAGTTTGCTGATACAACAAGTCCATAACCAAAGTTGACGTCTGCTCTCAATGTAAGTATACCGTATCCAGTAATTGTATTACTTTCTAGCCGTATTACAGTCCTGGTAGTTACTTCTTTAATGCTGCCATGAAGGATTGTTGTGGTTCTAAATATGACACTCCAGTTTTGTCTCCTAGTCATGTTACATCCAACACCGCTACAGGACATAGAGAAAAACAAGTATTTTCTAATTCGTCTTTCTATGCCAGGACCGCAGTTAGACAGGCACCTATCAGGGAAAATATAAATTAAAGTATTTGTTAATGATAATGGTACATGCAATGTAATTAACGTTCTACAAGAAAACCTGGGCCGTCTTCCACAGTATGGAAATCCGTATTTCTAGAAAATTTAACGAATATTTCCATGGTATTTTCCATAGTTTTGTCGATATGTTTACAATGGAATTGGACAGGAAACTATAGAATATTTCCAAGCATTTTCATACTGCAGTGCTAGGAAAAGCGATTGCAAAAGCGATTGCAATAACACCTGACTCTGTATTACACGACTTTCCTTGCCGAACTCTGCAAGGCTATACCCACTTGAGTTATATTTTGCAATTTTCGCTGACGCCAGACTCCCCCTCTAAAAGGACAGGTCTGCCTAATCAGCTGCGCATGAGAGTCGGCGGTAGAAATATGGGACGTACTGGTTCATGATAACTACTTAAAATTCGAAGATTGTACTTTTTTTTGTAAAATGCTGTGAATTCCAAATTTCTAGTGACTTTTTAACCAACCAACTGGTTGGCGGCAGCAGATAATTAAGGTGCGAGGATGGATTTGCAACTTTAAAAGGTATAAAAAGGAATATACCTTAGTTTGTATTAATGCATAACAGTTACCTTAATATAATTTTAGGCGTTGGTAAGATCTTGATTTGATGAAACACAGAAACATTTCGTTTCCCTTTCTGTGCGTTCAACTTGATTGTGTAAGTTTGATTGACAGTCAGTTTGTTGATACCTAATCTTACAACTGGCGGTGTCTGGGCAACACCAGAAAAGCTGTAATAATTGGGCTGCAAATACTCTTTTGAATTATCAATCGCAAGCAGTGTGGAGCTTATGACATCTCCTTCCTGAAGGCAGGACCATGTAAAATTGAGTCCCTTGTATAGTCTCCAGTATTCCATGAAGTCCCTGGACTGTCTTGCGTCAAAAGTAACATTAATCATCCCTTTCATGGCAATGACAGGTCCTCTGACTTTAGCCACGAGCTTATTATCGTACATCTGGTAAAACCCATAATCGTACGAGACCCCAAAAGTAGCACCATTAACTATAGTCTCCGCTGTACACATAATGTATGCCAGTGTGGTAACGTATCGATATCCAAACATTTGTCTGAATACCTTAACGTGTAGAACGTTCGGCTGTCCTATCGGCTGGAACAACTTAAATAGCCCAGTTTGAGCGTGAATGCCGCTGCCAACACACGTGATGATTGTAGACGCAGAGGAATCGTTACACCTGCTCTGGGAAGACACATCGAAAGAAAGTATTCTTGCTGGTTTTTGTACCTCGATTGGTGTTTTGGAAAGACCTATGTTGATAATAGGCGGGAGGCAGTCATGACCAACTGAAAGACAGAATTAATCAAAAAGTTAAAAATATTCTGTTGTTTAAACAATTGATAGCATCTAAAATCATGGCTGCTTGAAGTTTGTGTTATTCGTTTGCATACCATGAAAGAGGGAAATAGCATTTTAAAGGCCCTACCTTTGTTTTCAAGAGTTAAGACGTGCACCTATGGAATAATATCCGGCTGTGGCAATATTATTATAAATTATTTTCTTGCAAAAGAGGAAGCTTCGCAAATTTGTGGATTAAAACAGAGCAATACTTAACAAATATATTTCATTCTGCCGTGTCTGTCCTCTTATATATGCACAGATGACGTCACAACGTGAAGAGAACAAACTGAGAAGTGCACCACGAGAGGCAGTCGAGTGACGTAACTGAAGTTCTCTTCACGTTGTGACGTCATCTGTGCATCTATAAGAGACAGATGCATGGCAAACTATTTGTTTTATATAATAATCGAAAACTACGAACAATGAAAATATCCAATCAAAACTAGTTGAGAAATTATTATTATTATTACTTTTAACAATTGCCTTTATTTATACTACAAAAACATAACTTTACAAGTGCAATGGTGCAAAGCTAAGGAAAAAAGAAGTGCTTACCTACGAATACAAAAACATATTACAATTTACAAGTGCAAATTATCGTTCGGTCATTAGATTTTCAGGTCGTTTTAGCCAGTCATATATGGGTTGCCATTTCGTTTGGAATTTTTCATCTTTTTTTTGTTGATGGCAGATTCTCTTTCAACGATTGCTTTTTTGCTTAAGAGGATAAGGAAGCTTTGAAAACAGAAGGGCGTATTTCTTATAAGTGATGTATACATATGAAACTTTGCAATTATCAATACATGGTTTAGCAATTTGCTATTTTCAATAGGATCAACTGACCAGACCATACAGGATATGTGCGGTGATTAGGATTAACGTTTGCGATGTGTTTTTTAACCACCATTTCTTGAAATATTCCCAGAATGTTTTGGCTTCAACACATTGGGCGAACATATGTTCTAAAGTGTGTCTCTCAACACAGAACGGGCATTGATCGCTGTCTTTTATTTTTACTTTGAAGAGGAAATCATTTGTAGCAAGAATGTTGTGGTTAATCTTGTATTGGAATATGCTTAATTTTATCTCTTTTGTAATAGCGAACGGAAGTGTGTAAATTTCTTTTAACTTATTTTCGGGTACCCCTTGGCTTTTTAATTTCCTTTGAGCGGTTGGTGCTTTGAATTGTTGCTCTATGAGTACTCCGCGAGTCTTTTTGGCTGTAATATTTTGCGCGTTTGTGAAACATTTAGGTGCATGGATGTGGTGCGGGTATAGGTAAATCAACTGGTAATTCACCCACATTTACTCGCTTATACGTTTTTATTGCATTTATGAGCCCTATAAAAGTTGTTTTAATTTTAAACTTAGTTTGAAATTCATGATAGGTAAGCAGTTTGTGGTTATCATTACACCAATCGTCACAGCTGTATATCCCTTTTTGTGTCTGCCAGCCTCTTTATACAGCTGATTTTGATTGCTTTTTCAATATCACCAAAATTAATCACACAAAGGCCACCATCTTCTTTACGCCCAATTAAAGTTGACTTCTTTTATTTTAGGGGGTTTATTTTTCCAAATACATATGTATGTAACTTCATCCACTTGCTCGGAATATTTTTCTGGTATGGGCAAAACAGATGCATTGTAGACTAGTTTCGATAATCCCAAAGTTTTCACTATGTTTATACGGCCATATGAGACATTTTTTAAGATGTTCAAGTTTATCAAGAAAATTGAGCTTGGTCGTTGCATCTGTATTGTAAGAAAAGTATACCCCTAGCGCCAGAATAGGTTGTTGTGGCCAGTTAAAGTCAAATGGCTTTTCACGCGAGTTGAGAAATTGGTTGCGCGCTGGTGACGCCATCCATGCGTGTGTCCTCTAACATCACACGGCTCTTGATCAGGGCCGGGTTGTTCAAAGCCCGATTAGTGCTAATCCAGGGTTAATTCCCATGACAACCAATAGGTTCTATGCAGAGTTAATCCAGGATTAACAGTAATCGGGCTTTGAACAACCCGGCCCAGATCTCAAACAGAGCGTGTGTTTTGGACTGATTATTATCATAAAAAACACTCTTGCAACAGATCTTGTAAACTGAGAACTAATCTAACGAATATTAAGTTACATAACTATACAAGCATGTGCAACACCACAATATAGCCCCTTTGAAATTGGGTATCGTTGTGTTTGCCAGGAGTGTTAAAGCCTTATTTAACGTCGGTAACTCGTGACAGTCTCGTGAGACTGTTAAACTTGAGGCCGACGTGGGACCTAACGGTTTTACGTCCTTATCCGAGAAGACGTGAAGGTCTAACCATTTGCAGCTCGAGAACGAGATTGTCACAAAAAGCAGCACCTTATACTCATTTATTTTAAAGACACTGAGAGAGTATTGGTCCGGCCGGGATTTCAACCCGCGACCTACCGCACAACACGCCGGAGCTTAACCTCTGAGCTAAACGGAAAGCGTTCTTACGTATTTATAAAATAAAAAAAACTTTATATTGCGCACCTGGGTATTTTACTTGAATATACGATGGCACGAACACCTTCCCTTCTCTGATAGACTGCTGAAGTTTGAGGAGGATAATTTCTCGTCTACTTTGAAGGCAGTAAATTTCAAACTCCGCCGTGACTCGAGGAATGTTTTGCTCAGACGGTTTAGGACTGAAACGAAGACAGACGTGATAGATTAGTTTAATGGGAGCAATTTGTTTCAATAATAAAAATGTCTACGTTACCTTAGACGTTGAAGCTTGACGGAAACAAATCCAGAAGTGGTTTGGAGATAGTACGATATCTATATGAATTAAAATAAAAGTTGCATTGATGTTAATATACATACAAAAACTCTCCATACATTCATTCGAATCATAGTTAATTGAGTGGAATGGTAAGGAAACCCGTCAAATGTCAAAAGGGCTAACAAAGGCGCTTCAATTTATGTTGGAAGAGGATAAGACAAAAGATTGTGCACGATCATAGTTCATTAGCGTCCACTGAACCCACGCCTTTCAATTGGCTGATTGATGAACATATTGGAATTTGTATTGTGTTTTGTGCACGGTAATGGTTGAAAAAAACACGAACAAAGACATATAACAAAGAAGGTCGCTGGGTTTCATAACCACTTCCACTCTATGAACTATGTTCGAACATATGTACATGTAATCGACTGTTTTCTGGTGCAATAGACCGATTTAGCTTGTACATTTGTTGTCCCAATTCAGATCATATGACAGCTCCCCAGAGGATTCAGTGCTTTGTTTTCCAATTAGAGAAATGTGTACATTTCCTCTTGGGATACAGAAAAACAAGAAAACATTAATCAAGGGAAAAGTCAGGTGACCTGAATTGGGACAACAAATGTACAAGCTAAATCGGGCTATTAACGATAAATAGCGTGAGTGATATTTCAAAATTTCATCAAGATTGATTAGGGCGAGTGTAATTTGGAAATATCACGAGCGGTAGTTATCGTTAATTGCACCAAAAAGCCAGACCTATCGGATTCTTTGTTAATCATTTATCTAAAAAAACATTTCACGACTAATGAATTTACGACAGCAAAGACAGGCATGTAGTCAAGGATACCATACAAGTGCAGACAAAGCAACCGTTTTTATTTCGTTGGATCGGAATGAGGCTAAGAACGATATCATATTGCACTGAACGGCAAGGAATGTAAAGAGGTGTTAATTTTCTATTCTTGTTCTTCGTAAATTTATTGGTTGATACTCATAAATTCAATGGACGACCATCGAAAGTGAAGTAAGTGAAGAAATAGTGAAGCATGGTTTGGTTGGCTTTGACTACTCATTACCGCTGGAAAAGATAACCCATTAGGTTTGAATTTAACGAGTTACAATGCCCGGTGGTGGTATCTCTAGTGGAAATCGGAAAATCGCCATGGGAAGTTGGATTTCGACTTCTTCATTCTTCGCCCGTCATTGAGCGAGCGAACTGAATTGTATCTATATTATTAACAGATAAATTGACTTTTCAAAACTGTAAAATGGGCTGGATGGCTAGAGTTGCTGACAGCCATACATTCTTTGTAAATTTTGAGTTTTCTAAACGCTGCTTTCTCAAAACATATTGATCATATCGCTCTCAAATTTTCGGTGATTATCAAGTGTGACAATCTCTTTCGATTTATGGAATATGTTTGTGTGTATGTACTTCGCTTGAAGTTTGATGTATGCTAATGAGGAAAACACGTAAACAAATATTCGCCTACATGTATACGATTAACACATGTACATATAGAAAGGCAAGGTTTTGCATGCAGCCAATAATTTGATACGTTTGAAGCACTGGTAGAAAATTACACAAATCTCGCAGCTACTGATTTCAAGGGATTTTAGTCGCATGCGTTACTTAGTTTGGAGGTTAATTCTTTCATTTCCAGTAGCAATTAAAGTTTCATAACAATTAACGATGAAAATGCTTCTTTATACGATACGTTTTGCTGCAAATATTCACTCTGATAAAGTCACAAATAGACCGATACGTTGTTCCGGTACTAATCATACGACAGCTCTCCAGAGGATTTAGCCTGTTCACAGGCCCTGGATACTAAAAAAACTAAAAAAATCGGACAAAAGAGAAGAGGAGAACTGGGGTAGAGAGGAAATGGAAATGGCGGTCCCCCTGATCTTCCTTCCGTCCGCCATTTTGTTTTCGCCGTGTTATATTTTCGTCATTTTCCCCAGTATCTATAGAGCCTGTGAACAGGCTACAAAGTGCTTTGTTTTCGAGTTATTGTTCAAGGAAGGTCAGGCGATCTAATTTGGACAACAAAGAGACAAACTAAATCGGTCTATTTCGCAAACATGAATGTACTCGGCGACTGTTACTAAAGTTTGTAAATATTGTCACTGCCTTACCTTCTATTGTTCGTTTTAATTAGAAAACGTTGCTGGTATAACAACTAAAACGTCTAACGGTGGTGTCTCTTTTTCGTAACTGAAGACATTACATGTGTTGATCTGAAAAGATCCTATCAAGGTTTCTGTTATCGAGATTATTAGCAAGGCCGCTTTCGGAGAAGTAATGCGTTTTCCTTCGTCAGTTGCTTTAGAAGCTATGGTGATGTTGCTCGTTGGCCAATTACGAGCTGAAATGTGACATAAGCAAGTAGTTGGAAATCTCATTTTATGCGCTAGGCGAAACCTTGTATTTGATATAATTGGTTAGACCTTGGCTATTTTTATAAATATGTGTACATATGTACATATATGTAGCTACATATGGGTGTTACCTCGCTTAAGACTGTATCGGTCATTGCTTGATATTCTTTTGTGTCAGGATAAAGGTACTTCATATAAAAGAAAACGTCGCGAACCATCAGCCAAACCACAAAGTAATAACCTGAAATATAGAAACATAAAAGAACGGAGTAAATTTCAGTTGTCTCGTAGATTTTGCCTCTAGTCTGGCACCCATTGACGTTTATTATTTTAAATATCCCATGCTTAAGGCTTCGGAGCTCTCCCTTTCTATATTTTGTTAGTCGTTGTGGCTTCATGTAAATACTATAAAGAAAAACGATATTGTTGATTCGAAAATCTCAGTCGGCTCGAGTTTTCGATCAGAACGACCACACAAACCGCTGCATGTGAAAGGGGCTAAATCCACGACTGAATAGCGCACCCCAGACTTCTGTTTTGTAAACAACGGATTATTTTTAGATTTTTCAAAGGCCTTTGATACTGTTAACCACAATATCCTATTGAAGAAACTTTATAAATATGGCATCCGGGGAATTCCATTTAATTGGTTTACCAGCTATTTAGAGAATAGACACCAATATGTTAAAATAGGTGATACTGAATCCAGCCCCAAAAAGGTCATATGTGGTGTCCCACAGGTTCTACACTCGGTCGTCTTCTTTTTCTTCTTTATATAAATGACATTTCAAATTCATCAACCAAACTTTCTTTTAGAATGTTTGCTGATGATACTAATATATTTTTTTGCAAGCAATAGTCCAGGTGAACTTGAGTCAGTTATGAATGAAGAACTGAAACTTGTTTTTAAATACTGTGCCTTAAATAAGTTATCAATAAATTATAAAAATACTAACTATATGATAATTACAACTCCTCAAAGGAAAAAAAATGATATTGATATTCTGAATCTTCAAAGAAAAAAATCTATTAAATACTTAGGTATATATATTGATGAACATTTAAACTGGAATGACCAAATCAAACATGTTAACAATAAAATAGCAAAAAACCTAGGCATTTTATATAAATTACGAAATTACCTGAATCTACATATGCTAAAATAGCTTTACTACTCACTTATTTATCCATATCTGAATTATGCTGTCTTGAGCTGGGGTAATACATATAAAAGTAAACTCACAAAACTTCGTACCAAGCAAAATAAATGTATTCGTAGTATGTTTTTTGCACATAACAGAGAAAATACTGACATATATTATAATATGCTCAGCCTCCTTAAGCTAGAAAATATTTTCAAATTAAAGTCTGCAGTTTTTGCTCACTCCATCAGCAATAATGCATTAGGAATTCCAGCTGTATTTTCTAATTTCCTAACTCCAGTTTCAGCTGTTCACAATTATAACACCAGATATGCTGCTAAAAGCAATTTTTACATACCAAAAGTCAGAACAAATTATGGTAAATTCACCTTTAAATACTCTGCTTCGAAAATATGGGAAACTGTCCCTCTTAGACTTAAAAACCTACCCAGCAAATTATTTAAACAAAAATACAAAGCATACCTTCTAATTTGTCAGTCTGCCTGATATTAAATATTCATACAGTCTACCAATGCTCTTTAATAGTCAATATTTATTATGTCTCTCCACTTGTGTCAATACTATAGCAATCTGATATTACTTTTCTTAATATTTTTTCAGCTATATCTTTCAGTATTATAATCACCTTTAATGTCTGTTCAATGTATATATAAATATTTATTTCTGTTAATTTACTTGTATTATTTTAGTGATTAATTGTTATCTCATTATTATCTAGCTATCGCACAAATATGTTTATGCTTTCTTTTCTTTCCTTTTCCTCCTTTTCTGCTATATTGTATATACTGAGCTCAGATATTCATAATCTATAGTTACACATAGACAGTAGTCAACTCGAAAGCCTCGGCTACTTTGACTACTGCACACATATTCCTATCATATATAGCTCTCTTTTAATTCTATATTATTATATTACTTATCTTAAAATACTTTAGATTTTGCTTACCTGATTATGTAAACAGTGTGGAAATAAAAATTGAATTGAATCAACGAGTAGCCATGTGGTGACCTTTGGCATGGCGGTAGCTCCAAAATCAGAGATTTTCTAGAGTCCAAACGACAGGAGAGAATGCCACTTCCACTTACAGGTATAAGTCACATTAACAGGTATAAGTCACATTATAAACTTATATATTGCCACTGAAGTTGTTCTCTCTCTCAAATGAAATCGCATTTAATTTAAAGCGATATCCAATACCAAATGTCCTCTTCTGTGTGTAATTATTTTGATATGTTTTCTTAGTAAAGTTGGAGTACTGTACTTCAAATTTCTTCGATTTCGTTACCTGGTTCACAGCCATATAACTCCATGCGCAAGGCGAAGTTGTTGTGCACTTTGGTAGGTAGTATTAGAAGGGATGACGCCACAACGGGAAATGCAAAGAATCTTAGCTGTACACGATGTCTGTCATTGTTACCTTTGAAATACTGGATGCAAAGGACTGAAATTAATGAATATGAAATATATATATAGAGAGGAATTCGAATTATATTACATGGCTACCTGGAGTTACGGGATACGTTCCATTCGACCAAAATACCCGGGTAGAAATTAAAAATTTTGAATGTCGAATGGAACGAATTTTTCCACTTAGAAAAACCGGTCGCAAAAAAGAGCATGTTCCATGTTGGAAATCAAATGGAACTGAAATTTCGGTAACACAGTTAATTTAGGATATTGTGCAATATGATTAATGAAAATTTCCAAAAAAGAGGACATCCTTTAGAGGTATATTCCGAATATTTCTTACCAAAAATGGTGTTCCATTTGATTTCCTGGACGAATGGAATATGTGCGCACGGTTTTTATCTTCTCAAAGTGAATGTCGTTATACACAAGTGGGTGCATTAAAGCAAATTCACCACGAGAAGATAAAACCGTACCTCCATGCAAGATGCTATGTAATATGTTTATTATATTTCCCAAGCTATAGCAGTTAGTTGATTATCTTACCAGGCCTCTTTTGCTTGTGACCTTGTGAAAATCCTTTCCATCTGCGTACATCAACATATAACTTTCGATCCATTCAGAGACGCTATCATCCCCATAGCCCTGCGTAGCTATACTTGTGATTACCATAGGTTTACTGAGCTCAATCTTTATCCAGGATATACTTCGGTAAACTGATTTTTGCCGTGCTCGGTATCCTGGCGGCCATGATCGCTTGTTTAATCTCGCCTGATGAGGGCCATAATTGAAAAAGTCGTCGTTGTAAGCAGACTTAGATGTAAGCTGGCTGTCGGTAATTCGTCCGTCTTCTAGCCCAAGGGAATCGTCACAACCTTTGTTTCATATTTTAGTATAGAACAGGAAATATTTTAATTTCTTTATAGTAATAAGCTAATTTGGCATGATAAGAAACATATCACATATAGCTAATTGGTGATTTTCATCGTCATGACCCTCCATCGCAAAATTGATTTACATTGATAAAATCAAATAAAACATCTTGGTCCTTGTAGAACTACCAAAAATACACTTATACACTGGTACGATACTTTAACAGTACTTTGTATGAGGCCGCCATGTTGGTGTCGGCCATAAAACGAAAATACAAATAAAGCTTTATTTCCCATACACTCTTTGAATGTAACTTTTAATGATTTATCGAGTTAAAAAAACTTTCTGCAAACTTCAGATACCAGGTAAAAGATGAAATGATCAAAATTTGAGGGATGTAACTGTGCTGGGAAGCGTGTAATCGTGTTTTCAGTTTTCCGTACATTTGTCTGTAACGAGTCAAAGTCCGCGGGAAAATATACAGACAAATGTATGGAAAACTGAAAACACGATTGCACACTTCCCAGCACAGCTACATCCCTCACATTTTGATTTACAGAAATTATTTGGTATCGGATTCCCATACAAACACTGTATTTCGCACCATGTTTGCACCCCTTTCAAAATGTGAGCATTAACCGCGAAATGGTCTATTAAGGTAATAAAGTTAACTGGCTATATATATAAGTATCAAAGAGTTGTTTCAGAAAATATTTTCTAAGCGAACACAATTTGTAATTGTTGCGTATTCTGGAGTTAAAAAAAGTTTATATTAATTAGAGGCGCTATCTTGAAACGAATCAGACTCCAGTCGGAATAACTAACCTTGTTGAGTGAAGAATTAGACCTAATGGTACGCGAATAATTTACCTTAAATATTAAGAGCTAAGTAACTAAGCCATTGTTTAAAGTGACATGTTTCTTGAGTAGCTTTTAAAATATGCCAGTCTTCACTCCCTCATTGGAAGCCAACCTAGTTTCAGAATAGCGTCCGTACATAATTTCCAGTAACAGCTGGCAGCAGAAAATCGTACGAGCGCGTTGCAGTCTTTAAAAAAAATTACGTAAAGTTTTCACTGCACTATATGACATGAAGCAGATGTATGCTTTACATGTTCATTCCAAATGTTGTAGATCGATTGTTATTTAGATGATCAACGACAAATTAAGTATTTTAGTTGAGTGAACACGTTTCAGTGTTATGTACCCAATTGCTAGGTAAGTTGAATGGTAAGATCTAATGAGTGACATAGTGGCATCTGGCCTGTGGTAGCAAGATACATTTAGTTTTGGTTGGGCTCAACAATTTACCATGCAGATATTTAAATGTCTTCAAGTGTTTTGTTCATTTTGGTCACAACTCCGTAGTTCTGACATTATATTATGGCTGTAGGAAGTAGTATCATCAACATATCAATTGGAAGCATGATGTAGTTGGTGGAATAATATCTTGGAGATCAGAAACTATTAGGTTGAAGATCATTGGCCCAAGACTGAATGGATTATTGATTAGAGTAGGTCACGACTAATGAGTGGCTATTAGGACTAGGCGCTGATTGGTTTAGTAGGTGGGACCATTTTCTAATTTTAGTTTTAGTCAATCAGTGGTATTTATTTGTTATTCATGCTTTGTATTTATTTGTTATTATTCATCAACAATATATATATATATATATATATATAAAGAAACTTTATGTTTCAAGACAAGAAATTGTCCACTCGCCATTGAAGAGATCAAGAAATTTGAGGATGGTATGATAAGAATTAATAATAACAAAACATTAATTTCCAAGATGTCAAATGCCAATTCCAACACGACCTTAAAGAAGATATCACCTCAGTCAAGAACGACAAACATCTGTTCGTTAAAGCAGATAAATCAACCAATTTTTATAAATTGGACACTTCAAAGTATAATCAACTATTAAACGACAACGTAACTAAGACATACAAGAAAACCGATAAGAAACAACTGAGCAAGATTGATGCGGAAGCGAAAAAAAATTGCCATGAAACTGGACATAGATGACCGCGTTGAGATTACCGGCCACGAAGGAAGCGTTTATCACACTTAAAGACCACAAGGAAAACTTTGAAAACAAACCTACTTGCCGACTGATAAACCCATCGAAGCCAGAAATAGGTAAAGTAAGCAAACAAATTCTCGAAAAAATCAACCGACAACTCGTAGACATCACAAAAGTTAACCAGTGGAAGAATACATCCTCCATGCTTCAATGGTACAAACAAATAACAAAAACAGGTGGTTCAGCATTTATATGCTTCGACGTGGTTGAATTTTATCCTTCAATATCAGAAGCGCTCTTAAACCGGGCCCTCGATTTTGCATCCAAGTACGTGGCCATCTCAGACGACGACCGCCAGATAATAATTCATGCAAAGCGTTCTCTTCTATTCAACAATGGCGACCCGTGGGGTAAGAAGACCTCGACCATGCTCTTTGACGTCACCATGTGGAGTTACGACGGAGCAGAAACATGTGAACTGGTTGGTTGCTATCTCCTCTCAAAACTAAAACAGATATCCGGTAATGACATTGGCCTATATCGAGACGACGGACTTGCCATACTCAGTCAAACCCCGAGAGAAATCGAGAAGTTTAAGAAAGGAATTTGCAAAGTCTTTGCCGATAATGGACTGAGAGTAACCATTAAAGCAAACAAGAAAGTCGTCAACTTCCTCGACGTGACGCTTGACTTGAACACCGAAAAATACAAGCCATACGGCAAGCCGACAAACATCCCCCTTTATGTGCAAATCAAACCACCCGCCTAACATAATCAGTAACATCCCTGAATCAGTTAACAGAAGACTCTCAGAAATTTAATCGGACGAAGATATATTCAATGAAGCGGCACCCGTGTACCAAGAAGTGTTACGCAAGAGCGGTTATACACGCAAACTCGAATACAAACCTAAGCCGCAAAACACACCAACACTGAAACGTAATCGTCACAGAAACATAATTTGGTTTAACCCGCCGTTTAACAAGAACGTTAAAAGTAATATCGGAAGAGAATTCATCAACTTGATAGACAGATGTTTCCCAACTGGTCACAAACTAAAGAAGATATTTAATAGAAACACACTCAAACTAAGCTACAGTTGTATGCCCAACGTGAGCAGATAATAGACGGACATAACAAAGCCACCCTGAAGAAAGACGACAGCCAGAACACGACGAAACTACAAACACGTGCAACTGCAGAAAAAAAGAGGAGTGCCCATTAGAGGGAGAATGATTGACAAAATAAATTATCTACCAAGCCACGGTTAATACCAAAGACGCAACACTGAGAGACATACGTAGGACTGACAGCGACAGAGTTTAAGACCAGATGGAGAAATCATCAGATGTCGTTCAAGCACAAAAAACGGAAGAACGATACTGAGCTAGTAAATATCTGTGGCACTTAAAGGGAAAGCAGGAAAACTACACAATCAAGTGGAGAATCCTCGCCAAGGAAAAGCCCTATTCAAATCTCACGAAGAGATGCAACCTATGTACTACAGAAAAAGACCTGATAATAACTGAGCCACATAAGGCAACCTTAAATAAACGTAACGAACTCGTATCAACATGCAGACATCAACGGAAGTACATTCTCAAGTCATCGCCCAGAATGCCGCGACACATCCGGGACATTTCTAAGAACAACAGCGCTAAATTCAAAAGCTACGCAATGATACGTGAAGCAAATAAGAGAGAAAATGGGCCAAAACGCTTCAGTGAGGTTACGATTTCACTCATTACGCAGAAAATAACCTTCATAAGAGTTAGGTACCCATGGGCTTTTGTAGAAGAGATATCAATGAAGTATTTGCACCCAAGATTAAATTATTTGCGTGAATATAAGCATTATCGGTTTTGCCTTCAAATTTGGGATAAACATCAATACCTGTACCACACGTCATGCCACCCCAAGAGCTGCAAGAAGAGTATTCCATACGCACAAGCCATGAGACTTAGACGCATTTGCTCAACATTGGAATTATTTGAACGGAGGGCTGCGGAGTTATTTAACTTCTTGATAATAAGGGGATACAAGAGAAGTTATGTGAAGAGCCAAATACAAAATGCAAGAATGATGGACAGGGAACAGGCATTAACACCTAAAGCCAAAGTACAGAAAAATAGGACACCGTTTGTTGTAACATACCACCCGGGCCTACCTATCATTGGAGGGATACTTAGGGAGTTGCACCCGCTCCTACACAGCTCAGATAGATGTAGGAGAGCCATTACGGAAACTCCGATAATGGAATTTCGACGCCCGAAAAGCTTGCGGAACTACTTGGTTCGTGCTAAACTGAAACCATTAAAGAACACCAACACAGTTCCAGGTACACGGAAATGTAATGACAAAAGATGCGACGTCTGCAACTATATGCATTGTATCAACACCTCAGTTCAATAGCAATACTACAAAGAAATCGTATTCAATTAACTATGTACTAGACTGTAACTCTAGTAATGTTATTTATCTTCTCAGTTGTAAAGTATGCGGTATTCAATATGTCGGCTCTACTACCACTAAGTTTAGATAAAGGTTTAACAAGAGGCTGTACCAGCCTTTACTCGGGCCATATGGAATTTCAACAAGGAATAGTTGGTACAACTTTGCAGGTTCGAATAAAATAAGTATTTTACACTTGCAATATTTTTAGCCTTTGAGAGAAGAATAAATTACTTTAGATTCTTTTTACAAGAGTTACATATATAAATTATTTTGAAGAAGAATTGTGATTCTTTGTCTCCAGAGAAGCCATATAATAAGAATATTATATTAGTCATGTAAAAATAATCCTATTATACACGGTGCCTGTGATGAGAACTTCCATGGAAAGCAGAAAGCAAATTGCAGCCATGTTTGTAACATTAACAGTAGCTACATGTATGTACATGTTGCAACACAAGACCAGTGATAAATAGTGAACACGAATGATTAATTGAATGCAGTTTATACACAACTCCAACTATTACTTTACACTGTATACCACACTGCAAAATGTGCTACAAATGCTCAAATGAATGATAACCACATGAAACACACATGTACATATAGCCACATAAGCATCGCATCCGATGATTTAATGTTACACAAAGATAATTATAGTTTTATACCCAGATATATCCCCTTTTATATTAACATATAAGTCAAGACATTCAAAATTAGTTAAAAACAAGCATTTTTGATCAGGATTATTTACACCATCCACATCATTGCAGCAATCTTTCAGCCAATTGGTATAAAAGTTATCATGTTCAGATTAGCGGCTACTTACATTTACAAGCTGTTGTCTTTATAGCGGTTACCCTGGTTCCAGAGGGGCTCAGGTACGAATATATATACTGTAATGTGACGCGATCGAAAGAGTTTTGATTCCCCGAGGGAGTTTAATTGTTTTGCGTGACGACCCTTGATTTCACCTGGTCTCGCTTCACTTCGAGCCTACTTTGTAGTCAGTGTTGATAGCAGATCAGACTGTTGCATAATATGATAAATTCCCGTCCAAAGCCCGTGAAACACCTCTCAGCTTTAGAAAAGACAACAATCTTGGTATTGCACTTGAAGAAACCTTTGGTTTACACACAAAAACAGTTGATATTAAAGGTTTTACTAAGTCAAAACTCCAACTTGCCGCCATCTTGAAAAACCAGCAAATGTTGTTCACTATTCACGTGACCAGCACAGTGCAATCTGATTGGTGGCGAATAACACTTGAAAGAAGGCGTAATCTGATTGGTCGACGGCGCAAAATCTCGAAACAAATAAAAACAAGAACTGAGGAACAACAACAACAATTACATTTATTTTCTCAGTCATAAGATGATGGAAATGTATATGAGTAATAAGGCATAATAAGAAATACAACGATGAGAAGGTAGGTACTTAAGGTAACCTTAGGGTTATCTAAGCCAGAACCACCTCAGATGGAAAACACTAAAACAAGATCTAGCTTGCATGGATATATAATGGTACCAAGAAAGGGGAAGGGAAAGAAAGAATGCCACTTGCATGTAAGTATACTCTCTCAGTTCTGGACCAAATTTAGTTTATTTTATAAACTTGCAATAATGATAAATACACTACTCTACACATTATAATATCATTATATCAGTTCTAAAAAAAACATTAAAATAATACACTGCAATGCCTGAACCCAGAGATAATAATCAAATACATAGAGGTACAGGTTAGATGTAAATAGACCCGGGAAATAGAACAAAATAAAAAGTCAATAATTGTGTTAGGTCAGGTAACTGTCTTGTGTTTTTACCAGTGTCAATAACACAGGAAAAAGTGGTGGAGAGAAATGCATCTGCCACAGATAAATATGCGATTTCCACATCAGTCATTTATCGTTCGTTTGAAAAAGTCTTCATCACTGCATGCTAGCTTCGTTCCCGAATTTATAAATATTTAAATACATGTGCATATAAATTATAATATTTTAAAAGGCCCTTGTCAGTCAGAGAACTGAGAAATCGGGTCATTTCTACTATACTTTCGAGAGGTTAATATTAACAATAAATAACAACACAACGACAGTCAATTGGTATAAAGGTTATCATGTTCAGATTAGCGGCTACTTACATTGACAAGCTGTTGTCTGTATCTTAACGCATATCGCATAATATGTGATAAATTCCCGTCCAAAGCCCGTGAAACACCTCTCAGCTTTAGAAAAGACAACAATCTTGGTATTGCACTTGAAGGAACCTTTGGTTTACACAAAAAAAACAGCTGATATGAAAGGTTTTGCTAAGTCAAAACTCCCACTCGCCGCCATCTTGAAAAACCTGACAATTTGTTCACTGTTCACGCGACCAGCACAGTGCAATCTGATTCATTTGGTACGGTGGCAAAAAGAACTTCCAAAGTAGGTGCAATCTGATTGGTTGACGGCGCCAAATCTCGACACAAATACAAATAAAAAATAAAGGAAAAACACTTGCGATTTAAGACTCGTGCCGGCCTAAGGCCTGGCCCGAGTAATAATCACAAGAGTCGACCACGGGCTCATGCCAAATTATCGCCTAGTAACAAGGAAACTGATGATTTCATATACAGACATTTCTACAGCCAAGGACATAATGGATTGGATAATTTAAGCGTTCAGCTAATAGATAAGGTGTTTGCTACGGAGGACCTTAGAGTTAAAGAAGGACAGTGGGCTTACAAGCTTAACACTGTCAGGCCTAATGGACTAAACAAGAGTGATTTCTTTTATGACGAGAATCGCAAGAGCCGTGCGCGAAGATAGGCTCATATCTATAGTTCTTGGTCTTAACTTATTATTTCATTTTATGCTAGTAGTTCCTAAATGGTTACGCGCGCAATTTGTAGAGCGTTATTAGTGCGCGCGTAGTTTGGAGTTGTATTCCATTTTCCAGTTATATTATGCGCGCGCACTTTCAATTCTGTATGTATTTGTCATCATTACTTGTAGAATCACGAATGTAACGGTTTATTCATTCACCCTGAAGAAGGCCGTTCTACACGGCCGAAATATAGGTGGCTATCGTTTAAACATCGTCTTACTTCATTTGTGTTTACATATATTGATTTTATGGAGCGGATTTTGAACGTGTGATGCTTGTGGAAGATTATATATATATATATATATATATACAAAGAATTTACAGGAGTACAACTGGCAACTTCTCACAGTTCCATATATTTAAAAACGTTTCGGCTTTCAGCCTTCATCAGTTACTTTTTAACTGATGAAGGCTGAAAGCCGAAACGTTTTTAAATATATGGAACTGTGAGAAGTTGCCAGTTGTACTCCTGTAAATTCTTTGTATAATATATAACTACAACTAGCTGTGAATCCAGAGGGATCCTTCTACAGGAAGTTCATCGTTAGTTTTTACCGCCTTTTTCTATATTCAATTTATATATATATATATATATATATATATATATATATATATACAGTCGCTGCCAAAAAGGTTGTCCAGCAGAACATAATATAATACTTTAATATCCATTGTTTTGGCCTATTGTTTTGGCCTAGACAATAGACCAAAACAATGGATATTATAGTATTATATTATGTTCTGCTGGACAACCTTTTTGGCATCGACTGTATATCGACTGTATACCTTTTTGGCATCGACTGTATATATGTATATATATATAAGGTTGTTGTCCTAAACATATGTACATATGGATTTATAGCCTTTGTTTAGTTCGCACCTTTTACATAGAGAACGGTAATCAGCCGTGAACGCGCCCTTTGTATTTGGTAACAAAGAGCAACTGGTGGTCTAATGGTTAACGCTCTTGCTTACCAGTTCGAAGCCCCGAGTTCAAATCTCAGTATCGGCATCGCGTCTTTTTCTTCACTCCGAAGATTTTTTTCATTTCTTTTTCCCCTTTTTTTTCTTCTGACTGCATTCCCTTTAAAGCTTTTATTTCGTGACTACAAGAACTTTTTAACCTTTGAAATGCCTAGGACACCTAATATCATCCACATATATTTGATAAAGGGATGTTCGAACATTTCTTTTGCAAAAGCTTCGACTACCGCAGGGAATGTAGTATTTTGAACATCGACATCGTCCATGGCAAAGCTTCAAAAGTTTGTGATCGTTTGTCAAACACTCGTACACCTTACGCCGAGTACACTGCTTTAATTCCATATGAGTTCTCTTCCTTCACAAAGAAAAAAGCTTCGTCAACTTATGCAAGCATTACTATGAGTTTCAAAGAGAATTCTGCACAATTTCTGGACTGCCGGGTATTTTCAAAACTGTCTCCGTGGCTCGCGGTATAATACTTTGAATCAGTGGGCATCTAGTATTTTCAAAACTGTTTCTGGTATATACATGTAAGCCCGGCACAGCGTATTTTTTTTTACGCTTATTCAAATCCACAACGATCAACAGAATTGCTACACCGTTCTAAACGAAAATAGCGTAATTTGGGCGTACTCAGTCAGTGCTGGTATAATTATCTACTTCGAAAGTCTGGGATAAATTGAGACCGTTTCAGGATGACAGTACTATTTTAGCTACAGCGTCCGTTCTTATCAAATGTCAAAAAGTAAACTGCAAAAAGAAACACACATGTAAACAGAACAAAAAAACAAGGGGGGAAAAAACAAGAAAAAAACAAAAAACAAAACAAGAACAAAAAAGACGCGATGCCGATACTGAGACTTGAACTCGGTTAGACCACCGTGGCTCTTTGTTACCAAATACAAAGGGCGCGTTCACGGCTGATTACCGTTCTTTATGTAAAAGGTGCGAACTGAACAAAGGCTATAAATCCATATGTGCATATGACTAGGACAACTTTAACGGCAACGACTGTAAATATATATATAATAATCTTCCACAAGCCGTCACACGTTCAAAATCTGCTCCATAAAATTAATACATGTAAACACAAATGAAGTAAGACGATGTTTAAACGATAGCCACCTATATTTCGGCCGTGTAGAACGGCCTTCTTCAGGGTGAATGAATAAACCGTTACATTCGTGATTCTACAAGTAATGATGACAAATACATACAGAATTGAAAGTGCGCGCGCATAATATAACTGGAAAATGGAATACAACTCCAAACTACGCGCGCACTATATAACGCTCTACAAATTGCACGCGTAACCATTTAGGAACTACTAGCATAAAATGAAATAATAAGTTAAGACTAATGCTATAGATATGAGCCTATCTTCGCACACGGCTTTTAAGGTAAAAATTGCAAGTGAATCGAAAATCACTAAGTGCATGCGCGCTATTATTAAAATGCACTGCAACTTCAACAAGTGTTTTTGTTGGTCGCATGGCTGATTTGTGATTACGAAATCGAATTTTAAACTGATTAGTAGTTAAACCAACATACTAGATATTGCACTTAGTGAATGCCACTAAATAAACTACGTTCTGAGAAGAACTTACGACCTGTTACGTGACTACTGAAATAATTACGCTCCTCCAGAAAATTGTGATCTAAACAAATTTGAACAGCCTCCATTATGCATTTTGTAGAGGAAATTGTAGAATTTCTGGTCTCTATAACGCTTTCCTAACAGCAGTAAATGCCCAAATGATTATCTATATTGGGGAACAACAACATCCCATGATACCAATAATGTGCCTTCTCGAAAGGGTCCCTAACCATTCAAGTCGTTAATCTTATTAATTAGATCGGTTGTATCCTTAAGAAAAGATGGCAGTTTCTGCGCTAACGGCTTAAGATAAAACTCAGTAAAGGCAGATAGTCTCTCAATTGTCGTCCCACAACAAGAGGTTAATTATGAGGCGTAAAGGTTTCCGTCCTTATGTGTATTGTCAAATGCTACGCCTGCTTTGGGTTGGATGTCCCAGACCTAATTTTTAGGATTTCCTAAAAATTGGTACCAAATATTATATTCATGACTACTTACATTTGCTCTTATCTTATGTTATGATACCTCAAATTATTCAACCAACAAGATTTTCAGATCACGCTAACCCCACCTCAAATATTGTCTCTGGAAATTTAATACCTCACATTACAGATCACTTCCCAAATTTTCAAATACCGGAATGGATATTAATGTCACTTTTAATCCTAATGGCAATATCTATAAAATGAATTACCAAAAGTTTAATTCTGATGATTTCATTAATGATGTCAAAAAGGTCAACTTTATGAATGATTTACCAAAATTACCCAACACCAATGATTAGTATAATTTTTCCACAACACACTCCTTGAAATTATAAATAGCCATGCTCCCTTAACCAAAATATAAAAAAAAATCTAGTAAACCTTGGATAACTCTAGGCATTCGTAAATCGATAAGTAAAAATAACTGTATTATATATTTAATAAATATAAATGCTATACAAACAAAATAAATCACCTTAGACACCGAATGCAAATATGGCGACTTTTGATTTCGCTTTCCAAAAGTCTTACTATAAAAACTGCCCCTACTGTCTAAAATATCACTTTGAAATCAGTAATTTTGAAAAGTTTGGATGATATACCAAGAAAGGCTTTAAAGATATCGCCGCTCAACATTAGAGACTTTAGTATGAGAATAAGCAGTAATGCCTGACTAGCCTCGCTTTGGTGTTTTTTGCATGCTTTAAACCTTGATAAATTCACAAGGGTTCATTATTTCTTCAATCTTATAAACCTTACTAACATGCATATTTGCTTTTAAATGGCACAGTTTATTCTCATGAAAATAAAACAGGCTTCAACATTATGGTAATTAGCCGCAGCCATATTTGCATTCGGTGTATTAGACATTCTAAAAAAAATATTATCCAAATTACTTTAATAAATTCAAATGCAATATGAAAAAGCATTGGCAAGGCATTAAACGCCTTATTAACCTATCAAATTTTGAATCATCTAACTTCTGTCTCCAGGAAAATAATAGGTTAATTTCTGATCCTTCACAAATTACCAATACATTGAATACTTATTTTAAGGTATCAGGAGCCCTTTACGCGATCATTTTTGTGAAAAAATATATTATTGGTTTTTTAGAATGTTCAAAGTGAATTCTACAGTTTAGTGAAAATAAATTTCCAAAACATTTTATTTTCAACGAGAAATTACGGCGAAAAGAAATATGGACGGGAAAGCAGGCTGTCAACGGCTTATTAGCACTTGTGAAGCGTACTCATGGAAACCGCGAATAAACACGAAACACGCTCACTCGTCTAGCTCGTCTTGAAGCCGTTGAGTTGCAAATATTCATTCACGTTTCACACAGAAATCATATCTAAAATAAATATATAAAAATATATATATATATATAGCTCAATTCGTAATGACAGATAAGTAAATTGTGTCAACAAACCTTAGTGGGATGCCAGGAAACTTTCAAACCATTTTTACGGCTTTATAAATGCAAGTTTTGTAGCATGTATTCGAAGCTCCTGACCCTCTAGATTTTAATAGATCGGATTGAAAATTGGCATATGGCTAGATCAATATGTTGACAAAGAAAAATTGTCTCAGTTTTTTTATGCGTTGTTTTGTTCTTGAGATACATTCATGTTTCGTTCTTCACTCCCTAAAAAAGGTGTTTCGGATCTTTGCAGTTGATTATTTTCGTGCCGGAATAAGATATCCAAAAACTGAGACACAGTTTTTTAGATCAATATCTCTACTTTATGAAGGTCGTTTCAGCGCGGATTTCCGTCAAATTCCCGAGGGACAGGAGCTCCAGGTATAAGGTATGGTCAAATTGGATTAAAATCACAATAAATAAAAGAGTATTTACTAATGAGGAAAATCAAGCTGTTTTCTAGAATCTATAAATATATACTTTGTAGGACGGTGTTTTCTTGAATTTAACGCGCGAAATTGCACGTTTGGGAAGCGCTCTTGAAGGACTCCTGATACCTTAATCGAATTGCTATAAACCTAGCCTCAAAAATGAAGCTTCAAAGACAATCACAAAAAATCCTTCAAACTTGCATTAGTGATTGTTTTTTTCATAAATCCTATTACTCCAAGTGAAATGAAATAAAATCATTGATTGACAATCTGGATCAAAGTAAAAGTTCTGGAATTTATAACTTTCCCATAAAGTTAATCAAAATTATAAGGTCAGACATAGCTCATCCCTTGGACTTATTTCACTGCATAAAGGTGGATCAAAATTAAACATCACAAACTTTAGGTCATGCAATATCACTTCTGCCTGTCTTCTCTAAATATTTGAACAAACCATGTTGGTACGTCTTATAAACAATTGGAGTCAAAGAACATTATATTTGAGCATCAATATGGATTTCAAAAAAAGAAATCTACCGTCCTAGCCATATTAGATCTTCTAAATAAGATTGTTGATGCCTTTGAAAGTAAATCTTTTTCTGCAATGGTTTTCCTGGATTTTGCAAAAGCATTTGATACTGTAAATTTTGACAGGGGTACTGCATTAAGTTGGTTTAAATCATACCTATTTAATAGAAAACAAATAGTTTCAATTAATGGTGTGCCATCAAGTGAACTCACAGTAATTAATGGTGTCCCTCAACGATCTGTTCTAGGTCCTATTATTTTTCTTTTATACATTAATGACATTGTAAATTCCTCCAAAATTCAATTTTTTTCTTGTTTGCTGATTACACTAGTCTCCTTTACTCAAGCAAAAATATCAATGTACTAGAATGTATCATTAATGGTGAACTTCTTGAAATCCAGGAATGGCTTTTGTGTAATATAATAAGCTCTCTCTCAATATAACTAAATCAAATTTTGTCCTATTTCACTCTCCTAAATCCAAGGTTCTATTTTCACCAAAACTAAATATTGATAATAAGATTATACTATAAAAGGATAGTAACAAATATTTAGGCATTATTATTGATAAACATCTGACGTGGAAAGATCAATTAGCCACTATCAAAATGAAGTTAGCTAAAACACTGGGATTAATTTACAAAGCTAAGTAGTATGCATCACCTTCATATATTATGCTTTATCCTATCCCTACTTAAATTATGCAATCTTATTATGGGGTAATGCTTGGCCTACTCTGTTAAACCCTATAAAACTTTTGGAAGAAAATTAAATCTGAAAATCAGAGACGCATCTTCAAAAAGAAAATTGTTTCCGACCTCATAAGCGACTACAAGTAATTGTAGTGAATTTATTTATCAGTTACATTGTATATTATATTGTGCTTCTTCCCTTTTTGTATTGTATTGTATATGTATTATAGTATTGTACCTTCCTTGTCTCAAATTTATTACTCGGGCCAGCGTAGGTTGGGCCCGAGTCAAGTTTCGCAAGTGTTTATTATTACTCGGGCCAGCGTAGGCTGGGCCCGAGTCAAGTTTCGCAAGTGTTTATTATTATTTTTAGTTTTTTCTGTGTCGACGTTTCCCGGATTAATTTTATCTGAACTCCTCCAGTTTGCTTAAACTGCATTCCAGTAAGCTCAGTGGTTAAGTACCAGTCTGTTGTGCAGGAGGTATAGTGGGTTCAAATCCCGGTGGGTAGACTTTCAAATAAATGGCAGAACTGGTACTGCCTTTGCTCTGACATCTGCAAATGGTTAGATCTTCATGTCTTCTTGGAACAGAATGTTAAATTGTAGGCCGACACTGAGAATGCAACCAAATCTCTGGTTAAGTGACCACCCTCAGAATCGATTCCCCGCGGGATAAACACGCGGGACAGGTTTTCTCTCTGAAAAATCCAAGATGGCGGCTACAAAGCACTTATGCCTTGTTATGGCAAATCACCTTAAAACACGTAATTTTTTAATGTCAGATATTCTGAACTAGGTTTTTCGGTAAAATTCGTCTTCACTAAATTGATTTTTACCAAGTTAATGGCAAGAGTTCCACATGGTTATCAACATTTTACACAATATTTAAAGAGCTGGTCAGCTCAATAACGTTCTGTACCAAATCTAACCAAACACCATTTAAAATAACAAAGTTTAATTTCGTTTGAAGTGTCATTTATCCCACCATATTTCAAAAAGTGGTAAAACAAATAGTTCTACGTACGATAATCCATCTGTGGTATATGGTTCATTTCCAAACGCAGTCACTTATATTTAGACCCTATATACAGCATGGTAAATAAACTAGTATACAAACCGTTTTCTTCTGATCTGGTTAAAAAGTGAGAGCTACATTAAACTCTGAACTGAACAAGGCTCAAAATGCATTGGAAATTTCCAAAGACTTTTTCCACTGATCTGGTTAAAAACTCAGCGCTACATGAAACTCTGAACTGAACAGGGCTCAAAATGCATTGGAAATTTCCAAAGACTTTTTACACTGATCTGGTTAAAAACTGAGTGCTACGTTAAACTCTGAACTGAACAAGGCTCAAAATGCATTGGAAATTTCCATAGACTTTTTACACTGATCAGGATAAAAACTGAGCGCTACATGAAACTCTGAACTGAACAAGGCTCAAAATGCATTGGAAATTTCCAAAACCTTTTTCACTGATCTGGTTAAGAACTGAGCGCTACGTTAAACCCTGGACTGACTGAAGGCTCAAAATGCATTGGAAATTTCCAAAGACTTTTAATACTGAACTGGTTCAAAACTGAGTGCTGCATTAAACTCTGAACTGAACAAGGCTCAAAATGCATTGGAAATTTCCAAAGACTTTTTACACTGATCTGGATAAAAACTGAGCGCTACATGAAACTCTGAACTGAACAAGGCTCAAAATGCATTGGAAATTTCCAAAGCCTTTTTCACTGATCTGGTTAAGAACTGAACGCTACGTTAAACTCTGAACTGAACAAGGCTCAAAATGCATTGGAAATTTCCAAAGACTTTACACTGGAAGGCTGACAAAATGCATTGAAAATTTCCAAAGACTTTACACTGATCTGGTTAAATACTGAGCGCTAGCTACGTTAAACTCTGAACTGGACAAGGCTAACAATGCATTGCAAATTTCCTGTTCTGTCTTCTCTTTATACTCTAGATCGTCTATACAGCAACAATATTCCTAAAAGAGAATTAATATGTTAGCCATTAAATGTATATTTAAGAGCGACGTCATGAAAAGTTATGTGGTGAGGTCAGGCATTAGCGCATTGGACCGCTTTCTTTAAACCCTACACTTTTACCACTGACATTAAATACCTCATCAAAAATATCACTTTCGTTAAGTACTGTATGCTGGTTATAAACTTAGTTTATTAAGGCACTGTTCGGAGTCAAGTCGACTGGACATTTTACACGGTAAAGCTAGTGAATAGTGGGTTACAACGAGACAATTTCGGCTTTTAAGAGATTCGTAGCGTTGAATAAATAATGTTGGACTTGTTCAGTTTATCGACTCGCTTGCTGCTATTTTGATTCAATGGGTGCTCCAAACATGCCGTGACCTTGGTTTCCTTTGGCTTTTTTTTTTTTTTTAGAGAAACATACTGGTCGCAATACAGATAAAGTTGAACTCATACGCCGCGGTTAAATGAAAGCAAACTTGATCTAAATCACACACTATATCAATAGCTATCTTGTAAGTAATTTGCAGTTTGAATTATGAATATTGTGTTGTACCATCAAATAGGAAAAAAGCTACGAATTCTTACCTTCAAGTGAGCGTGTATTATCCTGAATATTCCTATGAACAACGAGGCTTATGTGGTTGATATCAAAGCTGAAGACTTGTAAACGCCGAAGTGCAACGGAAATTAATGTGACACTTAATCTGTTTTGTGCTAGTTTTCAAATTGTGCGCGGAGCTGAATAGCCAATAATCCTCAAGAGTATTGGGAAATAATAAAAGCATTGTAGTCCGTGATCCACTATTGGTTAACGTTGACACTTCACACGTGTGAAGTGTCAACTAAAATTTGAACCTGACACAGCTCGGCTGAATCCAAATTTTAATTAACTGTTACGTTAATTTCAGTTACACGGAGCGTTGTGTGCATCAGTCCATATGCTCTTAGATTCGTGAAACCAACTTGTTCTTCATATGAATCTTCGGGATTACACGCTCACTGAAGGTAAGTATCGAAGCTTTTGCCCAAAATGACAGTAAAACACAACATTCATAACTATAATTTAAGCTGCAAATTACTTATAGCAGATAGCTATGGCAGCTAAGCGTGTAATATACCTTAGATCAATATTTCTTTCACTGTATATCGCGGCTGACTGCGGCGTGCGAGTTCCTTCATATCTGTATTTCGACCGGTTAGTTTATCCAGAAAACCAAGCCAAAGCAACTGAATGCAATTAAAGCATGTTTGGAGCACCGATTCTGTGAAAGTCAATACTAAATACCTAATAGATTAAAGTTCAGGATGAAAATAGCAGCAAAGCCAGATAATTTACCCAAGAGCACCAGAAGTGGGATCAACGAGAGAAGGACTTCTGGCACCCGGCACCCAGGGAAGTCGGTGAACTGAACACGTTCAAAAATTATTCAATGATTATCAAAGTCGAAATTGCCTGGTCATAGTATGAAGTGTAGCCGAGAGAGTGGTGCTTTTGATGTTGTATTTAATGGCGGTGGTAATGAAGAGGAAGATGCAAAGAGCCGGTCGGTTATTAAAGAAAGTCTTGCGCTTGATCTAGCGAGACATTTCTACACCTAGCCCGGGTTATTGTTTTTCTTTTAAGTGTTCATAAACTCGTTAGAACCTATGAACCCTTCTGTTTAAATGTAGTCATGTACTGAATTTTCTTCCAACCGCCTCATAACGTTTCATCCTGTGACTCGTAATATCTATATAATGCTAACATATGAATTCTCTTTGGGTAAAATTGTTGTTGTAGAGCCGACCTAGAGAATAAGGAGAAGACAAACTTTAAAACCATTCATACGGGTATTCAAACTACGCAGATGGGATAAGTCAAATTTCAGGATCACGGGAGCAGCGAAAAACGACGATCAGTTTGTAAAATTTGATACAGTTACTGGAAATTTCCAATGCATTTTGAGCCTTGTTCAGTTCAGATTTTAACTTAGTGCTCAGTTTTCAACCAGATCAGTGTAAAACGTCTTTGGAAGTTTCCAATGCATTTTGATCCTTGTTCAGTTCAGATTTTAACGTAGCGCTCAGTTTTCAAACAGATCAGTGTAAAAACTCTTTGGAAATTTCCAATGCATTTTGATCCTTGTTCAGTTCAGATTTTAACGTAGCGCTCAGTTTTCAAACAGATCAGTCTAAAACGTCTTTGGAAATTTCCAATGCATTTTGAGCCTTGTTCAGGTCAGAGTTTAACGTAGCGCTCAGTTTCCAACCAGATCAGTGTAAAATGTGTATATGCAAAGGTTTGTGCCAGTGTGTATAGTGTGTCAAAAATAGGTACTGTATTATACAAAGTATGCCAGGTTGAATAAAATATCATAATTATTAAAACTTTGTCGTTTTGGTAATAATCATGTAATAATAATAATAATAATAAACTTTATTATACACAGAATTCAAACAGTTTACACTGATTTCCATTGAAGCTGTGTTTAAAAACTAAAATAAGTTTACAATAATTGATAATATATAATAATTACGCTAATATAAGTATTCACATAGATGGTAATTACACTGATTAAAATATACTTGATAGTAATTACCCTAATTTAAAATATACTTGATGTACTATACATGTAGTAGCAGCATTAACTAATTACAGATAGGGTTATTCCAGTAGTTATTTACAAAACTCTTGATAGTTGGAGCATTCTTTATATAGCTGTCTAGACTATTAAAGAGTTTAGCTGCAGAGAAAGTAAATGATCTATAGCCAGAATTAGATGAAATTTTGACTAAATGGATGTTATTACGGTTTCTAGTATTATAATTATGTACATCAGAATTACGGTGAAATAGATTTTGGAGATACGGTGGACATAAATTATTTAAACATTTAAAAACGGTGAGACATTTATGGAAGTCCCAACGCTGGTTTAATGGAACCCAGCCTAGCTCTCTAAATAGATTCACTGTACGTTCCTCGCGTGTCTTCTTCATCAATATTATGCGTGCTGCTCTCTTTTGCAGCCTAAGGAGTCTATTAAGACTTGTCTGATCAGCATTAGACCAGATGATGTCACAATATTCTAATAATGGTTGGACTAGTGTACAATGAAGATGTTTACAGGTGTCTACACTAACATATTTCCTGATTCTCCTAAGGAGCCCTAATCTGCATGATACTCTAGCTGATAATGCATCGATGTGTTCGTGCCAGTTAAGCTTAGAATCAAAACATAAACCTAAATATTTAACGGACTCTGAATGTTGGAGTATGACTCCCGACGAAGATAAACATGGCTTTTTGGATCGTGCTAGCCGCTGACTAGTCCCAAGAAGCATTACGTTAGTTTTCTTACAATTTACGATGAGATCATTAGCACTAAACCAGGTATTAAGATTGTCAAGTTCAGCTTGTAAGACGGATTCAATTAGCTGTATATCCTTGTGAGCAAAGAATATAGCTGTATCATCTGCATATAAAACTACTTTACTGCGTTGAATACTCAGAGGAAGGTCATTAATAAAAATGATAAATAATAGAGGTCCAAGGACCGAACCCTGTGGGACCCCTAGTGATATATCCATGGTGTCGGACAGTGTACCATTAATAGTTACTGTCTGAGATCTGTTACTTAGGTAATCGTCAAACCAATCTAATGCTTTCCCGTTTATGCCAACTTTGCTAAGCTTCACTTTCAGAATATCATGGTTGATCATATCGAATGCCTTGCTCAAGTCCAGAAATACAGCTCCGATAAGATTTCCTTCATCTATGTTCTTCAGTATAAAATCAGAGACATCCAGGAGGGCAGTACCAGTAGAATGACCAGGTCTAAACCCAGATTGATGTGTGGAAAGCAGCTTGTTTGTTGTTAGATGCTCGTAAAGTTGTTTATGTACAGCACGCTCAAAAATCTTCATCACAACAGGAAGCACAGATATTGGTCTAAAGTTATTTGGGTCAGAGAACGAACCAGCCTTGTGAAGTGGAGTAACAGTTGCAGACTTCCATGAAGTGGGTACTTTATTTGTTCGTAATGACAAATTGAAGATGTGAGCCAAGGGAGAAGCTAGAACAGTAGCCCCAGTTTTAAGCATTCGAGTATGGATGTCCTTGATACCAGAAGATTTCTTTACACGAAGGGATGAAAGTTCTTTCTGTACAAAGCTGATTGGTATGTCCTTAAACTTAAAAGCTGTAACTGAATCCGTCGTCACGCAAGATGTATGATTGCGCACTCGTAGAGTAGGCAAGGCGTTCCTTAGGCGTGCACCCACAGATGTAAAAAAGTTATTAAAACAGTTTGCCATCCCAGTGTTGTCAGAAATGCTTTTACCGTCAATGTTAAGTTCATGCATAGCAACCTTGTTCTTTTTAGGTATGAGTTTTCTGATTGCAGACCATAACTTAGAGGCGTCATTAGCATTTTCGGTTAACAACTCGTTATAATAACTTCTCTTGGCAGTTTCGATCAGCCGGGTTACTTTGTTTCTGAGAGTCCTGTAAGAGCACCAATGTATGATAGGTTCTCAGCGCACCGCGTTTGAATAAAATGGCAATATTGATAAATGATCACCCAAAGTTTTACCAAATTTCGCCTACTTCAGAATATCTGACTTTAAAAAATTACGTGTTTTAAGTTTTTGGGCCATTTTTTGCTGAAACCAAAGGCTTCTTCGACAGAAATACCAAGATGTTAAGTTTTTCTAGGGCAGAAAGGAGTTCTACGGGCCGTTTGCATGGAAAATTCTCACGTTTTTATATACGAAAGGATTCTGATAATGAGATTGCGTCCGCGTCCAAATTATTTGGTAAGTAAACACAAATGTTTAATACCAGGTTGCAGTGTTGATATTTATTATTTCCTCTTAAAGTTTAAATGGCTTCTAAAAGACTAGAAAATGGGCTCCAGAAATTGGCCCAATTTATCAGTTCTTTAGTTAAAATAGGAATACGGATCCAGGAATATTTCTAAACAAGCGGGAAGATCTGTGAAGACAGATGACTCCAATAATCCAAAAACCGAGTGGAAATCGCATGTTTATTTCTGAAATGGACTCATGCAGTCTGTAATTTATTTGAGAACTAATAATTTATTTTAAATTTCAAAGTTACATCATCTATATGTATTTCTAATTTCATTACAATTGGATTAATTTTATCTGAACTAAGTTTGAGCCTATAACAGAAATATGGTAGCCTCCAGTTTGCTTAAACTGCATTCCAGTAAGCTCAGTGGTTAAGTGTCAGTCTGTTGTGCAGGAGGTATAGTGGGTTAAAATCCCGGTGAGTCGACCTTCAAATAAGTGGGAGAACTGGTACTGCCTTTGCTCTGACATCTGCAAATGGTTAGACCTTCATGTCTTCTTGGATTAGAATGTTAAATTGTAGGCCGACACTGAGAATGCGACCAAATCTCTGGTTAAGTGACCACCCTCAAGTGTAGTGGTGGATATAGTCGTATACATAGAGAGTAAATTAGTTTGTCTCCAATTAGCAATACCATGATGCTAAATACATTGACATTCTCCTCTGTTAGTAGTAGTAGTACTAGTTCCCTTGTTGCCACTATGTACATTTTATATATTAATATACAGGGTAAATCTAGTAGATTACATACATATAATCATGACTGCTGCCTTAAATTCTTTTGTTGTTGTTGTAAATGGATGGGTAAATAATACATGTATTAGCAACTTCCCCCAGGGGTGGATCCATGGGAACCTGTGCCGGAGGGGAAAAAGCTCACTTTGGTTAATAGATCAGGAACCTTGTATGAATTTTTACTAATTGCTGTGTCCCATACCAGAGAATGTGATACAACGAGTTTGATTGGGTATTTGTGCAAATCCCCAGGGTACCTGGGGATTGACCCCTGGTGTAGTAGCTGCAAGTAAATAGGCAAAGCTACTGATACAGTGCAAAACTGAATGCTAAATCACTAGGAGGAAGTTCAAAGGAACATTGCATGTGTTATTTTAAAGACTTGTTGTTGAGGTTTTACTTGGCCTCTTGTATAGGCGAATCCTAGTTTACGTTTTTCCTTATTAGCATACATCAAACTTCAAGCAACATACATATATACAAACAGAGTCCATAAATCGAAAGAGATTGACGGACTTGATAATCACCGAAAATTTTAGAATGATAAAATAAATTTATTTTGAGGAACAAGTTTTTAAAAATAGCAAAATTTACAAAGAATGTATGGCTGTCGGCAACTTTCGCCTCCCAGCCCATTTTACAGTTTTGAAAAGTCAATTTCTCCGTAAATATTTAACATATCAATCTTACATTTTCGGTGATCACTAAGTTTAAAATTCTCTTTCAACTGATGTACTCTGTTTGTTTGTAGCTTGAAGTTTAATTTGTGCTAATGAGGCAAAACTGTAAACAATGACGTCGGCAAGGCTTCTCTGGAGACAGAATCATAATTATTCTTAAATATAATTTAAATATGTAACTCTTGTAAAAAGAATTCAAAAGAATTTATTATTCTCCCAAAGGCTAAAAATATAAAATTGCAAGTGTAAAATACTTTTTTAAATCAAACCTGCAAAGAATACCAACTATTCCTTGTTGAAATTCCATATGGTCCAAGTAAAGGCTGGTACAGCCTCTTGTTTCACCTAAACATTAAGTACTCCACGTGACCACATTTTATCTCCTGTTGAACCAGACTAGATAACCCCATGTTTTTTTCTGGTTCAACCAACTCTATTTTATGTATTGTTCATATATGTATATGCCTTCCGTCTAGAGAGAAATGAAATTGTTGTTGTTGTTGTTGCCATTTCAGAACTTATCTGCCCTCTCCCGAGCCACTTATTGCTCCATTTCCGAACTACGGCACTGAGTGTGCATTCGTAGGATCAGCTGAAACTTTATTATAATGCAAAGGGTTCTGAAGCTGATAGTTCATTTTCTCTTCATCAATATGTTTATCTAAAGAAACTGCCATCTATTCTAAAGGTAGGTAGATAGATAGATAGACATATTGATTGATTGACTGATTGAATGATTGAAACTCTAGCTAATTTTCCGATGGATATTTTTTAGGGGAAACTACTTTTGCCTAGGGTCGTATAACCACAACTGATAATCTTTCTCTTTTCTTGATTATTTCTTTCTTAAAATAAATCTTTCCTCTTGGTTTCTGTCTTGAAGTTTATCTCAAGACAATCAATTCAAATAGGTTTCACGACACCGGCGGCCATCTTGGAAGTAGGGCCAAATATGGCGGAAATACAGAGTTTGTATGAGACTCTAATGTCCAATATTTTGTCCAAAATTATATTTCGGAAACATTTAGCATCCCAGAAATAAAGATGGTTGCTAAAAATTCTATTGATAAAATGTTATGGCTGCAAGCATCCTATGGACGATTCTCTATTATGTCGAGTTGTTCACTTATATACCGCGATCAAATTATTAGTAAATGTACTATAGAAAAAGTTAAACCGGGTTTCAGGATAAACACGATGTATATTAAATGCCTTCGAATTAAATCAGCAAACTCTTTAACCAACCATCTTTAGTTCTGAAATGCTAAACGTTTCAGAAATAGAATTTTGGACAAAATATAAACACAGGGTCACAAAGAATTTGTACACGTTAACCTAAAAACATGCATCTTGTAAAGTCAATAGACCTTTTTAATTGTCATGCTTACTAGATGCAAATCTCTAACTAAGCTGTCTCAACCCCAGCCTCGATGTCACTAAAGGCTTGTTTGCCTTTCAAAATGGCGCCGGGTCAAGAAATACGAATTGGACTATTGAAAAACGAAAACCTTGTGGTAATTTGCACGAATTAGTGTTAAATAAAGTGGTTTAATTGCAAGGATTCGAGTAAATATTGACTTTTAGTAGGATAAATATAATAGGTTATATAATAAGATAAGGGAAGATTATAACTTCAATGGCGACCTTGCGAACTCCGCTCAAATATTCACTCTAGATCGTTGGCAATTGACTAACTTCACTTGAAAGAAATCCAACCCTCACGGAGTTTGCGGAAAATGAACAATTTTCAAAGACTAATACGCAAAATACTTCAACCTCCGATGCCGCATGCGACCTCACAGGAGCAGCGATCGCAACTGATAACGACTCACCTTGGTTAAGGTACAGAATGGAAAGTCCTTCAAATAGTTTATCTGAATGATTGGTTTTCATTGTATTTTGTTTTTGCACAATTTCAACACGTGCGGAGTTTGCCACAGGCCCATGACGAGCTTAACCCGGTGTCCCAGGGAATTTATCCAAGATCAAGGTCGTAGAAAGGGGATACCATCGCCTTTTACTATTGACTGTTGTTTCGAAGACTTGACCTTGTGAAGTTTCCCGCCAAAGCTTGAAGTGACTTGAAATTGATGCGCCTATTTCGGCGATAAATCGAATATTTAACAATTATTCACCGAAGTGGAGGTGAATAATTGTTTTAGTATATGCCACACTCCAGGGCCGGGTTGTTCAAAGCCCGATTAGTGCTAATCCAGGGTTAATTTCCATGACAACCAATAGGTTCTGTGCAGATTTAATCCAGGATTAACACTAATCGGGCTTTGAACAACCCGGCCCAGGTGAATAGCCAGCACCAAATAGTTATTATATTTTCTGTCAAATGGACAAAAACTCACGCGAGATGATCACTGATTTGCTCGGAGGTGAATATGAAATCATATTCACTGTTTGAGTAGCCAATCAGAGCGCGCGAAAAGTGATAATCACTGGTGTGGTATATACTAATAACTATTATTCTAATTCTCAGTAGGGAACTACACAAGCCGGCGAACGGTGTCCTGCCGATGACAGACCAGGCGATTTATTTTTCACAGCCATAACACTCTTAATACCACAAGGTCCGAGTGTTGAATATATTTGCGGTTTACAAAATGAATTAATCCTGACATCCAGCAGCGCATTCCTGAACCTGGTTAAGCTCGTCATGGTCCCAAAGAGAGCAATAACAAAATTACCTACACGTACCATGATCCAGACAAGTAGTTATTTGCGATCGCTACTCCTATGAGGTCGCATGCGGTTTATGACGTTATATAATATGTGTGGTGGGGGTGGGTCAGGGTTTGGACCTAATTTGGGCAGTCATGGTCAGGATTTGAGCCTAAGTTGAGTAGTTAGGTTCTGGGTTTAAGCCTAATTTGAGCAGTCAGGGTCAGGATTTGAGCGTAATTTGGACTGTCAGGGTCGAGCAATCAGGGTTCGTTTTTACAAAAGGTAGGGGAAAAGGTTTTGGAGCTCCCCTTTTGGGTCAAACAGGGTCAGGGTTTGAACCTCATGGCCGCACATACATGTACCTACCCATTTATCACATAAATCCCCCCCCCACCCCCCGGATATGCGGCATCGGAGGGTTGAATGTTTTCGCATGTTAGGTTTTGAAAATTGTTCATTTTTCGCAATCTCCGTGAGGGATGGGATTTCTTGAAGTAGTTCATGTGAGAACTCTTCTAACTTGTTTCCGTAACTGCCAACGATCTAGTGGGATGGTATGGAAGCGTATTCGCCTTTGAAGTTTTTCCCGTATCTTATTATATATTAACAGAAGCCCATTACACTGACACTTCTCCCTCTAAAAGTCAATATTTTACTCTAATTCTTTCAGTTAATATAAACCACTCAGAGTCTTTATTTAATACTAATTCGTGCAAAGGAACCACAACGTTTTCGTTTTGAATTACTGTTATTCTTTACTTTACAATCAATATTTAGCTAGGTAAACAAGTGCAAATCCCTTGAGTGGGCTCCCAGTGATACAAACAACGTAACTGTATTTCCACCATGTTTGGCCCATAACCGGGGTAGATAAATTACTTTAATGCAGAGAACGTATAGCATCTAAATAATTTTAGCAAGGTTAAACATTAATGTATTATAACTTCAGTGTCGTGCAAAAACAACTGATGTCTAGAATATAGCATGCATATGATATTTCGTATTAATATTCAATTCCTTGATCTTCTTGAATGCATGAATATATTTATTAATGTGGAAATATCCTTCGTTTAATATTGTAGCTTGCAGTTTAGATGCTATCAGACGAATTCAGTGGTGTGGAATCAGATCGACCAAATTAAAACCTCAGTAAGAATATTTTATTTAAGTCTACGGTTGGAAATTGGTTAGTGTATTGGAAAAGTTGACTACACCTTATTGCATATTCAATATGGTAAAAAAAATATCTTCGATACTTGAGCCGACAAAGCATAAAGTGTATCATTTCATGAATAAATTGAAATCCGCCGATTGATGACGAACTAGGACCGCACAATCATGATCTAGAATATCGATAACACTCGGCTTTTACCATGGATAATAAATCAACATTATATTGGAGAAGGATAGATTAGTTAAAATGTTCCAAAATGTGTATCTATGATTACATATAGGTTGGTTCTCTATCACTTCACGATTATTTCACTATTTCTTCCATCAAAAACCTTTTTGTTAGCTATCATAATTTCTAAACAAATACGCGTACCGTTCCGCGGTCAAGTGGACCGCTTCAATGTCTACTGAGCGATTATAATCAATAACAAGGGTTCCTTAGTTTGCTTTAGCTGTTCCAACAATCATTTACGAAAACGTAAAATATGAAACATTATGAGTATGAATATAGATGATGGATTGACGGTTTTATAAAATAACCTGTCAATACTCAAACGGAAAACGAAGAAATAAACTTTCATTTCTTAAAATATTTTATTTTCAGTAATAATAGTCGACTGCCGGTACAGCTAGTGCTGTATTTTTCGATCTATAATGTAGATATGTCTTTGAAGTAAGTCTGCTTGGAAAACATGCACACACCAGTGCAAAAAAACCCGAGTATTCATGAGATAATGCTTACCTTGCTTCTCTGAGCTGATCCCTTTGAGGATGAAACAGATCATCAAGAGAAATAGCAAACACATAGCGCAGCCTTTACTAGCTCATACTTCTGTAGTTGCCAAATAGTCTTCGACGTAGTTCATTCAAAGCGTGGGTGTACTAGAGGCCCAATCGGCTGTAATAACGAATTCAACAGCTCCACTCGATCATAGGACAAATGATGCCGTCAATGTCGAATAATCTATTACGAAAGCATGTATCCAAACTAACTGCGGGAGGTGAAGAAAATGTGCTTAACAGACTAATGAATAATCATACTGGAAAAAAACTAGAAGAATCGTGATCCTTGGAAATACATGTTCTATTCTGTGGCAACAACACACAAACCGCACTGTTTAAACTGTAAGTTTCAATAAAAAGAATGATTAACATTGAAGTTGTACAATTCATTGGTAGACAAACTGGTGCCGTTATTCTGAAAATGAGCTTGGCTATTAGAACTATGGGCCCATGGTCAGCTAGTGCTAACGCATTTGTTACTGTGATCTGAAGAGAAAATAAGCCTAATGTAGATTGAATGTGAAATGTTCGAACCTACTAGTAAAGCTGCAATAAAATATTGCTGCGCAGCGAGCGAGCCATAAGGGAGTGAGCCATAAGGGAGTGAGCCATAAGGGAGCGAGCCATAAGGGAGTGAGCCATAAGGGAGCGAGCCATAAGGGAGTGAGCATAAGGGAGTGAGCCATAAGGGAGCGAGCCATAAGGGAGTGAGCCATAAGGGAGCGAGCCATAAGGGAGTGAGCCATAAGGGAGCGAGCCATAAGGGAGTGAGCCATAAGGGAGCGAGCCATAAGGGAGTGAGCCATAAGGGAGCGAGCCATAAGGGAGTGAGCCATAAGGGAGCGAGCCATAAGGGAGTGAGCCATAAGGGAGTGAGCCATAAGGGAGCGAGCCATAAGGGAGTGAGCCATAAGGGAGCGAGCCATAAGGGAGTGAGCCATAAGAGAGCGAGCCATAAGGGAGCGAGCCATAAGGGAGTGAGCAAGCAGTAGTACTAAGCTGTGTAGTGTTGCCGATTTTCTCAATATCTTCCAGCCGCATTGCATTGTGGTAATGCGCAAGTACACAAAAAATGAATGCGCAAGGACCAAATTTCAATGCTCGGATGCAGAACCATAGAAATAGAAATACATAAAGAAATGAATAAATAAATAAATACAACGCCTCCTTCTATATCATCCTACATTATCCTGCATCATCCTGCGTCATACTGCATCATACTGCATCATCTCGCATCATCCTGATTCATGCTGGCCCATCCTGATTCATGTTGGCCCATCCTGGCACATAATGAAAACATAGAAGACAAGAAAGAAAGAAATAGAAAGAAATCGATAAAATTAGAAAGAAATAGAAATACATATAGAAATGAATAAATGAATAAATAAATACAGCGCGTCCTTCTACATCATCCTACATCATCCTGCAACATCCTGCATCATCCTGTAAATGTCCTCCGTCATCCTGCATCGTGCGGCGTTATCCTGCATCATACTGCATCTTCCTGCATGATCCTGTGTCATACTGCATAATCCTGCATACTACTGCGTAATCCAGCATCTTCCTGCGTCATGCTGCATCATGCTGCATCATGCTCAATCATCCTGCATCACCCTGCATCGTCCTGCATTATGTTGCATCATCCTGTAGTATCCTCCATCAACCTGCATAAATACAGCGCGACCTTCTACATCATCCTATATCATCCTGCAACATCCTGCATCATCCTGCATCATCCTACATCATACTGCATCATCCTGTATTATCCTGCATCATGCTGCATCATCTTGCATCATCCTGTAACGTCCTGTGTCATCCTCCATCGTCCTGCGTCATCCTGCTTCATCCTGAGTCATGCTGAACCATCCTGATTCATGCTAGCCAATCCTGATTCATTCTGGCCCATCCTGGCACATCCTGAAAAAAAGAAAGAAAGAAATAGAAATACATAAAGATCTTTATTTCACACTCGATACTTTACATTTGGGTAGTTTACAGACATACACTTAATAATTATGATAATAGATATGGGGGGGGGGGGAAGGGGAAAGAAGAAAATATATAATAGGAAAGGGTGCAGGGAGGTTGAAGGAACTAAAAGTGTTCTAAGTCAACTCCCCATTAAGTGAAATAAATATGTGTGGTGTGATCTGCCTTTGCCTATAAATCCAAGTAATCATAGTCATATAGTAAATAATAATTTTGTTTTAATTGAAAAGAAGTTAAGGACTGTTAATGTATGGTAAAAAAAATACAATACCAACTAGGAAATGTACATTAAGCTGTATCATCTGATTAATCATAATTTCATCACAAGTAAAGTGAAGCGAAAGGAGGTGAAAATTTACACGTAGGCCATTAAACAGTTATTTTTTATGTGACTTTTAAATTTTGAGCGTTTGAGATCTCTTGTGCTAGTTGGTAAATTATTCCAGAGTTTAATACCAGTTGATTTAATAGAAAAAAATCCATAATTTGTAGAGGCTGGTAAGACAAAGAGGTTCTTTGAAGCATGTCTAGTATTATAGTTATGTATGTTGGAGGCTGGTTTTGCATAATTTTGAAAGGCTTGAGGTAACTGATTATTAATATAATCATGCATAGATAGAGCAATATGTAGGTAATTAATTTCTGATATTTGTAGAATGCCAAGGTACTTAAAAAGTGGCGGGGCATGGGATTGGAAATCTGAAAATGTCATTATTCTGATAACTTTGTTGTTTAATGTGTTTAATCGAGATATATGTGTTTTGTAGGTATTTCCCCAAGTGCTAACACCATATTGTAAGTATGGATAAACAAGAGAATAATAGACTTGCATCAAGGTGCCTAAGTCAACATAGTGTCGTAGTTTGGATATAATACCAACATTTTTGGATATTTTCTTATATATATAGCTTATGTGAGGCTTCCATGTTAAATTTTGATCTATGTATACACCTAAATATTTTACATCCTGTATCAACCTGCATCATCCTGCATCATCCTGTAATGTCCTTCGTCATCCTGCATCATGCGGCGTTATCCTGCCTCATCCTGATTCATGCTGGCTCAAACGGATTCATCCTGGGCCATCCTGGGACATCATGAAAAAAAAAAAAAAAGAAAGAAAGAAGTAGAAAGAAATCGAAAAAAGTAGAAAGAAATAGAAATACATATAGAAATGAATAAATGAATAAATAAATACTGCGCGTCCTTCTACTTCATGCTGCATCAATCTCCATCATCCTACTTCATTTTGCATCATTCTGCATCATCCTGCACCATCCTGCATTATCCTGCATCATCCTGTAACGTCCTGCATCATCCTGTAACGTCCTGCGTCATCCTCCATCGTCCTGCGTCATCCTGCATTATTCTGATTCATGCTGGACCATCCTGGCTTCGCTTAGTAGAAAACATATATATACATGTATTTTTCTGAAAATCTCCACCTCAACTTCCCTCCCGGATGGTTACTTGAAATTGTACCGTTCATTTGTGCATCATATTGCATTGCAGTGCATCATATTGCATTGTTCCGAAGTCTGAAATAAATAAATGAAAAAGGGCTTAGCATTGGCATTAAGCTAATCTCGTGAACACCAATGCATTATCTCTCCTATGAGGATGTGCCTTTGATCATGAGCTTAGAGAATACCATCCTGCGTAGAAAGGAAACAAAGCAGAATACGTTTTTAAAATGGTGCAAGGGCCGAAGGCCTGAGCCAAAACTTTTAGATTTTACTCCTCTCTAAAACACTGTTTTCCTGTTTTCTGGAGACTAAACATTGGCTTAGCATTACAACAGCAATTTCATTTTACATGACAGGTAGTTCAAAACTTTGATGACCCCCCCAAGGAGTAGGTAAAATCTTTGATGACCCCCCTAAAAGCACTTAAAACTTGTTTTGCCCCCCCCCCCCCATGATTTAACCGAATCCCCCCCCAAAGCCATAAATCATGAAAACTCCCTAACGTGCAACATCAACTCACAGTTAATATTTGTATCCGAGTGATGCACTTTTTAACATGCCAATGCTACAAAGCAATAACAATTTTATGTATACACTCATTGCAAAAATTATCCTAGAAAAATGTAAAAGCTTAAAAGCAAGACTAATTATGGTGGTAATTAAAACTTACTTCTGATAGTGATAGGGAAGATTTTTCATTTGTTTGTGCCACGTTGGGCGATTAATGTTTGCTACCCGGAAGGGTTCGTTTGCTGTCCCGAAGTCTCCGTAGATCAACATGCTTCAACGGGCAGATTAGTTCAGCGATATCGTCTCTGCATCTAGTACGAGTCAATTGCGAAGCGCATCCGGTGAGATACAGTCGGCCTCCTTCGAAAAAGGTAATTTGTATCGATTGTGTCAGAGATCCATGTACTGCTGAACTGGGCACACGCCAGCACTGCAAAACACATAAAAGAACATTGTCTTCCTCTCGATACATCACTAAAACGTTTGTGACCCAGATGAATACTTCCAGCTATGAATAAAGCGGAGTTTGACATGATAATTTGATAAAATGGTATACTTACCCACTTGAAATCGGCGAACACGAAAATGCTACATCCGGGACATATCCTCTGAGCCAAGGGCGTCAAAGCGAGGCGATCACCGGCCGGTGGGTGACCATGAATCCAAAATATTTTTCAAGGAAACGGATGGTATGTACGAAAAGATATGCGTGTGGTCACCCTGTGTTGGAACGTCAAGATTAGTGTGAATAGTGCTCTGTAAGCAAGATCTTGTGGAAAGCTATGCCGTGGCGCCTTGGACGTTGAATGCACATGCGGTCTAAGATAGAGCAGGGGGCCAATGTTTCTGTCCCACATTGATGCATGGCATAACACACCGGGAGCCTCTGTGTTTGATTTGCGCGGGGCATTTCAGTTCGCGAGCAAGCACGAATGCTGATGAATTATGCGTGAATTGTGCAAGTAAGATCAACGTGCGTTTCAAGGGTGCAGTCCTTTGGAATGATATCGATGAATTATTAAAGCAACTTAGTTTTAACATATATTTTTTTTAATCAAGAGTGCATGGTATTGTGGCTTCACATATACTAATTATGGACCATTTCCTCGTCTTTCCTTGCTCACCAATGTAGTTATATGTGTTTGTTTGTCTTTTCTTTTAGTAAATATATATTTTCTTGTTTTACACCTGCACCTTTCTGTTTGTATGACGACGTTCAACGCCATTTAAATAATGTAATAATTTTGCTAAGCTAGATTAGCTTTCATAGTTATTTCTGAGCCAAGTTCTCGTTTGCGTTAAGTAAAGAACAATACTGCGCTCTTGAATGATGAGGCGCGAAAAGACTGCGCCAGTGACGGACTAGTTCCACGCATGTGCGATGTGTCGCCGTTCTATTAACGGACTTTTATAATCTAAGAATTGTGAATGTTTTGGAGTTGATGATAAGGTGAGGTGTTTTTTATTTTATTTTTTATTTCATTAGGTCAATAACGCCAGGTGCTACCGTCCCAGAAAAGTACCTTGCCTGCCCCGGAGCTCAGTCTCGGAGGCACCAGAGTGTTATGGTGGCCCAACATTTGGCCGGCACAGTAGTGGCCAGATTTATTCCAAATTGATATAATTATCTTTGTTCAATATTTCAGCAAACTAGTGCGACGCCATGCAGAGCTCTCGATATCTTTATAACTAACAAATGACGCGGCACAAAACAGTATTTTGTTTATTTTTATGATTGAAAAGGCGTAAAATATCATCCAATATCATCTGTTTGCAGATTAACTTGATGTCTAATACAGTATGTACGTTTACAGATCTTTACAGCGCTGTGTATTTTTTATTTCTCTTTTTCTAATCCGATCAACAGCTTACAAGATCGAGCTCTCTAAATTACATACTGTCCGCAATAAAGAGGTAGAATTTGTATGACTTTTGCTACCTGGGGCCGAGATTAGGTGTCCGTTGTCCGTAATAGGGAGGGTCCGTAATATACAGATTTTTTTAAACAAAGAATATATGGGGATTTTGCCGGGACCTAGAGATCTGTCCGTAATATGGAGGTGTCCATATTATAATGGTGTCCCTATACGGAGAGGTTCCACTATTTCAAATATATTTTAAATTTGCTCGTGCTATTCTGGAATAATGGTTTTCAAATTGCACTTGCCCAAATTTAAGGCTCATATAATTATGAAAACGTTCAAAACATTTAATTTACTCATGCCCATTTTTACCGAATAGCACTTGCATTCATGCGATTTCCTATTCAAATCGACAGCCACCGCGGAGTTTTGATAAACATATAGGATTTGAGAAGCTAGCCAGCATATTGCACTAAACACTCGCAACACAAAATTACAAAAATTACCAAAATCATTAAAATCATCCTTGGTTAGAAATAACTGAAAATATAATATATACATACAAATGTATAGGCAAGCCTAAAGCAGTCCCTGGTGGCTGGAGGGATTCGGGAT
The DNA here is from genome assembly GCA_030867875.1 of Actinernus sp. WN-2022. Classification (NCBI taxonomy): domain Eukaryota; kingdom Metazoa; phylum Cnidaria; class Anthozoa; order Actiniaria; family Actinernidae; genus Actinernus; species Actinernus sp. WN-2022. Next base: position 64,369,463 of record JAOWCC010001589.1, on the reverse strand, counting down.
TGGATAAATGATAGTTAGTGTATATCTTAGTTCTTAGTTCATGTTTGTGAATTTGAAATGCGGGGTTGATGAATAGAATTGAATTACTAATTATGAATTCAAGATTAGTTGACCAGGACAATATCCACATACAAACCCTAAATTTATAATAAGCAAATCATCCGCCACACTCGTCCACGCTCTTGCCTCTCGGTCATACAGCCGATCATTGGGCACGTGATTCGAAAATAGGCTATATATATAGCTGTTTCAAGAAACATTTCGATAAAAAGCCTACGTGCAAGACCGCAAGGGAGTATGGGTATCGATCACTTAATATTTTTAACGGTTATGCTACGACCTCCATATGGATTGAGTAGAGTTCCTCAGAATCACAATTGAAGAAGTGGTTTGTGCTGTACGGTCAAGTCATGGCTGTGTTAAATATTCAGTGATCGCTATCCGTGCTCCTTTTTGTCTTTAACTTTTTTAAATAGTTGTATGTACTGAGAAGGTGCACGCGTAGCACTTATCAGGCTCGCAAAGCGCCTGAGTTGTGCACCATGCACCGGAAGTGAACCAGCGGTTGTTTGCTCTCTTCATATATCTATGGTTTTCCGCTCGAGCTGGCTGGAGCTACGCTATATAAAAAAATACGTTAGACGGCTCAGCAAGCCACACAAGAGCTTTAGCGATTTATATACACAAGATTAACAAACTGTAGAGATCAAGACTGAAACTCCTTTGACATCGGTACAAAGAAAGAAGGAGCCTAAAGCTCTAGATAGCAGCTTTGCCCCCGGTGGGAGGGGGGGGGGGGGGGGGGGGGGGGTACTCCTGTTTGTGACGTATTATGTATGTGCCGCCCGGGTGGGTCAGGGTTTTGAGCTCGGTTTGGGCAGGCAGGATCAGGGTTTTGACCTGATTTGGGCAGATCAGGGTCAGGATTTGAGTATAATTTGGGTGCAGTCAGGGTCGGGGTTCAGTATTTTTTAGGCAGTGAGGGTTAAGTTTTTTTTAGCTACTATGTCAAAAAAAGACATTTTGTTCAGTGCGTTATCGCCTGCCCACATGCAAGCACTGAGGTTCCCATACATCTCGTACTTCAGTACTTATCTATGTACTTCATCTGCTGATTTGTTTACCCAATTACACGTCCCGACTTGAAATGTTCAGTATTTTGCATGCAATCCCAGTACGCTGTATACCGGCCGGGGTATATATCCGACCGTGTTTTGAAAACAATTTAAAGAAGGGGCAATCAGGTTTCTTTTTTTCCCAAAAAGGGGGCAATCAGGGATTCGGATTGGGTCAAACAGGGTCAGGGGCTGAGTCTCTTGGCCTCACATACATGTAAGTTGGGGGCTTTGCCCTTCCTAGACAGTTAATTGTGGTCATTGTAGGTTCGTGGGAAACTGAGCTTAGGATAATGTTTCTCCCCTCCCCTCCCCTCTCCCCCTTGTGTCATACATTCCGCCACTGATTTCAGTCGTTCTAGCTAAAAACTGATAATAAACAAACGATGACCAGGTTTGTTAGTATGTAGCTACACAATTGCCGGACGATTCAAGGGAGCGGCTTGTTAAAACTAAAATTACACTTAAAATGACCGAATTTTAATTCCTAAATAACAACCTGTAAATAACATTTTTTTTTTATATTTAGTAAAACGAAGAGTGCAAGAATATATTCTCAGGGAATAACCATAGACAAAGTCTGGAATGGTTACCGTAATACAAAAAGTCATTATTACCTAGGTAATAAACGGCCTCCAGCACATTTAATAATTAGAGGGGGGTGAGTCATCAATTTCCATGCAGCAAATTAGGGAGGCCACAATAAGTATAATATGGAGAAAATCAGGGGGGAGAGATCATCAAATATTGAGAACAGTCTTTCAATAGCGCTGAGCACAGATGACGTCACACAATTTAGATCCCCCGCCAAGACTCGGACAAACAAACCACTTTTCGCGTTAGAACTTACAAGAATTGACCAGCACTTCAGTTCGTCCTCTGACTATTCTACTAGAAATGACCGCTTTCCTGTTATATTTTTTTAAAGAGAGTCCGATTATTATACTGTCGAACAGCTTAGACGTTGGCTAAAATACAGAGGATTGAAACAAAGCGATAAATGGCCATCTTATCAAGCGAGTTCCACCGACATTTGGAAATGGGTGCACACATGGCGCGAAATACAGTGTTTGTATAGGAATCTGATACCAAATAATTTCCGTAAAATCGAATTTCTGAAATATTGACCGTCTACAAACTTTTAAGTATCTTAAAAGATACCAGGTAAAAGATTAACTGATCAAAATGGGATGTAGCTGTGCTGGAAAGCGTGCAATCGTGCCTTCAGTTTTCCATACATTTGTCTTGTAACAACGACTGAACGAGTCAAAGTCCGCGAGAATTCGAATTACAGACAAAATATAAAAAACTGAAAACACGATTGCACACTTCCCAGCACAGCTACGCGCATCCCTCACATTTTGATAAGTTATTTTTTTACCTGTTATCTAAAGATAGTAGACGGTGAATATTTCAGAAATTATTTGGTTGAACTGTAGTTCCTTCTCCGCCGCTACGTTTACTGGCGGGTATAGAGGGACTTCAGTAATCTATAGCTCAGACAAACTTCCGCTTGCGTTTCATTTTACTCGTCTCGTTGTTGTGTGCTTTTGAGGCCTCCTGTACAAATATTTATCCAACGCTGGTATTTCTCACTGCATTCCCTGTGAAGGTTTTGGAACGGAAAAGTTCCATCGAAAAGGCCAAGAAAAGATGAGAAACCTCTCAAAATATATCTCTGAGAGATATCTCTTTGAGCGATTTATCAAGGGTTTTTCCACATCTACAGTCATTCTTACATCTCCCCCAGCAACAGTGCTTGGTAGTCACCATTACTGGTATGACTGGGAATATAATTTAAGGTACTGCTTCTTTTTATGATCGCAAAAAATACGAATTATGTTCTAACACGACTCTCGAACTCATTGAAATACTGTAAACAGCGGCGTTTGTTTGTCCGAGTCTTGGGGGGGGGGGGGGGGGGGGGGGGTCTCGTCTCAGAAAATCTATTTTTAGAAACTGTGCGCAGCGCTATATATTGCACCAGCACCATCACCTCCCCCTAATTAGTAAAGTCCCTAAATGTCCCCCATAATAAGCCTTTGCCCCGCAGACATGTCACCAATTGCAGTGATCATCAACATTCTAGAAAATGTTTCGTTGACACCGACCCGCAAAGATGAGTGAAGCTGAACTCACAAATTTATTACAAACTGCAGGAAATACGATATATACTATAATACGTTTAAATAGTAATATTTAAATAGCATGTTAGAATAATACTTTGACACTTTTAATCGCCCTAATCCTGTAACCATGCAACTAGAATATTAACATTTAAATAGCATTTCAGAGTGAACCTAAGATTAATTGGTCACTCTGAAAAAGCTTTTACGTTATCATGGCGCCTAGCGAAACCAGCCGTCGCTATTTGGCCGCTATTTGGCCAGAGAGACGTGAAAATAAGCCGGCCGTACGATATTTATTCGATTCGGTCTAATATTCACACCATGTTCGTCAATCCACCACGCCCTTTCCAGTTGACTGCGTACTGGGAGAATGGTGCAAATGATGTGTTGTGTGTACTGTTACTGTGTTTTTCTGTTTTTCTTTCTTCCTCTCTCTTTGACATCAACTTTAGTCACTTTGAATTATTAACACGATTAGATGTTTAGCTACTTCTGGTGTCCCAGCACTCTTAAGCATGGTCCACGAGCAAGCTTTCCTTGACTAGTTTCCTTTACAAGTTTATTTGCTCGGGTGTATGGGTGAATAAGTTTCCCTTGACAAATGTTATTTTGCTCGTGTGTATGGCAAAACATGACAAGTTTTCCTTTGTTACAGCAATGTTCTTAAAGTGCCACTATGACGAAAATTTACCATTTCGATTTGCCACTTTTTCAGTGTCTATAGGTCAATCAGTATTAGAAATATCCGAAATAGTAAAAAATATTCCCAAATGGGCATCTTAAACCACAAATTTTAGGAGAGTTTACCGGTAAAATCCTGTCCGCCATTGCTGGAAGCCGTGCCCTTTGTTCAGCTTTAAACAAAGGTTTATTCACCGGAAGTGATGTCATACACTTAACACGACAACCTCGTGGCGCGAAATAGCGTGCATAAAAAAGTAGCCAACCTCGCAAAGATAAATATAACTTTCTTCTTATGTACGTGAAGACGTTTTTAGTAGAAATATGCCTCCAGGCGTTGTGTTCTGCAGGCGAGCGTTAAGTGTATGACATCATTTCCGGTGAATAAACCTTTGTTTAAAGCTGAACAAAGGGCACGGCTTCCAGTAATGGCGGACGTGTAGATTCAATATTCGGAGCTAAAAAAATAAGACTTCCTGTCGTTGTATCGAAAAACAATTTGAACTGGTAATAATATATGAACTCTACTTTATGAATATGCAAAAACATTGATATGTCAAAATTTGATCGTAGGGGCACTTTAAAGCCAATGATATAACGGCTTAAACACGTAATGGAGTAACTCTAAACGATTCAAGGGAGCGGCTTGTTAAAACTAAAATTACACTTAAAATGACCGAATTTTAATTCCTAAATAACAACCTGTAAATAACATTTTTTTTTTATATTTAGTAAAACGAAGAGTGCAAGAATATATTCTCAGGGAATAACCATAGACAAAGTCTGGAATGGTTACCGTAATACAAAAAGTCATTATTACCTAGGTAATAAACGGCCTCCAGCACATTTAATAATTAGAGGGGGGTGAGTCATCAATTTCCATGCAGCAAATTAGGGAGGCCACAATAAGTATAATATGGAGAAAATCAGGGGGGAGAGATCATCAAATATTGAGAACAGTCTTTCAATAGCGCTGAGCACAGATGACGTCACACAATTTAGATCCCCCGCCAAGACTCGGACAAACAAACCACTTTTCGCGTTAGAACTTACAAGAATTGACCAGCACTTCAGTTCGTCCTCTGACTATTCTACTAGAAATGACCGCTTTCCTGTTATATTTTTTTAAAGAGAGTCCGATTATTATACTGTCGAACAGCTTAGACGTTGGCTAAAATACAGAGGATTGAAACAAAGCGATAAATGGCCATCTTATCAAGCGAGTTCCACCGACATTTGGAAATGGGTGCACACATGGCGCGAAATACAGTGTTTGTATAGGAATCTGATACCAAATAATTTCCGTAAAATCGAATTTCTGAAATATTGACCGTCTACAAACTTTTAAGTATCTTAAAAGATACCAGGTAAAAGATTAACTGATCAAAATGGGATGTAGCTGTGCTGGAAAGCGTGCAATCGTGCCTTCAGTTTTCCATACATTTGTCTTGTAACAACGACTGAACGAGTCAAAGTCCGCGAGAATTCGAATTACAGACAAAATATAAAAAACTGAAAACACGATTGCACACTTCCCAGCACAGCTACGCGCATCCCTCACATTTTGATAAGTTATTTTTTTACCTGTTATCTAAAGATAGTAGACGGTGAATATTTCAGAAATTATTTGGTTGAACTGTAGTTCCTTCTCCGCCGCTACGTTTACTGGCGGGTATAGAGGGACTTCAGTAATCTATAGCTCAGACAAACTTCCGCTTGCGTTTCATTTTACTCGTCTCGTTGTTGTGTGCTTTTGAGGCCTCCTGTACAAATATTTATCCAACGCTGGTATTTCTCACTGCATTCCCTGTGAAGGTTTTGGAACGGAAAAGTTCCATCGAAAAGGCCAAGAAAAGATGAGAAACCTCTCAAAATATATCTCTGAGAGATATCTCTTTGAGCGATTTATCAAGGGTTTTTCCACATCTACAGTCATTCTTACATCTCCCCCAGCAACAGTGCTTGGTAGTCACCATTACTGGTATGACTGGGAATATAATTTAAGGTACTGCTTCTTTTTATGATCGCAAAAAATACGAATTATGTTCTAACACGACTCTCGAACTCACTGAAATACTGTAAACAGCGGCGTTTGTTTGTCCGAGTCTTGGGGGGGGGGGGGGGGTCTCGTCTCAGAAAATCTATTTTTAGAAACTGTGCGCAGCGCTATATATTGCACCAGCACCATCACCTCCCCCTAATTAGTAAAGTCCCTAAATGTCCCCCATAATAAGCCTTTGCCCCGCAGACATGTCACCAATTGCAGTGATCATCAACATTCTAGAAAATGTTTCGTTGACACCGACCCGCAAAGATGAGTGAAGCTGAACTCACAAATTTATTACAAACTGCAGGAAATACGATATATACTATAATACGTTTAAATAGTAATATTTAAATAGCATGTTAGAATAATACTTTGACACTTTTAATCGCCCTAATCCTGTAACCATGCAACTAGAATATTAACATTTAAATAGCATTTCAGAGTGAACCTAAGATTAATTGGTCACTCTGAAAAAGCTTTTACGTTATCATGGCGCCTAGCGAAACCAGCCGTCGCTATTTGGCCGCTATTTGGCCAGAGAGACGTGAAAATAAGCCGGCCGTACGATATTTATTCGATTCGGTCTAATATTCACACCATGTTCGTCAATCCACCACGCCCTTTCCAGTTGACCGCGTACTGGGAGAATGGTGCAAATGATGTGTTGTGTGTACTGTTACTGTGTTTTTCTGTTTTTCTTTCTTCCTCTCTCTTTGACATCAACTTTAGTCACTTTGAATTATTAACACGATTAGATGTTTAGCTACTTCTGGTATCCCAGCACTCTTAAGCATGGTCCACGAGCAAGCTTTCCTTGACTAGTTTCCTTTACAAGTTTATTTGCTCGGGTGTTTGGGTGAATAAGTTTCCCTTGACAAATGTTATTTTGCTCGTGTGTATGGCAAAACATGACAAGTTTTCCTTTGTTACAGCAATGTTCTTAAAGTGCCACTATGACGAAAATTTACCATTTCGATTTGCCACTTTTTCAGTGTCTATAGGTCAATCAGTATTAGAAATATCCGAAATAGTAAAAAATATTCCCAAATGGGCATCTTAAACCACAAATTTTAGGAGAGTTTACCGGTAAAATCCTGTCCGCCATTGCTGGAAGCCGTGCCCTTTGTTCAGCTTTAAACAAAGGTTTATTCACCGGAAGTGATGTCATACACTTAACACGACAACCTCGTGGCGCGAAATAGCGTGCATAAAAAAGTAGCCAACCTCGCAAAGATAAATATAACTTTCTTCTTATGTACGTGAAGACGTTTTTAGTAGAAATATGCCTCCAGGCGTTGTGTTCTGCAGGCGAGCGTTAAGTGTATGACATCATTTCCGGTGAATAAACCTTTGTTTAAAGCTGAACAAAGGGCACGGCTTCCAGTAATGGCGGACGTGTAGATTCAATATTCGGAGCTAAAAAAATAAGACTTCCTGTCGTTGTATCGAAAAACAATTTGAACTGGTAATAATATATGAACTCTACTTTATGAATATGCAAAAACATTGATATGTCAAAATTTGATCGTAGGGGCACTTTAAGACAATAACTAGAGTACTGTAATAGTTTCGAGAGCAGTTTGAAAACTACATGATCCTCCAAGCCCACAATGAATGGCTCCTTTATCAAGAAAACAACGCGTATCTGCATTTGGTCTAGGTATCGCCCTTCATTTGCATTATGAGCATACAAAACGGTGTAATAATCGTAGATTGCACCACGACTGGACGCCATGAGAGTTTCTTGAAAATGCGCAAAGAAAAACAAACGGCGAGGGCTCTGGGAACTATATTTCGCAATTCCTTGTCATATTTTCTTGAATTTATCGAGCCGTACATACGAGCAGGTTTCGCGACTTGACAAGTCTCCTTGTTCAAAAGTTGTCGAGGAAAAACTTGCTCGTGTAGGTGACAGAGGCTTTAATAGGAGATATTGTAGTTGAGTCTACGAATAGCAGTTTCAGCGGTATTGACCCGAACGCCTCACTTCGGCAATGTAATGAAGCACCTGCTCATTGAAACCGTCATTCTTACACGACACCAACACCCTCCTAAATAAGCACGACTAATTTAGATACACAGATTGAATAGCGCTTCATTACATTGAAGTGAGGCGTTTGGGTCAATACCGCTGAAACTGCTATTCGTAGACTCAACTACAATATCTCCTATTGCAAAACATTGTAATTATGATGCCCAATAGAAAGCCAGAGGAAGATCACTAGTCATTTGGATCATATTTCCAAATTACTAGTGATGTTCCTCTGGTGTTTCGCGTGTCAAGAGTCATCCACCTGATCAAAATGGGATGACCCGATTGGCTGTTCACCTCATTAATTATTCATGATTTTGGGAAGTACTATTTCCAAAACGAGAGCGAATTTTTCATCAAGGGATCCAAACACCGAATAAATGAAAGCACGAGGCGGCTTCGGCATGACTACAGGTATTGTTTCATTTGAAACGTAACAACAAAAACTCGTGGGCTTCGTATAATTTTACCAGGAATCCAAACACCTGAAAATATTAAATGCACTCCGCCTGCGGTATCGTGCTTTCAAAGTCATTCTGTTTCACGCTGTTTGACACCCTGGTGAAACACTCGCTTTCGTTTTTGATCATGACATCTCATACACATGAATAATTAATGAGGAAACCAACCAATCAAAGGTCTATAAATCGGTCACATGATGATAATGGCAACCTGGTCCAGTCAAATTCTTTTCAAGTTGTATGACTGAATTAATTTTGTTCTAGTCCTTGGACTGAATTAATTTTGTTCTAGTCCTAGGACTGGAACAAAATTAATTCAGTACTACAACTTGAAAACATTAGTTCAGTCCTTGTACTTAAGCCTAGGAAAAAAAAATCCAGAAGTCTAAGGAACAGGGTTTAATTTTTTCCCAATCTTCGCACAGGTTTTCTATATCTTCCAAAGATAATTTTAAACTCGTACTCTCCAACGCAGAGACTTTGTTTTCTCTACCTTCCCGCCATTCAACGAACACGTTTACAGCCCATTTGTTCTTATACCGTGTAGACAGAGGTACGGCGTTAGCAAGCTCCTTCTCTTCTTCTTCTCTGCTTTTCGATTTTCTAAAACGTTTCAAAGGTCGAAAGCTCTCTTCGTCGCTCGAAGCCATGACTAATCAAATCGAATCTATAACCTTGGATTTGTTTGTATCCAGTTTTTCATTCCCAGGAGGCGGTGGTGAACAAACTCCAATACAAGTGCTTTAATTAAGAACAATTCGTTTTTGTTTTTTTCAAATAGGGGGAACGCACTAAAGTGTGAAATTATACTGAATCTAAGTTATACAAATCCCTTTCTTTTTCTATTGTTTAATCAGTGCTATTTTGTATTACTTTGTTGGTGTGTTCATTCTAATAGGCGAATTGATGTCATTTAAACATTGGACGATTGAAATTAAACCCAAAGTGCAAACAACAAATGTTGGTTAATTAGCTTTTTTAAAACTCTCATTAATTATTCGTGAGTATGAGATGTCAGTTGCGCCTCGGACTGGAACTAATTGCGCGGACTTGAAATCCCGTCCAGTCCTCATTGTCGGCTTTGAACTATTACTTCAAAATCTCATTAATAATTCACGAGGAAAACAAAAGAAATAAATGTTTAACTTCGATTTTCTCCGTCGAAATAAGTCGTATCGCCAAAATAACTGAATTCCATGAATCTATACGTTTTTGAAGCCGTCTCAAAAAGTCGCAGCGGTTCGCCATCGTGTTTGTAATTCACGAGGAAAACAAAAGAAATAAATGTTTAACTTCGATTTTCTCCGTCGAAATAAGTCGTATCGCCAAAATAACTGAATTCCATGAATCTATACGTTTTTGAAGCCGTCTCAAAAAGTCGCAGCGGTTCGCCATCGTGTTTGTAAACCTGATAAACACTGCTTCTCGTTTATTAAACAGTACATAAAGATCCTCTTTCAAGTCTGACGTCGTAATCTTTCCAATTCTTTCCTCATCTTATCATGATCATGAGTGGATACTCATATGCGCTATAGCTGCCAACTGGTATTTTTTCCATCTCTGTAATATAATAAATTCGTATTACTGGTATATTTTGGATATTATTATTATTATTATTAAAATCACTTATTACACGGTATTGCTAACAGCATAACGCTGATTTACATAGAATCCGTGGCTAAAAATACATCAGTAATATATAATTAAAAGTAATTCCTAATACTATATATCTAATTATGTATTATATTCTGCGCGTATAAACAATAATATATAAAATAGTAATAACAACAACAAATACAAAAGCAAAGTAACGTATAGTAAAATTAGTCTAAAAGTCAATTAAGCGGAGAGGCAGTCGCAATATTGTTCTTAAAAGTAACTAACGACCTAGTCTCGCGTAATTCAGCTGGAAGCTGGTTCCAGAGCTTTGCTGCATTGTAGGAGATGCTCTTTTTCGCGAACTCAGTTTTTGGGAGGGGCAAGCAGAGTTTTGTGTGTGCCCCCCTCAGGTTGTAGTCTGTTCTACTTCCAATTGTTTTGAATAATTCGGTGAGACTGGTCGGTGCACAGTTATTTTGGATTTTGTGCATCAAGACAGCCTTGCGTTTAGCCCTCCTTTCATCAAGTCTATACCAATCTAGTATGTCAAGGAGTAGACTGGGGCTCGTTTTATAATCAGCCCTTAAAATAAGCCTAGCAGCCCTATTTTGAATTTTTTGAAGTTAAAGGCTAATGTTTCATCTAAGGGCTTTGTATAACATTTATATATAATGGAGGTGATAGGTTGGTTGGATTACATATCCTCTACAATGTTTATTTATATTTTTATTACATATTATATATATATATATATATATAATTTTATCATTTATGATTATATTTTATAATATTATTTTATCATATCATTTATGATTATATTTACCTATATAATTTATGAGGTTTTTAAGTATATAACTTGTCATAGTATATTTTAAGTAGTCTAATTATAATATAGAAGGCATCACATAAATCAGCCTATAGCTGTACTGATTTACCTTCTTTAAATATAGCTTTTATTATCAATATTATCATGATTGTTATAATCATTATATGTAATTATTGGATAACGATACTTAATATACCGAAGCTTTATAGTACAAAGTGTTAGGAATGACAACAAACGTGCTCTGCTGGGCTGAAGACTCTCCGAGCGTATAATGTTAAATAATATAATTAATTTGTTTCACACAAAACTCTAAATGACTGCTACGACGACAGAAGAAGTCCCTTCTCTCATCCTCTGAATGCTGTTTGGATTCTCGTCACTCAATACGCGCCACTTGAGTTTCGTAATGAGTTTCTTATTATTCATGTCTTTTTGACTACATTTTTTTGTGAGTTAATTGTGTCCGGTTTTCGCTAACACTTCATTCTTTGTCATCACACATGCACTGAGCTGAATACACTTGACTGACCTCTTGAAACTCCTTTTCATTTAGCCAAGATATACATTTGCAACATTCTTGATTTGTAATCTAAAACCAAACTACAAGATCCAACTAGAGTGCTTTCCAGTTAGGTTTTCGCACATTTAGTTTGCTTTGTAGCTTCGCATGTGGTGTAGAATACATGCTAATGTTTCCGATCTCGAGTTGTTCTCCACTCGGACAATCGTTTAATAAAGCCTTGGTGTATATAAGTTCCATATAAGTTTCTTTCTACTGCAGGAATGCAATTCTCTTTCTACCTTTATGACGTCACGCGATATCTGAGTCTGCAGTTTTGACGTCAGAACTACAGATAATATCGCAGACATTGAGAAAAGGAAACTAGATAGTGACTGCATTTAAAATTTTAAAAATTATTGCTCGCATTTTACCACGTCTCCACGGGGACTGCAAAATACAGTCGCAACTCGTTAAATATCAGTGGAGTAATACCCGTAAAACATCAGTTAAGATCGAGTATCATAAAGACGAAGGGAGAAAGGAGAGGAGAGAGACTTGACTTGATTCTGGTCAAGTCCGTTGAGAATCTCACATATTTTTTAGAACATCGCCCTTATACACGCGCAGCCCTGACAAAATATAGACGTCACGTGATACATATACTATTGTATTTCACAATATATATAATTTAGCTTATACTATCAAAAAAAAAACGACATTTGGGAACATGAAAGAAGTGTTGAAAGCACAAGACGAAGATTGCTGTGTGCTGTTATCATTCTTCTAGTGTTCTCAAATGACTCAAGTGTTTCAGTATATTTTTCGCATATTTTATTGAAAACTACAGGCATGCACTGACGGTACGATAAACGAAAAATAATAAATGTTAGGCCGAATGCAGTATGAAGAAATCTGGAGTTCATCATACTGAGTCAGCAAGTGCCGTATTTGGCAATAAAACACAAACATAACGTTTCTAACCATTTTTAATATTCCAACTGAGCGCACAACGTGCTATTGTCAATCACCAGTCAATCACCAGTCTGGAGTTTGTACTGGGCACGAAGTTGGCATATTAACTATGATAAAACATACCTTTGTAGCCAAACAGAGATCGCGTTAGATCGTGGCTACAACTGAACAACCTTTCAGACCGCATATTTATGTATGAAGGTATTTGTAATATATGCACCATGTGATGGGTTTCACTTATTATCTTTTTCTAGAATGATTATACGACTTGAATTACATACGATAAAGTACCACACATAGAGACCACGCGGTTCAGTTGTATGCACGCACATGGTAATAAACACTCGATCGAGGCAGAAGCAACCACAGCCATCCAGTGTATATCTTTATATAAGCTGATCGAAGGCTTTTTCCAGTTTTCATTCATGTCTGATATTAGTTCTTCTGTGTCTCATGTTCATAAACATCAAGTGATGTGATGCTCTTCTTTTTGTTGCCAGAGATGTCCTGAACTTCATTCTCGTCATCATCTTCACGAACTCTGTAGTAGTCAGAGTTAAAGGACCATTCAGATCCGCCATCACTAACATTTCTGCTTGTCATTGATGCATTGCTTTCGACTAAACTAGTTGCAGAGCATGATAATGTATGTTGTTCTTCGCTGGAGTAAATATAGCTACTGGTACAGGAGCTAGAATAGTCAGAACGCCGAAGGGTGGGAGTTGTGTGGTCTCGTGGGTAACTTGTGATGCCATTTAGGAAAGGGTTAGGAGCAGACCCTACATTTTGAAGCGAGCTCCTTAACGAGCTACTGATGTCTCGTACATCTCGTATGATCTCACTCATTGCGAAATCATCCTCGGGAAATTCAATGTCATCCATACTTTCGAGTCTTGCCAGAATCATAAGAGAGGTACTACTTCGCTTCCGTTCTTTTGATACCTCCTTCTTTCTTACATCGTCTGGTGTATTGAAAGGCTCTGTACTTAAATCGCTCTGACTCCCCATGTGCATGTCTATACCTTCTAAAAGGTCGGGTAAATTGTTTCTTGAGTGTCGTCTGATTGCCTTGGTATCATCAGATACCAAATCATCCGTCTCACCACCATTACAGCTTGTGCAATTCCAACCCTTTCCTCTTCGCTGCTTTCGTTTGCTTTGTTTCCTTGATTCACCAACACTTGATGATGCTATTTCTTGAGGATTCATCACACTGATGTTACTGCCTAATATGTTGCTGCTTTCTTCGTCCTTTTTCTTGTTGTTGTTGTAACAAAGAACTCTTCGAGGCTTGGTGACCTTCCGTTCTTCAACTGTTTTTGGAACTCGCCACTTGCCTTTCTTATTTGGAAACCGAAGTTTTGAATTTCTAAATAGGCCAAGAAAGAATTGAAAAACTTTCTTTGGAAAACCGTCTAGATAATAGTGTTTACCAAAACCGGCAATTTCAACGTTTTTGTAGGGCTCAGATTGTTCTGCAGCTGAAGCTGAATAGGTAAAGTTCATAATAACGATGAACATGTTGACCAGGATAAAGAGTATTGTTGTTTCCACGATCAATATGTAAAAAGGCCCGAGGATTGGCCTGACTTCTTGAAGCTCCTTAAACTTGATATCTCCACCAAAAGCTCCATTTTCCATTACCTTTCTGATGCAACTGAATAATGTAGAGTAGGACGAGACGTTTTCACCAAAAGCGAGGTTTCCAAACATAGAAAATGCAACAACTGCGACAATGTAGATGATGCTAAACGAAAACAAGGGTTTGGAAGCACTTTGAAGAGAGGAAATCATACGGGAAACACAGCGGTTAAATCCCAATAGTTTCAATAGCTTTAACGTCAGAATGAAGATTATGAAACCAAGGAAGCAAACCTCAATTTCGGACCAGAAAACGAGATCGTCATTGCTCCAGGTGTGAAAGGGACTTTCCTGTACTTTCTTTACAAATTTCCCAGCGAAATACTCCACATACGAATTCATTACCATTGCAGAAATGCAAAACGAAAGTAAAATAAACTCCACCCAATTGAAAAAGTTTTTAAAGTACTTGCATCCAGCAAAGTGCATTTTTCTTATCTCAAGAACAACACAAACAATCACGAACAGCAGGAGAAGAAACTTGCACCAGTTATTAAATGCTCGTGTTTGGGGATCTGGTGACGAATAAATCGCCAGAGTCTGGACTCTAGTGCTTGCTCTACTTTCACCTGTTGTAATTCTGTAAAATGTATACTTGACGACGCTGAACAAGCTGTGTGAAGGCTCAAATACTGTGAACTCCACAAACACAGCAGCAGTCAAGTCATCGATCCATCTTTTACTCTCTAATTCATCCATTACTTTCAAAGCAGTTGTTGAGTTGTACCCAAGCTCGGCTATATATCCTTCATCCGTGTATAGAGGAGAGGAGAGGAAATTATTGGATTTTCTGCTTTGATAACGCCAGGGCTTGGGGCAGGCGGCTTGAAATAAGGCCTCCGAGGGGTATTGGCTTAGATTTTTGACAGGCTGCCACAAAGGCATATAATAGGGTTCTGTTTCCGCATTTTCATCAGAGAAGGTTGGCAGACATCTTGAGAAGAAACGCGCTAAACGCGGTAGGGTTGTGATTAAATGACAACTCTCATCTGAAATAGAATTCAGTGGAAAATATTCAGAAGCACTGAATTGTAAAATGTGTAATGTTTTTCTTTATCTATGGTTGATCAATTCATATTAAGAAGGAAATATGGACGTTTTCAATATGACAAACGCTCTATAACTCTCTTGCACTACATGTATTTCCAAAATAATACGATTTCACAATAATTTAATGGGAGAGAGATGGGGCAACCTTTGTTGAGAAGTATTCAACAACCGACTTCACGGCCACACAAGCTGTCAGTAATCCTGTACCGCTCGAGATCTGTATTCTGGTTGCACCCATTACACTGTAGCTCTATTGTTTTCGTACTGCACGTTCTAAAGGTTAGGGTGCTTTGTATTGTTGGGAAAGCCAATGCTGTGGCTCGTTTCAAGCGGTACAGGATGGCCCCAAGCTGTAAACTTTAACAATCATCTTGTTAAAATAAAGGTTATCTACTCAGTGATGCTTGTGCGGCTAGCTGCTTATAGTCACGTTGTTTATCTATCTTTTACTTTTACGGGAACAATAATAATAAAAATTGGCGAAACATTTATTTAACAAGACCAGCAACAAAACTACGATCCCCATCAGTACACCTTATCCACACGTGATTATATTTAGATCAGCAAACTGGGATCTCCAACATGAAAATAACCACTATCATCTCGACCAGCACCTATACATCAACATTGTTGGACCGTTTTAATAGTATATAGGATGAAACCTAGATCCTAAGTATATTAAGGATGGGATTTATAGACTCTTGAGTAAGATTTTGCAGAGGCTGAGCCTTGTTTTGAGGTTTCTATTTTCAGATCTAAAAACGTCGATAACTATACGCAGAGAAATATCATTTCATTTTCAAACTTCTACAGTTTACTTACATAAACATCCTCTTTTAGAGGAAAGAGTTATTACTATGTAAAACCTTTAGTTTCAATAAAATGTAAGTGTTTGCCTTTATACCTGAACGAGGGTAAAAAAATACTGTTAAATTGTTCAGCTTTACCTGGCTTTATTCTAACTTGTCGGAACCTTGGCATTCCCAGTAAGAATAGCTCCCTGTTGCTTATAAACCCTTCTTTGTAATCGAAAGGTTCCCCGTTGTACCACGTGACGTTACAAAGACCTGGAACCAAGATGGTGCGGGACCAATTCCAGAAACTTGGTAGATCATGAACCTAGTTAAACGAGAAAGCAGAATGTAAACGCAGCAACACAATTGACTAAGTTACTGGGCTGGGACATGCTAATCGATTATATTTTGGGTTGCGTATTATTAGCTCAGTTTTTCGGGTTGTTTTTTTAATTTAATTTTGTTGTTTGTTTTAAGTATCTTGCTTTGCAATTATTGGCAAGGTAGGTTTTATGGACAGTGTCTACTACATACAAAGCGATTTTATTTAAGAAAATGGATTATTTTAACCTGCTAAAGGTCCATTTAAATCCAATGCATTTACAGCTCTGCCGGTTCAAGTTTACGCGAACCGTGATGTAACTTATCCTGCCGGTTGACTGTCGTCACGCATGCATGCGCAACCCTGTATGATTCTGATTTGCTGCCTTAATTAGCACCTAAACCATTCAAATGCCGTAAAAGTTTATAAATTGTCTCGTCTCGATTCAAATTTTCTCCAATGAGAATCGAGGTAGAGTATAAAGACGTTTGGTTGATGGACGACGAAATTCCAACTGAAAAACTCCAGCTTCACTGGTTAGCTCAGTTGGTAGAGCACGTCTAGAGTACGGTACGTCAGCCGGTTCAAACCCCGACCGCGTCCTTGGGCAGGGACGTATACAAGCCGTTGGCCTTGTCTCCTTCTAATTCTAATCAGTATTTGAAAGGGACGTGAACAAACCTGTTGTACTACTCAAAAAAGAGCAGGAGATTGTCACCCGCGGTACAGCAGCCTTGCCATTGTACTAACAACACACTCTGTAAACTGCGTGGCAGCTATTAGTGCCGTAAGCAGTCCAAAACAATTCTTTGACAATATTTCAGTAATATTTAAAGCCTCGTGAGACTGTGGTGATATGGCGCTATATATGAATATGGCCATTATAAGGTATGGTCCGCGTAAATATGAAATACGATGTAAGAGAGATAATTAACAATTATTCACCGAAGTGGAGGTGAATAGTGGTGAATATTTACCGAGACGATTCGGCGAGGTAAAAATCTACCACTCTTCACCAATATACCACACTGCAGGTGAATAGCCAACACCAAATAGTTATTTTATTTTCTGTCAAATGGACAAAAACTCGCGCGAGGTGATCATATCGCTACTTTGCTCGGAGGTGAATATGAAATCATATTCACTGTTTGAGTAGTCAATCAGAACGCGCGAAAAGTGATATTCAGTGGTGGGGTATATGCATGATGATGTCACGCTTTTTTCATCACCACTGAGCCTCATATGTTGTATCAATGTATCAGAAAAGGGTGACACATTCATGAATATGGCCTATTAAATGTGAATATTGATATTTTTCTTGGAAGGAAATACTTTTTTTATTCGATCGAAATATATTAAGCAAATATTTTATGAGGTTGAGCATGATAGCGAACATTATCTGCCGAAGCCGAAGGCTGATAACACAGACCGTGGTCTTGATAATGTTCGCTATCATGCGAAAACCGAATTCAATAATTGCTTTATTATACATTTTAAGCTCAAGTTTTAGCAAAGAGAAAGCTATCGTAAACGAAGTCAAATTGGTTTGTCTACGATTGGATTTCTGATTCAAATGTTTTCTTTCGGCATATTCGAGCTAATATTGCATTTATTTTACGAGTTTAGGACAAAAGAATGACTAGAAACATAGCTGATCTGAGCGTTAAAGTGGCTCAAAATAACGAAATAAGTGCCCTGCCTTCTAGCGTAAAGTTGTCCTATTTGCTTACCATCGAGCGCTAAGTATTATCTGCTAGCAGATATCACAAATTATCTGTTAGCAGATGTTGTACGCATGCGCACTTAGTGCTATAGCCAGCTATGGAGAATTCGTTGCGTGTTCTCAGCCAATCAGAATCGAGATGTGAGTAAAATGTATAATAATGAGTATTGTCTCCCGAAAGAAATGGTTAGAAGACTTGAGGAATAGCATTCTTTACAACACATATCAGTCAAACTATCTAACTTACAAATAACTATAATTTGTGTTCAAATGTTGATTTGTAAGCCTCATCAATGACCCTGAAGAAACGCAGATTATTATTTTATGGCTGAAATTGACATCAGGTATCGAGTACACTCTGTCATCATGTCGATTATGTATATTCTTCATATATGAGATTTGATTGTTCTTCGGGACTTCAGTTACATATTATTTCAGGATCATAATAGTCGTTTATTCTTGTTGGATGACAAATAAATAAAATAATAAATTAATATAGTCATTCATTATTATGAGCCTTTGCAGTCACCAACATGACAATTAAACGTATCTTATTATATCGCAAAATCATGGGTCAGATTAAACGTACCTTACTGAAGTCCTTGAAGACGTCTTCCACTGATTTTGTAAGCATATATCTTGATTCCCCTCGGTTTCCATAACAGACAATCATAAACAAAACGAACAGTATGACAAGTCCAATAACCTCTTTAGTTACGCGATACAACTCTTTCTTCTTTGCGCTGAACTCTCTCGCCTTTCTAACGTCATTATCAGATGGCTGCACGATGTCAGATTTCACCTCTATGACACGAGAATGTCCAGGCTGGATGGAAGTTTCCTCGTGCTCTGGTAGCTTTTTAAATATTACTGACAACAAACAAGCTATCAAAACAACTTTGATTGGATCCTTGATGAAAATGTCTTGAGACACAAATACGACAACAGAAACTAGAAAGCCGTCGGATATTTCTTTTCCCCACTGCATGCTGTAAAACAACACAAACACAGTAGAGACAAGGATTGTTGAAATACACAAGAACCAGGCTAGTAGGTACACGACTCGTGGAATACAGTTTCTCTTTGTTCCTGCTTGACTCGTAGTTTCAGTATTTTCTTCATCGTGTTCTTTCATCCGAACTTTAGTAAATAAGATTACGATGATAGCATTTATTGGGGTCGCGATTAATGTACTCTGTATTCCAATTTTGAGGTCAGTCAAGTTCAGTTTTAGGGGTCCGATATTTAACGTATCTGTTGCCTTCACGCCAAAATTGTAAAACATTGCGCTAGTTATCATCGCAGCAAATAGAATAGACATACAGCAGGATAGGCGCTGACAACGTGTAAATGGGCTTTGCGGTGGTCGTGTAAATACGGAAGCCCATAGATGATCGTTGGCAAATCCCTTAGCACTTCTGAGCATAAAGAAATGCTTGAATCTGTGAGCATCATCCTGGGTAAATACCTTTACCTCTGCATTAATCATCCCGTCGTCCATGTCAGTCGCAAGCCACCGGTTTAATAAGAAGTGACATTTCCTTTCCGTTTCCTTGTCAATAACTATAACTTGGTTGATGAACCAGTTTGGACTCTCACCAGAGTTGTCGTGCCAGATTTGTATTTTAGTCAAAGAGCCTAAATGTGTTTCTTGCAACACCTGAAATATATTAAGACTCCCTCTCGCAAAAAAGATATCATCTCCATCATCAACATTAGAAAGGGAGATCGGGTCTGTACAGCCGTTTTCGCCATAGATTATCAAGCCAACTCGAGCTGATGTTCCGCTTCCTCTCCATACCCCAGTTTGGATAAGAACCTTGTACGCATGCGTATCAGTATCTTCAGAGGAGTGTAACCGGATAGTTTTATTGATAACCTGAAAAGAAACAACAGTCAGCAATTAATATTCCAATGCTCAGTATATTTCGAGTAAACCAAAATACATCACTTACAGAACTGTCTAGTACATAGAGGATATTACATGGCTGCGCAGAGATATGGAATGCAACTTCGAGTGTTTAGCTTATTGATAACTCACGAGTGAGCGTAGCAAATCAAACTATGACGAATCGCTGCATTTTCTTCTATTTTTGACAGACTTATAGGTCTTAGAAATAAAAGCCACTTCTTCAGTAAGAATACGTCTGACAAACCGACAATGTATCAGAAGCACTAGTCCATGCTTGTTCAGTTGTTGTTCTTTCCATTTTGGCGAGTCATTGTGCACATTTCGTGTCAAATTTATATTGTGCCACACAATCGACATAGATTCAATACTTCCGTTCTATTGCTGACAGTCGTTTGCAATATGCACTGTATGGAGCATTTTTCTTTACTTCGCACTCAAATCGTTCTTTCATCTCAAAGACAGTGATGTCACGTGATTCCTTTATTAACCAATTACCTGCTTGGATTTTTTTACTGAACGCGAAGTTTCTATATTTATATTGAAATATTTTAAACATTGGAACTGACATTGCTCCTGAATTTTGTCGGATCACATCATCTAAACCATAGACATAGAAAGATACATTTGGGAATACATATAGTTTCTTCATAACCCAAATATTATCTGACAACTGATCGGTTTCGCGATTGGCCATATAATATGTATCATCGCTACTTTGGCTGGATATTGTAAACATAATGGACGATTTTGTAATCGGTCTGACCAAGAATGTTTGTTTGTTAAGAAATTGTGGATTAACTGATTATATATTATTGCCCAATTTATTACGTCAAAGTCTTGATTTCTCGGTATTTGTAATGACCTACAGAATTAATAATACTAAATCACCTTTCTCCTGTCTTTCCTGTCAGCTCTTCTTGCTACAACCAAGCCGATGACATATGCAGTTAGGATAGCACAGACTGTAGCTAAGACAGCAATGTTTCCGGAGTCACCAAGTGATTGAAATGCCATCCATACTTTGTCATAATCAATGGGATTAGGAGGCACGAAAAAAATTCCTCCAAAAGACGTCATATGGGTGCATACACAATGTACGTGCTTGCTGGTGGAATTAGGACCAAGCTGCAAAAAGCAAAATCACACATTAATATTATAATGCGACTCCATAAAATGACTATCAATTGGCAAGAGCACGAGGTTTCGGAAGGTGCGCAACTAAGTCCGAGACTCAATTACCCTATATCATTATGACGTCACGGCTTGAACAATAGAGTTTTGAACTTAATATGCTCTGCTGAGGAAAATTTAACTTCGAATTGTCTGGTTTCCAGATATCAGCTGTATCAATGTTTATCCCACAATATTTACCTTATTTAGTGGCTGTTACCGCTATTCTACGTTCTACAAAATGCATTTGATAGCGATTTCCTTTGTGGTGCTGCTGTTTTGTCCATCTCCCACGACCGTAATCCTTAGTGTTTAAACAATAAATTGTTTTGATTTGACGTCATAATGATATAGGTCAATTCCAAGCGGATTTGTTTCTCTTTTTTCTTCGCTTTCTCTATTTTCTCTGTTTTTAAGTTACATTTTACACTGATTTCCCTTAAAGTGCATGAGCCCAAATTACATGTATATCAAGTAAATAGTTGAATGGTAAAATATTTCTTGATTTGTGTCTTGCGTCTATGAGTTCAGTCAAGGTATTTTTTTCGAATTGCTAAATAACTTATGATGACGTGACCTCAAACAGGAAATCCACTGTCATTTCATTCTCCTTGTGAATCACTGATATGAGCTTCAAGTCGCTCTAGTTGTAAACAAAGCACTGTCCAAAAACTCGGCTGTGATGTGCTTCTCTTTGAAAAATCATATCTTCAATTGTAGATATTTTCCCGCTATATAGGAGTTGGTGCATTGTTATCATGAAAGCTGGAATTTAATGTTCAATTTTTTTTTTTAAATTCTCTGTAGCGATTTTGAGAAAGCCTGAAATTGGTAGATTTTGATGTTTTTGCCATTTTACGACTTTTTTCTCTATCGAAAGAAATATTCACAACTTTGTTTGTTGCTTTTGCTAGCACAACTTTATTTGGCATCAAGATTGAGTAAGATTTGCGGAAAACGTTGAACCAGTTTAGATGCTAATCACTTCAGAAAGCTACGCTTTCGTAAGGTGAGAAATTCATTGCTCAATTTTTTCGCCAACTTCCGCCCAAGGGATTTTGATCAAATCTACACTTTGTACGTGACCCTGTTCTACGTTTGAACAGTTTCCAGTTGTTTGAAAAAATCGTTCGACTAGGTTTCGAGTAATGGCTGAAAATTAATTTAAAAAGTGTGGTTGACGTCACAAATAGAGCATTAAGTATGTGTGATCGGTCAAGATTTTGACGTCATCAGTTGTATAAATAAACTGTGTAATGTTTAGCAAAATATGGGCAGAATCAGGCACAGATATCGAAAGTAATATGACACTTTATTTAAAATCGTAAAGTGGCTTCTGAGTTTTGACCGGGACACCTTAACATCAATAATTTTGATGATATAAATTCAAATACGATCAACAATCAAGTGAGTTGGAAACAAGTTGGTTACCCTTTTCAAGCCAGCATATCAACCTAAATGATCGTTTATTTTAGAGACTCGGTACTGCGTGATAAACCTGAAGTGGCGCCATGTTCTGTTAATTCCTACGTTCTATCTTACTCTAATTTTTGCGGAGAGGGATTAAAAGTCCATGCCCAATTCACATTCACGTGGGCGTTTGATCGAGGAAATACGTATACTGTAGTATACCGTATATCTTTTTCCTACTTACTGCGCATCCAGTCCTTGACCACTTCTGCTGCTTAACGTGCCAGAACATACAGGCGCCTGTTGTAACCTTGAGAGTATAATTAGCATCTTGACCAGGATCATATTCGGGTATGTCATCCTGGCTAGCAGGAGGGGGTTCTGTCGGTGGATTTTTGTATTCCAGACATGAGCGCTTCTGGCGACTCTCACTGGTACCGCCGCATAACTCTGTAGACCGTTTGACCCGCAGAACGGTAGCATTGACCTTGTGTGAAGCTATACCACTTGCAGCAAGATTGATCATATCATTGTTATACACAATGACCTCTTGCTTTTGATTCATGTACCTGATCCCTAGATAATGCAAACCAGAATGGCCAGTTTCTTCATAGGAGAACGAAAACATGTACGGATCGGAAGTGCAGTTGAAGTAATAATCACCGTAGTCGTGTTTTTGACAGGAACGAAGATCAGGAATAACAGTGGTAAAGTTATATTTCTCTGGAGTTGGCCTCTCTTTATAACTTACGTAAATGTCAAAGAACACGTTCAGAAAAGGCATGATAGTTACTTTTGCTGTGACGTAGTCAGACTCTAGATATATCTTGTGATATGTTAATAACGATGTCGTGTTAGTGCTAACTTTTACAAAGTGTTCACGTTCTTCCAGCAAGTCAGGAATGTTATCTTTATGCTCTCGGAGTTTCTGGGGCAACAGAAATTCCACAGGGCTACTTAAGTTAGATAACTTAAGGCTATTATCATTGTAACTCCTGCTGGTATTCATCCTTTTTGACATAGTATGGTGCGTCACGTTCCGGATAAGACTTTTAGTGACATTATAAGGAAGATCCTGTCGTGTGGTAATGCCGGTGGAATCTGTACTGATTGTGTTATTTTTGTTGTTGGTGCTATTGGCACTGTTGTTGCTGTAGTCTTTGGAAATATTATTCTGGTGTACTTCGAACGTGACGTCCAGTACATAGGTCTTGATACTTTGAGCAGATTCATGCCATGTGAAAGGGTTGGTCTTCAATATTAGTATCTGGAAATTAAATATGAGTTGTCAGACAGAGTTCAATATCTGCGGTTGAGGGAATGTTATAGAAACAGTAAAATGTGTGACGCCGTGAAATTATATGGGCTAACACAGGAGCTAACACAGTAATTGATGAGATCCGATAATAATGAGGATTAATTATTTGCAAATTGGGAATAATATTTATAGTATACATATATTATAGTGACTCCAGCATGCTGATGTGTCGAGAGGTTCTGAATATACATTTATCGCTATATTCGTAGGATAGCGCGGTGAAAATGCGTTTTTGTAAATTTTCAAAATGATTACCAGCCAATTTGCTTCAATCTCAGAAGAAGAAATCGATTAGATGAAAGGGATATTAATGCTGTTCCTAATAAGCACATCAAAGGAGCTGTGTCACGGTGAGAGGACTACACTTCTGTTCCGGGGCGAAACAAATTTAGGTGTAGTGATTTTCATATAAACTGACAACCCCAGCACACATGTGGGATGGCTGAAATGAAAGGAAATATGCAAAAATGAGTAACAAACTGCGCACAGATCTAGTCTTCAAGGAAAATATTGCATATCCTTTCAATCAAGTATCAAGGCAGGGGACTTTAACTGTTTGTAGCCAATTAACCTACACCAATCGAATATTGATGACAGACATGCGCAGTACCATGACACAGCTCCTTTAAAGATTCCAAGCTCGGTTTTGTTTATCAGAATTTAATAAAAGAAACATTTGAGTTGTAAACATGTATGTGATGATCTGATTGATCATGTGCTCACGCTCGCATCTTGATTGACATACCGCACTGTTGTCCATAAAGCAATAAAATGTTTTACATTTTTCTTATATTCAACTCAATTTTTAGTTACTAGTCCCAGGAAAGCTATTTCTCGGAACAGAGAACTTTAAGGCTTCAAATATAGTTAAATACATTTTGTTTATAGGCTGGACGACTGAATTGTCGAAGTCGAAGTTCATATTATGCACTGAGACGGAGTTGAATCATTTATCTACGACCAAATGTTATACATTGTATTTTAACATTACCTTACAAGCAATAACTGTGTTGTCACTCAAACCAGTCTTAACGAACATACCAGCAGAGGATGGAAGAACTACCCTACTCCCCCCAATTAGAAACACGCGACCACCGAGGGAAGTAGGTGTTCCTTTAGTTACAAGCATGGATATGTCAGTCGACTCGATGTCCAGCTTCTTGTGCAGCGGAACAATACTTGATAAGAAACTACTGATTTTTCTTATAAGTGCTAAAGCTTGTTGAACGATATCCCGAGCCTGCAATCAACAAAAGAATTGTATGAGTACTATTATCATTAGTAAGTTCAAGAGTATATATGGAGAGAAGAAGTGCATACCTACGGTGATACTCCAAAGAAACACAGATAAAATGGTAAGTTTTGAAAACGTCAATTGATACGGAATATAACGTTATGGAAATAAAATGCGTCCCTTTCCCGA
The DNA here is from genome assembly GCA_030867875.1 of Actinernus sp. WN-2022. Taxonomy (NCBI): domain Eukaryota; kingdom Metazoa; phylum Cnidaria; class Anthozoa; order Actiniaria; family Actinernidae; genus Actinernus; species Actinernus sp. WN-2022. Next base: position 64,344,336 of record JAOWCC010001589.1, on the reverse strand, counting down.
GTCTCACTTCACTTCTATTTGTTTGTAGTTGGCTTAGACTGCTTATCCTAATTCCTTGCTTTTCCATTTCTCATTCTTCAGGAAATGCCTTTCAAAATACGTTACCTTTTTCTTGCTTTTTGGTGCATCACTGGTTTTATGAGTGGAGCCCTTCTTGGCACTTGATGAAGCTGACTTCACAATGTTGTCGACGCCATTCAGAATGCTGGTGCTTACTGTTCGAATAAGATTTAGTTGCTTCAATCCGAGATTTGACATCATAAAATCCGCCACACCAGAGAGAATCTTCAGCGCATGTTCCTGCAAGAAATAACTCGATATAGAATTTTAAGAAAATATGTTCGATCGTCCCCTGCATGGTCTCGAATTTTCTTCGATTGCTCGCGGCGTGATAGGAGGACACGAAACATCATCACTAAAGATTAACATGAGCGCCATCTTATATTTTAGTTGTAGATTGGTTAATTTTCATTTGAACAAATACTGATATGTTTTATTCACAAAAACGCTTTGATAATAATGATAGTAATAATACTAGTAATACTGGTGACAAAAGCGATAAGGGTAGTACGGCTGACAATAAGGGTGACAAGAGGTACAAAAGGGATAAGATGGACAAAAACTGGTGACGATAGCTAGTGATAAGAATTAGTGACAAGAGTTATACTAAGGATAACTAATAGTATAACAGAAGCATGGTTTCTAGTGGTATTTTGCATAAATAACACGAGAGATATTTCAAAATGCCTTGTAATTTCACGAGCTGCGTATGTTATTAAATGTATATAATACGATCTATGAGATTTTCACGCTGGGGTAAACCACCCCCTCATCTGTCATGAGAACATGCGAAACAATACTGGGTAATATTCTTTTCACCATTCTTCATGAAACTTTGTATATGCCATGGAAGGAAGGATACAATTTGTTTTGTGGCGTTTCTATGATTTATTTATTTTGTGACGTCATAATCGAAATTAGCTTCCTTCACATAGGGAATTGGATAGATCTATTCGTGCAGTCACCGTTTGTTGCAACGACCTAAATTAGCTGAGATAAATTTTGGAAAATGTAATCGATTAAGGTAAAACCTGCTGTTAAGGGGGGATTACAGTTGAATGCGCTTTTTTGCCACGTTTGCGTAGTTTTTATGCTATTTCTCGTTGGGAGTATATGTTATTTTACATTCGATTTATTTAAGTTACAGTTGAAGGTTCTCTTAGTTTATTATATTTTTTCTGGATATCTTCATGGCTCTCATAAGGAAAACTTGGGGGAGGGGGATTTGATTTATTTTAAGTAAATAGGGAAAAACGAAGGTTTTATTAAGAAATAAATTGAGGATTTTGGTTAATAATTAATAGATGGGCACCAAATTTGTCTGCTATCAATCCTATGTGCTCTCACTAATTTCTTTTTTACTCTTTTTATTTCATCCTCCATTCTAACCCATTTTCCTACAAATTCAGCTCTAATCCCCCCCTAAAGCAACAGTTACCCCGGGATTACACGAATCAAATATAACAAAAACTATGTTAAGGTTTCCTTCCAAAATGTACTAAGACTTTGTCAGGAATATCACCAAGTAATATGTGAAAGCCGCGTAGACAAAAACATTGCTTAAAACCTTTTTTTAATTCCAAATCATGCTCCAACGTGAGTTTCAGAGACGTCTTTCAATGTGAAGTCATAATTTAAACAATCCCCAATAATTTCACTATGAAGTTGAAATTCAAAAATCAAAAATCATACGATTTCTTCCCACATGTAGTCTAATATTTACTCGAAAGTTGGCTTAATTTAAACAAAAATAGCAAAATTTGTCCCAACGGATAGTTCCACATATGTTTAACCTTAAATATGAAGTTCCGGCATAAAAAGGGAAGCCCAGGGGTTTGTCAACTTTCAGTTGCCAACTTCAGAGTAAGGGCTACATGGTTTCGCAGACAGTCATAAAATACCATTAGCAGTTATAAACAGACAACTATCTTCTCTCTAGTCACTTTTTACGGCTTGTTTAATTTTAAGCCTTAAAAATCTAGCATCTTATTAGCCTGCTTGCAGGCGGTAGAGGGTGTTTTTTTCGCGCAGCAAACGGATCATCGAAGCGGCCGCCATATTGGCCGAGCGTGTTTGAGACCTGGGATCGAATGACAAATGGAGGGGGGAGGGGGGTGGGGGAGAACAAGCAGATCTGAAAGACCGCCTGCACGAAAGCCTATGGTTTCTGAATTACGCCCACCACGCACACGATTTCCGTTAACTTGTAACCCGACGAATAGGAGTCGACGTGTGACAGCCTGCCAATTTTGATTTGGTTTGATTGAAATGCGTGCAATATTCAAAACAAACTTCGCTCGCTGTCAAATGCAATGCAAAATGCTAGTAAAATTGTCAATTGGTTCTTAGATACGGAAATTTCAATAAAACCAGCTATTTTTGTTCAAAGTTCTCCATTGAAAGGACTGCGACAGTACCACTTTAGATATATATGTAGACAGTTTGGTTTTAGCTTGTTGCGTTCGCCCCATCAGTCTCTCAAAGAGTTTGCAAATCCTCCGAAATACATACATTTAATACAAGCTGCTTCACAAAGCCGCCAGCACCGCAGTCAGGTGCCACACAAGCGGCTGCTTCCTTTCTTAAAAGAATTAAGCTCGCATAAAGATAAATACAGGATCGAAAAAATCTCTAAACTTCAAAGAAAACTCCGATGGAGACAATGTTTTGTCTGGAACTCGATATTGAAGAACTCGTGGACAAACAAACTACGAGTGCAAAGTACAGTGGAACCTCGATATAACGATACCCGATGTAACGATAATCCCGATTTAACGATCAACATTTTTCAGCCCGGCAAACGTTACAGTAAATGTATATGACATTCACCCGATTTAACGATATCGGATATAACGTTATTCTCGATATAACGATCATAATCTAGCAGCCCAAACGTGCAAATGAACTCGATATAACGATAAAATCAATTATGGTGCTACTAAAATGGTGATTGGAAAGTATGCCAAACCTCGGTGCTTCAAGAACATCAATACGGATTTGCTTCCTGTCACCTACCGGTCGCAAAAGAAGTCCTGGATGGACAGTGTTTTGTTCGAAGAGTGGCTACGAAAAGTAGATCGTAAAATGAGAGCGGCAAACCGCCATATCCTGCTGTTTGTGGATAACTGCACGGCCCATGTGGCAGTTACAGGCCTCACAAACACGAAGTTAATCTTCTTCCCGCCAAATTGCACAAGTAAGCTATAGCCGGCAGACCAAGGGATAATCCAAAATCTCAAAGTCCATTACCGTCAGATGATGATCAGAAAGATGATACAATATATCGACGAGGGTAAGCCCGTCAAAGCGATAGATTTGAAAGATGCTGTCTTCATGGTAGCCAAAGCGTGGGAGAACGTGAGCCTGACAACCATCAAGAACTGTTGGGAAAAGGCGGGTTTTCCAGGTGACGTGTCAGAGCCCACTGATGATCCTTTTGAATCAGATGATGAAGACGAAGGAACCGCGGAAGAACGAGGTTTATGGGAAAGGGTTCTCCAACAACATCCCTCATTGGGGGAAGTACCATTCAGCCATTTCGCAACAGTAGATCAGTATCTTAACACCGTATACCGGCCAACTGAAGCTGATGCGACCAGAGAAGCTCTAGAGGCAGTTCAACAAAAGGATGGCGACGAAGTAGAAAAATCAGATTCAGACGACGATTGTGTAGAACTAGAGCCAACGCCTCTAACTCCCCTCGAAGCCAATGAAGCGGTGGAGGCTTTGCGCAATTTCGTTATGACATTTAACGAATCAGGAGCAAGGGAAAGAGAATTTCTGCGCGCTCTCTCTACAATTGAGGACACCTTTGTAAGAGTTCGATGCAACGGACAGAGGCAGTCAAACCTTGATGAGTACTTCAAGTGAGAAAATGAACTCGAATTTTTCTGATTCTATATTTTTTTATTTTTTTTGCGCATTAAACCGCCCTAGAACAAATGTACGAGGCCGTAATTTGCAGAACGTTTATCGAGTACATAATGAAACACTTGTACAGACAGTCAGTACTACTGTAGTAAGTACATTAACAAATTGTATGGAAGTTGTTAGAATTGAACAAAATACAATACGGACACTACTCCCGATATAACGATATTTTTTAGTTTTTCCTGCATTATCGTTAAATCGAGACTTCGTTTATAACGATAATTCGATATAACGATACGATTTGGCCGGTCCCTTGGTGTATCGTTATATCGAGGTTCCACTGGTAAATGTTGTGATCGTCTTTCTCTGACAACTCGAAGTCCATCTTAGTGAATGTTTGCCGAAAGAAATGGATGACCGTTGCATAAATGTATTGAGGCGGATTTCTGATTATTTCCTAGTTCAACGGCCGTGAATTGAAGTCAATAGCCGGATTGCATCTCTGCAATTTGGTCGACAACAATACTTTTCAGTGGCAAATTAAATCACGGTTCGTTGTCAAGTTCTCTTAACCGTACATATCATACTCTTTCCAAACCTGTCGAAAGCACAGCCAGAACGGCAGGTTTAAAGTACAGGTCACAATTCTCAGGTCAGGTTGTTAAATTCTAAGACAAATTGAAGGTTATGTATACTAGCTTCCTCCTGCTCGGTTTTCAAAGTACCTTTACCCAGCCGCGGAGAAAGAAGCGAGCAGCTGTGTTCTCTCTAGAAAACCTCTGGAACCAGGGTACAAGTCACCTTAGTCTTCAAAAAAGACAAAGCCTTTTGTATTATTCGCCATATTTTATCAACTGCAAGCTCACTACACAACTCTTATTATAGTTACGCCGCTTCGCAGGCTACACTTATTCCTTTCAGTTCTTGCTTTCAACACTTGCCGCGATAAGCTTCGATTGACAACGTTTCAGCCAATCATATACCCCGTCCGCTGGTGGACGGGATCTAACTTTTGTACTCAGAAACCATAGGCTTTCGTGCAGGCGGTCTTTCAGATCTGCTTGTTCTCCCCCCACCCCCCTCCATTTGTCATTCGATCCCAGGTCTCAATCACGCTCGGCCAATATGGCGGCCGCTTGATGATCCCTTTTGCTGCGCGAAAAAACACCCTCCACCCGGCCTGCAAGCAGGCTAGCATCTTATAGGAGAGGCTGATATGCTCGCTTGCTTTCTTCACTGCTCAACAATTTGAATTTTAAATTTCGAGCTTCAAGCAAAGGCGAGAAAAGAGGAGGGGCTAACCCTTTTATACTGGAACTTCGTGCTTAAAGACTCCTGCAAGGCTCTCCGCCCGCAACCACCACCACCACCCCATCCTCCTCCTCCGCCACAACCTCCTCCTCCTCCTCCTCCTCCTCCTCCCCTCCCCCCTCGCTACCCATGGCTACCCTTATGCTTCCCCATGGCTATCTTATGTTACACAAAATATATGGGCAACAGAAAGTGTAATATAGTGTATAGCCATGGAGTAGTGAGGGGGAGGAGGAGGAGGAGAAGGAGGAGGAGGTGGTGGTTGTGGTTGTGGTTACGAGCGGCGGGCGTTGCGGGCAGCGGGCGGCGGGCGGCGAGCGACGGGCGTTGTGTCTAGACTACGTAGGTTTTCTAGACCTTCAATAGACTAGACTTGACTAGAAAATAATAGAGGGTCGATGATATCCTTGTTTGTATATAACACAAGAACTGGGAAAGGAGAGTCTTATTAGCTCACTGAGGGGAAAGATGAATTGTAAATCTTGTATTTTGTTTTGTTCATTATCATTAATCGTAGTTGCTTTCGTTAGAGAGAAGACTTTACATAAAATATTTTCCCTCCAAATAATAGGGCTATTGTTGCTGTCAAACTGTACTGATTGCCTTTCTTGTATCGCTAATCCCTAAGAACAATAGCGGAGTTATTAAGGAAACGAATGTAGACATTTTGACATCTCGTATTTATTTCATTCCTCCATATTTAGTTTATTCCTCCGCAGTTTAATGAGATTCACCTCACTAATAATGTATTTACACCATTGTATTCATGAGTCAAAGACAATAGAACCATGATGTCATTGATTTAATGACCTACCGCACCACTTTAATGAGCTACCGCACCAAAAAAGAGGCTAATTCGGTGCCTCGCATCCTACTAGTAACAATCGTGTTACCTTCCTAACCTTTAGATTGAAATATAATTTTTTGAAATATCATGATAGTTAGAAGAAAAATAGGCAATGAAAATGGACACTAAAGCCCTAATTCTTCGCCTAAATCGACCTAGCCTTGCTGTAACACATATTGAAATCACAAAAGTATTGAGATTACGTAGTTCCAGTATAAAAGGGTAAGCCCCACTTTAATTTTCACCCATGGTAAACTCGAAATTTGAAATTCAAATTGCAGAGCAGGGAAGAACATAGGCGAGTAAATCCAATAAGCCATCAAAAAGTGGCTTAAAAACATAGGGAAGATGGTTGTTTATTAAAATAAAGACATTAGACTGTTTATGAACTCTGTATTCCTTACTCTAGAGTTTAACCTTTTTTGTTTGATTTGAATTTCGCGCGATAAGCCGAATCAGTAGGGAGCACTTAAGCCGAGCATCACAGAGATGTTCACCCCACAAAGGCTTAGCTAGTGACAACTGAAGGTGTTAGTGTCAGTGCCATGGCCCTGTTATACCGGAACATCCTGTTTAATATATATATATATATATATATCATAAGCAAATGAATACAGAGATGATGTTCACTCCACAAAGGCTGAGTGACAACTGAAGGTGTTAGTGTCAGTGCCATGGCCCTGATATATCCTGTTTTCTGATGAGTCAGATATTATTTCAACAGGCAACCGTTATTCACAACTGTTGTTGACATTCGGCAGTGTTCTTATGTGTAGTGGAAGGCTGTTTGATCCAGTGTTTAACAGTATAGTAATTAACTAAAATTGTGTTTGTTTAATGTATGTACGTATACCAGTCTTAATGGTTTTAACAGTTTATCAAAGTGCCCGCTGTGAACCGTATTTGGTATTTCAAATATCAATTCTACATCAAGTGAACAGTAGAATGATACAATATTTCTGTATTTGAATTGCCGTGCCAATGAGTTTTCGAGGTTTTAGTTTCCAAAATGCTAATTACATGACGTCAAAGGAGGCATTTGCCATTATGTCTTAATGCTCGTGAATGGATGTATTTGCTGACTGACTGAAAGGAAAACAAATTTTAAAACTCATTTATTTAAACAACAAGTACAATATTGATAATTTTAAAAATGTCGTGTATCTGTAACAGCAAATTATGTATAGTAATTTATGCCTCGATCCTGTGACGTCATGTAATTAGTATTTTCAACTTTTGGAAATTAAAACCTCTAACTCATTGCTACGGAATTCAAATAAATAAATATTGTATCATTCTAATTATATTCATGCCCACTTCGTGTAGAATTGATATTTCAAATAAAAAATAACGTTCATAGTTAAGGATTTTACCTGAGAATCCAGAAGAATTTGGTCTCCCGTCTCAGCGCACAAACTAACAACGTAGGCCAACTTTCTTACTTCGTTTTCCTCCGTTAATATTTTATATTGAAACTGACGTAAGATGAAACGTTTGACCTAAAAAATAAATGCGAATCAAATATGGAAAGATCTATTTCATTTCAGCTATGATAAAATAAAGCACATTATTGCAATATCAATGTTATATAAACTGACATAATATGAAACAATATGATTTTTCATAAATTATTGTCCCTATATTTAATATTCGATTTGTTTATCCAAAAAAGTCCTTTGTTAGCTATATTTTATATGCCATACTTCCCGAATCGACACACTTTCCCAGGACTTCCATGTCTTAACACCAACACAATTCAAATATAAAGGTGTGGAAGTACTAGCAAATTAATAAACCTTCTCTTATAATAAGTGTCAGGAGCCAATACGTAGGAGCGTCCATCCCACATACTTGGCCTATGTCACAGCGTTTTTAGAAGTTAGGTTATTTTTAGAATGGTTTCTGGCTATTGTTGAGTTGCCATTATTCCTAAGGGAATCAAATCACAAAAGCGTAGCATCCGTGTTGTTTAGTATAACAAAAGTAGCAAATGAGGCATCTTTTGTTCCGCTGTAACAGGGTTTTGGTTCCTACCTGATTTGGTTCCTGGTGGAACCAAATCCCTAGGGTTTTCGTTCCGGGCGGAACCGTATTCCTAGGATTTTGCATTAATGAGGCCTATTTCAGCTAGGGATGTGGTTCCTCTCTGGGGTTTTGGTTCCTACCTTTTCTTTTAAGCAAAACAACAACCAAACAGGTGACATAGTCACCGACACAAAACAAACATGAGTGGTGTGACGTCATCAGTCACGTGACTTTTAGCAAATCGCGTTATATCTTGCCTAGGTTTAGCAAAACAACAACCAAACTGCTGTCACTTAGTCACAGACACAAAGCAAACATCACCCGACCCATTGAGTGGTGTGACGTCATCAATCACGTGACTTTTAGCAAAATCGTTTATATCTTGCCTCGGTTTAGCAAAACAACAACCAAACTGCTGTCACTTAGTCACAGACACAAAGCAAACACCACCCGACCCATTGAGTGCTGTGACGTCATCAGTCACGTGACTTTTAGCAAAATCGTTTATATCTTGCCTAGGTTTAGCAAAACAACAACCAAACTACTGTGATATAGTCACAGACACAAAGCAAACATCACCCGACCCATTGGGTGCTGTGACGTCATCAGTCACGTGACTTTTAGCAAAATCGTTTATATCTTGCCTAGGTTTAGCAAAACAACAACCAAACTGCTGTCACATAGTCACAGACACAAAGCAAACATCACCCGACTCTGTGATTAGCACAAAGATGTAAACGGGAAATGTGCCGCGGCAGCTGACTGCTCTCAATGCTTTCTAACAGTAACATTCATATTATCTGCCGTGATTAGTATGTTTGTCAGTGTTGATTTCACGCCATGCCACTCAGAAACACAGTACCGTCTGGCGTCGCGACTAGGAGTGTACAAGGGCCTCTGCAAACGATTTTTGACAAAATACATTTGTATAACTCGCGCGGTATCAGCGATGTGTTGAAGTTTTTATTTATTTCTCCCACGCGTTTCGTTTGATTACTACAAACTTTTTCAGGGAGTACTGAACTAACGTTAATCCAACCTCCATATTGTTTTAGCATATTTATTTATCTACGGGACTCTCCTGCTTCAGGCTTACGCATGTATAACCACATATTTCAGTAGCACGTTTGCTATAGGCCCTGTTCAGCCCGTTTATCAGTTCAGTACTCCCTGAAGAAGTTTGTATATAGTTATCAAACGAAACGCTTGGGAGAAATACAACTACGACATAACGCTGATAGGCGTGTGCTGATCACTGGATTATCAGATAAAAAGTAAAAAATATATATTATTAGAAAACAAATTGCGTTGGCTTTGTGTCGTACTACTGTATCAACCCATCTGAACCACGGGGTGTTAGAAAATTCTTAACTCAGAAGTGGGAAATTTTAATTCAAAAGTCGAATGTCCCTTCTCGGCTCAGTTTCGTAAAGATCTAGAGGAGAGCGTAAGCAGTCGGACACATTTTTATTAGGTAGCAAAACCTTATCTGTTCGAATGTTAGCCGAAACGTTTAGCAATCTAAGACCGCCGGGAACAAATTTGGCTTTCACGAATTTCGCAGAGAACTTTTGCCGCCGTGCTGCTATATAAGATTTCAGATGTAGTTTCTGAGCAAAGGAGGAGGCTAGATGAAGTTACCCGGCTTGGTATATAACCTGATATAAACTCATTTTGAGTGTTACTGAGATACAGTGATACGAAGATCTCAATTTTTTTTAAGCGGATACTAAATGACCCCCACTACTGAAATACAGGTGTCACCACAGGCAACCCAAGCTAATGATTTTTACAAGGAATGTATGGGAATGTTTAGAAAAAATCTAAAACTGTACTAAAATGATCAATAAAGTCATAAAACCTTACCTGTGTGTTGTGAAGTTGTTCCTCTTCATCACTGATGTGTTTATTTCTGGTTTGAGGCACTTCTGCGATTTTTTTTCCCTCCCCTATATAGATAGTGAGAAGGCAGGAAACACGAGACGCCATTAGTCCACGTGGCGACTCTTCGAAGCCTCGTAATTCTTCGAAAATCCAAACTTTCAGCATTTTACCTCCAGAAACCCTTTCTTACATTCCTCTAGCACTCATTCAATCGACCCGTCGCTTATTTCCTCGCTTTGTAAGTACTCAAATTCGACAGTTTCTGCAGCCAACCTAGCCTGTAACGATCCGGGGTTCGATCACTTTAGCCTTTTTTCATGGGCTGCCTGTGCTAGTTGAACCACAGGCAGCCTGTGGTTGAACGTGGCTTTTCTTCGGAAGCAGTGACGAACGAGTGCCGAAGGAATTCAACACCTCGTGTTTTTTCGAAGTGATTCGGAGAAGAAAGTCATTGTGCTCAATCGACCAATCGCTGAACTGGTGAAATCGCTGGGGAGCCCCACGAACAGTTTCAGCAAACAATAGGTGAAGTAAATGTCAAATAGAAATTTAGTCGATTTCTTGATTTAGTTTTCTTCAAAAGCTGTTTCAAATGTAAAGTAACCAAAAACGGAACTGACCAAGGTAAGTTGTACAATAATTTGTTATAGACGATTCCGTTGAACTGACTGCAATATGAGAGTGAAAAATACGTCCGTGTAGCGGCTAGAATATGGTGTGACAAATCGGCGTATTGACCCTTATCTTTCTTGGAGCCTAACAGATGAGCAAAGAGCAGTTAGAACTGCCGAAGCAGGACATATTAGGGACTTTAAGCAACCAGCCGACGGCAATGACGACGGGACGTGGAAAAATGCCTTTCTCCCGAAATTTGGTGTCTACTATTTCCCTCTTCACCTTGAATTGTTTTTCGAAAAATATGACCGAGTATAGAGTTCCGTTCACGCCGAACGAAAACTGAAACGGATTGATTTACTTTCTTATACGTTCGCGTTCTCTTTAAAACGTACAATTTGGGGTTTTCACGTTGTGTTTTTGCAGAGAACGGTGAAATGTAGGCGACTGCGTGCATTTTCACGTGCAGCTATTGTATTTTGTAATTAAGGCTATTGTTTTATGCCGTCGTCGAAGACATTGCCGACGTGTTTTGCTTAAAAGTCCCTATTAATATCATGTCGAGTAAACGAAACCGTAACGCGTCTGAAAAGCCTTGGACGAAATGTTGTAATGGTGTGTTCTAGTGGCATTTCCGCTACTGTATTTGACGATTCAAAGAAAACTGTCCATTCCCATTACGCTCTTCTAATGGCTGATATGCCTTCTGTTCTGCACATTTCACCGTTCAGCGATTGGTCGATTGAGCACAATGGCTTTCTTCTCCGAATCTCTTCGAAAATACACGAGGTGCTTCCGAAGAAAAGCCACGTTCAACCACAGGCTGCCTGTGGTTCAACTAGCACAGGCAGCCCATGAAAAAAGGCTAAAGTGATCGAACCCCGGATCGTTACAGGCTAGGTTGGCTGCAGAAACTGTCGAATTTGAGTACTTACAAAGCGAGGAAATAAGCGACGGGTCGATTGAATGAGTGCTAGAGGAATGTAAGAAAGGGTTTCTGGAGGTAAAATGCTGAAAGTTTGGATTTTCGAAGAATTACGAGGCTTCGAAGAGTCGCCACGTGGACTAATGGCGTCTCGTGTTTCCTGCCTTCTCACTATCTATATAGGGGAGGGAAAAAAAATCGCAGAAGTGCCTCAAACCAGAAATAAACACATCAGTGATGAAGAGGAACAACTTCACAACACACAGGTAAGGTTTTATGACTTTATTGATCATTTTAGTACAGTTTTAGATTTTTTCTAAACATTCCCATACATTCCTTGTAAAAATCATTAGCTTGGGCTGCCTGTGGTGTCACTGCATTTAATAAGGACTGTTGTCTGGGTTCGTGACGTCTGTTTTCTCAACCATGCTGAAAGATAATACCGTTAATGCACGAATATTAGCGTCGATCACGCCACGGCTGCATGCATGCAAGAGCTCAAGTGACCCAGACAACAGTCCGTTTCATACTGGATCTACGATTAATCGAGGTTCTCATTAAATGCAGTGAAACCTGTATTTAGCGTGGGCCATTTATATTTAGCGTCCGCTTAAAAAATGAAATTTTAGATCTTCCTATCACTGTATCACCGTATCTTGGTAACTTTATATACCAAGCCCTGTCTACCCGGCTTTATTGATGTATGGAGCAATTTACGGGTCGGGGAAGGAGCGGCAAAGCCTGTGCTCTTCCTGTTTTCACCAGGCTAGGAGAGGGCTTTTTTACATGATGGAAAAGGGTGCGATGCTATTATTATAAGACGTTTTATAAGAAAAATAAGACGTTTTATCTACAGGACACGATGGTAAATATCGAGATTGCATGGTGTAACGTGAGAATAGCTATTCAAAGTATGCTCAACGATAAGACTTACGCCGGCCGCAGTAAAGCGGTTCCTTCTGATCTAGCTAAGTTCGGCGCGACTAAAGTTCGACGTTCAAAACGGGCGTACATGTAAGTTCCGCTCAAGACTGCTTATTTGATTGCCGAAATATTTTTGCTTACGTACTTTTTACCTGAAATAAAAATAAATTAGTAGTTAATGTTGCTAGTGTTTACTTGTGTTCTCCTTTTTTGGTGGAAAGTTAGCGTGAAGCAAAAGTTGAGGTGATATGTGATAAACATCTAAAGTAAACTTCCTTTTTTTTACTTCACGGAAACAGGGGTAATTTAAAACTTTTGCAATATAAAGAATGCGTACTGAAGTGTCATACACGCGAACACGCGAACTAGAGATAAGCTATTCCCAACCAGAAAAGAAAAACGTTTAGCTTAGGTAACACCCGAGATACTGAACCCTCGAGAATGAATGCCGAGCAGTATGAGAACATCTTTAACTACCTGAGAAATCCAAGTGGTGTAGACGTCGGGAACGGAAAGATGAGAGCGCTCCGAAAGAATGCTTGCAATTTCGCCATCGAGGGACGCCTACTTTATTATACTAAAGAAGTGGACGAGTTATGTGAGTCTACATAATTTGGTGTAGTTGGTAATTAAGGTAGATACTTAAAGTGAAAATTATCGTTTTAGCCTCACTTTCATGTCTTAACCAGGCCTTAACGTACTTGAGTTAGTTGTTTCAGCCCTTTGCGGTATTTTTAAGAGCAAATGGAATGTTACTCAATAAATTTGTCTTCATCATTGTAACACTGCTTTCCTTTTCGATTTTTTTCCTTGCCTTCGTTTATTCTAGCTAATTCCAGAAGTCCATAACCAGAAGTGTCCATCTCCTACTATAGGGTTTGGCCCATCAGTTTACAGAGTAGTCTATTTATAGAAAGCTTTTCCCGCCATCTCGCATCCAATCATATTCTTCGAAATTTTATCAGCAGCACCTGATTGGCTAAGACAACGATTTCTTTTGTTTGTAATATTGTATAGCTAATTATATATGCGACAAAATTTTGGCGGACAAGGCGAGCGAATGCTACTTGCTACTGCTAGTGTAGAAACAGCTATTTCTCATTTATAACAGGCAAGAACTGGTGAGCACCACATGTTCAGGAAAAACCATTAGTCCATATAAACCAGAACATGCATGTGGTTCCTTTGTAACCTTATTTTCCCGTTTCATATGTATAAGACTTCGTGTTTACAGCAGTGTGTGAAGCTAAGTTTTGCCTTTTGGTTCATAAACGCAGATTTTTGTAGTGATATTTGGCATAAATACATCAAGTCATAAATATTACGTTCAAATCATGCTATTTTTGTTTATAATATGACCTAAGAAATGTACTGAAAAAGACAATCACATGTTCTCTCAAGAGTAATTAAGTGCACCGAGTTTGTTTACTTTGAGTTTGAGCTCAAGTGAAAATTTGAAAATCCTGTAAGTAATTTGCGCTTGGCAGATAAAAGAACAGCCCGGCAAATCTCCAAGTAAGGCTTAATAATCGACTGGAGCTGAGAGAAAATAGCTATAACCTGTGAAAAAAGTCAATTTCTGGTATACTGAACACTATCAAAAATCAGGCAGTTCATCAGACTGTGCACAATCAAACAATGAAACAGTTGTCACTTTGCTGTTTTATTAAATTTAAAGACAGTAGTAATTGTTTTACATCTCCAAGAATAACTTTCACAATCGAAAACTAGAAAACTGAACGCAACTATCGCAGCTGGAAATGAAATTCCAGTTCTTAAAATTAATACAAGCAAGGGTTTTTTCTTAAACGAGATTTATATTTGAATCAACTGCCTCACGAGTCACGGCAACGGGTCACATGCGACCGAGTTTCCAAGGATTTCAATGGATTAAAAACAAAACAATTAAATAAAAATTTAACAGTAAACTTGGCTTACTTTGATGTAATTTTGTCCTTGTATGATGTCAGTTATTGCTGGCCAGTTGTTTCAGCGAGATGAATGTGAATTTGCGGTTCCGTTTTCACTGATTCATTGTCATTGATTCAAACTTTTATACTCGTCGCTAGTCAACACTTGAAGCCTTGAAAATCACTTTGAACTTTCTCAAATCACCCCAAGATCCATTATAAGAGGCACAGATGATCAGTCTATACATTTCTTTTCATTTGAATTCCAATATCTTCAATTTTAGTCGTCAAAAGTACGACATTTGCCACCGTAGCTTTGTAGTTTGTAGCACCGCTTGGCGACCTGTATGTACTGAGCTTCAAACCGGGGGGGAACCGCTTGCATAATATAGGGGAGGTATGTGAGGTGTCGTCTTCAGAGCCCGACCCAGCTTGCAAAATAAACTGTAGTGAAGGTGTTTTTATTAACCAGAATTTCCATGAAATTTATGAAAATCAACCCGAATTGATAGTTAATTTGCTCCAAAACAAGACTTGGTTTGCCAAATTGAGCTCAAACCTGTTCCCGGTACCGCCGCACATCTCATTTACGTCGGGTACATGAGTGCCCCCCCGGAGTCCTGACTCCCTCATTTGACCCAATGTCCGCCATTGTTTTTGCCCGCGAAATTTGAGATTAGCATTTCTAAAAATAGACTACTCTGTAAACTGATGGGCCGCTACCCCAATACAGATGGACACTTCTGGTTATGGACTTCTGCTAATTCCCAATACGTACAGAGGCGTAGCCAAGAGTTCCGCAGAAGGGGGATTCCGGGGGGGGGGGGGGGGGGGAATTCCGAGTCTGGCGATCCATCATGTTACATAGTTTTTTACCCTTTGGAAATCACGAAGGGGGGAACCCTTGGAACCTCCCCCTGGCTACGCTCCTGACGTACTAACCCAATGGGTCGGTGATGTTTGCTTTGTGTCTGTGGCTATGTCACAGCAGTTTGGTTGTTGTTTTGCTAAACCGAGGCAAGATATAAAGCGATTTGCTAAACGTCACGTGACTGATGACATCACACCACTCAAAGGGACGGGTGATGTTTGCTTTGTATCTGTGGCTATGTGACAGCAGTTTGGTTGTTGTTTTGCTAAACCGAGGCAAGATATAAAGCGATTTGCTAAAGTCACGTGACTGATGACGTCACACCATCCAAAGGGTCCGGTGATGTTTGCTTTGTGTCTGTGACTAAGTGACAGCAGTTTGATTGTTGTTTTGCTAAACCTAGGCAAGATATAAAGCGATTTGCTAAAAGTCACGTGCCTGATGACGTCACACCACTCAAAGGGACGGGTGATGTTTGCTTTGTGTCTGTGACTATGTGACAGCAGTTTGGTTGTTGTTTTGCTAAACCGAGGCAAGATATAAAGCGATTTGCTAAAAGTCACGTGACTGATGACGTCACACCACTCAAAGGACGGGTGATGTTTGTTTTCTGTCTGTGACTATGTGACAGCAGTTTGGTTGTTGTTTTGCTAAACCGAGGCAAGATATAAACGATTTTGCTAAACGTCACGTGACTGATGACTTCACACAGCTAATAAGGAAGGGTGATCTTAAATTTTGTTTAATGTGGGTATGGTTCTCCATGTGCAGTTTGCACAATGGTGATGAACTGCACTGAAACCCTAGGGATTTAGTTCCGACCGGAACGAAAAAGCTAGCCTTTTGATATGTCGGAACCAAAACCCTGAAATATGATGACCCCGGAACCATATCCCCAAAGGGGAACCAAAACCCTAGGGAAATAGTTCCGGCCGGAACCATTTCCCTGGCCGGAACCAATCCGCTGTTACACCGCCACGGTGCAATCTACCAATTGGCGGGGGAAATAATCTAAAAATAGCCCAAGTTGTAAAGTCGCTGTGACAACTATATAGGATATATGGATGCTCCTGGTTATGGGCTCCTGTAAGTGTATAATAAGTGACTAACCTTACTGGCTATAGTACGATCTTGTTCCTTGTTTTGAGACTAAGAATAAATAAATATTAAAGGTTACATTATTAATAGTTCCGAAGCCCCATAGCCTGCTTGCAGCTCTTATGGGTGGAGAAGAAAGGGGAAGGAGGGGGGAGGGGAAGGGGAGAAAAGGCGTGCCACAGGTAGCCCAATCCGAAAACAATTTACCAAAAAAAACACCCATTAAGAGCGCCCCATAGTTACTGTTGCACTCGCGATCAGATTTTACAAGAAAACGGCACAAAACATACATCGTTTGCATAGAGCGGTTTTCAGTTGAGTGCAGTAAAACCAAACGCAAACTACCCACAGCCAGCCAATCACAGGAGCGAGTAATCACAAGTAACTCATAAATGGCTTACCTGTGAACCAATGACAAACCAAACCAAAACCAAAACCAATTTGCGTTTGGTTTTACTTTGGATTCTGATTGGTTGGTTTACTTTCTCAGCCAATAGGAGAGCTTAGTAAACGCAAAACCAAAAAACTTCCGACAGTCAATTGAAATCCGCTCTATTTATATTTAAACCTAGTGATTCCTAAGTTGGCCTTAGGTCAGTTTGTCTGTCCGCCTGTGAATCAGTATGATACTTAGGTTGAAAGCTAGTTTAACGTTATAGGCTTTCCCATATATCGACCCCAAAAGAGAAAATGCCGGGAGTACCTACGGTTACGTTCCACAATGATACTATCAACCGGCTGGTGTAGTGGTAACATAGCGGACTAACTTGTATGCCGAGGCCGTGGGTTCAAATCCCACTCAGGACACATATTTTCTCTTTCACTTCTATTCTAGTGATTTAGATATAGAAAGATGGGTTTGTTCTTTATATATTTATACTTATATATATATATATATACAGCCGTTTGCAAAAATTCTGACCCCCTTACCATATATAAATATATATCAAACATATATCTAACATTATGGGATGTCATTGCTGATATTTTTTTCAAGTTGTCTATCATCAAGGGCTTCAGAAAAAAATATAGGAAGAGGTATCCCATAATGTTTGATACATTTTTTATATATATTTATATATGGTGAGGGGGGTAAGAATTTTTGCAAACGGCTGTATATATACATAGTATATATATATATATATACATAGTATATATATAATTTTTTAGCCCTATTCATCAGCAAGCTTTCTAAAATTAGCCAGACTGTGTTTATATTTCTGGGACATGATATATTCCTGTGAGAAAACTGCTACGCTCTGATTGGTTCACTATGAATTGTTAAGTATAATATATATATGAGTAAATATTTGTTAGTTACCTATAAAGTCGTAGCTACAAATATCATAATTAGCTCATTGTACCTTGAACTTTATCAATTTCAGTTTAAATTTATTACAGATAATATATTTGGAAAATAAACCTTTTAACACAGGTTAACAAATAATATAGGTTCGCAATGAGGAACTCGTGGAATGCATTGCATTAGTTGTAGCTATACCCCCATAGAGGTTGTTTTTTGGTTGGGCCTCTCCATCCCGTGATGTTTCTCTCTTTTTTCCCGAGTGTTGAAAAAAACCTTGTTGTTGTAGTAAAACTTATACTAATTCCAAAAGTATCCTTTTCATCATTTTCCTAATAATTGTTTTTGTAATCTTGACTCCATCTGAACGATGACCAGATATGTTGAATTGAAGGTCAGGTTTTTCGGTAAGACAACAAAAAAAACTAAAATATAGCTGGAATTCATCTGCTGAAAGTTTATACCTGCAGTGCTCATGCCTGTTATGCAGACGTATTTTTTCACACATAAATTCGAAGAAAAAAAAGGAAAGTCTGCTTACCCGAGCGCTTAATTAATTTCCAATATGCACACCTCATTGTGTTATGGACCCCTCAGATTTTACCTTCCATATCCTGGAAAGTGATGTAATATTACATTTAAAAGGATTCAGACAATACATTTGCTATTGACCAATCATAGGAGAGTGTTCACCCGCGCCAATTCACTAAAATTCTAACAATGGCTTTGATTGTGCAGAAAAATAAAACAAACCTGCTGACGTAATGCTGGCATATTGGAAACTAATTAAGCGCTCGGGTGAGCAGATGCTACTTTTTTGTTCGAATTTATTAGAGTACGTCTGCATAGCAGGCTAAGGAATACGATCTTTATTCGACATTTGTGTTGTTAAAATAAATCAAGCTAATGTAGATTTCTAGTGCCAATTTGTGGCCTTTAATATTCTATTTCCTTTGAATCGTCCTTGTTTTTACCTCCGCCGAAGTCCGAGTGTTGACATTTCTAACTCGTACCTATTCATATAATTTCATCATTGACATTATGCGTGGTGCAATCGATCGTGTAAACAAATGTCACGAGGGCTATCGGCCGTCACAATTTATCAATCACTACAAAACCTCATGAATAATTAATGAGAATTGTGTCCAATCAGATGAAGCAAATCAGTCACGTGCATGCTCCTTTATCCCTGATAAAATCTCATCATTCTAAAAAGCCCGCGGAGGGATTTGAATTCTGTCCCAGGGGGAAACGCCTGGGGTTAATGATTGAGACAATGGATAAGTACCTTCCAACTCTTGGAATTTCTATTGATGTTTTAGCTTTCTCACTGAGTTGCTAATTAGGATGAACGTTTTATATAAAGAATACTAATGAACATGAAATTTTATATAAAGTTTCATCCTAATTAAAAATTAACTGATAAAGACCCAAAGATAGCAAAACGTACACGGGACATAAGGTACCTTGATAATAAAATAATAAAAACGTGCATTAAATTTACAAACATCCTCTTCATATTTTGTGCCGGAGTAAAAAAATTCGAGTCTGCCGTCATGTCAGTCACATCGCTTTCCAAGTCATACACGACACCAAATCCTTCAAGTGCAGGTTATTCTTGCCCTAGCTTACCCTGGTGCCAGAGGCTTTCTTCCGTCGGAGAGAAGAGAACGGAGCCGCGAAGCGGTTAGCCTGCGTGCAGACGTTCTCTCCCTGCAAAAATCGGCAGGCTACGAAGCGGTGAGAAGGGAAGTCTGGTAGCCCGCGACCGTTGACTGATCGTACCACGCCAATAGATTGGAACTAGGGACAAGATCTGTTCCTTCCTCCTGATTGGAGGAATCTTTAATTACCTTATAGCGTTCTCTGATTGGCTATTGTCTAGTGTCTAGTGCGTTGTGATTAGTTCCTCGCGCGTTAATTGATATACTGATGTTGATTGGCACCTATCGTTAGCATGATAGTGAGAAACGGTCGCGGGCTACCAGAGGCTTTCTTCTCTCTTCTCTTCTCACCGCTTCGCGGCTCCGTTCTCAATAGCCTCTGGGACCAAGGTAGCCCTAGCTTGTTCTTTGCCACACAATGCTTTCAGCATTGCGAAACGCCGCTTCAAACAACATAGTATGGTAATTTCTTCATGTCATTCCTTTGAGATGTTCGTAATCGTAGGCGGTGATTACTCGAATATTTTGCATGGCGTTGTAAATACAAAGGTTCAATGGTTCATAAAGCAACCATTATAAGTTTTTGAAGACGTTTAATAAACTCGCAGCGCGTGTTTTATCAGGTCTAAAATTCTCGGACTGCGCCCTCGAGTTTTAAACCCGATAAAATACTGCTGATCGTTTATTAAACGGTACTTAATTAGCCAGAAATCGTTGAGTTGGGCACAGTAGTCAGTATTGTGTCTAAAATATTGTACAACCATTTTTTGGCGATTGATGGTCGTAATATTGCTTTAAAACGCATTACAAACCCTTGAAATGACGTCATTTACGTCATATTATGCAAATGAGTTGAACACGAATTGAGTCATAGCATTGAATGTGTTTACTTTTTCAGTAGTTTTTCAGGTGTCAGACATTTGATCCTTGCAATCTTTTTGAAATATTTTTTAATAAGTGGAGCTGACATAAAAACAGAGCAAAATGAACTAGAATTGGCTTAGGACTTAAATGACGTCATAGATATTTGATTCCTTAATAAATGAAACTGGCATACGCTAATAATTTTGTTTTCTGTGTTGGTCATTTTATTGCCCACTTTGACTTTTAAATCAGTGATAACTGGCTAGGGTTCATATGCACTTGAAGAGTACTACCTTGATACATTTTTTACAGAATAATAAAATAAGCGATGGGTAACTAGTTCCTGTAAAAACTAGTGTTGGTCTGCGTCGGGGTGGAAGATAAACACTGGTATAATCAACTAAAGTCGACATCCATGGTTACTCGTTTCCCACGTCGTGGTTACTCGCGGTTAGCATACCTTAATCGACTTTAGTTGATTATACCACTGAATTACAAGGAAACAGATTGCGATCAATATAGGAAACATGATTTTGTCAACGACGTGCTAAACGCGACGAAATATCGAATATCGATTGCCATTAACCTCGTTCTCAATCTCTCTTGGCTGTGCTAAACATATTACACATCCTACGAGTGACATATTTCCCCCATCACAATAACGCCAGCGTATGTATATCTATGGGTTAAAAAATTACTTGGGTACTAAAGTCTCCACCTACCTAGATATGTTCTCTAATAATGCATATAAATAACTTACATAGTATTTGCCTTTGAAGACGGAAAGAGCCGCAATGGCGATGTCTGCAGCCCGTGCTATGTTTCCTTGTTTCAACACTTCCATAAAATCAAAGTCAGTGGCATTAATATGGGATGATAGGAGAAAGTCCAGTACTTCAACAGGACGAATTGGTTTGACCTAAAGAGAAATAAGATGCTCATTTAAAATGGAGTCTTTCCCATACATCGTCACCTCAAATACAAAAGGGAAGATATGTTCCTTGTGGCAGTTTATGCACAGGTAATCTATACTACTGTGTATGGTCATGATAGCGACAAAACCTCACGCGAGTAGTAATATAGCGATGGTTGGACCCGGGGGAAAAGTGCGCAATGAATAATTAATATAAGTAATAATAGCTGAGCTCCGGCACGGGCCGAAGGTCCACGTAAGCGGAACACCATAGGTATAGGTTGAGAGCAAAACATGGCTGACTTCCGATTTCACTCGCCCTCGAACCCGACGCGCGACGAGCCACCTGCCTGAAACAGTGCAAAACCTGCGAACGCATCATTGAAACCAGGCAGCCGGGATCGAAACTGTGGCCAGTAGCTAGTGATATTTTTTCTTTCATCTTTCCTTATCTACTTTTTTTCTTCTAAACCTTTTGGCACCGATTTGCCTTGAGTTTTTTAAATCTTTGTTTTCTTTATATAATTTATCGTTTTTGGGGGGCCGTTACCTCAGTTCAGACAATAGTCCAGTTTCGTATTCGAAAATTACCGCTGAATGCAATGACTACAGACGCATGTACTCAGGCTTAGCCTCATTCTGAAGTTAAAAATTCTTAAATACCAGCGAGAAAGTGCAAAATGCGAAACTACAACAATACGCAGAGTTGTGAATAGCCCACCTTCTCGCTGGTATTTATGAATGTTTAACTTCAGAATGAGGCTAAACCTGAGTACATGCGTCTGTAGTCATTGCATTCAGCGGTAATTTTCGAATAGGAAACGGGTGTATTGACCGATTTAGCTTGTTACATTTGTTGTCCCAATTCATATCATGTGACAGCTCTCCAGAGGATTCGGTGCTTTGTTTTCCAGTTAGAGAAATTGATACATTCCTCTGGGGATACAGAAAAACAAGAAAACATTACTCAAGAGAAAAGTCAGGTGACCGGAATTGGGACAACAAATGTACAAGCTAAATCGGTCAATTGGAAGCTCTATTTTTAGGCTTGCCAATATAATTATATTATCGCGCAATGAATAGGGAATAAGTGATAATAGTGCGCCACGGGGAGTATGATGATTATTAAGTAATGGTTCGCCAAAGAACAAAAGCAAAAGATAACAGGGTGCGGCAATGACCGATTCCCAATAACGATTTTGTTTGAACATGCCTTAATT
Organism: Actinernus sp. WN-2022; assembly: GCA_030867875.1. Lineage (NCBI taxonomy): Eukaryota > Metazoa > Cnidaria > Anthozoa > Actiniaria > Actinernidae > Actinernus > Actinernus sp. WN-2022. The sequence goes on along the minus strand of JAOWCC010001589.1, from coordinate 64,322,032 downwards.
AAGTGCTGCCTGAGATGTCCAGAGTCAAAGTTCTAAACTAAAAGTAAAGGATACTGTACTCTGTTGGTCATTTTTGCTGTGAAAACTCAACGATAGCATCATCCAGCCAATTGGAAAGGGGGAAGACAAAAGATATTTGAATCACAAATTTGAGAACTTTCCCCAATAACGATGTTCTTTAAAATCAGACCACAAGTAGTTTGATCAAAACTAAATTGAAACATCAAAAAATTGTCTAATGAAAATATATTGCCTTGCTGGTTTTCTATTGAATGTACGAATATCAACCAATGAAATTACGAGAAAGAAGAATAGAAAATTAACACCTTTTTACATTTCTTGCCGTTCAGTGTTCCTGTCCTTAGAGCATTACTTAATAAGTAATGGTGTGGGTTAATGAATAATTTGTAAGTAATTTTACGTACGATTATCTAGTATTTTAGCTCCCTGAAGGTTGGAATTCGTTGCATTCCCATACATACACTTATATTTAAATATCTAAGCGGTCACCTCCTGTTCACAAGTTTACGAGATCAGAAAATGGCACTTATGCTTATAGAGCACTTACGAATATTGTTGTTAATATGGGAATGTGTAGAATTACCAGTAATGGGCTCCTGGTATTACCTATCCCCTCGGCTATATCAACTGTTATTCCATACTTGACACGGTTTTCTTTGTTCTTCATGACGCTTTATTTGCCATACATACTCCATTATAAATGCAAGGATGTATGAGAAAAGTTCCCGGGTTGTATCCAGATACACCCCGGGAACTTTTCTCATACATCCCTTGCATTTATAACGAGCAATTCAATACAATTCAACGATATTTTGTTGTTTCTAGCTTATTATTTTCTCCAAGGAATTCATTCATCTTAGCTTCAGCCAAACTTACTAAATATCTCTATAATGATTTAGAACCTTTTCTCCGTCTTGGTACTTGCCCAAAATCTACCTAAAAAGAGCTACATCAATGAAAATTTTGCGAAAACCTCGTCAAGTATGAAATAAGTCAGTTAAATACCTCGAACCTCAGCTTTTATCCAGATATCTGGCTAAAAGACTCGGTTCTCGGTATTTAACTCTTCCTTACTGCCGGTTGGGTTCGATTTTCGAATTCATGTACTGTGTGCGATTTGTGTTAGCCGGTGAAGTGATTTGTACTTCCGATAGGATACAAGTAAATATCTAAGAATCACAGAAGAGATCGGCAACCATTTAGGTAAAATCCAACGGTTTTTAGCGTTTAGATAACCCCCAATTTTAAATGCCTTAATTTGTCCGAATAAATCAAGCCTCCAAAAAGGATTTATTTGCCTTCTGAGTTCCGGAGAAATTGTATTGTTCAGAACAGCCAATCAGAATACACTTGCTATATTACAACTGACGCGCATGCGCTTTGATGAGCGCACCTCGCGCGACCCGCCAGTAGTTCCGTGCACAAAATCAAAGAAACGAAGGCAATCACCTCTGTTTCTAATGTTAGATACGTATGTGAAATATTTCGCCAAAAACAAATAAAATACTTTAAAGCTTAGCCAATGCATTTGAAAGGTTAACAGTTTGTAATAGTCCAGGTTCGCATTCAAGAATTACTGCTGGATGTGATGACTACAGACCCATTTACTCAATGTTAGACTCATCTTGATGTACCAGAAGCACGATGGGTTATCCAGAACTCTATGTATTGTTGTCAGTAGTTTGAACTTCTGCACCTTCTCGCTGGTATTTGTGGATACTTTGCATCAGAATGAGACCGACGTCGAGTATGTAATATACGCGCCTGTAGTCATCGAATACAGCTTAATTTTTAAAGCGAAACGGGTCTATTCACCGTGAGTTAACTAAGTGCAGATGTGTGGCACATTATGGGTTAGTGCAAGACATAATTATTGGGCATGTGGTCCGGCGTCGGACCGGCACATCAGTTTCGAGTATGATCCGAGTAGCTTGTATAGTTTTGAATTCCCATTATCGGGAGCTCTGACATGGAAGGGGGTAACGTCGAGGGCACCGTCGGTCTCCGAGGACAATAGTGTACTAGACCGACGTTAAATAAATATATGTAATATATAAAGTGGTAAGCTGTAGTGCTAAGTGTGCACGCCCTACGAGGGAAAGAGAAAAAATCTCTGACCCAAGTGGGACCCCAACGAGTCCCCATATAACGCACCAATACCCACGATTGCTCTCATCTGACTTGATAGCTCAGTTGGTAGAGCGCCAGACATGTAACCTGGAGGTCGTTGGGTTCGAGTCCCACTTGGGTCAGAGATTTTTTCTCTTTCCCTCGTAGGGCGTGCACACTTAGCACTACAGCTTACCACTTTATATATTACATTCTTTACACTTACTAGTGCTACGCGGCAAACATGATTCAATATCATAACTACATATTAAATAAATATACTTTACTTTTTAAGTTATAAATTAAAATTATTTACTGAAACGGTTCAAGCCCTCGGAAAATTACTTGTATCAGAACTCCAACCGTTCGTTCTTCGGCCAGCGGAGCATAACGTTTGGCCACAGTATGGATAAACCTAGTCAGCTTTCCTGTGTGTTGCCCCATTTCAGACCACGTGCTAGTTCTCCAGAGGATTCAGTGCTTTGTTTTCCAATTATAGAAATTGGTACAGAAAACAAAAAAAAGCATCACTCAAGGTAAAAGTCAAGTGGACGTAAATGGGACAACAAACAGGCAAGCTGACTCGGTCTATTACCCCCGGATTATTTTCAGTCATTTGTCTTCATGGATTTTAAGGTGAATCAGCACTTAATGTTAGTGTAGGTAATCTAGATGAGTGCTATCACGGTAATAATATTACATGAGAACGTACAGGACGAGTTTGCGGATTACTTACCTTCACTGCTAAACCTACAGTTTGCGGCACGCCTGTAAGTGTTCTAATTCTAACTGACAAATTCAATGTATGATCAAGCACTGGGTCTCCAACAGATAGTACGGTAACCATATCAGGGGATTTACCAGATTGTAGAATCATTCCGATAGAATGATTTGATCCTAATATTAACTCGTACTGAGCTGAATGTTTCTCAGTCTCCTCCTGCCATCCTTTACAGAGTATTCTAAATTGTGTATGAAGTACTTTTCCTATCTTGGGTATCACAAAGCACTGCCCAACTGGCATTGAATAGTTTGCTGATACAACAAGTCCATAACCAAAGTCGACGTCTGCTCTCAATGTAAGTATACCGTATCCAGTAATTGTATTACTTTCTAGCCGTATTACAGTCCTGGCAGTTACTTCTTTAATGCTGCCATGAAGGATTGTTGTGGTTCTAAATATGATACTCCAGTTTTGTCTCCTAGTCATGTTACATCCAACACCGCTACAGGACATAGAGAAAAACAAGTATTTTCTAATTCGTCTTTCTATGCCATGACCGCAGTTAGACAGGCACCTATCAGGGAAAATATATTTGTTAATGATAATGGTACATGCAATGTAATTAACGTTCTACAAGAAAACCTGGGCCGTCTTCCACAGTATGGAAATCCGTATTTCTAGAAAATTTAACTAATATTTCCATGGTATTTTCCATAGTTTTGTCAATATGCTTACAATGGAATTGGACAGGAAACTATAGAATATTTCCAAGCATTTCCATACTGTGCTTGGAAAAGCGATTGCAATAACACCTGACTCTGTATTACACGATTTTCCTTGCCGAACTCTGCAAGGCTACCCACTTGGGTTATATTTTGCAAATTTTGGCTGACGCCAGTCCCCCACTTATAGGACAGGTCTGCCGAATCAGCTGCGCATGACAGTCGGCGGTAGAAATATGAGACGTACTGGTTCATGATAACTACTTAAAAATCGAAGATTGTACTTTTTTTGTAAAATGCTGTGAATTCCAAATTTCGAGTGACTTTTTAACCAACCAACTGGTTGGCGGCAGCAGATAATTAAGGCGCGAGGATGGATTTGCAACTTTAAAAAGTATAAAAAGGTATATACCTTTGTATTATTGCATAACAGTTACCTTAATAAAATTTTAGGCGTTGGTAAGATCTTGATTTGATGAAACACAGAAACATTTCGTTTCCCTTTCTGTGCGTTCAACTTGATTGTGTAAGTTTGATTGACAGTCAGTTTGTTGATATCTAATCTTACAACTGGCGGTGTCTGGGCAACACCAGAAAAGCTGTAATAATTGGGCTGCAAATGCTCTTTTGAATTATCAATCGCAAGCAGTGTTGAGCTTATGACATTTCCTTCCCGAAGGCAGAACCATGTGAAATTGAGTCCCTTGTATAGTCTCCAGTATTCCATGAAGTCCCTGGACTGTCTTGCGTTGAAAGTAACATTAATCATCCCTTTTATGGCAATGGCAGGTCCTCTGACTTTAGCCACGAGCTTATTATCGTACATCTGGTAAAACCCATAATCGTACGAGACCCCAAAAATAGCACCATTAACTATAGTCTCCGCTGTACACATAATGTATGCCAGTGTCGTAACGTATCGATATCCAAACATTTGTCTGAATACCTTAACGTGTAGAACGTTCGGCTGACCTATCGGCTGGAAAAACTTAAATAGCCCAGTTTGAGAGTGAATGCCGCTGCCAACACACGTGATGATTGTAGACGCAGAGGAATCGTTACACCTGCTCTGGGAAGACACATCGAAAGAAAGTATTCTTGCTGGTTTTTGTACCTCGATTGGTGTTTTGGAAAGACCTATGTTGATAATAGGCGGGAGGCAGTCATGGCCAACTGAAAGACAAAATTAATCAAAAAGTTAAAAATCATCTGTGGTTTAAACAATTGATAGTATCTAAAATGGCTGCTTGAAGTTTGTGTTATTCGCTTGCATACCATGAAAGAGGGAAATAGCTCTACAACGCATTTTAAAGGCCCTACCTTAGTTTTCAAGGGTTAAGACGTGCACCTATGGAATAACGTCCGGCTGTGGCAATATTATTATAAATAATTTTCTTGCAAAAGAGGAAGCTTCGCACATTTGTGGATTAAAACAGAGCAATGCATAACAAATATATTTCATTCTGCCGTGTGTCTGTCTTCTTATATATACACAGATGACGTCACAACGTGAAGAGAACAAAGAAGTGCACCACGAGAGGCAGTCGAGTGACGTAACTGAAGTTCTCTTCACGTTGTGACGTCATCTGTGCATCTATATATAAGAGACAGATGCACGGCAAGCTATTTGTTTTATATAATAATCGCAAACTAAAAACTATTAAAATATCCAATCAAAACTTGCGCGCGCTGGTGACGCCACCATGCGTGTGTCCTCTAACAACACACGGCTCTTGATCAGATCTCAATCAGAGCGTGTGTTTTGGACTGATTATTATCATAAAAACACTCTTGCAACAGATCTTGTAAACTGAGAACTAATCTAACGAATATAGTTACATAACTATACAAGCATGTGCAACACCACAATATAGCCACTTTGAAATTGGGTATCGTTGTGTTTGCCAGGAGTGTTAAAGGTAAAGTTAAAGCCTTATTTAACGTCGGTAACTCGAGACAGTCTCGTGAGACTGTTAAACTTGAGGCCGACGTGGGACCTAACGGTTTTACGTCCTTATCCGAGAAGAAGTGAAGGTATAACCATTTGCAGCTCGAGAACGAGATTGTTTACAAAAAGCAGCACCTAATACTCATTTATTTTAAGACACTGAGACAGTATTGGTCCGGCCGGGGTTTCAACCCGCGACCGCACGACACGCCGGAGCTTAACCTCTGAGCTAAACGGAAAGCGTTCTTACATATTTATATATATAAAAAACTTTATGTTGCGCACCTGGGTATTTTACTTGAATATACGATGGCACGAACACCTTCCCTTCTCTGATAGACTGCTGAAGTTTGAAGAGGATTATTTCTCGTCTACTTTGAAGGCAGTAGATTTCAAACTCCGCCGTGACTCGAGGAATGTTTTGCTCAGACGGTTTAGGACTGAAACGAAGACCAGACATGATAAATTAGTTTACTGGAAGCAATTTGTTTCAATAATAAAAATGTCTACGTTACCTTAGACGTTGAAGCTTGACGGACACAAATCCAGATGTGGTTTGAAGATAGTACGATATCTATATGAATTAAAATAAAAGTTGCATCGATGTTAATATACATACAAAATCAAACTATCCATACATTCATTCGAATCATAGTTAATAGAGTGGAATGGTAAGGAAACCCGGCAAACGTCAAAGGGGCTGACAAAGGCGCTGCGATTTATATTGGAAGGGGGTAAGACAAAATATTGTGCACGGACATAGTTCATTAGCGTCCACTGAATGACTGAACCCACACCTTGATGAACATATTGGAATTTGTATTGTGTTTTGTGCACGGCAATGGTTGAAAAAAGCGAACAAAGACATATAACAAAGAAGGTCGCTGGGGTTCATAACCATTCCACTCTATTAACTATGTTCGAACATATGTACATGTAATAGTCTGTTTTCTGGTGCAATAGACCGATTTAGCTTGTACATTCCAGAGGATTTAGTGCTTTGTTTCCCAATTAGAGAAATGTATACATTTCCTCTTGCATGGGATACAGAAAAACAAGAAAACAATACTCAAGGAAAAAGTCAGGTGACCTGAATTGGAACAACAAATGTACAAGCTAAATCGGTCTATTAACGATAAATAGAGTGAGTGATATTTCAAAAATTCATCAAGATTGCATTAGGGCGAGTGCATTTTGGAAATATCACGAGCCGTATTTATCGTTAATTTCAAAGGCAGGCATGTAGTCAAGGATACCATACAAGTGCAGACAAAACAACCGTTTTTATTTTGTTGGATCGGAATGAGGCTAATAACGATAGCATGACTGAACGGCAAGGAATATAAAGAGGTGCTAATTTTCTATTCTTCTTTCACGTAAATTCATTTGTTGACACTCATAAATTCAATAGACGACCATCGAAGTATGTGAAGAAATAGTGAAGCATGGTTTGGTTGGTTTTGACTACTCATGCATTACCGCTGGAAAAGATAGTGCATTAGGTTTGAATTTAACGAGTTACAAGGCCCGGTGGTGGTATCTCCAGTGGAAGTCGGAAAGTCGCCATGGAAATTTGAATTTCGACTTATTCATTCTTCGCCCGTCATTGAGCGAGGGAATTGAATTGTATCTATCAGTTATTAACAGATAAATTGACTTTTCAAAACTGTAAAATGGGCTGGATGGCAAGAGTTGCTGACAGCCATACATTCTTTGTAAATTTTGAGTTTTCTAAACGCTTATTCCTCAGAACATATTTATCATATCGCTCTCAAATTTTCGGTGATTATCAAGTGGACAATCTCTTTCGATTTATGGAATCTGTTTGTTTGTACTACAAACATGTACATGATGTACGTCGCTTGAAGTTTGATGTATAAGGCTATGTTTTGCATGCAGCCAATAATTTGATACGTTTGAAACACTGGTAGAAAATTACACAAATCTCGCAGCTACTGATTTCATGGGATTTTAGTCGTATGCGTTACTTAGTTTGGAGGTTAATTCTTTCATTTCCCATAGCAATTAAGGTTTCATAACAATTAACGATGAAAATGATTCTTAATATACGATACGTTTTGCTGTAAATAACTCAGTCTGATAAAGTCACAAATAGACCGATATGTTGTTCCGGTACCGAATCATACGACAGCTCTCCAGAGGTTTTAAATCGGACAAAAGAGAAGAGGAGGACTGGGGTAGAGAGGAAATGGGAAATGGCAGTCCCCCTGATCTTCCTTCCGTCCGCTATTTTGTTTTCGCCACGTTTTATTTTCGTCATTTTCCCCAGTATCTAGAGCCTGTGAACAGGATACAGTGTGTTTTGTTTTCGAGTTAATGTTCAAGGAAGCTATGCATTTCTCTTGGGAGGTCAGGTGTTCTAATTCGGAATTAAAAAGGTGGGTTTTAAGAAGCGCCTTAAAATGATATAATGACTCTGCATTTCTTATCTTAACTGGAAGTGCAATCCAGAGACTTGGTCCAGCAACAGAAAAGGCGCGGTCCCCGTGAGTAGCCGAAAATGACTTGGGGACTGACAGCAAACCAAGAGTAGAGGAGCGCAGGTTCCGGCTAGGAACATAAGGCTTGATAAGCTCAATAATATGTGAAGGCGCGCAAGAATGAATCGACTTAAAAACTAACAGACATATTTAAAAAAAATACTACGCTCTCTAATAGGTAGCCAGTGGAAATCGCGCAAAATAGGACTCTCTGCTTGGCACGGGTCACTAACCTTGCTTCTGCGTTTTGTATACGCTGAAGTTTGGAGATTTCCGTGGCAGGTAAACAGCCCATATAAAAGTGAGTTACAATAATCAAGCTTGGTCGTAATAAATGCGTGTACTGAGACGTTCAGTGCTTGACCTGCTTAAATAATTCCTTATTCTACCTATATATTTGAGCGAGTGTAAAGCAGATCGGCAAACTCAATCGGTCTATTCAGTCGCAAACATGCATGAATGTACTCGGCGACTCTTACTAAAGTTTGTAAATATTGTCACTGCCTCACCTTCTATGATTCGTTTTAATTAGGAAACGTTGCTGGTATAACGACAAAAACGACTAACGGTGGTGTCTCGTTTTCGTAAGACATTACATGTGTAGATCTGAAAAGCCTGTCCTATCAAGGTTTCTGTTATCGAGATTATTAGCAAGGCCGCTTTCAGAGAAGTAATGAGCTTTCCTTCGTCAGTTGCTTTAGAAGCTGTGGTGATGTTGCTCGTTGGATTACGAGCTGGAATGTAACATAAGCTAGTAGTTGGAGATCTCATTTTATGCACTAGGTGAAACCATGTATTTTATATAATTGGTTTGACCTTGTATAAACGAGGTCTCTATTGGGTGGCTATTTTTATAAATATGTGTACATACATATATGACGCTACATATGGGTGTTACCTCGCTTAAGACTGTATCGCTCACTTCTTGATATTCTTTGGTGTCAGGATAAAGGTACTTCATATAAAAGAAAACATCGCGAACCATCAGCCAAACCACAAAGTAATAACCTGAAATATAGAAAAAATTAAAGAAAGGAGTAAATTTCAGTTGTCTCAGGTTGCTTCGAAAATTTCAGTCGCCTCCAGTTTTCGATCAGATCGACCACTCAACCCGCTGCATTTGAAAGGGGCTAAATCCACGACTGAATAACGCACCCCAGACTTCTGTTTCGTAAACAACGAGTAGCCATGTGATGACCTTTGGCATAACGGTAGCTCCAAAATCAGAGATTTTCGAAAGTCCAAACGACATGAGAGAATTCCACTTCCGCAAATAAAATCACATTTACTATTATTTAAGCGATAACCAATACCAAATGTCCTCTTCTGTGTCTAATTATTTTGATATGTTTTCTTAGTAAAGTTGGAGTACTGCATGTACTTCAAACTTCTTCGATTTCGTTACCTGGTTCACAGCCATATAACTCCATGCGCAAGGCGACGTTGTTGTGCTCTTTGGTAGGTAGTATTAGAAGGGATGACGCCACAACGGGAAATGCAAAGAATCTTAGCTGTACACGATGTCTGTCATTGTTACCTTTGAAATACTGGATTCAAAGGACTGAAATTAATGAATATCCAATATATCCAATATATATATATAGAGAGAGAGAGGAATTATATTACATGACTACCTGGAGTTACGGGATGCGTTCCATTCGACCAAAACACCCGGTTATAAAAAAAAATTTGAGTGTCGAATGGAAAGGGTTTTTTGTTCTTTCTCGGTGTAAGAAACCCTAATATTTGAATTGCAAATCATTTTCAGCCGTGTTTAAGAACACAATACATACAATACAATAATAATAATTAGTCTATGCTAATGAGAAAAGCAAGATAAAAGTTCTAAAAAAGCGGCAGCGAAATCCCTCGTGGCGTAGTGGTGAGGGTTAGTGACGGTTAGGGTTTGGTTTCAAATCAGGATTCGGGTTTGTTTCGATTCCTCCCAAACGCTAAATATTTTTATACAGTTGAGGGTGGCGCACTTGTGAGTATTTTCGTTCTAAAAATTTCTAAGTGTCGCTTTAATTTGTACTTTCAGGAACCCTACAAGTTTGGGTTTCTTACACCGAGAAAATACCGGATTTTTCCACTTAGAAAAACCGGTCGCAAAAAATGAGCATGTTCCATGTTGGAAATCAAATGGAACTGGCACTTCGATAAAAAAAGTTTAGGATATTGTGGAATATGATGAATGAAACAGCTGAACATTTCTGGTCATACCGAAAACTAAAAGAGGACAACCGAAAAGAGGACAACCGAAAAAGGTATTGCTGGGATGCACTTGACGTCATCGCGGCCATGTTGGATGACGTTTCCAAAAGATTCCTAGTTAGCATATTTTGTTATGTCCTCCAATATGATCGCCACGGCTTTGTCGTTTGAATCTCTGGGGATTGATTGCAACCCAAGAATACCACAAATTCCGAATATCTCTTACCGAAAATGCTGTTTCATTTGATTTCTACCCAGAATATCTGTGTGTTTTTTCTGGACGAATGGAATGTGCGCACGGTTTTTATCTTCTCAAAGTGAATGTCGTAATACACGAGTGATTGCATTACGAACGAGTGCATTACAACAAATTCACCACGACAAGATAAAACCGTACCTCCATGCAAGATGCCATGTAATATGTTTATTATATTCCCCAAGCTTTAGCAGTTAGTTGATTATCTTACCAGGCCTCTTTTACTTGTGACCTTGTAAAAATCCGTTCCATCTGAGTACATCAACATATAACTTTCGATCCATTCAGAGACGCTATCATCCCCATAGCCCTGCGTAGCTATACTTGTGATTACCATAGGTTTACTGAGCTCAATCTTTATCCAGGGTATACTTCGATAACCCGATTCTTGCCGTGCTCGGTATCCCGGCGGCCATGATCGCTTGTTTAATCTCGCCTGATGAGCGCCATAATTGAGAAAGTCGTCGTTGTAAGCCGACTGAGATGTAAGCTGGCTGTCGGTAATTCGTCCGTCTTGTAGCCCAAGGGAATCGTCACAACCTTTGTTTCATATTTTAATATAGAACAGGAAATATTTTCTTTTCTTTATAGTAATAAGCTAATTTGGCATGATAAGAAACATATCACATATAGCTAATTGGTGATTTTCATCGTCATGACCCTGGATCGCAAAATTGATTTACATTGATAAAATCAAATAAAACATCTTGGTCCTTGTAGAACTACCAAAAATACACTTATACACTGGTACGACACTTTAACAGTACTTTGTATGCGGCCGCCATTTTGGTGTCGGCCATAAAACGAAAATACACTGAAATAAAGCTTAATTTCCCATACACTCTTTGAATGTAACTTTTAATGATTTAGCGAGTTAAAAAACTTTCTGCAAACTTAAGATAACAGGTAAAAGATGAAATGATCAAAATTTGAGGGATGTAACTGTGCTGGAAAGCGTGTAATCGTGTTTTCAGTTTTCCGTACATTTGTCTGTAACGAGTCAAAGTCCGCGGGAAAATATACAGACAAATGTATGGAAAACTGAAAACACGATTGCAAGGCACTTCCCAGCACAGCTACATCCCTCAAATTTTGTTTTACAGAAATTATTTGGCATGGGATTCCCATACAAACACTGTATTTCGCACCATGTTTGCAACCCTTTCAAAATGTCAGCATTAACCGCGAAATGGTCTATTAAGGTAACAAAGTTAAGGCTATAAGTACCAAAGCGTTGTTTCAGAAAATATTTTCTAAGCGAACACAATTTCTAATTGTTGCATATTCTGGTAACAGCTGATTGCGAGTTAAAAAAAGTTTAGAGGCGCTATCTTGAAAAGAATCAGACTCCAGTCGGAATAACTAACCTTGTTGAGTGAAGAATTATACCTAATGGTACGCGAATAATTTACCTTAAATATTAAGAGCTAAGTAACTAAGCCATTGTTTAAAGTGGCATGTTTCGTGAGTAGCTTTTAAAATATGCCAGTCTCTTCACCCCCTCATTGGAAGCCAACCTAGTTTCAGAATAGCGTCCGTACATAATTCCCAGTAACATAGCTGGTAGCAGAAAATCGTACGCGCGCGTTGCAGTCTATAAAAACATCTATATTCGATAATACTGGGTCGTAAAGTTATCAATTTTACGTAAAGTGTTCATTGCACTATATGACATGAAGCAGATGTATGCTTTACATGTTCATTCCAAATATTGTAGATCGATTGTTATTTAGATGATCAACGCCAAATTAAGTATTTTAGTTGAGTGAACACGTTTCAGTGTTATGTCCCCAATTGCTAGGTAAGTTGAATGGTAAGATCTAATGAGTGACATAGTGGCATCTGGCCTGTGGATAGCAAGATACATTTAGTTTGGTTGGGCTCAACAATTGACCATGCAGGTATTTAAAGGTCTTCAAGTGTTTTGTTCATTTTGGTCACAACTCCGTAGTCCTGACATTATATTATGGCTGTCAGTGGCGTAGCCAGGGTTTTAAAATTTGTAGGCCCAAACAACCGCTCCGTAACGGTCGCTTCTTGAGGGGTCCGGGAGCATGCTTCCCCGGGAAATTTTTAGATTTAGACTTTCGCAAATGCCAGTCTGCTGCACTTTCAGATCATGTTTTGTGTATTTCGCCGGACAGCTCCTCAAGCCCAACATTCACTTGTAATAAGACAACTGAAGTAGGCTGTAAAATGTGTAGGCCCAGGCTGTAGGAAGTAGTATCATCAACATATCAATTGGAAGCATGATGTAGTTGGTGGAATAATATCTTGGAGATCAGAAACTATTCGGTTCAATTTTGTAGTTTGAGTTGGGAAGTTGGAAACCGGTCAGATTTTTTTCTGGATCCGCGCCTGTTTAGGGTATTGTTTTGCTGTAGTTCATTGTCGTTGATACACCGCCTAGAAAGAGCCGAACTTCGACCTTCGTCAGTTAAAAAGTGAGCTAATTTACAAGCTGATCTATTTATACTAAAAACGAAACAATCATCATCTTTATTACACACAAACCACCATGTATACACATTAAAATACAAAAACTTATAATAAATTACAGTGGAAGACAACCTAAATGGAAGCCGAAGACTTATTACTTTAGGTTGCCTTTTTAAGCGTGAGCTAATAATCTAACAATATATGATACTGAATATTAAAATTATGATAAGAGAAAGATGATTGGAAAGAAAAGGAGAAGAAGGGAGCGAAGAAGAGCAGACATAGATTAGTTGGTTAAGGAGATGACTGGTTAAGTAAATAGGATTTCAGATTGTATTTGAAGCTGGTGAGAGAAGTTCTATTTTTCATCTCGTTAGGGATAGAATTCCAAAATGTTGGTCCTTCATAGGCTATTGAAAATGTTCTTATATTTGTTCTTGAGAATGTTGGTCTATAATCATTATATTAGCTATCCTGGTGTTATGCGAGTGAATACTGAGATTTGTAGAAAAGAAATATTTGAAAATTTCTGGAAGGATTTTCTTATCATAGGAAAACATAAAGAGACCCACCTGATGTTTATGTATATTAGATACATTTAAAAGATTATGGTCCTTAAATAAGGGAGCCGTATGTGCATCATAATCTGATTTGGTGATGATTCTAATAGCTCTTTTCTGTAGTGTAACATTTTTTTTTAAAGTTGAGGTGTAAGTGCCACCCCAAATTAAATTGCCAAGTTTGTGCAGTGATGCTTTCGATAGAAAACAATTCGATTTAGAGATTATGCCAATGGATTTTGAAATTTTACTAGGTATAGTTGCAATGTGCTGCTTCCAGTTCAGATTCTCGTCAACAAAACCTCCACTGAAGAAACTTAGTATTTAAGTTCAATAGGTCCACCATTAACCTTGACTACAAGATTGTTAAGCAATACTTTCTTTTGTCTTGGTCTAAAAATGATGTACTTTGTTTTTTTTATGTTTACTGAGAGTTTATTTGCAATAAGCCAGTTAGATACCTTTTCTAGTTCACTGTTAAGTGTGCGTTTACCAATTGTTTTGGGCCGTTGCTAAGTAGAATTGCCCTATATCATTATGACGTCAACTCAAAATAATCTATTGTTTAAACGGTCGTGGGAGGGGGACAAAACAGCAACAACACAAAGGAAGTCGCTATCAAATGCATTTTGTAGAACGTAGAATAACGGTAACAGCCACCAAATACGGTAAATATTGTGGGATAAACATTGATACGGCTGATATCTGGAAACCAGACAATTCGAAGTAATTTTTTTCTCAGCAGAGCAGATTTAGTTCAAAATTCTATTGTTCATGGCGATTCTGTCCCCGTCATAAACAAACCGTGACGTCATAATGGTATAGGTAAATTGAAAACGCCATAAAACTCCAACAATTTGAGTAAAATAATTAATAAATCACTCAGAAACTCCTAGGAGACCTATTTATTTTGATGACGTCATCATATGACGTCATTATTACGTCATCAAGACAGAACAATTCAATCAACTCATGATTTCTTTGGGATATTGCTTTCATATTTGCATATGTTATTGGTCTGGGTTAGGCACAAAAGGTATAGCATGCGTTTTACGATATACCGAAAATTGATCGTTTTAGATTTTTTTCCCGTGAATTTTAATAGTTAGATGGTCATAACTTCCGTTTTTTTTTTTTTTTCCCGCTAAACCCATGCTTGGCTCTGTGCAGTGCGACTTCAGGACAATTTTTATGTGAAAAAGGATCGACTTTTCTTTGTTTCACGAACTCAGTTTCATTTTTTGTGCAACCTGAAGTATAATATTGTTACCAGGGCCCACGGGGTAGTTACAAAGCAATTTTCTTTACATACATGGATTCTCGTGTGCCGATGGAATTTGCGAGGGCAAAGCTAAAGGCATTGGACAAGAAAATGAAATCAGTGAAATTGAAACAGAGCTGCATTATCAGACATCTAATTCCAGTGGTTTATTCACGCAAAGAAGTCGATTTGCACCATAATCAGTCACATGTCTAACCGCCTTCCGGTTGTAATAAGCGCCGGTCTGTCGAGCGGGAGGTTGCAGGTTCAAACCCCGGCCGGACCAACACTCAGGGTCTTAAAATAACTGAGTAGAAGGTGCTGCCTTACATAATACAGTAAACGGTTAGACCTTCACGTCTTCTCGGATAAGGACTAGTGTCCCCAATTAGCTGCAAACCTAAATACATTGACACTTAAATAAAGTCACTCACTTTTATACTTTACGTCGCGTCGTGGAGAAACAACCCGATTCAACTTACGGTAAGCTTACATCAAAATCTGATTCAGTTTTCTATCCTATAGCAATCAAAACCACTGCTAAATATGTCAATTCCAGAGGAATGTCTTTCTATAATGTGTAATATCATTCGCACATGTTCGTAATCCTTATAATATTCTCCATTGTTCAATAAAGAAATAATTACAAAATTCGGCATGTAGGCCTTAGGCTTTGTTCGCCCTAAAGGAATGGTCGCAAGTTATTAGGAACTTGCCATCGTTTGTTTCCGTATTTATGTTTCACTTCTGCATTTTTCATAGACATTTCCGGCCTTAGAAATAGTTTACAAATTGTTCAAGCAAGCAACCGTGAACGACAATCTACGTTCTACCGGTCTTTGATTCTTTATAGTTAGAAATAGTGTCCAGCGTATCAGAACACTCTGGTATCAGAATATATGAAAAGTTTTGGTCATTATTAACCGATTACTTCCAGTCAAATTCCTAATATCGTGACGAGCCACCTTAAAAATGGAGTTGATTTCACTTTCGTAGGCACTGCATTTTTCTTCGCTACTTTCTTGTGAAAGTTGCTCAAAACCAAACTCTTCGAAGACTCCTCTCACGTCTACCTGCTCACTTGTAAGTACATTCTGACTCCCCTCGTTATCAACAAGCTCTTTCCGAGGTTGAAGTAGCAAAAACTTCATTGTAACTTTTACGAAATGTAAACAAAACAGCTGGAGGAGTGGAGCTTGGTAGCCAGCGAATTGCAAAGCGCGCGCGTTGCTTTTTCACTAAACCGAAAGTAAGTTTTCCCGCCATTTGCACGAGCGCGCGCGCCGACCCTTCATAGCAACGTCGCTGCTTAGCGACGAAATTGGTAAACGCACCCTTAAGCGTATAGTAAAGCTCATTAACATTTTTATCTGAGAGGAACACATTAGTATCATCTGCAAATAAAATAAGTTTTAATAAAGTGGAGGAATGATGGATGTCGTTTATATATAAAATAAAAAGAAGGGGCCCAAGAATTGATCATTGTGGAACACCACAACATACTGTTCGATATTCAGAACACTCGCCTTTAAATTCAACAAATTGTTTGCGGTTATACAAATAGTCATGAATCCAATTGAATGCAAGCCCTCTAATACCATAGTGTAGCAGTTTGTCTAGTAGGAGTTTAGTATTAACGGTATCAAAGGTTTTAAATAGATCTAAGAAAACTCCTGCACATAACTGCTTATTATCAATCGAGGAAGAAATTTGATCAACCATTACAGTAGAGTGCTGAGATCTAAAGCCATACTGGTGGTCATAAAGAATATGATGTTTATTTATAAAGTCCATGAAGCGATTGAAGATGACTTTTCCAAAGAATTTTGAAAAAGCAGGTAATATTGAAATTGGCCTATAATTACTAAAATAAGCTGGATTTTCATTTTTTTAAATAGGAACGACTCTGGCAACATTTAGGTCTTAAGGAACAGTTCCAGTAGATAATGATAAGTTAATCACATGTGTCAAGGGGTGCTGAGAGACATAAAATATTGCATTTGACATCAGTAATATTAACTTGGTAAAAGCCAGCAGCCTTTCCCTCCTTGAATGAATGGGCAATATTTTCTATTTCATCCTTAGTTGCAGGCTTAAGGAAACATGAATGTAGGACTGATTCTTTAAGGTATGATTTATAATTTGTACTTGTTTCTGGAATATTTCTGGCAAGATTAGGACCGATATTGGTGAAATACTCACAAAAGGTATTAGCTATTGAGACAGGATCTTTAGGTTCCTGGGCATTATGTAAAAAAATTGATGGGAATTTTGATTAAGTTTTCATTTTGTTGATAATCTCATTAAGTAGTTTCCATACAGCTTTCATGTCACCTTTCACAGAGTCTAGTTTGTAATCATAGTACTTACGCTTAGATACTTTAAGCAAGTAGCTGAGTTTGTTCCTATATTTCTTATAAATATTTTCATTATTAGGGGAAGAGTTACTGAGAAATGCCTTGTAGAGTTTGTTCTTAGTCTTAATTGACTTTAATAATCCAGTAGATATCCAAGGCTTGGAAAGTAATTTACCTTTTTTTCGGGTTATTGTTTTAAATGGATAGCATTTATCAAAGATACATTTATAAGTTCCAAGAAAATAATTGTATGCTTCTTCAGGATCATTAAAGTTGTATAAACTTTCCCAGTTATAATTATTTAACTCCTCATTAAATTTTTGTTTAGTTTTTGGGGTAATGAGGCGCCTAACAGGCTCGATACCAGAATTTGCGGAATCATCTGGTTTAGATTGATGCAAGAAGGTGAAGGTGGGAAGGTGATCAGAAATGTCAGTGAAGAACAGTCCACTAGTTGTTTCATCAATTAAGTTGTTAGTAAATATATTATCAATTAGTGTAGCTGTATGGGAAGTGATTCTAGTTGGCCTAGTAATGAGAGGAAGGAAAGAACAAGAGAACATGTCGTCAAGAAAATCACTAGTGTGCATGTACTGCTGGTACTTCAATATATCTAAATTATAGTCCCCTAGGAGGTAGCAATGTTTCTGTTCTTTTGATATTTTCTCCAAAATTTTCCTGGATTTTGTAAAAGCATGCGATACTATACATTTTGACATACTAATAGATAAACTTGATCATTATGGTCTGAGGGGTACTGCATTAAGTTGGTTTAAATGATACCTATTTAATAGAAAACAAATAGTTTCAATTAATGGTGTGCCATCAAGTGAACTGACAGTAATTCATGGTGTCCCACAAATATCTGTACTAGGCCCTATTCTTTTTCTTTTATACATTAATAACTTTGTAAATTCCTCCAAAATTCAATTTTTTTCTTGTTTGCTGATTACACTAGTCTCCTTTACTCAAGCAAAAATGTCAATGTACTAGAATGTATCATTAACGGTGAACTTCTTGATATCCAGGAATGGCTTTTGTGTAATATTATAAGCTCTCTCTCAATATAACTAAATCAAATTTTGTCCTAAATCCAAGATTCCATTTTCACCAAAACTAGATAACCCCATGGTTTTTTCTGGTTCAACCAACTCTATTCTATGTATGCTTCATATATGTATATGCTTTCCGTCTAGAGTGAAATAAAATCGTTGTTGTTGTTGTTGCCATTTCAGAACTTATCTGCCCTCTCCCGAGCCACTTATTGCTCCATTTCCGAACTACGGCACTGAGTGTGCATTCGTAGGTTCACCAGAAACGTTATTATAATGCAAAGGGTTCTGAAGCGGATAGCTCATTTTCTCTTCATCAATATGTTTATCTAAATAAACTGCCATCTATTCTAAAGGTAGGTAGATAGATAGATAGACATATTGATTGATTGACTGATTGAATGATTGAAACTCTAGCTAATTTTCCGATGGATATTTTTTTAGGGGAAACTACTTTTACCTAGGTTCGTATAACCACAACTGATAATCTTTCTCTTTTCTTGATTATTTCTTTCTTAAAATAAATCTTTCCTCTTGGTTTCTGTCTTGAAGTTTATCTCAAGACAATCAATTCAAATAGGTTTCACGACAACGGCGGCCATCTTGGAAGTAGGGCCAAATATGGCGGAAATACAGAGTTTGTATGAGACTCTAATGTCCAATATTTTGTTCAAAATTATATTTCGGAAACATTTAGCATCCCAGAAATAAAGATGGCTGCTAAAAATTCTATTGATAAAATGTTATGGCTGCAAGCATGCTATGGACGATTCTCTATTATGTCGAGTTGTTCACTTATATACCGCGATCAAATTATTAGTAAATGTACTATAGGAAAAGTTAAACCGGGTTTCAGGATAAACACGATGTCTAACTCCCTCGAATTAAATCAACAAACCCTTTTACCAACCATCTTTAGTTCTTAAATGCTAAACGTTTCAGAAATAAAATTTTGAACACAATATTGGACGTTATAGATCTCATATAAATACAGGTTCAGCCACTCAAAGAATTTGTACACGTTTACCTAAAAACATGTATCTTGTAAAGTCTATAGACCTTTATAATTGTCATGCTTACTAGATACAAATTGCTAACTAAGCTGTCTCAACTCCAGTCTCGATCTCACTAAAGGCTTGTTTGCCTTTCAAAATGGCGCCGGGTCAAGAAATACGAATTGGACTATTGAAAAACGAAAACCTTGTGGTTAATTTGCACGAATTAGTTTTACATAAAGACTGAGTGGTTTAATTGGAAGGATTCGAGTAGATATTGACTTTTAGTGGGAGAAATATATTAGGTTATATAATAAGATAAGGGAAGATTATAACGTCAATGGCGACCTTGCGAACTCCGCTCAAATAATCCCTCAAGATCGTTAGCAATTGACTAACTTCACTTGAAAGAAATCCCACCCTCGCGGAGTTTGCGGAAAATGAACAATTAGTTTCAAAGACTAATACGCAAAATACTTCAACCTCCGATGCCGCATGCGACCTCACAGGAGCAGCGATCGCAAATAACGACTCACCTTGGTTAAGGTATACAAAATGGCAAGTCCTTCAAATAGTTTATATGAATGATTGGTTTTCATTGTATTTTGCTTTTTGCACAATTACAACACGTGCGGAGTTTGCCACAGGCCCATGACGAGCTTAACCCGGTGTTCCAGGGAATTTACCCAAGATCAAGGTCGTAGAAAGGGGATACCATCGCCTTTTTCTATCGACTGTTGTCCCGAAGACTTGACCTTGCGAAGTTGCCCGTCAAAGCTTGAAGTGACTTGAAATTGATGCGCCTATTTCGGCGATAAATCGAATATTAACTATTATTCTAATTCTCAGTAGGGAACTACACAAGGCGAACGGTATCCTGCCGATTACAGACCAGGCGATTTATTTTTCACTGCCATAACACTCTTAAAACTATAAGGTCCGAGTGTTGAATAGCTTTGTGGTTTACAAAATGAATTAATCCTGACATCCAGCAGCGCATTCCTGAACCTGGTTAAGCTCGTCGTGGTCCCAAAGAGAGCAATAACAAAATTACCTACACGTACCATGACCCAGGCAAGTAGTTATTTGCGATCGCTACTCATATGAGGTCGCATGCGGTTTATGACGTTATATATATCATATGTGTGGTGGGGGTGGGTCAGGGTTTGGACCTAATTTGGTAAGTCAGGGTCAGGATTTGAGCGTAATTTGGACTGTCAGGGTCGAGCAAACAGGGTTCGTTTTTACAAAACGTAGGGAAAAGGGTTTTGGAGCTCCCTTTTTGGGTCAAACAGGGTCAGGGTTAGAACCTCATGGCCGCACATACCTACCCAGTTATCACATAAATCTCCCCCACCCCCCGGGCATGCGGCATCGGAGGGTTGAATGTTTTCGTATGTTAGGCTTTGAAAATTGTTCATTTCTCGCAATCTCCGTGAGGGATGGGATTTCTTGAAGTAGTTCATGTGAGAACTCTTCTAACTTGTTTCCGTTACTTTTTAGGCAACTGCCAACGATCCAGGGGGATGGTATGGAAGCGTATTCGCCTTTGAAGTTCTTCCCGTATCTTATTATATATTAACAGGAGCCCATTACACTGACACTTCTCCCCCTAAAAGTCAATATTTTACTCGAATTCTTTCAGTTAATATAAACCACTCAGAGTCTTTATTTAATACTAATTCGTGCAAATTAACCACAGCGTTTTCGTTTTGAATTACTGTTATTATTTACTTTACAATAATGTTTTAGCTAGGTAAACAAGTGCAAATCCCTTGAGTGAGCTCCCAGTGATACAAACAACTGTATTACCATCATGTTTGGCCCACCTTCTATACATAGCCGGGGTACATAAATTACTTTAATGCAGAGAACGTATAGCATCTAAATAATTTTAGCAAGGTTAAATATTAATGTATTATAACTTCAGTGTCGTACAAAAACAACTGATGTCTAGAATATAGCATGCATATGATATTTCGTATTAATATTTAATTCCTTGATCTTCTTCGAACTGCACGAATATATTTATTAATGTGAAAACATCCTTCGGTTAATATTGTAGCTGGCAGTTTAGATGTTATCAGACGAATTCAGTGGTGTGGAATCAGATCGACCAAATTAGAACCTCAGTAAGAAAAGTTTTTTTAAGTCTACGGTTGGAAATTGGTTAGTGTATTGGAAAAGTTGACTACACCTTTCTCTTCGTGCTTATTGCATATTCAATATGGTAAAAAACCGATCTTCGATAGAGCCGACAAAGCATAAAGTGTATCATTTCTTGAATAAACTGAAATCCGCCGATTGATGACGAACTAGTACCGCACAATCATGATCTAGAATATTGATAACACTCGGCTTTTACCATGGAGAATAAATTAACTTTATATTGGAGAAGGATAGATTAGTTAAAATGTTCCAAAATGTGTATCTATGATTACTTATAGGTTGGTTTTCTATCACTTCACGAATATTTCACTATTTCTTCCATCAAAAACCTTTTTGTTAGCTATCATAATTTCTAAACAAATACGCGTACCGTTCCGCGACAAGTGGACCGCTTCCATATCTACTGAGCGATTATAATCAATAACAAGTGTTCCTTAGTTTGCTTTGGCTGTTCCAACAAGCATTTACGAAAACGTAAAATATGAAACATTATGAGTATGAATATAGATGATGGATTGACGGTTTTATAAAATAACGGAAAACGAAGAAATAAACTTTCATTTCTTAAAATATTTCTTATTTTCAGTAATAATAGTCGACTGCCGGTACTGCTAATGCTGTATTTTTCGATCTATAATGCAGATATGTCTTTGAAGTGAGTCTGCTTGGAAAACATGCACACACCAGTTAAAAAAAAAACGAGTATTCATGAGATAATGCTTACCTTGCTTCTCTGAGCTGATCCCTTTGAGGATGAAACAGATCATCAAGAGAAATAGCAAATACATAGCGCAGCCTTTACTAGCTCATACTTGTGTAGTTGTCAAATAGTCTTCGATGTAGTTAATTCAAAGCGTGGGTTAACTAGAGGCCTAATTGGCTGTAATAACGAATTCAACAGCTCCACTCCAAATATCTATCTTACGCCTTTTTGTGGTTGTCGTGACGTTGAAATAACTTAATGTCATGGTGCTGTGAAACCAATAGGTTGTATTTCTAAAAGAAAGTATTCTGGTCTTGCATGTAGTATATAAATTCTACTCTTTCTTGATTGACTTCGTCGTAAGCTAAGCGTCTCGAATTTAAAATGTTTAATCAATCCTCCATGGCCATAAATTCGATCATGGGACAAATGATGCCGTCAATGTCGAAGAATCTATTACGAAAGCATGTATGCAAACTAACAGCGGCAGGTGAAGCCAATGTGCTTAACAAACTAATGAATAATCATACGCGAAAAACTAGAAGAATCGTGATCCTTGGGAATACATGTTCTATTCAGTGACAACAACACACAAACCGCACTGTTTAAACTGTAAGTTTCAATAAAAAGAAGGTACTGCTTCCATGATATACGATCGCGAATTGCACCAGTACGTTTACAAACTATACACTACATTTCAAACTCTTCCTACTCGGCATACGGACTCTTCCTACTCGGCATACCGTGGGTGAAACTGGTGAAGCTATATGCTGGTGAAGTTGATGAAGTTGGCGAAGCTGGCGAAGTTGGCGAAGTTGGCTAAGATGGCAAATGTATTGTCTGAATTCCTTTTAAATGTAAAGTTACGTCACTTTCCTGGATATGGAAGGTAAAATCTGATTGGTCCATAACACAATGAGGTGTGAATATTAGAAACTAATTAAGCGCTTGGGTAAGCAGACGTTACCTTTTTCTTCGAATTTATGAGAGTGAAAAAATACGTCTGCCATCACATGCACTGATAATCAACAGTACTCTGAGTACTGCGTCGAGTATCATGTGATTACAAGCACAAACTCTCTAAGAGACAAAATAATGAGCAACATTTCTCAAGTTCAGATGTCAATATAGTACAACAGCAGATCAATCTACATATATCCTAATCTGTGTCTTTTGTATTATTACATCCAATAAAAGTTTCCATCACATGATATCCACCTTCTCAACCTCATTAATAATTCATGAGCTTTCTAGTCAATCATATAACTGCATTTGGTCAGGTGGATGAGTTTGGAAACCCAATGAAACTGATTTTCAACTGATTTTCATCCCTTGTGGTGAAACTGTTCTTAGCTTAATCATCATATTCATGAACCACTAACTACTTACATACTGATAGAATACAAGCAAGGAGTGAGTAAGTAAAGAAACGACATAGAAAGAAAAAGTGTCCGTCCACTGGAGTTCAAACCTCGACACTTCCAACTGCTCTTCACCAGTACACTACTGGTACGCTAGTCACTGCTAGCAAAATAGAATAATAAGCCATCTATTGAATAATTATATACAACAGTCCGAACGGTAAACAATACTTGCTTTCGAAAACAATAAAACCCTCGATGATACCGGCCTCTCGGGTTTCAATTGTTTTCTCAATATTTGGATCCCCTGATGAAACACTACAATTCGTATTTGAAATAGTATTTCTAAATAATTCCAAACGCTTACAATAAAAAGCAGCACTACGTTTTAGGTAACCTAGTTATTTCCTAGATTTTGTGAACTAAATTTTGGCTTTAGCTATTTAAATTGGAACACGTATCTTTAATAAGGAGCGATACATCAAAGCAAGGTTGTCTTTGCAAATTAAGAAATAGGAAAACTAATCAAATTCAAATCGTACAAATATTCGGCCAAAATAACCCGATCGAAAGGTAATGAATTGGTACATGACCTCGATAATATATAAATCTTAAATGACTTTCATTTTTACACGTCGTGTGAAATATAAAAAAAATAAAAATTAATACTCGAACGAATAGAGAACGAAAGGTTCTTAGTAAAAAAACACCTTAAGAAAATACGAAGACAAAATTCCAATTCATTTAAAGAATAATATGTCAATCTTAAATGCCTTTAATTTTTACACGTCGTGTGAAATATAAAAAAAAATAAAAATTAATACTCGAACGAATAGAGAACGAAAAGTTATAAGAAAAAAAACACGTCGTGTGAAATAAGTGCTTGATGAGCGCACGTAGAGATGCTCTTGGGGTGAACGTACCGATAAGAAATGTTTAAATAATAATAATAATAATCAAAAGAACGAAATGAGCTTAGAAAAATAACACCTTAACAAAATACGAAGACAAAGTTCCAATTCATTCGAACAAATTAACCCGGTCGAAAGGTAACACAATTGGCACACAACCTCGAAAATATGTCATTCGTAAATGCCTTTCTTTTTTACACGTGTGAAATAAGTGCTTGATGAACGCACGTAGTGATGCTCTTGGGGTGAACGTACCGATAAAATATGTTTAAATAATAATTTTAAAAAATAACGAAAGGATCTTAGAATAATAAAATAAAAAAAATGCTTAGATAAAATCTACAATAATAAAATATAATGCTCGATCTTAAAAAGGAACGAATGGATTTTAGAAAAAGTATACCTTGAAGAAAATACGAAGACAATATCCCCTTTTAATTTTAATTTCCTCAAGATTTAAAGTCAGCGCTTAATGTTTTAGACCCATTTGTACCTAATGAAAGGTTTATAGCTCTAGTGGATAGTTAAATGCTCTGAAGAGCATGGTTATACATGTATGTTTTCCAGATATAACGTTCGCCCTCATTGGTTGATTTATGGTCACCTGACAAGTAACAAAACAAACTGTTGCCCGCGCGGGTTGCACGCCACAGCCTGCCAATTTTTTATTTTGTGAATATAAATGTGCAAAGCATTTGACCTCTCGCATGTGTTTAGCATTAATGCTCTCAACCCATGTACAAAACACAAACAACAATGGCTTGTGGGGAAAAGGGTAGAGAATGAAGTACTCCAAACAAGGTAGCATACATGTCTATATAATGGCTATCCAGGGGTCCTAATCCACCAGGCCACAAAGAGGTCCTAAACCTCTCTAGAGGTCATACCCCAAGTTTACCATGGTAACAATCATACGCAACAGCAAGTAATGTCTATGGGGTCAAAGAGTGACCAGTATGGGAGCACTTCATCCCCACCCATAATTTATTACACTTCAAAGAATGTTTATATTACATATATCATAAACGCAACTATCATATTTAAAAATCCCTGAGGAAAACAGTGGGGATACTACTATAGTCATTATGACAGTATTTGAATAGGCAGATAATCTGCACAGTTCATTACAAAATTGTCTTCATAGGCAGTGTGGTAAAAAATACAAACGATCGAACATGATCACAAACATCCAGAACATTACACTCTTGAGCAATCAAGATGTCACGCAACAAGTAAATTGTCACAAATTAAAACCTTCACAATGCACTGTGGTTCGCGTGCATTGCATTTGTGTATCCATGTGCAAACCACAATGCACTTCGTTTGATTTCCACATATCGTTTCTGTGTCCTAGCGCATAACCACAATGCACTGTTCTGGCAATGCGCCAAACTACGGCCCCACAACAAGATTAGTACTGCTGCCTTGCTCGCTCGCTTCAGGCTCGCTCACTGCGGCAGAAATTATATATTTGCTCATCTTTAACGGCGTACAAATTGTTGCATGATTTTGGAAATTAAGCCTGACTTCGATATGGAAAAATAATATGTTGGCGCTCTCCAAATTGATTTTTCATTGCTAAAAATGACTAAGGGAAGACTCAAATTTAATACTAACAATACAATAAAAACGGGATCGGTTTCTTTCACTTCATAGGCACTTTAGCGCGACTCATACATTGTATATACGTGCATATTGGAAGTATTTTTTCTGTAAACATATTTGTGTATATATTATATTCGTTTACAGAAAGGTTGAGGTATAACTGCAACATGTAGAAGACGTACCTTCAACCAGAGATAAATTAGCAGTGCTAAACCAAGGGTTGTTCTGACTTAGAAAATTAATGGCTGCTGTATCGAGCAGCTGAAATAGCCTCTGAAACCATAAAACAATCTATTCTTGATGTATTAATTATTATTGGCGGTAACGCTGAGATGCCAACGAGCTCTGCGCTTTTAAATATGGCCAATGTTACCAGTGGTATTAAGATTGAAATAAACGTATCAAAATATTTGACAATTCTATTCGTGTCTGAAAAATATTGCTTTGGCTTGTCACTTTTAATCGTCTTTTCATTTACTATCGCTTTCTGAAAAACGGTATATAAACAAAGTTAAGATTGTTTAAATATTAATAGAACTCTAGCATTTAGCTGTATATATGTATCTGTGATATGAAATGCACTCAAGTTCATTCAACCACTGTTATGAATTCTGTGAGAAAACATATCTTACACCCATTTCAATAAACGATCTCTGATTAAAAACGACAAGCCAAGACCAAAAAGTAAAACGTCTCTGGTTGTTATGAATAAAGTTATTTTCAAATTAATCTCTCATAATCATAGCCAGAGGTTCTGCTGTCCTCTCTAATCCAAATTACCGCTAACGAGGAGAACCTCTGGCATCGAGGGTAGAAAGAAGGAGATGAAAAAAATGTTAAAAACCCTTTTCTTCAATTAAATAGAAAAAGTTGTTTTCACTCTTGAGTGTTTGGCACTGAGTCCGAACTTGCGAAATGTTTTTTTGACCACCTCCCTGCTTTGACCAACTGAAGGAGCCCATAACCACGGCGTTTTCAGAAGTTGGCCTATTTTTAGAGTATTTTTACCGCCAATTGGTGGGTTGCACCAGTGGCGGAACTGAAAGATGCTTCATTAACTATTGTTGTTATACCAACCAACATCGCGACTACGCTTTTGTGATTTTATTCCCTTAGGAATGATTGCAATTCCAAAATAGTGAGAAACTGTTCTAACGATAATAACCTAACTTGTGAAAAGACTGGTATACGTATATGCGGGATGGACGCTTCTGGTTATTGGCTCCTGCCAACTGATAATATTTCGAAACATTTTTGTTTACTTCCTCATAGCACATTAGCTCGGTATAGTTCCTTTCCCTGACTGTTGCCGAAATTATCCATAGCCTACTAGACTATCTTTAATGGTAATCAAAGCATAATCAAGTTTGTTATCAATATGAAACATTTAATATTTTGACCGGAGGAATTTCGAATACTAAAATGTATACTTTTCAGTTACAGTTTTCAATTCCTGTAAGTGCTAAAACTCCTCTGCAAAAAACGTCTGTTATTGTGCTTCGTAATGAGAGGAATTTTGGTATATATTTCATGGTAGTGTTTCGTTCCATATAGTCTCCATGCATAATCATTTTCTCTACTGTTTTACAGTATTATGCAGGGAGACTTTATGGAACGAAACACTACCATGAAGTATATACCGGAATTTTCACATCTAAAGTATTGATCAAATGTAGTATTACTTACTTAAGCTGTCTTGATATTTATACAGAATTGGAAAGCGACTGGGTGTTTTGCTGTTCGCGATGCATAATTTATGTTTCTGGCATTTAACGAATTTACATCTGAAGTAGCCATATTCCGGATCAAGAGGTTTTCTACGTTTCTCAGAGAAAGAGAACATCTGCTTTGCGACGATAAGCGAGCTTTGCCTCGCTTATCTCTGCTTCTCTGAGAAATGTAGAACCAGGGTAAGCCTAGAAGTCCTCTTTCGCTCTAACAATTGGCTCACCGCCATTTTATTTGCATACTTTAATCAACTACTAAAGCCCGATTCAAACGTCGAACTTTTCATGCACTAGTCCGGCAGCCAAGAGCACTTTTTTGTTAAACCTTGTTTTGGCGTCTTAAGTTTTTTTCTCAGTGGATTTTGCTTGTCCAGACAACCAATTTGAAAAATTATTTTACTGGCTCTCTGTCAGCATTGACCAATTTGAGATAATTAGCTTAGAGCAAAATGAAGAAAATCAATCATCTCAGTTTGCATGGAAACGAGGCTGGGATTACCTATTTCCTTTAAACCATTTTAAAATTGAATTTGTCGATTATTATAACAATAGCGGAGATGAAATAAAATAAATGATTTATTTTTTGGTAATGATTTTAGTTATCTAAGTTAATTACAAGGAATTATGGGTAGAAACTATTACTCCATGCCAGGTATGTCATTGCTGTATTGCTGTCATTCTATATAAGGCCCTTCATTATAGCGACTGGCCACTTTATCTTCCATGTACCCAATAGAACACTACGGTCAGCTAGCACTAAACAGTTAAAGGTCCCACCTGAAAATGGCACCTTCCAGGATACTTTACCGCCTCCCGGTTAGCTCAGTTGTTAAGATCCGGTCTGTTGAGCGGGAGGTCGCGGGTTCAAACCCCGGCCGGACCAACACTCTGGGTCTTAAAATAACCGAGTAGAAGGTGCTGCCTTTGTGAAACAACTGCAAATGGTTAGACCTTCACGTCTTCTCGGATAAGGACGTAAAATCGTAGGACTTCCGTCGGCCTCAAGTTTATCAGTCTCATCAGACTGTCACGAGTTACCGACGTTAAATAAAGTTGCTTTACTTTTTACTTTATACTAGTTCATCCGTGTTCAATAATTTACCTGTAAATATTAGGGACTATGCAACCTTTGCTAAATTTGTTCGGTTATTGAAAGGATATCTAAGGAAATGCGCTGCCGACAGACTCCATTGATTAATTTTACAATAGATACATATAGCCATATTTTAATCCTTAGTACTGTTATCATTATACATCTCAGTAATATCTTAGTCATATTTTATCAACAATTTATATTTTACATTATTTAGATTAACAGGCGAAGAGCCACCCAGTGGAAGTACTGTTAATAAACCATTATTATATTATTCTTACTTTTCGCTTCTTTTTCTTTCTTACTAATCATACCACGGGATAAACAAAAAATAACCCAATAATAATCACTTAAGAAAAACAGATTTGCAAGGAAATCACTGAAATTATTCCTGATAGAAAGAACTAGTAACAATACAAGGCTGAATCACGAAATTGTCTCGGAATCTGTGAGCAGCACTGTTCTGGATCTCCTTGCTCGTTCGTCTCCAAAGTTGGATAACACTCTGCCAGCTCTTCTCATAGGAACCATTATCACGTCACTATTAACAAACTATCCAACTCAATTGAATATTACCTGGCTGTGATTCTAAGGGATTCAAAGGAATTGGTAAACAACATGCACGACTTTGGTGTCACATGTTCATATGATGAGTTACTGCGATTCAAGAAATCTGCTGCCGTAGCTGCATCAAAAAATACCAAACTGACAGGAATTTCAGATATAGCTAATGGTCTAATTCAAATTGTGGTAGACAATTTTGATACGGATATTCTCCCAGAATGGTAAACATCAACCCATTCCTTAGCTGTTCTCATGACCCGACAAGATGTCGATACACAAGAACATGAAGAGACCATACCTTAACAAGACAGACATGACAGAGGAGAGTATATATGAGCTTGATATTGTAAGGTATAATGGGCTTAAGAAACCAGAAATGCCAAATAACGCTGTAAACAAGGTGGTGCTTCCCCTCAGACTTCTTGCCCAAATGGTGAAGTCACAACAGATTGAAAATGAGACTGATTTCACTTTCCTAACTGATGTAGTGGTGACTGATGATTGCCCTGAGTTCAATGGGTACAACACTCGCCTCAGTCGTCTGCATGGACACATCCCTCAGCCTAAAACGAAAGCAGCGGTCTATCTGCCACTGATAGATATGGCACCAGCAGATCCTGATACCATCATGACTGCCATGACCAAAGCACAGAACTGTCTTGGAGGAATTGGCAAGCAAACGTCGCACCACGAAGCTTTGGGTTAATGCCTTCATAAAGCCAGTGTTCATAATGATGGTATACGTGAGAGCAGAAAGAGAAGGCGATTGGCCACTTCATCTGCAGGCAATTAAACTCATGTTGCCATACGTTTTCGTATCTGGACACGCTATCTATGCAAGGTATGGTCTTTATTATCTGGAAAGCATGGAAGCATTTCCGGAAACCGTAATACGCCATTTCATTAAAGGCTCTCATGTTATGAGGCACATCGCAGGAATATGGAACGGAATGGAGTACGTGACATGTTCATTAAGACCATGTTTATGAGGTACGGACATGGCAAGGCAGAGATCATAGGAATCACTCTCAAGCCTTAAAGACCCTTAAGACCTGGGTACTCAGCGTCCATGTATGTGGTCAACTGGTCACAGATGTATCCAACATGACAGAGTCGGAAAGGATATCCACTCCCCAAAGAAGTCACAAAGAAGAGACCAATGCAAGAACTGCTGCAGACAAACTTGACAGAAAAGGCCTTCTAAGGAAATTGGACATGAGCATAAATCCATTGGCACCAGAGCAACACCCAGAGTGTATCATTAATGTGGTTACTGGAAGGGTTGGGCCACCATCACTTAACATCGACAGAGCGATTGATATTGGTACTGGGCAAATGAAGGACTTTGAAAGTAAATGACCTCAAGGATTCTATAATACAATTCAGATGAAAGTTGTAACCATGGCAGTGACGAAAAGGTCAGGTCAAGTAGGTGAGAGTACGATATATGATACCAACTTTATATATTATTCTAGAGTCATAGGACTGCAGGCCAGTTCGAGAGATGTAAACATCAATGCAGTTCTGTCTGTGAATTATCTCCATGCAGTCCCCACATCACTCTTTGCTGATTCAGGAGAAATGCGAATCTCCAAGTCAAAGTCAGTGTTGAAGAATCAGACAAAGCTTGATGTATCAGCCAGACATACTACACAGTTATCGATGGTTGTGCTCTCCTGTGGATACCTCACTGGCCAGCATCCAATCCAACTCAGCAGCCTGTCGTGATGGACAATGTGAACAAGTTCAAGGATAAACTAGAACAGAGGTACTTGGTGTTTGATTGTTATGAGGATCACAGCACAAAGTGATCAGCAAGAGTCTCCAGAAGTTGAGCCGGATGCAGAGTGTTCCGGCTGAGTCCCACAACACCCCTGCCATCCCAAAAGCTTACTCTAACTGTCATGAAGAACAATAAGCAATTGATAGATATCATATGCAAAGATATTGAACAGGACATAGATTCGTCAAGAAGAATACAGAGAAGCACAAGTTAGTGATAACAGGGCAAGAGCCAACACCTGTAGAAATAAGTTGTGGTGGTGTGCTAAAATTAATACAGATAAATGATATGGCAACGACTCATAAGGTGGATGACAATATCATTGTGCAGCAGGCCATGCGAATTGCATTTGATGAACAGAAACCTGTCACTGTTCTGGCAGATGACACTGATGTGTATGCACTCCTGCTTTACCATTATTTAGAGCAAGGTTTAAAGATTCCAATGGTAATTGGTAATAAAGGAAAGAACTGTTATTGATATCCGTGCTACTGTTGACAAATACCAAATCATTATCCCAGCGATGCTAGCAGGTCATGCTCTCACTGGCTGTGATACAGTTGCAGCATGCTTTGGTATAGGAAAAGGGAAAATGTTGAAAGTACTGAAAACTGATCTCCCTTTGGATCTATACGACAATGCTGATGCTACTTGGCCTGAGGTGATGGAACAGGCAACCAAATTCATGGCTGCATGTTATGGACAGCCATGGTGTTCAAAAACTGGGAAACGAGGAGCGACGAATACTCCTACGCTATGCTCCCTGCCGCCTACTACAGAGGCATTTACTGAGAATGTAAAGCGTGCACATATGCAAACGCGCATATGGAAGTCTGCTGTAGAACTGAATCCACCCCATTTCGAGCCCACAGACTATGTACAGTATGGATTAAAGAGGGGAGTACAAAGTCATTACTACCTTCAACGGTGCCTTCAAATGTTCACCTAGCACCTGGTAATATCTTAAAGTTAGTCAGGTGTACATGTTCAAGTGCAAGTCCATGCAAATCTTCAAGATGCGGATGTACCAGCGCAAAACTGAACTGAGTAAACTGGCATGCACAATTTTTTGCTCTTCTCATGCTTCAGTTGAATGTTGTAATGATAAAACAAGTGTATTAGACGAGGAGGATCAAGATATAACAATCTGAGAGTATATATCGAGTATATCTGCGAGTACAGTTGGTTTCTGTGCCGAGTAGATGCACCTTTTCAAAAAACGCTGTCGATTGGAAAGGGGAAATCTGAGACCAAGAAGGATGCTGCGGTTAATTTATAACGGTGAAAAACGTTTTATAAGTCTTTCTGAAAGAAAAACAACCAGTATATATATGTGTATGTGTAGAATATATGTGGACCTGTGAGGAGTTGTTAGTTGTATATTTCTGTCTTCATATTCTACATATATATCCTATACAACATACTGTGACTAATCTTTTAGCAACAACCATAATCCATTTTGGTCTGTGTATGTCGCTCGTCGTTTGTCGCTTGTCTGGGACTACCTTTTTTGAAACAGGTGTATGTTATTTACCGGCCTTCGTCGGTTCGTAGAGAAACTTACATATATTATGCTAGTTCTAATTATCTTAAATTGCGAGAGAGCGCCAGCAAAATAATTGTTCAAATTGGTTGTCTGCCTTCTTGGTTATACTAAAATAGTTTCTACCTATAATTCCTTGTAATTAACTTAGATAACTAAAATCATTACCAAAAAATAAATCATTTATTTTATTTCATCTCCGCTATTGTTATAATAATCGACAAATTCAATTTTAAAATGGTTTAAGGAAATAGGTAATCCCAGCCTCGTTTCCATGCAAACTGAGATGATTGATTTTCTTCATTTTGCTCTAAGCTAATTATCTCAAATTGCTCAATGCTGACAGAGAGCCAGTAAAATAATTTTTCAAACTGGTTGTCTGGACAAGCAAAATCCACTGAGAAAAAAACTTAAGACGCCAAAACAAGGTTTAGCCTCTTGGCTGCCGGACTACACCGAACGCAATTGAAACAAAGGATAATTAGGCGGCTACTTTTGATCTATTTAGGTTCGGCACATGAAAAGTTCGACGTTTGAATCGGGCCTTAGTAATTGTACCAGTATTTATCTTCCCCGCTGACGCTGAAAAGTTTAATGTTTTAATCGAAATGTTATGATCACGGTAATGGGCTCCTGACATCACGCGATTTTAACCAAAAATGTTCGAGCACATTTTAATGTATTTTAAAAAACCGCAAATAAATTCTGGCAACAGTTCATTGAAGTGGGTAATTTATAGTTATATTATGATAATCATTGTTATTTAGCTTAAATATAGTATTTTGGCACCAATGACGTTTTAAATACTATATATGGACATAAATATATGTGTCTGATGTAATCGTATTAGTCGGATGTTCACAACTGAGCGAGAAGACCAACACTGTGAATGGCGGGAATATTGTGGCGTGTTTTTGATAACGAGTTATTTCATTAGGGACCTAAAGCAACCGCAACGACGACGTCTAGGACGACGGTATAAAACAATAGCCTTAATTACAAAATACAATAAATGCACGTGGAGATGCACGCAGTACCACATTTTGACCGTTCTCTTAAGAAATCAGAACGTGAAAACTCCACATTTTACGTTCAAAGGAGAACGCGAACGTAAGAAAGTAAATCACACCGTTTATTGTTCGGCCTGAACGGAACTCTATGCTGATAACATATTTCGAAAATCTGGTTATAAATGGCACCTAAAGGCAAATAAAGAAAATAGTAAATACCCAATTTCGAGAGAAAACGCTTTTCTACGTTCCGTCGTCACAGCCGTCGTCGTCCTGGTAGCTTAAGGTCCCTAAAGACCAGTTCGCGGTAAATTCCGACATTTTGAAAGGGGTGCAAACATGGCGCGAAATACAGTGTTTGCATGGGAATCGATGGGAATCCGATGCCAAATAGAATCCGTAAAATTGAATTTATGAAATATTCTTCAGATACAAACATAAGATACCAGGTAATAGATTAACATATCGAAACTTGAGGGATGTAGCTGTGCTGGGAAGCGTGCAATCGTGTTTTCAGTTTTCCATACATTGTCTGTAAATTTTCATGCGGAATTTGACTTAAAGACCCATGACGGACCATTACGCTTTGCGCGCCTCTGTTTTTGTTTTGATTTTCATGAAACCGAGGCTTCTATTGTTTTCGCCTCGCGCGCGATTCCTTCGGTTCGCGTGAAGTAGAAAATCGTCGTTCTACTCACCTTTGTCATTTGTTTGTATGTTAGCAAAACAAGGAAATTAACTCTTCGTTATCAAACGAGTGTTGATGGAAGTTTATCAACATAGTTAGAGTGCTTATGGCTCCATTGTTGCAGGCCAAGTAAATATCTGTGAGCATCAGGCCGGAGAAAATGAAAATTTAATTTACTCTCTTGATTCGTAAAATGGTCGCTGTCGGTGTTTCCTTTTTCCTTTTAATAACCAAGAACCCGTAATAACAAAGCCAAGTGCAGTGCCAAGGTCAGTGTGCCATGAATGGAGGAAGGGGTGCTTGTATAAAGTTTCGCGAGAACAAGGCCAAATGTATCAAAACCTTCCAGCTTATGACAGAAGCAAATGTAAAAATAAGGTAAGCGAAGACAACTTGTTTATTAGCACAATCTGTCCATTTGTACGTTGCCCTAATAGAAATATCCTTTATGGGAATTTGCAGTTCGAACATGGCGTACATGTTGTCCAGAATGGAATAAAGTGCTCAGGTTGTTGTTGGGACAATGAGCAGCACACTTTCTCAACATTGCATTACATCAATATTCCAGTACAGTTTACCCACCTTTGATAAGAAATATTCTTCTATTTGTTTCAGGAAAATGGCATGCATTGTTTTCTTCAATCTGTTATTAAAGTGTGGGAAGAGGAAGTATGGACTTTGCCAAGAAATTGACAATAAATAGTCCCCACCTTCATATTCACCACTGTGGTTATAATATATGCAGATAAATGGGAATTGTCTGCTGTAAGAGGATGACATGCATCACCTCCTACACATTTTTTTACTAAGATTATTTTGTGTAGATTGGGACAGTTTGAAGGTCTACTTTTATTATGAAGACTGCAAGGCTGATTGGATGGCTGAAAGTCCAATGCCATGCATACCCATATGTTTGGGTATGAACGTAAAAGCACGTATGAACGTAAAAGCATTCACCGACTTAACCAACGACAAGACATCGTCATCAAACCCGCAGACAAGGGGTCTGGTACGGTGGTAATGGACAGGACATGGTACATAGACGAATGTAATAGACAACTCAATAACCATAAATTTTATAAACAACTCGACGCAGACATCACTAACGAAATACAAACACGCATCATATTTTATGTTCAACGCATGCTTAAGAACGGGACTATCAATGTCAAAACCAAACAGTACCTCATACACACCAACGTTAAACCTGGACGATTTTACATACTGCCCAAAATACACAAACCTGGTAACCCTGGCCGTCCCATAGTTTCATCTAATAGCCATCCCACAGAACGCATCTCTGAATTTGTTGATCATCAACTTAAGCCTTTAGTGTCTTCTCTTTCTTCTTACGTTAAAGACACTAACGATTTCCTTAACAAACTTCGCATACTTGCTAAACCTCCAGCTAACGCTATGCTTGTCACTCGATCTTGACGTTTCCTCGTTGTATACTAACATACCTCACAACGAAGGTAT
The DNA here is from genome assembly GCA_030867875.1 of Actinernus sp. WN-2022. Taxonomy (NCBI): domain Eukaryota; kingdom Metazoa; phylum Cnidaria; class Anthozoa; order Actiniaria; family Actinernidae; genus Actinernus; species Actinernus sp. WN-2022. The sequence goes on along the minus strand of JAOWCC010001589.1, from coordinate 64,286,237 downwards.
TGATGCATGCCGTCACTTCCTTCAAACTCGTAACAACAAACACATTCCTACTGAAACGCTCTGTGATTTAATACGCATGATCCTTACTATGAACAACTTCTCATTTAATAATAATCACTATCTCCAGATCCACGGTACAGCTATGGGGAGCCGTATGGCCCCCTCTTTTGCTAATTTATTCCTTGGTAATTTTGAAACTAACGCTCTTTCCAAAGCCCCTTACAAACCACACACTTGGTTGAGATATATCGATGATATTTTTATGATTTGGACGGAGGGCCAAGATCGTTTAAAAGTATTCATCGATTATCTCAACGCTCTTCACCCTACCATTAAATTCACTTCGTCTTACAGTTTCACCGACATCTCTTTTCTCGATGTCACAGTCATCTTTAAAGACGGTAACATCCAGACTGATCTCTACACCAAACCGACTGATAAACACCAACACCTTCTCTACACTTCTTGTCATCCTTTACATACTAAAAAAGCTATCCCTTTTAGTTTAGCACTCCGCATTCGTCGCATTTGTTCCACTGACGAAACCTTCAAACTTCGCACTAATGAATTAAAGTCTCACCTCTTAAAGCGAGCTAGTTATAAGCGTTCTTTCCTCGATCTACAAATACAACGTGCTGCTAATATTTCTCGTAACGATGCTTTACAGGCTAAACATACACAAGATTCTAACCGAATTCCTTTCGTCATCACATATAATCCAGCACTACCTAACATTTCATCACTGATTCGTAAACATTCTCACATACTGTTTTCTTCTAATCGTTGTAAAGACGTTTTTGTTAACCTGCCTCTCGTCGCTCACCGCCGTTGCCCTAACCTTCGTGACCTACTTGTCAAATCACAACTACGTAATGTGATTAACAAACCTGCTCTTCCATCTGGCTCTTTCCGCTGCGGAAAAAACTGTGCCACTTGTCCTTACATTAATCATGGCCTCGTTAGCTACACTTTTTCTTCCACCGGGGAAACCCGTTTCATTAAGTCACACATCACTTGTAACACCAGTAACGTTATATACATGGTACAGTGCAATCGCTGCCGCTTACAATACATCGGTGAAACTAAACGACGGCTCAAAGACCGATTTAATGAACACAGACGAGCAGTTGACAAATTTAATATTAAATCTAAACCTACCACAGTTTCTGAACATTTCCTTTCTTGCCCTAACCATTCTAATACTGACATGCAACTTATCCCCTTAGAAATAATTTATTCTTCGCGAGACTCTATTCGTAAAGCCAGAGAGTCATATCTTATCGACATAGCTAAAACTCTCGAACCTCTCGGCATGAACAAACGTGATGAAACTTAATATGTTATCTTGTAGACCCGTATCAGTTACTTACGTCATTTCCTTTTTCCTCTTAGATTGTGTAATCACCTTTATATTTATACTTGCCATTGTGAAATATTCATTTGTAAGATCTACCTGAAGAAGGCTGGTTTGGCCAGCCGAAATATCGTAGAATTATTAATATATACGTTGTTCGATCAGCTTTTCTGTAGTCCTCGGACTTGTTTACCCATATGTTTGAAAGATAAAATTATGGTATACAGGTATCCCCTTACAGCACAGAAGCTAATGGTTTCTGGACAAATTAGACTAAGAAATTAGTGACAATATCATCTATATTGTTGTTTTCACTTTGAATACAAAACAGTGATTACCAAGTTTGTGTTTAACATTTTTAGGGAGTGTTCATTATTTATGGCTTGGGGGGTCTGCATTTCCCCCATGAGTGAAATTAAAACTTAGATGACCCCCCTATAAAATTGCTCAAAACTTTATTGACACCCCCCCCCCCCCCCTTACACAAAAACAAACAAAAAAGAATGCATGGATGTGCAAGAAAGAATGCAAACATCATATACATGTAACCTTTTAAATTTAATATTGTCTCTAGATTTATGGTATTTTCCATGATACATTACCTTTGTTTAGTAGAAAATATATATATATATATATATATACATGTATTATTCTGGAAATCTCTACCTCCTTCCCAGATGGATACTCGAAATTGCACTTGTTAGTTCATGCATCATATTGCATTCTAGTGCATTGTTCTGTAATCTCAAATAAATAAATAAACGAAAGAGTTCATCATTGGCATATATAACTAATTTCCTGGACATGAATACATTATCTGTCCTATGGGGATGTGCCTTTGATCATGAGCTTAGAGAATACCATCCTGCATATACAGGAAAAAAAGCAAACTGTCTTTAAATTAATGTTGTGAGGACTGAAGGCCCAAGCTGAAATATTTGAGATTTGACTGCTCTCTAAAACACTGGTTTCCTGTGTTCTGGAGACTAAACATTGGCTTGGGATTACAACAACAATTTCGTTACATTTTCAGTTAAATTTTATTTTACATGACAGGTAGGTCAACTTTGATGACCCCCCACCCAGGAGTAGGTAAAATCTTTAATGCCCCCCTCTATAAAAGCACTTAAATTAGTTTCCCCCCCCCCCCCCCCTATGATTTAGCCAACCCCCCAAAGCCATAAATAATAAACACTCCCTTAGCTTGTTACAGACACACACAGAATATTACATACTATAATCACGAAATGCTGGTACTTTGATTTTTCAGTATACACAGAAGCCCTTAGGCATGTGGAAACAAAGAAAAATAGTCACGGGTGGAATATTCATGGCATACTACGAGAAAACATTGCATATTAACTATTTTATCCCATGCCAATATAAATAAAGAACTCTGACCTCACCTGCACACGTGCTGCATCAGATTCCAGTTTTCCTTCCAAAATATTGTGATGAGTGCACGTACAGCACATGGTGGTGTAAAAAACATCGATTCAACCTGTGGGATACCACCGAATGTGCAACAGATTTCCAGTCTTCTGACTGGCTGTATTTTTCATGGCATGGTCGGTAAACAACTATATCCCTTCTGCCAGATAAATCAGAAATATACAAAGAAGAGCCTCCTAATTTGAGGCTAAACTTGGGCCTGTGGACAGGACTCGGTCAGGTTGGGTACAATGTTTGGATGCTTAATGCAAAGTAGAGGTAAAATGGCAGCATATTGCAAAGAAATAATATTGGCCGTAAGATAGCCAATTGGTTGCCAGTGAAAATTGGACCATGAAAAAGCATTTGTGGGGGCCGGAAGACAACATCAATTATAGTATTTTTTGAACCAGGCAACATTTACATGTATTTGCCAATATTCTACAGTCTGGAGTTACCTTCATAGCATATATGTTGAAGATATGACTAATGGTTGAAATGGTGGCATTAAAAAGGGTGTATGAAACTTTAGTTAAAAAGCACTTTTACCAAAACCTTAATGAATTGCCATGTTTAGTTATCTTACTTATGATTGTTATAAATATTGTTCTCCAATTTATTTTCTGATTGGAACTACTGAAATACCAAAATAAATTGCATACACCATTCTTGCTGCGCATCCCTCCTATCAATAGGTAGCTGGGGTCTTGGACTACAAGGCCAGAAATGAAGAGGAAAGGATAAAATTAATATGACTGAAGTTTTATGGATAAGGTCAACATGTCATATTGTTTTAATCTCACTCCAGTATTTTATCCCTTTTTCCTAAAACTTGAAAACTAAAGAGCAGAGCCCCTGAGGATTCTGGTTCTTTTGGTAAAACATGTCATTCTGCACTAGTACTCTAATATTACAAGTTAGAAATGCACTACTCAATCCTCATTAAACCACAATTAGTTTTTTTTCTAAAATCTACATGTACATCCTTATACATGTAGTTCAACATTTGTAGTGCTTTGTTTATAAAAACATGCTAGTATAATTGCCACCCATCATGCAAAAAAAAAAATCCTGACTTTTCACTGACCAGAAAACAATTTTCACTGACCATAATAAGACTGTTCGACATTCTCTCGTCCAAAACAAAAGTCATTATCAAAACCTGTAGCCTCCATTCGCAGATATTTTGAGGCGTGATGAGGAGCCCGTGTGGCAACTGGAAAATAAAATTCCCTGACTTTGACAAGAAATTTAGAATTTCCCTGACCATATGCAAAATTCCCTGACTTTTCCCTGACCTTGAAATTTTTTTCCCTGACTTTTCCCTGACCTGTGGCAACTTCTGTATGCCTCTGAAGTTCACAATTGAAGGGCTGTGTGCAAAAAGGGCATAAGTGATTCTTGATCACATTCTAAATTCTTCCTTGGAAAACAAAGAAATTGAAGGAGAATTTAGAATGTGATCAAGAGTCACTTATGCCCTTTTTGCACACAGCCCTTCAATTATAACACTAGGTACTCCTCTAACCAAAACCCATACAGACCAGCCTCAAGAACAAATTATGGACTTACATTATTTAAAGTAATGTCATCAAAAATATGGGAAACAGTACCAATCGAGATAAAATGTTTGCCTCATAACAGTTTTAAAAAACAATATAAGCTCTTCCTCCTTGGAAGCCAGATATAAAATGTTAGTTGCATCTATAATATATGTATATATCAACTACTATTTATAAATATTTACTGTAAATTTTTCTGTATTGTAAAATTACCATATATCCAAACTTAGTTTGTACATGTAAACAGGCTGCCTTTATTTTCTTCCTCTTAATTCTCTCATTATAACCAACAGTCGTACTTTTTAAAACCCTGTAAAGATACAATCAAGCCTATTTGTTTATTTATTCCTCCCCTCATTAACTTCAACATCACTGGTAGTGGTTAACTCGAAAGCTTTGCTCCTTTGACCACTACACACTATCATCTAAATATCGTAATTATTATCTACTATTTATTTTTCTCTTTCTTATGGCTTGTTATATTCAACCAATAATAATATTGTAACCTACAAACAAGTGTGAATAAATTGAACTTGACCCTGAACACTCAAATTGTTCCAATTTCTTTGCCACTCCATAGTTAGAATCAACATTTTTATAAAAATACTAATGTGAAGTTTCTAATATTGTCAATTCCAACAGTCACTGAAATGCATGTCTCAAAATGTTTTGGCTATATTCTTGCAGGGAGGTGGAAGGATTTTTGGCTTTCTCATCTACAACATTTTTATTATAAAATTCATTCTCATGTTTCAGCTATAATAATTAACTTAGTTGTGAATTTAGAAAAGTCTCTGGTAAATATTTGTTGTAATGAACGTAACAGTATTCTGACTTTCTGTCATTTTACTGTTTGTTGTTGTTGCTTCAGTTCAGTCCGCGAAGGCGACGGTTCACATACATGTAATTCACAGACAAACTCCCAATCATGCCCATCGGCTCGTCAAAAATACGCTTAGAAAATCCACTGCACTTCTCCAGCATGGACTTGCAACGTATTAAGATATAGTACCAGTGACGAATCACTCGATCAGTTTATAAGATCACTGAAGACTGCTTACCGTTGATGACGACAGTGGCACAGCACAACGCAAAAAAACAGATACTTTTCCCTGAAAAACCCAGATGTGGATTCCTCTCGTTCCGACGGTCAAATACAGAAGAATAGAGTCATATTTGCCGAACAGAGCCTTCCTACCGACAGTCCGCCATGATGCCCTCTTGATATAAAACATACATCACATTCTTTGTAACAAAAAATTCGCCTACATTGTGGCCTAAATGTCTTTAAAATGCTACAGAAATGATGCCTTACAATTTGGCAACATGTGAAAAATAAATATACTGAAAGTCAGATTGGGAAAACGGCCGATGGAAGTGGATTGCGTAGAGAGATTGAAACTTGTGCATTTTTCAACACCGACAAAAGATGGCGGCCAGCGTCTAAGCGCGCAAAGCGTAATGGTCCGTCGTGGGTCTTTAAGATCAGTGCGCAAGAAGCTGGTAACAAGGACATTTAGGAACAAAAGAACAGAAGACTTCTTAACTTTTAGGTATTAATCATTATTAGTAATGTGATAGTAGTGTATTTTGCATATGCTTTAGTATCCCATATTCATATTTATTGTTATATAGTTATTACATAGCTATATTCATACTTGTATTACCACTTGTTAATTCAGTTTTATTCTGCAATAGAGTGCAATAAACATTATTTATTATTATTATAAAATACAAAAAACCTCCGCAATTTTAACATGACGCTGTGGAGCCACCGAGACAAAAGTCTTATTTCTCGCGCACGCGACACGCACATGACAATTGAGACGTTCTTGACACGACGTCACTATACCACGCATGCCTGGATCGAGAACCGCGTTTTTGGCGGGAAAACACAACGTTAAGCACGCGCACGCGCGGACCGCGATACGAACATTGAGACGATCCCCCCTTTTTTGTTTCTATGTCAAAATGTCTTCATTTAAATCTGGTATAGATATGGTGTTACTAAGCCATGCTGAAGGTTTATATCAGATGAATAGTTACTCCTTCTGTTAGATGAAAACAGTTCGACACTAATCCGGAATTTTCATACGATATATATGTTTGAACGTTTTGACATTAATGAAATACCAGTCAGAACCTGAATGCAAAGCGAACTTTCGAGTTGAGAAAAAAGACATGTTTACCCTTGCAGATGTTATGGGTATTCCATATACGTTAAAATGTCCGCAGAGAACTGTTGCTGATGGCATAGGGGGACTATGTATGCTTTTGAGAAAATGGCATACCCATGTCGATACATTGATATGATGTGTTTGTTTGGGCGACCAGTACCAGTTCTAAGCATGGTAACAAATGAAGTGCTGGAGTTTATCTTTGAGAGTCACAGTCATAGAATCACAGAGTGGAATCAAAACATTCTCACTCGGCACTCGAAAACTGCTTTGGATTTGTAGACGGCACAGTTCGTCCCATTTGCCGGCCTAATCAACAACAAAGAATAGTTTATAATAGCCATAATAGGATCCAGTCTCTAAATTTCCAATTATTGGCGATACCAAATGGACTTATTGCTAATATATGTATGCCCTGTAGGTACGTATAGCATCAGTAATATTTATTTAATACCCAGCATATCCTCTGAGAGTTCACTTACAGGCACCATACAGGGATATGAGATTAACAGCCGACATGGAAGCATTTATTCGATCAATGAGTTATGTGAGGGTGTCACTTGAATGGCTTTTTGGCAACATAGTCATGCACAACTTTTAAATTTTTGGATTACAAGAACAAATTGAAAATAGGACTTAAGTGCAGTCGGAAAAATGTATATATCGCACTCACGTGTTTACAAGTATGGAAACCTAACAGCAGTACTTTCCCTGACTCTTACTTTAAAATATTGATGTCAAATATTATATTGGTGTGAAATACATTCAAATCGAAGCCAATAAGTTACAAGCGATTATCGTAGAACGTCAGTTAACTTATATATTAAAGTACAATTTCTTAAATAACAACGTGAAATAAACACGCTTTTACAAACAAAGTGTTTTACTGTACGTACTGGTACTTGATTAATTTTCTTTCATGATCCAGTTCATAAGCATTTGGCTTTGTTGAGCCAACATTCGCATCATGGCATCTTGCCTATTTCCCTCTGCCTTTGTTAACTCTAGCTCCTGCTTTCTCAACTCTAGCTCTTGTTTGTTTCTCTATATCAAGTATGAGATCGTGTCAGATTAGTTACCCAACAATGAATTTATAAGACACGACTCGCAAACCCAAGCAGGTGGTGTGGGACTATATATTCATAATAATGTTGATTATCAATTGAGACCTGACCTTAATTTATTACTAGATGACTGTAAAAAATTATGGATTGAAGTCGTAACATCTCAGAAAGAAAATAACTTAATTATTGGGTTAGTATATAGACATCCTCTATCCATTACTATCAGACAAAATAAGTACAATTCCATGAAAAAAAAAATTGTTATAATGAGAGATATAAACATTAACTTAATCAAATACAACTCATATCAACCAACCAGTGATTATCTAGACATGTTATACTCTAATTTTTGCTTCCCTGTAATTACTCAACCCACAAGAATCACTAACCATACGCAAACCCTAATTGACCATATTTACACAAATATTTTTGGATAAGTACATTATTCCAGGGATAGGAGTTGTAGATATATCAGATCACTTACCAATATTCCTATTAATTGAGACCAAAAAGAGCGTAAGAAACAAAAAGACAAGAGACTTCAAATCACTCAATAAAGAAAAGTTCATAAATGATTTAATAAATACCAATTGGGAAATTAATGAAGATGATGTAAACATCTCATGTACAAATTTTGTAGATAAGTTGAATTCGATAGTTAATGAGCACGTCCCTTACAGGACAATCTCTAAAGAAGAATCTAAATTAATTCAAAAACCCTGGATCACAACTGCTATCTTAAAATCCATAAAACATAAGGAAAATCTATATAATTACTCCCATTATATCAAAGGATCCGATGCCCAAAAAGCTTATTTTTAAAGATATGCTACAAAATTGGCGCACATATTAAGAGAATTCAGCAAACAATATTATTGTAAAGTCAAACTAACTAAGATCCAAAATAACACTAAAGAAACATGGAAAATGATTGGTCAAATCATTAAACTAAAAAAGAAAGGTTCCTCAGTTCCCCAAAAGTTAATAAAGAAATAACAAATCCCCATGAGATTGCCAATCAATTTAACAATCATTTTAGAAATATTGGTCCTAACCAAGCAGAAACAATTACACCTAGTACTAAAGATTTTAAGGATTACCTATCACCTGTTAAGTTCCCTGATAGCTTCTTTATTGACCCAACTAATCCATATGAAATTGAATTATTAATTTCCAGTCTGGACTCATCAAAAGCTTCAGATCCTCATGATATTCCAATAACCCTAGTGAAGTTAGCCAGTGAGCATATATGTGAAACCTTAAGTGCTATATGTAATAATCTTTCTTAACAGCTGAGTTTCCAGACTGTTTGAAACTCTCAAGAATTATACCATTATATAAGGCTGACTCCATATACGAATTATCGAATTACAGGCCTATCTCCATTCTATCACCTTTTTCCGAAATACTTCAAAAATTAATGTTCAAACGTTTAACTTCATATATAGATAAACATAATCTATTCTATATGAATATCAGTTTGGATTCAGGAAAAAATCATTCTAAACAATCTCCTAAATTCGATGGACGACCAATCCCTTTATACCTGTGCTATCTTTATAGATTTCTCAAAAGCATTCGACACTGTCAATCATGGCATTCTCCAATCGAAATTACAGGATTATGGTATTAGGGGATCCACTTTTGAATGGTTTAAGACCTACTTTAAAACTAACCGTCAACAATTTGTTGACTTGAATGGCATCCTCTCTACAACTTCTGATATTATTTGTGGTATCCCTCAGCGCTCAAATTTAGGAACCTTATTATTTCTTATATATATCAATGACATTGCAAACTGTGAGTGAACTATTAGCAATAAGATTGTTTGCAGATGATACAAACTGTTTCTACTCCAATAATAATATAAACAGTCGTGAGAAACAAGTTAATACAGAACTTATTCAATTAGTAGATTAATTGGCTTAAAGCTAATAAACTTTCAATTAACGTCAAAAAGTCTAAATACATGATACATGCAATTTCCTCACACAAAAAACGAAAAACCCCATCAAACATAACATTGGGTTACCATCCATTACAACAAACTGACTCATTCAAATATATTGGCGTCCACATAGATCAACATCTGACATGGAAATATCACGTTAATAACGTCTGTAAAAACATTTCTAAGAATATTGGAATTATATCTAAGCTACGATACTATCTTGACTTAAATACACTCAAACAAGTGTACTACACGCTCATTTATCCCTATCTCCAGTATGGTAACATAACTTGGGGTAATACATATAAAACTTGTTTAAACCAACTAAATGTCCTAAACAATAAAGCCATAAGAATAATTTCTCACTTTCAAACCCATGCACCTCCAATATACAAAGATCTAGGTATCCTCCAATTAAAAGACATTACATTTACCCAAATTTCCCTTTTCATGTATGATTATACTAATAATAACTTACCTCCTGCCTTCTCTAAATACTTCAAACAAGCTTCTAATATTCATTCTCACTTCACACGCTATTCCACACCTAACTATCATTTACCTTCAATTTCTACTAACTATGGAAAATTTTCACTCAAATTCACTGGTATACTGGAACTCAATCTATATACTGGAATACTGGAACTCAATCCCAGATTCAATTATAAATCTTTCAAGAAACCAGTTTAAAAGAGAAATCAAACAACTTTGTTTACTTAGATATAACTGACATTAATTATATCATAGACTTCAGTGCATAATTATTATGATTAATAATATATATTATTGTATTATAGATAAATTAATTAAGATTAATTCAAAAACTCATGAATAATTAATTAGCATGTTGTCCAATCAGATGAAGCAAATCAGTCACGTGCATGCTCATTTATACCTGATAAAATCTCATCATTCTAAAATGCCCGCGGAGGGATTTGAATTCTGTCCCAGAGGGAAACGGGGTTAATGATTGAGACAATGGAATTTATATTGATGTTTCAGCTTTCTCATTGAATTGCTAATTAGGATGAACGTTTTATATAAAGAATACTAATGAACATGAAATTTTATATAAAGTTTCATCCTAATTAAGAATTCACTGATAAAGACCAAAAGATAGAAAAAAGTACACACAGATAATATTTTTTAAATGAAGCTATCCAACTACCATTACTTGTTTACCGAGCCACTGTTTAGTTCCAATTATGAAACCAAACTCAAAGCCGTAAAATAATAAAAACGTGCATTAAACTTACATATTTTGTGCCGGAGCCAAAAATTTAGAGTCTGCCGTCATGTCAGTCACATCGCTTTCCAAGTCTTGAACTTTATCGAGATAAACTACGACATCAAATCCTTCAAGTGCAGGTTCTTCTTGCATTGCGAAACGCCGCTTCAAACAACATAGTATGGTAATTTCTTCATGGCATTCCCTTGAGATGTTTGTAATTGCAGGCGGTGATTACTCGAATATTTTGCATGGCGTTGTGAATACAAAGGTTCAATGGTTCATTAAGTAACCATTCCCTTGAGATGTGCGTCTTTCTTTCATTGGATTCTTAAAGCGTTTTTGAAGCCGTTTAAAACACTCACAGCACGTGTTTTATCAAGTCTAAAAAATGATAAAACACTGCTGTTCGTGTTTTAAACAGTACTTAAAATACTATATGTTAACTTATTGTATTGTCATGTCCCCTTCATAGAAATACTGCACCTTGACCTTATTTATGTGAAATTAATTTAATGGGGAGTTAGCTTCGAAAATCTAGGTTACTCCAGCTCCCCTGCACTCTCTTTCATTGCCTTTCCTTTGTAATGTATGTATATGGTAATTTATAAGATAATTTTTCTTATAGTTTTGTAAAATTCTAAATAGTGGTGCAAATAAAGAATATTATTATATTATTATCACTGCTTGTTCGCCTACGCCTAGTTGCCGCGGGTTCTGCATGCACGTTTGAATCGCCTCAGTGTGAACAGCTTTGAATTTGTTAATTTCATTGTTTGTGATAGCTTATCCATGGCTTTTAGTTGCATGTCTAGTGCCTTTGCTCTGTCTGCTCATCTTTATTGCTCAAGATCCTTGTTCTTCCGACATGTATTCTCGCTCGGTTATTCCTTCCAAAAGATTATCCAGCTCGGTTACCTCCGGGAAAATTCCACTAGCCTTTAGCTCGTATTTTGTCTTCTTTTTAAGCTTACTTGACAGTTCGTTGTTTCTATCCCTAACTCCTTTAATTTAGACCTTAACCGTGGGCTTTTCAACGTTTCCGAAATTCTCAGCGAGTAATTCCCACAATTGTAGTATACGAAACTTCAAAACTTGAACCGTGAACCTCAAGACATTAGTCTGAATAGGTTGCGAGCAGATTTGCAAACTGGCTCACTTCATTCACCCAAGTTCCATCATCGATCTGGAACCGTTCATTTATTATTAATAACAGAAACGTTTATTAATTTATTATTCATAAAGCTGATAGTGAAACGAAGTCCTGAATCTTATTTTTAAAATGATCGATTTCATGAAGCGAGTTTGCAAAGAAGGCATTCTCAACTAAATTCAGTTTTTCTCAGCAATTATTTTTCTCCTTTATATGCACTTTTTATGCTTTTGAACTGCTACATTCCGCTAAGATCCTTTATTTTAGGCTACGGTAAAAGCTCTATTAAGCCCCCCCCCCCCCTTCACACTGTATTTTTTTAATAAGCCCCCCTCTCTTTTAAGTCCCCCCTATAAGCGTTCTTGCATGTGGCTTGTCGCCATGGCATCTTGCAATGAAGTTCACCGGAACAACTAGTCTAAGGATGATCGCGTGTACTGTCTAAGGATGATGAACGTCATAGAACCGACTGTGATTTTACCGTTTTACTTGAAATTGAACATGCACCGGGTATGCGCGTACAGATCAAAGAACAAAACTTTGTTTCATTTTTTTAAAATAAGCCTCCCCCCCCCTCCCCTCTCTATTAACCCCCTTTCTATTTAGCCCCCATCTACAAGGTCAACAATTAAATATTAGCCCCGCGGGGGCTTAATAGAGCTTTTACGGTATCTCAAATATGCTTTCCGCAGCTTCTAGGGGCTTGCGTTATTTTTTCTGTAGTTAAATATTGTAAGGCACAATATACAGAGAAAAAAACTTAATTTGTAAGAACTGACAAGTAATCATTAGTAATTTAAAATTAAGATAACTGCGGAAGCCTTTCAGTCTATCTATCCAACCCTTACGACATGAACGTTTTGTGCGTACATCATAAAATGAATATGAAATAGCACCTTAATAACAACTATTATGGAGGAGGACACATTTAATTTCGGTCCGTTAAGATTTCAACAATGACAACAATCGATCACTTAGCCATTTATTTATTGAATAATATTGGAGGAACATATACAAATGTTGGTTCCGAAATTCCGAGCACAAATTACAACTTCACTTCTGATTAAATACCAATTTTGGCGTAACTTAGAAAAATTCGGAGCCCAAATTACAACTTCACTTTTGACTGACTCAAGACCAATTTTGGCGCAACTTAGAAAATGTTGGCTCCGAAATTCGGAGCCCAAATTACAAATTCATTTTTGACTGACACAAGACTAATTTTGGCGTAACCTAGAAAAATGCTGGCTCGGAAATTCGGAGCCCAAATTACAACTTCACTTTCAACTCAAGACCTTTACCGTCTGAGCTAAATCCCCAAGGCCACAGGGAACCCAACTATAAGTGGTCAGCAGGTACAGGTATCTATTGATCATGCATGGATGCATGACAAAAAAAATACACTAATTGAACTTCATGTATTCACCTATTACAACTTCACTTTTAACTCAAGACCAATTTTGGCGTAATTTCGAAATTCGCGGTATATAAATTGCGACATTTTGAAAGGGTGCAAACATGGCGCGAAATATAGTGTTTGTATGGGAATCGATGGGAATCCGATGCCAAATAAAATCGGCCGTAAAATCAAATTTACAGTATGAAATATACTTAGATACAAACTTAAGATACCAGATAAAAAATTAACATATCGAAATTTGAGGGATAAGCGTGCAATCGTGTTTTCAGTTTTTCAGTACATTGTCTGTAAATTTTCACGCGGAATTTGACTCGTTTGCACCCTTTTAAAATGTAGGAATTTACCGCGAACTGGTCTATTACAACAGTTACTTTCTACACAAGAGCAATTTAGGCGTATCTTTGAAAAATGTTGGCCCCAAATTACAACTTCTCTTTTAACTCAAGACCAATTTTGGCGTAACTTCAAGGGCACCCAACGAGTACTTTTTGAAATTCGTTTGAAACCAGTTGTCTGCAGCTTATCTAGCCATTTTAAGGCGCCTACTATGTCTTTTGACGTATTCTAGAAAGCTGTTAGCTGTTCGGATTTTCTAGGTGGAAATCGCGTCAACCGAAAATACTATGGCAAAATATTCCCGGCATACGAATTTGTTAGTAGTCTAGAACAGAAACAAGAATTTTCTAGCCCAAGTAACTTCATGTTGCAAAGTTTTGTGCAGGTACGATTTTTTTAGGGATTCTCTTTTCCTTTAGGCAATTCTTAGGGAATGAAAATGTGCTGTTCTGACTCTATTGATCAGACGAATATTTTAGGGGAAACCTTTTAGTCTCCCTTTTCTTCTATAATTTTCTAGGGATTGAAAACAAATTTTCTAGCCAGTATTTCAGAAAACAATTTTCTAGGGACAATTTTTTCAAATCCGAAAGTTTTAGGCTAACCGAAAACTGTGTTCAGCAAATGCTGTTCAAGCTCGCGGCTAAGCTATTTCTTGATTATTTTCAGCAAGTGCTTAATTAAGTCACTATAAAGTTAAAGAGCATATGAAGCGAAAATTAAGTTGAGCTTATGTTAAAATGCTTTCGAAATGAGGAATAATGACATTTTCCGTTTGTCAATATCTCATCGCGTTTCAGAGATATTCAGGTTTTTGTAATATGCAAATGAGATGACCTATGTGACGTCATATTGTTTGACAAATCACAACATGAAGAATATCTCTACAAATATTGAATAATAAAAACTATTGAAACTTTGCACATATGTGGTACTATGGAAAATACACATCACTGTGCAAATTATGGTGTTGCCATGGAAACACTCTGGCCCCAGGCTTCCACTACAAATAATACAAGCTCCCTAATTTCTCCTTTGTTAAACACATTTTTTTGGTTTGATTTGGAACAATGTAGGCATTGTATGTGAGTATTTTAAGCAACTTATTTTTTGTAACAAGGAAAGAAATTGGAATTTTATGTTCAAGGTGAAAGGTGCGTGGGGCCATGAGAGTTTCCATGGCAACACTATGATTTGAACAATGATGTGTACTTTCCATAGTGTCATACATGTGAAAAGTTTCAGTAATTTTATTCAATATTTGCAGATATATTCTTTTTTTGTTACTTGTCTTCAGGCTGTGCAAACAATATGACGTCATAGGTCGTTTCTTTGCATATTACAACAACCTGAATATCTCTGAAACGAGATGTTGATAAACGAAAAATGTCATTATTCCTCATTTCGAAAACAATTTTAAATTAGATCAACTTAAGGGCCCATTGACATATTTAAATCGGCCGTTGCTAGGGAAAGTTTGAAGCCTCGTAAAACCCGGAAATTAACGAGTGGGCGATAATTATTGACAAGGTGAGTTCTAGGGTAATAAAGTCTTGTAGTCTGATGACGTCTTCAAAATCAGAAAATTTCTAAACTCTCCAAGGATTTTTTATCTACTAGTAATTTATGAATATTTTCCGATCCTACGAATAAAGGCGCATAAAACCGAGCATGAGTTTGGCATTACGACAAAAAAATAAAGATTTTACAACACTTTTCAGTCCAATTTTAAGCATTTTTGGCGAATGAAAAGCCATAACTTTGGCATTTATTGTCGGTTTCCAAACTCCATGCTCGATTTTGTGGAGAACGTGAGCAACAACATTTTAACGGGAAAAAGTTTGGTGTTTAGTGAAAGCGCGCAAAATGTTTATGATTTTTAGAAACGGGAAGTTAAGAAATTAACGCATGTGCAAATGTGCCTGTTTTGTGGACGTGAAATATTCGTAGAACTATTGTTGCAGTAATGTCTATAATAATTGGTCGTACAGGATGTGCATTTTCTCCTATTTTCTCCAACAATGGCCAGTTTTTGGGCTTGGCTGAATACTCCAGTCTGCAATGAACTAGCTTGATTGACTGCAATGAGCTTCGGACTGTGTGGCACATGCCAGGAACCCATTACGCGGCAAACCGAAGAGTCAATAGAAATCAAGCTAAAATTAGACCGAGATTCGACAATTTTCACTTGAAGTTGATCTCGTGGCGTTCATAACAGTTTGTTTTCCGACATCAAAAATACTTTTTTAAGGATAAAAACTGACCTGCATTTTAATTAGAGGCACTAAGGTTCAATCACAACTTTACCAGGAACCCGGAAGCATTATCTGGAGACAAAAGTGTGCATGTTTGTGGAAGATTTGAGTTGAAAACCTGCCGGTCGAAAATCACTCGACTTCTTGACTAGCCGTACTATTTTTCGTGTTGTTAGAGGCCATGTTCTCGCTGGAAGCAGCCATTTCAGCTTTTATATATTTGACAACTATAGATACGATTTAATAGATGTTCTTTAAATCTATCAACAGCGGGAAGAACTCGGCTACATCTCTCGGCACTCATCACTAATTATTTCCCTTTCTCTAGGTTCAAGTACAGTTAGGCGCCTTTCGAGTCCTGAACGATTCCTTCAAAATTATCGGATTGAGTTTCTTGTCAAGTATTATTTTCTTTCACACGATAAACCAAGCTTTTCATTTTCCAGCGACAAAAGGCTTGTTCCGACTTTTGAACACTTTACTTTATTCATTCATGAAAGCCTTTCAGGTAAACAACGAATAAAACTTACAAACATGTGTAAGTTTTAAAACCATCGGCTGGCCGGTGGACACGCATAAAACTAACCTGAGAAAACAGCCGACTCATATCGCCCGAGTCGGCTGTTTTCTCAGGATAGCATAATTGCATCTGCTCCTGCGAGCATAGCAACGGTGTTGCGTTGCATCGGAATATGTCAATGGGCCCTTAAAGCGCACCTAACTCTTTTTGCAATTTTTACTCGGGCCAGGCCTTTGGCCGGCACGAGTCTTAAATCGCAAATGTTTTTTTCCGACGTCGAACTTTTTCGCCGTTAACCAATCAGATAGCACCTTCTTTGGAAGTTCTTTTCGCCACCGTACCAATCAGATTGCACTGTGCTGGTCACGTGAACAGTGGACAACATTTCCAGGTTTTTCAAGATGGCGGCGAGTGGGAGTTTTGACTTAGCAAAACCTTTAATATCAGCTGTTTTTGTGTGTAAACCAAAGGTTCCTTCAAGTGCAATACCAAGATGTTTGTCTTTTCTAAAGCTGAGAGGTGTTTCACTGGCTTTGGACGGGAATTTATCACATATTATATATGCGACATGCTTTAAAGTGCCTATCACCCTTTTGCAATTTTGAAAGATTATGAACCTCCGAAATGTTTTGAGTACTTCTGTGAAGAAATTTTTGGTTTAAAGTGAATACTTTATGTTCTACGCTTGTTTGAAATCGTGTAAATGTGACCTTTCCTGACCCATTACCGCGTAAGGAAAAGCCTGGGTCGAAACCTGGGTGAGTATAAACTGAGTAAGTACACTGTAAATTCAAAAGAGCTGTTTCGGCCCAAAAAGCCAAATCAGCCCCAAAGGCACTAGGGCTGATTTGGCCTTTATAAGGGTCGTTTTGAAAAATGAGGCCAAATCAGCCCCAATAAAAACCAAATTGACCCCATAGATTTCTAATTTGGCCCCTTTATGTCATTTTAGTACTACAATAAGAGCCAATTTAGATTTTAAGCAAGGGTCATATTGACCCCATTATTTCTAATTTAGCCCTTAGACCATATTAGTCCTACAATAAGGGTCAATTTAGCTTTTTGGCATGGGTCATATTGACCCCATTATATCTAATTTGGCCCTTAGGCCATTTTAGTCCTACAATAAAGGTCAATTTAGCTTTTTAGCATGCGTCGTATTGACCCCATTATTTCTAATTTGGTCCTTAGGCCATTTTAGTCCTACAATAAGGGTCAATTTAGCTTTTTAGCATGGGTCGTATTGACCATATTATTTCTAATTTGGTCCTTAGGCCATTTTAGTCATACAATAAGGGCTAGAGATAGAGATAACTCCCACTGAGTAATAATTCAAGGAGTTAAAATCACTCAACCGAAGGATTAAATAACTCTACCTTGGAGTTAACTGAGAGCTCTTTGAAACCACATAGGCATAAAGTCTAAGCTGGTGTCATGGGCTGATTCCTATACCGTAGACCGCAGCCGGAGTGGATATAACAAAGCCGCAGAGTCCGGAAATTTTCTCAGATGCGAAGAACTATTTAAATAGTTTCTACTTTGTGAGGAAGTTAGAATGTACATGTATATTGCTTATGCATTAATAAATGAAAAATAATTCAAAATTACGAAATAATATTATCAAAATAGTCCAGAAGAGTCCGCAGTTGTTCCTCGAGTACAACCGTGTCTCCTGGTGCACAAGTAGAGACTGGTAACTACAGTACTGCAAATTTGTCAGCGGCAACGCTCATGAGTATATCAGGTTACCGGCCAACGGTCACGATGAACGAAGCAGTTTCTGGTTTTGAGCGGTCTTTTCCTACAACTTCAATGGATTTACAGAAGGTTAGCTAGTTTAAGAGTTTTGGAACCAAGCTAAGAACTTATCAAGACGTCGTTTGGACCGTGAATGGCTATTTATGGGCTGGTATCCTTGGAGGAAAACGAAACACTAAAGACAGTTCGAAGATGATACATGTAGATGGTAAGCCTTGCATCAGTTTTAAAGTAATTCCTAATTTAACTATAAGTAGATATGTTGATCAGTAGGTCCCTTAATAATACTAACAAAAAGTAAAAGAGTATTTCATGGACGAACTAACTGTGCAAAAACAGGTGAGCCGGGTGGTTAAGCGCTTTTCCTCTCACCTCTGGCTCTGTAGTGTAGCAAATGGCAAGATGTTGAGTGTTTTTTTTAGCAATCTAGCCAATCTAGGGGCCCAGGTTCGATCACCAAAGCGGCGCTATACTGTATGTGAGTTGAGTTTGTTGGTATTTTATATATTACCCTTGCTTCGAGGGTTTTTCTCCGGGTTATCAGGTTTTCCTACCTCTATAAAAACCAACACGCTAAATTCAAATTCAATCTGTAATTTAGCCAGGTCATGGCTAAGATCAGCCCCGTGGTGCCATTGCAAATTCAAGGTTATTTTTTATCTGTCACATGCACCTCTGTAGGTTTTCGCATGGTCTGGTTTTTTTTGGATGAACAGGTACAGTAAATTTTGAAGACCTAATTTTGTAGGCAGGACTGCTTTGAGGACTTAAGTTGGGAAGCATTGATTACAAAATAATATTCTTGGCTTCATGTTCAGTCCTGATATGTAATAGCTACATACAAATATATTGTACAGTATATACATGTAGTGTGTGTTAATATTACCCGCTTGTTTACATTTGTCAATAGGTTGTTTGTCAGTAATTCTTTATTTATTTAGAAAAAAGGTTTATCATTTTCATGACTAAGAAACCAGAGAGTAATCCTTAAAATTTAGATTTTTGGGCTAGATTGCAGATTGCAGATTGCTGAAGTGCATTAGGTGTTGATGCCAACATGTCAATGCATTGACATCATACATGTACATGTTGATTCGTTCTACTTTCTACTACTGTGAACAGAGAGACTCACTCACATCCAGATATACATTGTATCTCTCCAACGCGTTGACGTATTAACATCATACACATTGCTTCGTTCTACGAGACTCATTCAGATCCAGACATATCTCTCAAGAGAGAGAACCATATATGGACTAACGCATTGACATGTTGTCGTCTCCACTTAACCTACTTGAGCAGGGGGTATTCTGCCATTGCTTCGATTTTAGTTTTAATTTCTTAATTAAAATAACATTAGATACTTTTATTGTTAGTGGGGCTTCTAATGGGCACACAGACAACTTGAAAATCAAAAACAATGACTTTAATTCCCCAAATAATGTAAATTAAGTGGCTAGAACACTGCGAACAGTAATGTTGTACATGTACTCTTCCTTTTTTTTTTCAGCAAACGTGTATGCCAGAAAAGCAAAGATACAATGTACTGTAGAACAGGAATGGCAGGCATACATGTACAATATGGAAAGCAACAAGACTGCTGGTTGGCTGAATACACGTGGGAGAAGACCACAGATAAGACTTATAAAAGCATAAACTAGGCCATTTTAGGATAATTAATGTTTAAAAAATACCTGAGTGTCCGGTTACGGTATTTCTCAAAATTATGCTTACAACATTTTCTGGAATATTTCCCCCTTGGGTTTAAACTCATCATTTGCCTATACATCCTAGCCTTAGGCCAGTGACAACTCGTTGTTTACCTGTGAACCCTAGCTCTATGTGGGTGCATATGAGACCTCATCGTTTACCTGGGAACTTATTTATTGACGGTTAGAGTTAGGTTTATGTTACGGGTTTAGTGTTAGTGCGTGTGAACTCTACTTAGTTTGTGAGGCTGAAACTTTCAAAATGGCTGATTAAACGAGTGGGACTCGAAAAGATTCATGGCCGCTTTCCTACAATATTTTGCAAAACTCACGGTCACTTTGGCCATGCCCGAGTAATAAGTGACAGAAGTGAGTTTCTTGAAGAGTAAAAATTGTGCCTTGTGCTCATGTTGTTTGACAATCAACACTAACCCAGTTTTCCCATGTGATAGAATGCACATAACAATTTATTTCACTATTGTCAAAAATGTTTCCCCTCTATGTTATTAACAAGTAATCGCATGGGTCCTCGTAAATTAAATTAGGGAAGCTTAGCTGAAAACAATGTTTGTTCTCAAGTGTTCTCCCAACACGTTAGTTGGGGGAGAAAAAATATGAGTATCTTGGGGGAATTTATTTCAAATCCAGACTTCTGCTGTTAAGAGTGGTAAGTAAAAAGAAAACTTGTAGCTGATGTGGTCAAGTAGAGTACACTGAGAAAAATGGCCGGTCGCCTAGATGCTTTGGGAGAACTCTATACAATGTAGATGTCATTTATGCACCGATTTTCCTGACAGTAACACTTATTTGA
Source organism: Actinernus sp. WN-2022 (assembly GCA_030867875.1). NCBI lineage: Eukaryota > Metazoa > Cnidaria > Anthozoa > Actiniaria > Actinernidae > Actinernus > Actinernus sp. WN-2022. The sequence continues at coordinate 64,265,508 of JAOWCC010001589.1, read as the reverse complement.
ATTTTCTGTGCATCGGCATCTTGGATCACATGACATCACAGTGTTGTCCCTATTGTTACACAACAAAAGTGCTATTGTTTTCTGACAATAAGGCAACACTGTGATGTCATGAGATCCAAGATGCCGATGCACAGAAAATTCAAATGAGCCCTATCGATTGGAAAATTGGTGCATAAATGACATCTAGTGTACAATTTACTGGAGTCAGATGCAGAAACAGACTTAGGCATGCATGTAATAATCATTTGAGAGCAAACATTGTTCATTTTTTATCATCAGATTTGTAAAAAAATGGAGTTATTAAGGGATAACTACAGTACCGTGCAAAAAGATTTCAACGGGGGAAGTGATATATCCTCTGAAAAAGAGATATATCCCCTGAAAAAAGGATATTTCCCTTTTGGGGGAAGTTTCAGAGGATATATCCTTTTCAAAAGGGGTTATTTCACTTCACGAAAAAGGGATATATCCCTTTTAAAGGATATATCCCCAGGGATATATCCCCAATTAGCGTTGAAATCTTTTTGCACGGTACTGTAGCAAAATAATACTGGGATAAGGGAATAACAAACCAGAATTCAAAACAGTAGGGATAAGGGATAACCAAAGTCCATTGGGATAAGAGATAATCAAAAACAGCCATCTGCATCTCAGGGATAAGGGATAACTATCCTGAAAAACAGGGATAAACCACACTACCTCCCCTAACCGGGCCTCTAAATTGAATTATGTATATAAGCCTCTGTTATTTACTGTATTTAAATTAACAAATTGAAGTTAGTTTTTTATGTGTCTGTCCTAATATTGACAATCATTTTCGTCATAACATGGTCAAAATAGCTGTCAATCCACGAGGCGTCTTTTTTTTTTACAACATTTTTTACAACAACAACAAACTAAATAGCCAATTTTACAATAACAAAACACTTTTAGCTTCAAACGAAAGCCGCACGCGTATTCCTTGACAAATGTTGTCAGCTTCTGTTGTCTCTCAAAATATTGCATATGAAAATAAGGCAATCGGATTGCGAGAAATTTGGTGGTTGTTGTTATATTGAAAATTCATACTTTAAGAAATACATTAGACTCTGTTCTATTGACAATTTATAATTGCATACTGTTCTGTTATTTATTTGAATATTATATTGATAATTTCAAATGTAAAAGAAGTTATTGATACAATTAAATATGAATAATTACAAAGCTCACCAACTTTGTTATCTTAATTTGTAAATATCAGTCTGGGTGAAATACAACTGACACTGATGTGAATCATTTCTGAATTCAGAAAAGTGCATTAAATGCATTCAATATATCCATTTTGTTTGGGTCCAATCAGCCCTTATGATATGCTAGGTCCAAAATAGCTCCTCAAATGGGTACCAAAATAGCTAATTTGTGAGGCTATTTCAGCCCCTGAATAATCAAATTGACCCAATTTTTGTTTCCAAATCAGTACTTAGGGTGGGTCTATTTGACACCTAATTAAGGGCCATATCAACCCCTAATGTAGGGCTAAAATACCTCCTGAATTGGGTACCAAAACAGCCAATTTCTAGGGCTATTTCAGCCCCCTGAAAAATCAAATCGACCCCAGTTTTTTTCAAATCAGCACTTCAGGGGGTCGATTCAACCCCTAACAAAGGATCAATTCAGCCCTGAATAAGAGTCAATTCAGCCCCTAATTTTAGGGCTAAATTAGCACCATCAAAATGGGGCCAAAATAGCTCTAAAGTATGTGCCAAATTTTACTCACCGTTTTGGCCCCATTTTTGGGGTCAAATCAGCTCTTTTGAATTTACAGTGTAATAATCCGAAATGAATTTTTTTTCAAACGAACTATAAATGACTCTGATGTGGAAATCGCATATTTATCTGTGGCGTGTTATTGACACTGGTAAAAACCAATCTTTCCTAAGCACAAGACCAAGCGACAGTTACCACCTAACAGTGACACATGTACAATTATTGGCTTTTTATTTTGTTCTATTTCCCGGGTCTATTTACATCTGGCCTGTACCTCTTTGTATTTGATTATTATCTCTGGGTTCAGGCATTCTACAATGTATTTAATGTTTTTTTTTAGAACTGACATAATGATATTATGTATAGATAGTGTATTTATCATTATTGCAAGTATATAAAATAAACTAAATTTGGTCCAGAACTGAGAGAGTATACTTACATGCAAGTGGCACTCTTTCTTTCCCTTCCCCGCCTTTCTTCGTACCATTATATATCCATGCAAGCTAGGTCTTGTTTCAGTGTTTTACATCTGAGGTGGTCTTGGCTTAAGATAACCCTAAGGATACCTTAAGGACCTACCTTCTCATCATTGTATTTCTTATTATGCCTTTATTACTCGTATACATTTTCATCATCTTTTGAGAACATAAATCTAATTGTTTTTCCTCGGTTCTTGACGTCAGCATCGTCACTTTCACTCGGTCACGATCAGGAGTACGAGTACTTTTAAGAATTATTTGGGAATGAAAATTAATCTTGCTGCGACCCCAATGATAGAAAAAAATGAGTGGACATTGTGGCCTGCCATTATAAGTTTCAGTCTCCTTCAAAATGAGCACTAGCACAGTGGCAGCTCACTAATACTAGAAAATGGTGGTCTGTAGTTTACGACCCCAATCGAAAATATTGTATTGAGAATTTAGCCTGAATTTCAGCCATCTCCACTGGTTTGTTAATGAGAATTACAAATAGATGACTTGATTTCACATGTAGAACGACATTACATGTATACCTAACTATTCGCAATGAACAGCAACATTATGTGGAATTTGTTGTTCTTAAAAAAATGCTTGATTTCTCGTAGTCGTACTGCACCTGATATAATTACAATGCATCAAATTTCAGTGACTCAATGTCGTGCAGACTACTCAAATAACCATTGCACTTCAATCAACAACACCCATACCAAGTTTTTTTTCTAATTCTAACGACCCTCAAGGAACAATAATATTGAAAAGAAAGTAATATTAAACTACAGAATTGAAGGAAATTGTGGCTGAAATGTACATGCACAGCATGTATGTATGTGGTGTTGTGTGTGTATTATGGCTCTACACCCCCCCCCCCCCCCCCCCCCCCCCCCCCCTCCACCCCCACCCCCGGCAACAACAACATACATGGGTTTTATTTGGATTGTGTACAAACGTTGTACATTGATTGTTTGTTCCAATTTTACAATAATTACCATAGCATACCATAACCCTAAACCCTAACCTAACTCCCCCCCCCCCCCCCCCCCCCCCCCCTCCCGGCATACGTGGGGCATTTGCACATTGACATTTGACAGACAAGAGCATCAGTATAGAGAACCAATTCTCTGGCTACTCTAGCACAAACCATGTTGACACAAAATTATGCTAGAATTCCCTGCAGTACATGCTATAGATGGCCCGAGTTAAGGCCACTCGGGGCCTCTTGTTATACATATGAATATTTGAAAGGTTTTGAGTACTTATGCGAAGACATTTTTGGCTTACAAAGAATACTTTATGTTCTATGCTTGTTTGAAATGGTGAAAATTTGACCTTTCCTGACCCATGACCGCGTAAGGAAAAGCCTGGGTCGATTCTGGATCTTACGTCATCTAATCCATATGACATTGCAATAAGTTGAATAAATGTTTAACATTTTGTCTAAAACAACTGTTTTCTTTACTAACAACTCACAGACTGTATAAATTCTCTATATATCGATGTTGTTGTGATAGAAAGGCGCCATGGAGAATAATGCATTAATGAGGTAACGTAAGATCCAGAATCGACACAGGCTTTTTCTTACGTGGTCATGGGTCAGGAAAGGTCAAATTTTCACCATTTCAAACAAACCTAGAACATACAATATTCTCTGTAAGCCCAAAATTTATTCGCAGAAGTACTCAAAACCTTTCAAAGATTCATATGTATAAAAATTGCAAAAGGGGTTAGGTGCACTTTAATTTTCGCTTCTTATGCACTTTAAGCAAATGGTGAACTCGCAAACTACTAGGTTTGGGAGCTACCCTTAATCGTGAACCTTCTTTCCGTGTTCGTTTAAGTTTGAACCCGTATGGCGGCTTAAACCTCACTCAGTAGGACTGGACATATGTAGAATTTAGGAAATCGGCTGATAGGTACAATCCCTTAGATGTGTAGCGGCATGTGATATTTCTCAATGCATCACGGCTTCTGGTTTTCATTGATCAGCTGGGTGTCACGCTTTTAACACTGCATAAACAGCAATACATTGCTTGAACAGTGTAAAGACTTTTCCATTCTTGTTTTCTGACCATGTGACCTAATAAACGTGGTGACCCTGTTGGTGAGATTTATAAGTATATGGGTGCCGCTTTCCTAAATACAACTTGAATTCGCAGATTACCTAATGGCACCAGTCGTACGACTAACACCTACATACGAGATAACCATACAATAGAATTGAATGTCCCGCTAGGTGCGAAGTGTCAACTTTAACCAATCAGATCACGGACTTAGTGTTATTTCAGGAGGGCAAAATGTGAATACTGGCACAAACCGAATAACAATTAAACGGCGTCACTTAAATTTCGGTTGGACGCTGGCATTTTAGTGAATTCAGCTTTTATATTCTTACATGCCTTATTCTACGAACCTTCAGGATTATACGCACATTAAAAGTAAGTATTCAAAGCTTTCGCTCTATGACAGAGAACATTTAACAGTTATATTTATGATTTAGGCTGCAATTTTTTTAGAGAAAGCGTGTATAAAAGTTAATTTACCGGATCACGTAAGTGTGAGTTCCTTCGCATAACTTTACTTTACTTTAAAGATTTTACAGATTTAAACAAGAACATGCAAATTATGAATACAAGTACAGAAGCTGAGGGAAACCGAAAACAAGAATGGACTTCCCTTACAAACGGTTACGCATAACTCATTCTCGTTCCCAGTGCCTCCTCGACTAACTGAAAAATCGGAGGCTCTGGTAAGACACGAAACTGGATGTCCTAGATTATAGGACATTGAAATTGCGCATGCTCTTAGCATTCTCAGTAATGGCGGACTTCATCGAAGCTATTCAGTTAGCACTTACAAAGCTAAATACAGTTTTCTTTAAAAAGTAAGCAGTTGGAAGCTATTCGTGTAATTAGTTTAGATAAGGACTGATTCTGTGTCCTTCAGACCGGTTATGGGAAGTCGTTTATTTATCAAAGTTTACCGTTTGTGTTTGATGCACTTCATTCTTCAAGTTCATGGATCATCTAACTCAATCGTGGAACCCAGAGTATTAAAAAATCAGCGATCCATGCAATCCATACTTAATTATTATAATTTATATGAGAATGCTTAGACTGTAGAATTAAGCTCACATTTTTCATATTTTGCACAACCTTAGAACTTGTTCACAAAGTGAGAAAGGTAAGCTTATTTTTGCATGCACTGTTTCACAGGGAAAAAAGGTCAATTTAAAATATGCAAGGGCTAAACAAATAGAGATTACTTAATAGCACGTGCGGCGTACAGATTTGTATTCACGAGTTGTGAAGTTTAAGAAAAACGAACGAGTGAGTCTTTTAGCGAGTGAGTTTTCTCAAGCTTCACAACGAGTGAATAAAACCTGTACAAAGTACTTACATTTTTATTTGCTATGCTGTTATATGTTTAATTCTTCAATGGCTCAAACTAGCTAAATGCAGTTGGCAATGCATGTCAAGTTTTGATAAAAGTGTTTAAAATGTTTTCAGTCAGATTCAATGCAGTCACTATAAGATTAAATCACATAGCGATGACGGTGCTTTGTTGACTTTTGAGAAGTAGTAGTCAGCAATGACATCTCTCTGTGTCTTGCTAGATGTATTTTTGTTATTTTGTTGATCTATAAATTCATCTAAAGAGCAGTCACAAGAAACAAAGTGAGAAGAGCCTTCACAACCTTCAGCCATTTTTCAAAATCAAACCGAGAAGCCATTTGAGTGCCATTCACATGCACACACGAATCTCATTGGCTGAGTCGCTGTTTTCTTGTTGCTGATTGGTTATATTTTTCACATGTGAAAAAGCTATATTCTATGGCCGGTGATTGGACGTATTGCTATAATTTCACAAGTGAAATATAAGATATAGATTTTTACACACAGGATTTATGCAATGAAATTCTCGTAATACAGTAAAATGTATGTATAATAAAGTAAGCTTAATAATAGATAAAGTAATCAATAATAAATAAATTGTATTTATTTCTCAAAATAGCAAGGCTGATAAATAATATATAAATCACAAATATGGCAGGTATAATGGACACAGTGATACTACATTAACATTAGGCTTGCAACCAATGTTTTCTTTTTCAGATGATTGAGCTCATTGGTGGAAGTGGGGTTTACCTTTATAAGAACCAGCTGCTGTAATCCTGTGGAAACTGATAATCAGAATTAGGACTCAGCAGAATCACATCAGGCCTAGGACCAGCTTCAGAATTTAGACCAGGACTCAGAACCTAATTTACACTTGAATTTATTTGAATTATTAAATAGTCATTCAAGATCTATGACATTGGATATATTCGAAAGCAAAAATATATCATTTGATTTCATTTGTAAATCTAAGTTATTTGATATTAAATTTACTGAGTGCACTCTACAAGAACAATCCAATTTAGGACTTATAACCATGGATTCTTGCACATATAGAACTGGAGGAGATAAAGCGTATTTTTGTTTGTTATAAAATTAACAATAATTAACAATAAACTTGAAAGTATTAAAAAAATGTAAAAATCAAATTTAGGTGTGTCTTGGGCACATTTATATAAAATTTCAGGTATGATGTCAAATGTAACTAAATCAGATTTCTAATACTCGTATTGTTAGTGTCTAAACTAATACATTGTCTAAATAAATAATATAGTGAGCTTAACCTAATCTTCTAGCAGACTAGTACACATTTTAGTGAGCTCAAATAATTGTATGTTTTAGGTATGCCAAAACTCTCCAATGGGTATGTTCTTGGTATGTCACTTGTAAGTTTTGAGTATGCTAATGCATACTTTAACTATACCCAAGACTGCAACATACCTGAATATACTCTTGAAATATGCAATTGAGGTATATTTTAGGTACTTCACAAATAGTATGTTTTAAGTGTATTGTCGGTAGCTAAATTTTGTTCCAAAAATGATACTTTATGGTACTTTTTTGGTATGTCTGAGATACCTGAACCATACCATTAACATATATTTGACATACGTATATGGCACATCAAATGAGGGTATGTTCTAGGTATGTTATACTTATGTTTTAGGTATGTTGGAATGGGTATATGTTTTTGGTATGTTATTTATATGTTTTGAGTATGGTAAGATATACCTAAAACATATATTTTTTAATACCTGATTGAGGTATATTTTAGGTACTTCACAAATAGTATGTTTTAAGTGTATTGTCGGTAGCTAAATTTTGTTCCAAAAATGATACTTTATGGTACTTTTTTGGTATGTCTGAGATACCTGAACCATACCATTAACATATATTTGACATACGTATATGGCACATCAAATGAGGGTATGTTCTAGGTATGTTATACTTATGTTTTAGGTATGTTGGAATGGGTATATGTTTTTGGTATGTTATTTATATGTTTTGAGTATGGTAAGATATACCTAAAACATATATTTTTTAATACCTGATTGAGGTATGTTTTAGGTACTTCACAAATAGTATGTTTTAAGTGTATTGTTGGTAGCTAAATTTTGTTCCAAAAATGATACTTTATGGTACTTTTTTGGAATGTCTGAGATACCTGAACCATACCATTAACATATATTTGACATACATATATGGCACATCAAATGAGGGTATGTTCTAGGTATGTTATACTTATGTTTTAGGTATGTTGGAATGGGTATATGTTTTTGGTATGTTATTTATATGTTTTGAGTATGGTAAGATATACCTAAAACATATATTTTTTAATACCTGATTGAGGTATGTTTTAGGTACTTCACAAATAGTATGTTTTAGGTATATTGTAGCTATCTAAATGTTGTTCCAAAAATGATACTTTATGCTGCTTTTAAGTATGTCTGAGGTACCTCAAACATACCAGTGACATATCTATGATATACATATGGCACAGCAAATGGAGTATCTTCTAGGTATGTTCTACGTATGTTTCAGGTATGTTACTGATACTTTTAGCTATGTTCAACTATACTTTTGGCAAACCTTAAGCATACCGAAAACATACCAAAAATTTTGTGTGGGTTCTCGCCCGACACGTAATAGAATGGACATTGGACTGCTCGTTTTGATAACTTAGTGTGGGATCAGGACAGACAAGAAGAACAACATAATGAATGTGGTTACCTGGAGGCCGGTAAGGGGTGAATAGTCCCAGGGATTTCGCCGGTTTTCTTGTTGAGTTGCGGACCTTAGATCGATACATTGTGGGTCAACGTGTAGCAGAGAAAGGGAAGGAAACTCGTGGTAAGGGCAAATAAAACTAGCACATACCAGTGTGTGATTGGATGTTATATTGTGAGGGTGTGGTGAATTTGACATTTCCCACTGTGATAAATACCAGATCGAAAGGGTGCGGGGCGGGGGAGGGTTGTCCGAGTGAATCTCTACACAGGTTGCCTGTGGTGGATCGTGGGGCCTGGAACGGTCTGAAGAGCGACGGCCATTTTGTAAATTAAAAGGAAGAGGTACGAGGAGATGTAAATACTAACTAAGTAGGGTAGAAAGGCGAAGGGTTTACAGTGGAACACCCATGGGAGAGAGGATGGAATGAAAAGAAGAGTATGGCTTAGTGGTAATGTGTTGGGAACATACTCCTTTGGGTATGTCGTGTGGTTTATCGGTGTATAGTACGTATGTACATGTACTTCACTCCTAGTGTCTTTAGGGCTTAGGTATTTTGCATGTGCGTGGAAATGCTGTCTAAATGGGGGCCGGTGTGTAATGAACACACCCGTAAAACCAAGGTGCGTGTGTGTGTAAAATGTAGTGATGTTACTGAAGTCTAGAGTGGAACAAACAGGAAGGGGGTAGAGAGGGTAAAATTGTCACAGTTGTTGTTTTTGTATTTGCACCCTGAAATGAGACAGGAAGGGTGAGGCAATAGGGATGAGAGAAGGGGGTAGAGAGGATGAAATTGTCACAGTTGTTGTTTTGGCGTTAGTTTTTGTGTTAGTATGGTATTCATACCCGGACATCAAACAGGAAGGGTGAGGGAATAGCGATGAGAGGAGGGGATAGAGAGGGTAAAATTGTAACAGTTGTTGTTTTTGTGTTAGTGTGGGTAAACGGACACAGACATCAAACAGGAAGGGTGAGGGAATAGAGATGAGGAGAAGGGGGTAGAGAGGATGAAATTGTCAAAGTTGTTGTTGTTGTTTTTGTGTTGGTGCGGGTATACGTACCCAGATATCAAACAGGAGGGGGTAGAGACGGTAAAATTGTCACAGTTGTTGTTTTGGTATTTGCACCCAGACATCAAACAGGAAGGGTGAGGGAATAGAGATGAGAGAAGGGGGTAGAGAGGGTAACATTTTAACAGTTGTTGTTTGGGTTTTTATGTTGGTGCAGGTATATGTACCCGGATATCAAACCGGATGGGGTAGAGAGGGTAAAATTGTCACCACGGTGGGCACAAACGACCATAAAAACGGCATCAGTTCTATATTTTAAAACGTTTTCAATGCAAACGATTGAATTTTGGTAGAAGGATGTAGAATCGCAAAAGGAATATAACCTGATATCTTAAGCTATGTTACTACCATCGTGACGTCACAATGACGTCATTTATCCATTTGTAATACGTTTCTTGCAACTGTTCATTATCTCTAAAAACGAAATGTCGTATATTGTTAAAATCTACTCGTGATGAGAATGAAGGAATCGAAAACCCGATGTCGATTGGTTAAGGAAATCAAAAGTTATGAAAGTTTGAATTTTGTCCTTTTTCCCGCCACAATTTGGCGGGAAATAAACACCACAAAAGCATTTATAAAAACATCGCTTCATTCAATTTTTAGAGTTGTAAATATTGTTGCATGACATTTTGTCCAATCATAAAACACGTTGGTGGCTAAAATCGTATGTTTTTTGAATTTTGATTTTTTTGTCCATAACCGGCTTAAAATTGAAGTCATATTTTCAGCAACGTCATTATGACGTCATACTTTTTTATACATGCCCTTAGAAAAAAATCCTTTGAGTGAGTTTCGAGTTTTAGTGATGAAATGCGCTAGTCTGGCACTCAAAACCCACATTATTTTCTTTTCTTGATTTTTTAACAATAGGCAGCCTTATTTAGGTATGACACCTGACGTCACTAAATATGACGTCATAGCAACAGTCATTCTTCTATAACTTTTGCTATAATAGTCGTAGAACGTTCAAATGTGCGCCAAAGGAATGTGTGTCATGAAGGCCCTTTGATGGTGTAGTCTGTTTGTAACATCTATTAAAGGGGGAATTTTACCAAAAAAGGAGGCATCACTTATGACGTCACAACAACGTTATCATACCTACATAAAACACCTAAAATATGTAGTTTCATTTTTTTAACAACTCACCAACATTTCTTCAAATTGAAACTATAAGTAAAGAAATGGTTTTAATTTTAATTATTTGTCCACGCTCACTGATGCCGATTTTGACGTACTTTATGCCCGACGTGCACAGTTGTTGTTTTGCTGTTCGAAACCGGACGTCAATTAGGGAGGGTGAGGGGATAGCGATGAGAGAAGGGCTAGAGAGGGTAAAATTGTAACAGTTGTTGTTTTGGTATTCGAACCCGGACGTCAAACAGGAAGGGTGAGGGAATATGGATGAGAGAAAGGGGTAGAGAGGGTAAAGTTGTCACAGTTGTTGTTTTTGTGTTGGTGCGGATATACGCACCAGGACATTAGATAGGACGGGTGAGGGAATAGAGATGAGAGAAGGGGATAGAGATGAGAGAAGGGGATAGAGAGGGTAAAATTGTCATAGTAGTTGTTGTGGTATTGGAGAGGGAATATGGATTAGAGAAAGGGGTAGAGTGGTTAAAGTTGTCACAGTTGTTGTTTTTGTGTTGGTGCGGGTATACGCACCCGGACATTAGACAGAACGGGTGAGGGAATAGAGATGAGAGAAGAGGGTAGAGAGGGTAAAATTGTCATAGTAGTTCTTTTGGTATTGGTGAGGGAATAGTGATGAGAGAAGGGGGTAGAGAGGGTAACATTGTAACAGTTGTGGTTTTTGTTTTTGTGTTGGTGCGGGTATACGTACCTGGGGTAGAGAGAGTGAAATTGTCACACTTGTTGTTTTTGTGTTAGTGTGGGTATAGGCACCCGGACATTAAACAGTAGGGGTGAGGGTGAGGGAATAGGGGTGAGAGAAGGGGGTAGAGGGTAAAATTGTAACAGTAGTTGTTTTTGTGTAGGTGTAGGTGTGGGTATATGTACCCGGATATCAAACAGGATGGGGGTAGAGAGGGTAAAATTGTAACAGTTGTTGTTTTGGTATTCGAACCCGGACGTCAAACAGGAAGGCCGAGGAAATAGGGATGAGAGAAGAGAATGGAGAGGGTAAAGTCGTCACAGTTGTTGTTTTTCGTTTTTGTGTTAGTTTAGGTATACTCACCCGGATATGAAATAGGAAGGGTGAGGGAATAGGATGAGAGAAGGGGGTGGAGAGGGTAAAATTGTCAAAGTGTTGTTTTTGTGTTAGTTTTTGTGTTAGTGTGGATAAACGGACCCAGACATCAAACAGGAAGTGTGAGGGAATAGAGATGAGAGAAGGGGATAGAAATGAGAGAAGGGGATAGAGAGGGTAGAATTGTCAAAGTTGTTGTTTTTGTGTTAGTTTTTGTGTTAGTGTGGGTAAACGGACCCAGACATTAAACAGGAGGGGTGAGGGAATAGAGAGAGATGAGAGAAGGGTGTAGAGAGGGCATCGCCTCTACGTGAGTTGCATGAACACAACTAGCTCAGTTTCTTTGTGGGCGATTTTGTGGATCCGATTTTGTTTGATTTCTTCCGGCAAGAATAAGCTTGAATGATGTCTCATTTTAAAGCTACATCTTCCTAGAATCTGTATTCAGACTTATTTGCGATGCAAGTTGACCACGATTGGGAGTAAATTGAGAATGAGTTGGAATTGCGGACCGGCTATTTTTACCGCTTCGACGCGAGTTGAACAAAAGTATACTCAGTTCAGTTTCATTTGGTGATTTTGTTTGACTTCTAGGGCACGGATAAGCTTGAATAACATTACATTTTAAAGCTACAGCTTCCTAGAATCTGTATTTAGACTTATTTGCGATGCGTTGTGAACATGCTGTGAAAAAATTGAGAGCATGAGGTTTAAGCCGAAGGGCTTTGTCGTTTTGTGGATAAACTATTGTTTGGCTCTTTCATTCCATTACCTGGTTTTACGAACTTCTATTGAATTGACTTTCACACTTGAGAGATTGGCTTGGGACTAGCAGTTCCCAAAGCTCGTTCCATTTGAGATCGGCTAGGGACAAGCAACTCCCAAAGCTCATTTATTTAAGCCAATCGTAGGGCAATCCTCTAACTCATTAATATTATAATTAGTTGACCTTAATGTAGTCCAAAATCTCAAAGTGTCCCTCGAACAAAGGCCATTCTGCGCGATGGTAAAATTGTCAAAGTTGTTGTTGTTGTTGTTGTTTTTGTGTTGGTGCGGGTATACGTAGCCAGATATCAAACAGGAAGTGGGTAGAGATGGTAAAATTGTCCCAGTTGTTGTTTTCGTATTTGCACCTGGACATCAAACAGGAAGGGTGAGGGAATAGGGATGAGAGAAGGGGGTAGAGAGGGTAAAATTGTAACAGTTGTTGTTTTGGTTTTTGTGTTGGTGCGGGTATATGTACCCGGATATCAAACCGGAAGGGGGTAGAGAGTGTAAAATTGTCACAGTTGTTGTTTTGGTGTTCGCACCCGGACGTCAAATAGGAAGGGTGAGGGGATAGGGATGAGAGAAGGGTTAGAGATGAGAGAAGGGTTAGAGAGGGTAAAATTGTAACAGTTGTTGTTTTGGTATTCGAACCCGGACGTCAAACAGGAAGGGTGAGGGAATATGGCTGAGAGAAAGGGGTAGAGAGGGTAAAGTTGTCACAGTTGTTGTTTTTGTGTTGGTGCGGGTATACGCACCCGGACATTAGACAGGACGGATGAGGGAATAGGGATGAGAGAAGAGGATAGAGAGGGTAAAGAGAGGGTAAAATTGTCATAGTAGTTGTTTTGGTATTGGTGAGGGAATAGTGATGAGAGAAGGGGGTAGAGAGGGTAAAGGGGGTAAAATTGTCAAAGTTGTTGTTTTTGTGTTAGTGTGGGTAAACGGCCCCGGCCATCAAAGAGGAAGGGTGAGTGAATAGGGATGAGAGAAGAAATAAGCCTCACAGAAGACTTCGCATACTGGTGTACCTCAAACTGTGCATGGGTTCAGCCATATTACAGACAACAACATGGAGAACGAGGAGCATTTGAAGGGCGAAATGGACTTCCCGGGAAGTACTTTGCCGACGATCTGAGGGATTGTTTGTGGCCTTAATACACAGCTTAATCCGTAAGACTTTAGAAGGTCTTCAAATTTGAAAAGTTTTATGTTTTTCATACATTTTCTTATACGAATCGACAGCCATTTTAGACACTGATGCACATGTGCACCGCCATCTTGTCTCATATTTCTGCCAATGTTGCAAAACAATTGATTTCCTCGCTTTGAATCCAAGATGGCCACCAGGTGAAAAGAGTGAATCCAAGTGCATAATACCCCATATATAACAACCCTAAAGGCCCTTTATGATGTATATACGTATACCCCGGGGACTATACATGGCATTCTACGGTATTCGAGTGACGCCCTGTCATCTGTTCTTGCGTGCTTCAATTAAAAATCCGCAATTGTATAACTTTGTATCATTTGCCGTCATATTAGATGGCACAATTGACCTGAAGTCAAATTCACCGAAAGCGTAAAAAAAAGAGAAGTCCGGTAATGATATCTTCGGTTAGTAAATATACTTACTGATGTGGTACAAATAAATGCTCTTGGGGAAAAGATGACATGCATACAAAACATAACATTTTATACCGGCTCTCTCACTGAATGGTATTAAAGTTTGAAAGAAAATCATTTGTTAACGTTTGGAGGTAAAACTATAAGTGATTGCAAAAAAAAATCATTCCTTTCATGAGAAAACATTATCAGCAACAATCATATCGAAATGACACAAAATTTCGCAGTTTCTCATGCCTGTAATTACCAATCACCAATCCACTACGCAGTAAATAAGGCAATAATTTTAATTTTGATCACATCTTGGTATAGGATCTAGTTTTAAAGTTGATTTGGATTACGAAATTTGAGAAAGCATGATAAATAAACACATTCATTACCAGAAATACGGATATTTTGCGACCGCGATTAAGCCGAACAGCGGAGTTAAAGTGCTCATCAAGTCCATTTTTTTTTTATTTTCGAAAAGAGAAGATAATTTTAAGTAATTCTGCGAAAAAAGTTTTGAATTTTCGTTAATCCTTTTTTTATGAGCGATTGTAAACGCGATCTCATATGGCACAGCGCCGCCATTAGAATTGTGACGCAAGTGAAGGATTTTTCTTTGTTAGCATGGATGAATACGCACGTTTCGCTTTCATAAAGTCAATCCACTTGCGCCTTTTTCTGGCTAACGAATCCTCATCTTCCCAGAATGGAATTTTGTGAAGACTGATATGGGTCTGATATCTTGCTTGGCGTCTGAATAGTTCCTGCAGCCCCCTACAACACACCTATTTAGCATTTAAACGTCGTTTTTTTCGACTTCGCTGACCACTACGTCTAACTACTCCGACTTCTCTTTGTAAATTTTGACGACTGAAACAGACGCTTTTCCTTCACTACGTCACAAGACTCATTATAATAATTAGGACGTGCCCCACTACATACGGGATTTTGTCATCTTTAAACGCTCATAAAAAAATCAAGGATTAATGCGAATATTTTTTTTTTTCGCAGAAATGCTCAAAATTACCTCTTCTTTTCGAAAATAAATAAAAGATTTGGGGTCGGAATTTTGGTCGTGTGGCATTCGACCACAGGGAAACCAAATGCAGCCCAATCCCTCGTTTTAATATATTAGAGCCTGCAGTAGGTCTAAACAGCGGTAATACCTTTCAATAGTAAGCCGTTGGTGGAGTGGAGCCAGTGGCGGACACAATACGAGCTCCTAAATACAGGAATGGCTCACTAATTAATTCATGAAATGTCAATATAAACTAACTAAAACCCTACCCCGAACCATAAAAAAACCTAACCGGTTAGTAAACAAGATAATATCTTACCCACCTATATAGAGCTAGGGTTCTCAAGAAAAACTGACCTCAAGAAAATGGTGACGTAAAAAAGAAATTGAGATTTTCTGGAACTCAAACCCCGCTGTTCCTACTCGTAAGGCAAACGTCGCAACCACTATTAATACTAAACCATCGTCGATCAACTGCTGTCAAATTTGTAAATTTTAAAACCACTGCTAATTTATGTGAGTTTATATTGTCATTTCACTGAAATAATTAAAGTATATATGAAGCGAAAATTAAGTGTATCTAATTTTAAGATGCTTTCGAAATGAGGAATAATGCCTTTGTCCGTTTCTCAACATCTCATCTCGTTTCAGAGATATTCAGGTTTTTGTAATGTGTAAATGAGATTACCTATGACGTCATGTTGGCTGCACAGCCTTGGAGACAAATCACAAAATGAAGAACATCTCTGCAAATAATAGGAAAAACTATTGAAACTTTGCACATATGTGGTACTTTGGAAAATACACATCATTGTACAAATTATATTGTTGCCATGGAAACACTCTGGCCACAGGCTTCCTCTACAAAAAAACACAAACGTCCCTAATTTCTCCTTTGTCAAACGCAATTATTTTGGTGTGGATCCAAAATAAGAATTGGAACAATGTAGACATTTTTAGGTGAGTAGTTTACACTCGTTCTCAATAACACGTGCAGGTTCGAAACGAAACTCCTGACTTCGAAGTCGTTTCTGGTGGATGTCAATCAAACGGTTTCCATGGAGTTTGAAGTGAACCGTTGTGTGAGTAAATTCGGGAAACTAGCATTTTATAAACATGGCAAAGTCTTTCCCAAAGTCGCTTAGATGGAGAGTAATCATGCTTAGAGCCAAGGGTTTGCAAAATAGGGAAATCACATAAACTTTATGTGTGAGCGAGCGGTTTGTGTTAAGATAAAAATAGGGAAATCGCATAAACTTTATGTGTGAGCGAGCGGTTTGTGTATAAGAAATCTGATTGTTTATATAGCTTCAAAGGTCTTGGAAAAATAATTATAGTTATTTTTATTCATCCAGTTGCAGATATGCTCCTTATAAGAGGTTTTATCGAGCAATACCCTCGAGCTCTACCTCGACGAGCTCCAGGCATGGATACAACATTCGACAGGGCAAATTGTTTTTTTGAAACTCTCAGGACATGGATTATCGGCAATGCTCTCCACTCTCGACTGACATTTCGGTGAGGAATTCAAGCAAAAAACAATCGTTTTTCGGCTTAGTATCCGCCATTTCTCTACCTATGTCGCCTCAAATTACTTACGATTTCGTTGACCTCCTACACTATTTATGTTTCCTCCACATCTGGGAGTTGTATGGCGACGTTTATTTAGCATGCAGACCAGTGTTGCCATAGAAATATAGTTGAGTGACATCCACCAAATTGACGTTTTCCGTTGGAAATTCAATTTCGAACCTGCACGTGTTATTGAGAACGAGTGTAAACAACTTATTTTTTATAACAAGGAAAGAAATTGGAATTTTATGTTCAAGGTGAAAGGTGCGTGGGGCCATGAGTGTTTCCATGGCAACACCATAATTTGCACAATGATGTGTACTTTCCATAGTGCCATACATGTGCAAAGTTTCAATAGTTTTTACCCAATATTTGCAGAGATGTCCTTCATTTTGTGATTTGTCTCCAGGCTGTGCAACCAACATGACGTCATAGGTCATTTCATTTGCACATTACTGACAAAAACCTGAAAACTCTGAAACGAGATAAGATGTTGACAAATGGAAAATGTCATTATGCATTTAGATACTGTTGCTATTAGCCCCTCTCCTCGTAGTTACTGTTGCTATTAGCTCCTCCCCTTTTATTTTATGTTGCTATTCGGTCCACTCCTCTTAGTTACTGTTACAAGTTTAGATTGCAAGTCAGTTACTCTATATAATTCTTGAAATCACCTGCCCTCACAAGGATCGCCCCGAAGGACGACATTTCTTAAAAGAAAATGGCATTTTGCAGCACTATAAGACAATTCATAGCGCAAACGTTTCCGTCACTCAGCTTCTGCTCGACGCTAGAAAACTTACTGCAAAACTACATCATTCAGTACATGGTAATGAAACCACGTCTTACATGGGACACCTCTATCAGATGCAGTTCATTTCTAATATACTTCAGTTGTCTAAATTTTCTTCGAGAAACTGGAGCAGCAATAGGCCCTTCGCAGCTAACAAATCACGTGGTTGTACTGGAGAGCAAAAAATAACTGACTTCATTTATTTAAAGGCCTTGTACGAGATCGGTTTTGCTATTAGAAAAACCTGTTTGCAAATGCTATTTTCCACCTCCAATCAATTGCCGATCTTTCTAAAACTGCGTTTTTTAAAGATAGCTTGCTCTCCAGTATTCATGGCAACGCCTTTCCCATGGGGATCATGAGCTTAATTCATTCGTTAATGAAGTATTATATCAGCACGTGACTGTTTGCTGCAAAGGGCTTCAACTAGAATAACTAGAATAAAAGTTACCCGAATAACGGGATTCATTCATCTTGTGATGTCACAATGAAAACCTACGGGATTCTATTGTAGTAGGTTTCTCTAGGGAGGGAGTTGATTCATCTTATAACGTCACAGGATCCATGAAAGCTAACCAAAATTAGGGATTAAATGCCAGAAATGTTACAAATCTGTTACAAATTATCGCAAAAATAAAATAATATTGCGGTCTTAAACCGAGGCTGAATACTTATGATGAGTATACTGAGAGATGTAGGCAAAAAAAATCTCAAATTGTAAACGAATGGAGTGAAAAAGCATTTGCAACGTTGTAGCGTCAATTTGCACGGTTGTAGGGTACAAAATCGGCCAGTCGTTATTTTTCCATCTTCCCATCCCAAAATGCCCATCGCGCCTCGTAATCTTACTCATTCCAAGTCCCCTTTGCCAACTTTTTTTTCTCTTTTTTTCTTTCTTGATTATTAAATAACGTCTGCATGGGTACGAGTCAGACCTCAAGCGAAATATTTTCCGGTCCAGCTCTCCCTCAGTCAACAAGTACCTATTAACGTGCATGTAACCCCACTTCTCTTGAGTTCGAGGATCCCATCTCAAGTAGGCTGTCAGTAATTGAAAGTGCGATAGACGCCCTAAGTTGAGACCGAACGTCTTGCAGGCTATTTACAATATCTCGAAAAAACTCTTCTTCAATTGCTTGTACTGTGCAAGATCTTGTGGACGAATCTAACGAATCATCATCCAATGAAACTAACATGTCATCAGCGTCAAATGATGCAAGTCTTGCTCTTCTTCCTTCAAGCCTCTCAATGGAGCGTTCGTTAGGTTTGCGTTCTTTGTTTTCTTCTTTATCCGATGTTCCGGTTTCTGAAGGCATACTTTTTGTGCATATTTGTTGAGAGGAATGGGTGATACTACCAGAATAAACTCTTGAAGTATTGAACGGCCTGAATGCAATAACCTTCACACCAGGGTTCTCGTCACCTAAATATATCTCGTTAGGAATAATCCCGTAATGATATCCATTATACATGTCAACAAGCATGATGTCATAGCTGCTTTTCTTTCTTCGGAAAGCGCTCTTTGTTATTTTAACGTTGCTGTACGATAAACGAAGTGACTTTCTCTTCGCTTCCGATTGTACGAATGGATCTCGTTTAGTGTGGAATGCTTTGACGTCATATCTTCCTACTTTCTTGCGAGTTAATTTATTTACCAATCGATATATCTTACGTTCAAAATTTCGCATTTTCTCGTTGAGGTAGACAAATAGAAAGCTACCCAAATCAGCATCTTCGAATGAACCATTGTGAGTTTGGCGTGATTCGCCATAAGAATCGTTCAAAATGACAACAAAAACGTTAATCAGAACTATGTTAGCTGTGAGAAGATACGTTATGGTGAAAATTGGTCCAAGTATAGGATCCACAGATCGAATGGTAGTAAACTGGAGACGACCTCCAATAAGAAGCTGC
Source organism: Actinernus sp. WN-2022 (assembly GCA_030867875.1). NCBI lineage: Eukaryota > Metazoa > Cnidaria > Anthozoa > Actiniaria > Actinernidae > Actinernus > Actinernus sp. WN-2022. The sequence continues at coordinate 64,246,209 of JAOWCC010001589.1, read as the reverse complement.
AACAGTGAACCAAGTGTCCGAAAAAAGGACGAATACGAAGGCATCACGGATCCAAAACACGTGGCAGCCATTATACAGAACGCCATTATCAGGACAATGAACACAGCCAAATAGGAGAGCAAGAACCTTGCTGACGTCCTTAGCGTTGTTGTCATCTGGCAGATATGGCGATTGAAGCGAATGATCCGTAAGCACTTCATTGTGGCTACAAAAATTACTGCAGACAGGGTATAAAGCTCGACTTCTGACCATAGAATAAGGTTATCAGCAGATGTAGTCTCGTAGGGATTTTGCTGAACTCTTTTCACAAACGCAGACGCGTACCTCTGCTTTAAGAAGAAGATAACAACAGCCGCCATTGAACCCATGCTTTCCAGTAAACTAAACCAGTTCCAGACACTTTTAAAGTACGGAAGCCCTTCTTTTAATATCTTAATAATCTCCATGGTGAAAAGTAGCAGAACGACTATCATAAATATCGGCTGACATATCATGTAGATCTTAGATGAACGAGTTTGTTGAAAATATATCGTAATAGTGTCAATTTTCGTAATAAAGATAACACCTCCAGTTGGTAGCCGCTCGTACAATAGTTTTGCACTCGTGAACAGTTGACTGCTCGGCTCAAATACAGTTATTTCCAGTATTACCACTGAAGTAAGGTCGTCAATCCATTGATTTTCTTCTAATTCTTTCACTACTGCTTTCGCCGTCTTGATGTTGTAACCAAGATCTGCTACGTAACCTCCACCACTATATGTAAACATTTCGCCTCTGAAGGGCAAGACCTTCAGGTCTTCAGCCGTCCTGTACCTCCAACTCCTTGGGCAAAGTTTGTCTAACTGAAAGAAGGACTTGAAGACAGTCTCGTTTCTTAATGGTGTCCATCCAATCAAATTATACCTTGAGGTCTCCTCGTTGTCATCTGTGTAGAATGGTATGCAGCGCCTAAAATGCCTGTAAGCTGCTAGGTCGGCCTCCTCAAGACATAACTCTAGGATATTAAGAATATATTTTTTCAGTCATCAAAATACTTTGTAAAGGTAAACTAACAGAAAATATCGGCCAATAAAAGTGCGCTGTTCATATTAATAATGCTTTTGGAATGCACAAGTAAATATTAATACCTTGAAGGTTAAATTACTCAGTTTATACCATAGAGGGCAAAATTACTCAACTCTGATTGGCTCAGTACTGACAGAGGGCTTTTTTTCTTAATTGAGGGCAGCATTACTTGTACTCAATTGGTTGATTAGTTACCTAGCAACAGGCTTCGCGCTGTCAAAGTTTGTCGAGAATTTTAGCTGTGTTCAGCTCGAGTGTACTAATGTGTTCCAAAAAGCGAACAAATAAGGATTTCTCAAGCATTTAATGACAGCAAAAAGTTTATAGGTGAGTCCGCTAATCTGTTAAGTGTTATTCTACAACTTTCTGAAGGACTTTTTAAGTGAATACTGTGGTATTTAGCTTAATTGTCGTCAAATTATTTCGTCACTGATCTTTTGACATGCAGTGACTGAGTGAGTTTGTTTGCCTGACAAACTAAGTTCAGAAGTTCCTCGTTTCCACTTTAATCTCTGTAAGAGCAAAAAGTATAGTAATTAAGATATAATTTAATTTAAAACACTGTGTTTTTTTGCCGTCAAGATTACGTGAAGCGAATGTAATGACAAGTCACCAGTTTGACTAGGTTTTTCATCGAGCACACGTAGTGTAGCCGTAAGGTTTTGTTTTCAATGTCTTTGTCTCGGAAAATTTTGTCCTAATATTATAAACAAGTACAAAGCGACTAGGGCAATTTTGGAACTTTGAAAACACAAGTGAAATGAAATCTTAATTTCACTCGGCCCCATGCGATTACCTATACTTATATGCGTATATACGTCTTCTAAATTACATATTTCAGATCATATTTTGAAATAAAAATTATTCATGATCCTTTAATATTGGTATAGTGTTATCGTGTTTAGGAAACGGTCTAACCGGAGAGAAGTTTGCATAACATTTTTAACGGCGATATAAATGAAGGCAAAGCTGTTGCCTTTATTCGGTGCGGAGAATTCTGCGTAAAGATGCACCTGATAGAATTAGATCTTTTTTCTAAAGGGAAGATTCGACAAAGCGGAATAACGCCTACAAATAATAAATGGTTTATTTTACGTCGAAGATACAGGAAGCCGTTACCCGGTCTCCCAAGCCAGAGGCTTATATTTAAGTATTCCGACGAACTCCAGGGTCGAATTAAGCGAATTAAATTTTAAAATTGTGCGTGTATCTTCATGTTTACTGCGAAAAATTACAGTTTTATGGCAAGGATAAGCTTCACATACTCAGGCAATTTCCTTCAGAAACTAATAAACACATGTTTTGAACAGTGTAGGTTATAAGTTTTGAACACTGGAATAAAATTTACTACAAACACGAGGCATTGCATGACCTCACAATATAGTGTTTACGGGCAAACTTCCCGCCGATTTACACATCAGCTCGCGCATGCGCACTAGTTATAGATATATGTCAGGAAGTTGCATGCGCCGGTTTGTATAAGGCATTTTTCAAAGAACGAGTTGAAAAAAGGACTGGGACAGAGTGTGCAAAATTAACATAATCGTTTCATTGAAAAATGCATGAACTCACCACAAATAAAATAGGACATGGAAAATGATATATTTTCATAGTCTAAGACGACTAGAAAACTTGTCGTGAATATCGCAAAATTTACAGCCTTCGAATTCAGCAAGACAAGACACGACACGACAGTCAAAACGTGGAATATATAGGGTTGCCCGTTACAATGAGCCGGAGCCTCATGTTAAAAACGCTCGACTAATAATGAATAATGATTAATATATGATTAACATGTGAGTTGTATGGTCCAAACCATACAGAAGTCTTATTTTTTCGAGCTCCAGTAACAGAGATAAGATAGGCCAAGTTTCATTCAATCCACGTCCCAAATCCAATCAATCAATCAAATATTGTGCTTACACTCTAGGAGATCCTGCTAATGATCCGAGCATTATCGAGACTGCGAGCAGTCCCTCCTTTTCCCTCCATTTGTTAGTGAGTTTACGAGCGGAGCGAGCGAAGTGAAGAATATTGGATGCGTGTGAGCGGAGCGAGCGGAAGAATGAGCTCTCCGCTCGCACGCATCCAGTATTCTTCACTTCGCTCGCTCCGCTTGTAAACTCACTAACAATGGAGGGAAAAGGAGGGACTGCTCGCAGTCTAAGCATTCTCCACAGAAGCTTCCACTACTAACAATATTTACATTTTATCATAATCATATTGTGAAACATGATCACCTACTCAAGAAGAATTAGTTATATAAACAGAAAAAAATAAAAAATAGAAAAATATATTAACAATCTGTTTTGGGTACCTGGTTTAACTCTGAGTTGTCGAATTCTCGGCATTCCCACCATGAACATGTTCTTGTTAGCGATGAACCCCTCTGGATACTCAAATAACTGACCGTTGTACCACATGCTATCGTAGAGGCCTGGGAGGAACCTGGATTTGGTCCAGTTCCAAAATTCTGATTCGTTTCGAATCTAAAAGCAAAGCAGATTATTATCAGGGTTGTTGTACTGAGCGTGCGCAGTGGGACGTAATATATCAAGCTTTTGCAGTAAACATACCGTGTCTCCTTAATTAACCACTCGTGGTACTTATTTCAACTTATATGTCCAAATGCGGAGGCTCTTAATCGAGAGTAGGCGCTTATTTGAGGAAAGGCGCTTATTTGAGTGAGGCCCTTATTCGAAGGTAGGTGCTTAATAACCATAACAAGCGCTTTACAAACACATGACTATGAGTTGAGAACAAAGAAAAGGTACTGATCAGGGCTTCGACCTTAATCAACTTTCACTATTAAAATTAGAGAATTAATTACTATGTCTTGGTAAAAAATTCCTCAATCCCAAAGTAACGCCACATTTATCTAGCAGTCGATCAATTTCGTATGAGTTGACAAGTTACGGCAATGGCCTACAGCACGGTTACCGTACGGCATGCCGTGATGTTGAAATGGCTTCCCTATTGTTTTACTCCTTCTAATCCAATCACATTACAGAGTTAAGGTAGGGCACTGTTACAGTACAGACAGCTACGGTAAGGCTATACGGACATGACGTATTTTTGTCCAACTCTTACGAAATCCGCTTTCGATGAAACATACAAAACAATTAACTTAAACTTGATTCGCTCTTAGTGAATTATGTGAGTTATGTTTGTGGGCGCTTATTCGAGGGGCTACTTATTTCAGTCAAATTTTGCATTCAACATGCAGGAACACTTCATTCTAGGAAACACGGTAATCGCAAGCAAATGTGAATACTTTACTCATATAGAGACATCTTTATATTTCTCTCCATACTTGCATGAGAAATATTCAGCTGCGTGTTTATTCTTTTTTTTATTTGAAAGACACCGTGAATCTATGGTATCAGAATGTAACACATTTTCATCACAGTAAATGTTTTAAACGGTAACCGTAAACAATAATAAAATAAAATGTATTACGGTAAATCTATTGTAAACAATTAACCTGCACGGTGCACAAAATATCGTCAATATGCCATTGCACTGCAGTATAAATCCCTACTGATTAACTTTCTATTGATGAAACCCAAACCACAACTAAGTGTTTTTCTAACAACCCTTCCAAAATGTGCATGCATGCATACATGCAACCAAGTGCATGCATGAAGCCTTCATTCCTAAGTTCTCACAATCCAAGAGGCTTAAATGAATTACAATCATTTTATTATTTACTATACTGTAAATGCTATATTAACCACCCAGCACCTAATAAGCGCCTCTTCTCTGCTAAGTAATGATCCGACTGAATAAGAAATAGGCAAGGAACATTATAGGCTAACTAACTTTGATATACACTGTGAAAACTGACTGGTTGGAATAACCAATTTAAATGGTTATAACCATTTCATATTGGCCATACTAACCAATTTAAAAATGGTAAAAAATGTAACCATTGAAATTGGTAGAAATGGCAATATAGAACCTTGTTGTAGCAGCCAACTAAAATGGCTATATCCATAACCTACCAATTATAAAATGGTCGAGAAAATGTTATCATTAAAAATGGTTAAAATTACATTATTAAGTTTTTGATTAAATTTACCTTAACATTGGTTGTGTGAAACTACCATTTCAATATTAGATTAGTACATACACTGTTATTTTTAGGGAGTTCTTTTCACTCCACTAAGGGTAATTAATACAATAACTCTAGAGAGTGGAATAACTTTTTTGGAGTTATTTTCACTCAGGAGCCCATTTTGTTCGTTTAAATCCCAAATGCATGTAAATTGCTTAAGCATTAATAAATCAAAAATAATACTATAGTACAAAATACTGAAAAGATCAATCGATCAATTCCGCAGTTGTTCTCCTGATACACGAGTAGAGACTGGTTACTACAGTACTGTAAATCGGTCAGCGGCAACGCTATGACGCATGATCATGAGTACATGTATCTCAGGTTTCGGCTGTTGAACGAACTTCAAGTTCGACGGTTCCCCGGCGAAGCAGTTTCTGAGCGGTCTTAATTTCCTACAACTTGAATGGATTTACAGCAGGTTGGCTAGTTTAAGAGTTTTGGAACCAAGCTAAGAACTCACCAAGACGTCGTTTGGACCCTAAATGGCTATTTCTGGGCTGGTATATTTGGAGGAAAACGAAACACTAAACACAGTTCGAAGATGACGGTAAGCCTTGCACAGTTTAAAGTAATGGTTCCCCGGGAATGGTTCAAAGTAATTCCTAATTTACCTTCAAGTAGATATGTTGATCAGTAGGTCCCTTAATAATACTTACAAAAAGTAAATGACTATTTCACGGCCGAACTAACTATGCAAAAACAATGTATATGCACGTGGCCCAGGTTCTAACTGCGACCTAGCAAAGTGAAAACTTGAAGTCTCATTACAACTTAAATACACACCAGCGACTCGAATTAACCATCTAGTTACAATCTTGTGATATTGCGTTGTGTTTGTTCATTGAACAAGTTAATTCTGTAAAATATCTTGGTAAAATATTCTGAACCAATAGACCAATCCAAGGTAATTTGCACCATATTATAGGGGGTGCAAACATGTCGCGAAATACAGTGTTTGTATGGGAATCCGATGCCAAATAATTTAACTAAAATCGAATTTATGAAATATTCTTCAGATACAAACTTAGATACCAGGTAAAAGATTAACTGATCGAAATTTGAGGGATGTAACTGTGTTGGTAAGCATATTTCATAAATTCGTTGTTACGGAAATTATTTGGCATACGAAAATTAAGTTGAGCTAATGTTAAAATGCTTTCGAAATGAGGAATAATGACATTTTCCGTTTGTCAACATCTCATCTCGTTTCAGAGATATTCAGGTTTTTGTAATATGCAAATGAGATGACCTATGACGTGATATTGTTTGCACAGCCGTGGAGACAAATCACAAATATCTCTACAAATATTGGACAAAAACTATTGAAACTTTGCACATATGTGCTACTATGGCAAATACACATCATTGTGCAAATTATGATGTTGCCATGGAAACACTGGCCCGAGGCTTCCACTACAAATATCACAAACTTCCCCAATTTCTCCTTTGTAAAACACATTTTTTTTGGTGTGGGTCCAAAATAAGATTTGGAACAATGTAGGTATTGTATGTGAATAGTTTACGGAACTTATTTTTTATAACAAGGAAGTAAATTGGGATTTTTTGTTCAAGGTGAAAGGTGCGTGGGGCCATGAGAGTTTCCATGGCAACACCATAATTTACACAATGATGTGTACTTTCCATTGTGTCATACATGTGCAAAGTTACAGTAATTTTTAAAGGGCCGGCACGAGTCAGAAAATGCAAACCGTTTATTATCATTATTACTCGGGCCAGGCCTTCGGCCGAGGCACGAGTCAGAAAATGCAAGTGTTTTATTCTTCGTGTCGCTGTTTGGCGCCGGCAACCAATCAGATTGCACTGGTCACGTGACACATTGCGCCATGCGCTTCAATCGATCTCTTTCAGCGAGAAGGAGTGAATCAATATTCATCTTCTATTTCTGCCCTGATAATCCTCGGAAACGGAAGGAAAAGGTTTGTAGGAGTGGTTTGTATGGTTGATATTTCTTTTTTTGATATTATTGAGTCGCTCTCTTCTTACCAGCGCACCCGAGGTCGGCGGTAGGCTCACCTAAATTCTGACAATCATTGTCCCCATTCACATTTGAGCGAATCATTTTGAGTCGAGCTTTTTCCGCCGTCTCAAACTACCACAATATACTCAAATATACTCAAATATACTGCCAAATATACTGTACAATACTATACAACTGAGTGAGAAGTCATCTCTTGACCAAAGCCAAACTCAAGTAACCGACAAGAGCTGAATCGTGATCGCTGAACAGTGAACAACTAAAATATCTGCCATGAAGGTGAGATTGTGTGCTTATATCTGCATTTGTTTGTTGATTTTTTTTCGATATGAAAGCAAATATTATTTGTAGTCAGTGTACTTTTTTACCATGTCTAATTATATCCAGTGTTATCCTTGTGATCATGATTATATTCGTGAATTTCTGGAAGAATGCAGACATACCACTACCAGCAGAAGATAACTGCAATGTCGAAGAACCAGACATGAACAATAATAATCACACAGACGTTTTCACTGAAGTGCCGGTTTTCAGATGTAGATCTCGCTACGCCATATTCGTTTGTACTATAAACACTCATTGTCATAAAATGAGTCGCAATCGTTCACGCGAGCCAAGTCGAATTCCTGTGAAACAAATAAGACGGATTTTAGGAAGAAGCAGAAAAGTGAGGCGAGTAGTTCGAAAACATATCCGTAAAAATGTTCCACAGTCATCGAAACTTCATCGCCACACTAAAATATTTTACTTTCGTAAAGCAAAACACGTATTTAGAAATTGCACATTTAGGTATAAACATAAATTCACTACGCGTCAGCATGAAAACAAGGTTTGGAAGAAGAGAAAAATCAGAGAAAACAAATGGAGAAATAATTTGTTTGTAAAAACACGTCAAAAAGTCTGTAACAAGAAGCCAAAGCGAACCAGAGGAAAAAGTAAATTTCATACTACAGTATCTCCAATCAATTCACATACCCGAGCAGTTCTCTTCAAAAATCTGAATCATAAAAAGAATCACTGCAAAATCATGCTGTCTAATGATATTGAACTTAATCCAGGCCCTTTTGATTCAATAATAAGTCCTGATATGTTTAGGTTAACAGTCAGACTATCTCGCTTGGGATTAAATCCATTAGATGTTGGTGGTGGTGGAGACTGTTTCTTCAAAGCTGTGTCACATCAAATATATCAAGATGCTATTTATCATTCTCAAGTGCGGTCTGCAGGCATTCCGCAGTACGTTATGTCACACCCAGAAGAATTTATTGAAAGTAATACTGATCAGTCCTGGTTACAGTATGTTAATAACATGTAAAGACAAGGTACATGGTGTGATGGTATTATTGTTCAGGCTGTAGCTTATAATGCTCTAAACTGTACAATTCACATTACAGACTCTGCTGAATATTTTGCAGAAACTACTATTATACAGCCAGTTGTTCCTCTTACAATAGGTAGAATAATCCATATTGGTCATGTAGATGAATTTCATTATGTTTCTACTGTGCATAGTATTGCAGATCAGCCCATATCTAGAATTACAGGGGAAAACAGTGGTAGAAACCAGGATAAAAATAACCAAAAACCCGTACATTCTGAGACCACACAGGCCAATCAAGACAAATGTAGGACTGTCAAAATAAGAAATAAGAAAATTGAATTAGAGCTGACTCGAAAAATGGAATGACCATCATCAGAAAATAGAATAATTTAGGTTTTGAAATTGGGACAATGGGATTTCCTGTGCATTTCTCTCTTGGGGGCATATTACTGATCCTCCAAGCCTAACCCAATCCGTCCAATCTACTTTTATAGTATTTCAGAAGTATTTATGTTTTTTTTATGTTTTCAGATAATGAATTGAAGTGATATATAATTTATATGCATTCACTTCTATACTGATATTATTATTACAGTCACGAACAAACAAAATTTAGCTTAATTAGTGACATATTTTAATTGATATTAATCTAAATCATGTTCTTCATTTGTTTCGAATTTTTAATTACAAGGAGGGCCACTCGTTTCTTAGCCTCCCCCGCAGTCGTTTTAGGGGCTCATACCATTATATATAAATTATCACAAGCATCAGAAGTGAATCAATTATCCGGTCCCCTAGCACAAACCATGTATGACACAAAAATATACTAGAACTCCATGTATTAATCTATTTATAGGTGGCCCGAGTTAAGGCCAATCAGGGCCTCTTGTTATTCAATATTTGCAGAGATATAATATTCTTCATTTTGTGATTTGTCTCCAGGCTGTGCAAACAATATGACGTCACAGGTCATCTCATTTGCATATTACAAGAACCTGAATATCTCTGAAACGAGATGAGATGTTGACAAACGGAAAATGTTATTATTCCTCATTTCGAAAGCATTTTAACATTAGATCAACTTAATTTTCGCTTCATATGCACTTTAAGATGTTTGAAAATAGACCAATCCAAGGTAATTTCCACCATCTTGTAGGGGGTGCAAACATGGCGCGAAATAGAGTGTTTGTATTTACTCACTAAACAAACTAAACGCGCTGCCGATATCCCTCGTAATCTTGCTCTACAACCTAAACAGAAATATAATTCCTCTCACCGTATTCAATTCCCTTTATAGTCACCTATAATCCGTCACTTCCATCTATCTTTCCTATCTTTGAGAAACATTTTGATCTTCTACATTCCTCCGTGCGTTGCAAAACTATTTCCCCCCAACGCCCTTTTGTAGCCTTCCGACGTTCGTCCAATCTACGTGATTTTCTAGTCAAATCCAAACTACCTTCAGATAACTCCAACACTGCTTCCAACAACAATCCAGGTTCTTTTCGTTGTGGACAAAACTGTTTAACTTGCCCTTACATTTCTGATAACTGCACCCAATATACTTTTACTTCTACGGGTGAAACCAGAACAATTACCACACACATGGACTGCAACACTAAAAACGTCATCTACATGATTCAATGTACTAAATTTAACAAACAGTACATTGGTGAAACCAAACGTAGACTTAAAGACCGCTTCAACGAACATCGTAGGACAGTTGACAAACCTTCCAGTAAATTCAAACCCACCACTGAATCTGAACATTTTCTATTTAACCCTGACCACTCTGCATCTAATATCCTTTTAATTCCTTTAGAACATATTTTCTCATCTCGTGATGCTATTCGCAAAGCTAAAGAAGCTTATATAATAACACGTACTAACACTCTTGAACCTAATGGCCTTAACAAACGCGATGAGACCTACCAATCAGTCACACCGTTAGTTATCTTTCGTTATCATATTATATTTTTCACGTCATTTAATTTCCGTTTTACCATTATATATTGTCAAGTCACATTGTAAAAGCTCCTAAGCACCTGATGAAGACTAGTATGGCTAGTCGAAATATTGTGCTACATTAATTTAATTAATGATTAAATCCGTATAATTCTACGTCGTATTGGTTATTCTTCATTCTACTTATTTCTTAATCTGCGAACCATTTAGATCATTGTTTGATCCGACGTATACCAGTGGAGTGTTGTTCGTGGTCGCTCATTTATAAACTTTTGTATGGGAATCCGATGCCAAATAATTTCAGTAAAATCGAATTTATGAAATATGCTTACCAACACAGCTACATCCCTCAAATTTCGATCAGTTAATATTTTACCTGGTATCTAAGTTCGTATCTGAAGAATATTTCATAAATTTATTAACATTTTCTGACATAATTAATCTCCAACTACTTACTTCGGTGTTTCAATGGTTTCACAAATCCATGCCAACTGACTTCCTTGATTATTTTGAACTAATGCCTCTGATAAACATCAATACTCTACCCGTAAAGCTCAGGATAATCAATATTTATGTTGTAGTTGAAATTGACCATTCAGTTCAATTTGACCATGGGTCAAAACAAACTAGTTCAATTTGACCCGGTCAAAACAAACTAGTTCAATTTGACGCGGTCAAAACAAGCTAGTTCAAATTGACCGTGGTCAAAACAAACTAGTTTAATTTGGCTCAAACAAATTAGCGAGCACACATTGTTGGCGGTTAGGTTTTTTTTAATGTAGGGGTAGGATTTGGATTAGTTCACATGATTATTGACTGTTTAAAGCGCAAACTAAAGGAAACAAAAAAATTGGAGTTTCATGACAGATTCCACGTGGGTTACTACTTCATGTAAGTGTTGACTTGTTGACCCGAGAGGATATGGGTTCTGGTTTAAATTACTTATATAATAAATGTTGCTTCCAAATCAACAAGCGCTTGTGTGGCACAGTGTGTTAAGTCAGTGGGAAACAGGGTGTGTCAAGGCAGAGCTGCTCAGTTCAAATCCCTCTGAGTTCAGTACGCGGTATTACATCTGAATGAAAGGTAAGTGAACGTATATGGGAGGGGAAAGAGAGGAGAGAGAGGATGGAAGGGATGGAAGGAAGGGAGGGGAGAGTATTTTTTAGAATCATTGATAGCGAAACCTGGGTCAGTTTGACCGGGTCAAATTGAACAAGTTGAATATGACCGATGGTCAAATTGAACTAGTTTGTTTTGACTTGTGGTCAAATTGAAAAAAATGAAAAATGAATGGTCAATTTCAACTGCAACATTTACATAAAACAAGTGAAAACTACTCAGTGTGAATACGTTCTATTAAATTTACTGGTGCAACTCTCTGGAATTCTCAGTTACCAAAACAAGTTCAAACTCTCCCTCCTCTTTCCTCTTTTCGCAAACATCTAATAATCAATACATTAAAAGATTACTCAGTAATATTAGTAAGTGTACACTCGCTCTAACTTCTAACTTATACCTTCTAATATTTACTTCATCTTGTTTTTTATACTTAGAAGATATGTACTTTTATATTTACGTAATTTAATTCATTTATATATATTAGAATTTGTAGGGGCATCCTCTCGATTAGTTCTAGGCTATTAGGATGTCCCGTACTCTTTGTATCTTATATTGGTTTAGTCTCTCAAATAGTTGTATTATTGTAACTATTTCTCTTTTTTTCTTTCTATTTGTAATACCTTGTAATTAATCTGATACATTGAGTCAAATTAAACAAACTTGAACTTTGAGTATATTTCGAAGTTATAATTAACAAGGTCGTTTCTAAGCGAGTAAATAACTATAAACCTTAGGCATAGCCTACTACTAGTAGTGAACCTCGTGTCTCAGCTCTACCCAGAAGTCCTCGCAGGCATCAATATGCTAATTATGTGATAACTGTTAGAAGTCGATCTTCTGGTAAGCTACTAAATAGACATGCTTAATATTGCCTGATTGCTACATTTGTCTATAGGTTGTTTGCCAGTAATTATTTATTTATTTAGGGTAAGATGTATCTTCAGGCCATTTCATGACTAAAAAACCAGAGAGTAATCCTTAGAATTTAGACTTTTGTTTTAATTTCTTAATTAACAAAATAACATTATATACTTTCCTTTTTAGATATCATTTCTTTGTTATAGTGGGTGCTTCCAATGGGTACACAAACACCTTGAAAATCAAATACAATTTCATTATTTCCCAACATAATTTAAATTAAGTAATAGAACACTGATAACAGTACTGTTGTACTCTTTCTTTTTCAGAATACATGTATATGCCAGAAAAGCAAAGATAGCACAGGACTGTCAGGTATACATGTATACAGTGGAACCTCGATATAACGATACACCAAGGGACCGTCTCGATTTAACGATAATGCAGGAAAAACTAAAAAATATCGTTATATCGGGAGTAGTGTCCGTATTGTATTTTGTTCAATTCTAACAACTTCCATACAATTTGTTAATGTACTTACTACAGTAGTACTGACTGTCTGTACAAGTGTTTCATTATGTACTCGATAAACGTTCTGCAAATTACGGCCTCGTACATTTGTTCTAGGGCGGTTTAATGCGCAACAAAACTAAACAAATATAGAATCAGAAAAATTCGAGTTCATTTTCTCACTTGAAGTACTCATCAAGGTTTGACTGCCTCTGTCCGTTGCATCGAACTCTTACAAAGGTGTCCTCCACTGTAGAGAGAGCGGCAGAGCGCGCAGAAATTATCTTTCCCTTGCTCCTGATTCGTTAAATGTCATAACGAAATTGCGCAAAGCCTGCACCGCTTCATTGGCTTCGAGGGGAGTTAGAGGCGTTGGCTCTAGTTCTACACAATCGTCGTCTGAATCTGATTTTTCTACTTCGTCGCCATCCTTTTGTTGAACTGCCTCTAGAGCTTCTCTGGTCGCATCAGCTTCAGTTGGCCGGTATACGGTGTTAAGATACTGATCTACTGTTGCGAAATGGCTGAATGGTACTCCCCCAATGAGGGATGTTGTTGGAGAACCCTTTCCCATAAACCTCGTTCTTCCGCGGTTCCTTCGTCTTCATCATCTGATTCAAAAGGATCATCAGTGGGCTCTGACACGTCACGTGGAAAACCCGCCTTTTTTCCAACAGTTCTTGATGGTTGTCAGGCTCACGTTCTCCCACGCTTTGGCTACCATGAAGACAGCATCTTTCAAATCTATCGCTTTGACGGGCTTGCCCTTGTCGATATATTGTATCATCTTTCTGACCATTATCTGACGGTAATGGACTTTGAGATTTTGGATTATCCCTTGGTCTGCCGGCTGTAGCTTACTTGTGCAATTTGGCGGGAAGAAGATTAACTTCGTGTTTGTGAGGCCTGTAACTGCCACGTGGGCCGTGCAGTTATCCACAAACAGCAGGATATGGCGGTTTGCCGCTCTCATTTTACGATCTACTTTTCGTAGCCACTCTTCGAACAAAACAGTGTCCATCCAGGACTTCTTTTGCGACCGGTAGGTGACAGGAAGCAAATCCATATTGATGTTCTTGAAGCACCGACTTAGGTTTGGCATACTTTAATTTCCAATCACCAATAAGGGAAGGTTCTCTGTGCCGTCCTGATTACAGGCCACCATGACTGTCACGCGCTCTTTACTCTTCTTTCCACCGGTACACTTGTCGCCTCTAAAGTTGAGCGTTTGAATATGGGGTTGCTTTCCACAAAAACCCAGTTTCATCAGCATTGAAGCGATCACTGGGACTGTAGTTACGACAAATGTCTGGCAGGCGCTCGCTCCATGTGTCCACTACCTCTGGGTCGACGCTCTTCCCTTCGCCGCAAACATTCTGGCTCGTTATATTTTGCCTTACTTTGAATCTCTGTAGGTAGCCATGGCTAGCCTGGAAGTTGTCGTAGCCGGGTTGTTCTGCAAAATACCGAGCCTTTTCTGCGAGAAGCGTTCCAGTAACCGAAACGTTAATGCTCCGCACTTTACGGAACCATTCTGACAATGCGGTGTCCAAATCAGGATACATTGCCTGCTTCATCTTCTTTCTTTTCTCTTTATACAGGCCTTCTTCGTACGCACTTATTATTACCTTCGTCTTCTTTAAAATTGGTGCCACCGTGGATTGGGGCAAAGGAGGGTCAAAAAGTTGACAAACTTCGCGATGCTTATTCCCATCCTTGATGGCCGACACTACGTTATATTTATCTTCCAAGGTGAGAGCTCTTCGAACTCTCTTCTGACTCTTCTGGACCGTTGGTTTAGTCGACGACACTGACTCGGCAGTACTGGGACCCGGCACGATGTCTTCTGCGCTGTCTTGGCTTGCCATCACTCTCAATAAACTTCCAGCGGTTGAATATCGAAGTTTACATGTTACAGAACACAGAACGCAAAGCACGTGTAAATAGTGATCGATCTGAAATTCACCCTCCTTTGAGACCATAGGATTAAAGGGATTAATTGCCCAAATGATTGACATCTGATTGACATTTGGCACCGCTCAGTCTAGGGTGGGCCTTTTGTAGATATCCGATTGGCCTACTCTCAGCTTATCCCGTTAGCACTCTGTCAAAACCATTTCAGTAAGTACATTACAGACATGTTTTCTAGTTTTCTGCTGTTACTTCGAGTCATGGATACAACATACAACTTCCGATCATGTATTCGTGGGTATCACGCTTACAAGGAAATATGGGATGCAGCTATTGGTGAAGTTCTTGACTGTGAGGTAGGTTCTGCTGTTTTTCGTGAGACATCCTAGGGCGATCTACTGGCCAGATTCAAGAGTGATATCGGCTTGGGCTTATGCGAAAGTATGTTGTGTGTAACACTTCGTCTCTTATTATTTATCGTAGCACGAACCTGAAAATCCACACGATACGCATGCAGTTGCAGTTAAACGTGAGCAAGGGAAGAAAAGAACGCAACAGATCGTGGGGCATGTGCCTTTCACTTTGTCACGAGTATTTCATTTATTCTTGAAGCATGGAGGGAAGATCTCAGTGAGAGCGACTGGAAAGCGAAGGAACAAAGGCATTGGCTTAGAAATCCCTGCGACGTATATTTTTCCTCACAAGAAACCGTCCAAAATAAGGAAATTAACTGAGCTGATAAAAGATAAAGAGGACAAAACGACTGTATAGATCAATACCAGTCATGTACGGTGGCCCATTAGGGACACCAGATCTCCAAGGAAAACAACGCCTGCTCCGTACAAATATAACATTTCTCTGTACAAATGGGAAACTTTTCCGTAGAAGTAGAGCTACTCCGTAGAAACATAGTTTCTCCCTAGAAATAGGGCTGTTGCGTAGAACTAGAGCTTCTCCGTAGAAATAGAGCTGTTGCGTAGAACTAGAGCTTCTCCGTAGAAAATATAGAGCCTCTCCGTAGAAAATATAGACGGCTTCTCCGTAGAAAATATAGACGGCTTCTCCGTAGAAAATATAGAGCTGCTCCGTGCGACCTCTATAAAGTGTTTGGGCTTCCTGTGGTTTCCAGTCCTTTCCGTGATGCAAAATGGCGGCGACGACGGCATGCAACCTTTTGTACTCCCTGTTAAGGGCACCCAACGAGTACTTTTTGAAATTCGTTTGAAATCAGTTGTCTGCAGCTCATCTAGCCATTTTAAGGCGCCTACTATGTCTTTTGACGTATTCTAGAAAGCTATTAGCTGTTCGGAATTTCTAGGTGGAAATCGCGTCAACCGAAAATACTATGGCAAAATATTACCGGCCTACGAATGTTAGTAGCCCAGAACATAAATAAGAATCTTCTAGCTCAAGTAACTTCATGTTGCAAAGTTTTGTGGAGGTACGATTTTTTTAGGGATTCTTTTTCCTTTAGGCAATTCTTTTAGGTGACCTCTATTTGTTAAAGGTTTATTCTTTCGGATTTTAGATGTCAGAATTTCTTAGGGAATGAAAATGTGTTCTCGAAAACTTTAGGTGACCGCTTCACTAATGATTTGTGATAATATGTGGTGTTTTTTTTCATTCCAACCAATTTTTTTTAGGATCGTTCTGACTATATTGATCAGACAAATTGGGACGTACGAATATTTTAGGGGAAACCTTTTAGTCTCCCTTTTCTTCTATAATTTTCTAGGGATTGAAAACAAACGTTCTAGCCAGTATTAACAAATGGCTACTTGGAAATTGACCAAAATTACCTGTAGAGAAACTGAGATATGGGTCATTTGACCATGTACAATGATGATAGTGACAATGGAAATGGTACTGGTGATGGTATTAATGCAAAACAATATTGATGTTGATGACAGTACGGCTAATAATGACAATAAGAATTGCAACAATGACTACCTAATTGTTTTTAAATCACCTAACTTTAGTTTTCAAACTTTGTACAATTATTTTAATTTCCATAATTTATAATTGAAGTGAATATTAATCTAGATATTCAGAATCAGCTGATCAGGTTGGAGTCTGGCAGGGTACAGCCTACTTTTAGTTGAGCAATACTGTAAAATTATCATCAGGCTGGATATAGCCAATGGGTTAGGCCTTGTATGTCTCGGTAGTAACTATTTTGTAAACCAACTATCTCGTGCTTTAGGGGAGCAGCCAAACTAACAATATACCATCCAGCTTTTGTATCACTATTAATATTATATTTCAATCATGTAAATAATTGTAACATATTAAAATATATTGTAATAATAATTTATATTATGTTAATAAATACTGCCAGACCCCAACACTGTCTCAGTTGTCTGTTTTGGTATATTACAACATTTTGTACAATATATTTTCTTCTGCCATAATCATTGCAATGATGCAACTATGCTTTTTTATAACCTACATGTAGCTGCTAGCTGGATGGGTACTCCAGCATCATTTACATCCTTTTTATCAATTTATTATAATTAATATTATTTCTTTCCCAAGCCAAGCCACGGAAATTATGGAGGATAGCTTGATTTGAATTTATTCACAGATAGAGCAGATTTTTTTAACCCTGTTTAATAAAATCGAATAGACCTAACAGTCAGGTTACTGGTAAGTAAAATCAGTCCAAAATCCAAAATATTATTATTATAAGTAATGGCATGGCATAAGGTAAATTAGTTATCAAATTTCCCCCGAGAGCTGAGGGAGGATTTATGGCTGAGGGGAATTAGAGAGAATTTGCATAAATCCTCCCAAGGGTCAAGGGGAAATTTAATCACCAGCTAATTTCATGCTATTACTTCGTAATACTATTATCACTGACTAATGAAACTAATCTCAGAGGACTTTAGTTTTTCTCTGCCTAAACTAGTTACCATAGTTGAGTTTTTTTAACGTTTTGTTATGATTGATAGAGCACCATTGGTTGAACTGGACCCTGCAAGTGTGTTGATTTTGTGAAGAATAAATAAAATGTCAAGTAAAATGTAAAAATAAAATGTAATATGTGGCTGACTAAATATTCCAGGAGCACGCATAGAGTTTCATCATGTCATGTTTGTGGTTTTAAGTATAATTATCTCACATGTATGGAAGAAGCGGGTTTGACAAATGAAGAGAAGACCTTTCTTGAGCCATAAAATAGGTGGGTACAGGGTTGACAGGCATTCATGCACTCTGCTAGGGACTAATTTTTATAATGACATGCCATAACCCTCATCAGCATGCATGCCCTTCTAATTTTCATTCTTGCATGTCAACGAGAGAAAATTAGAACAAGTATCCATGCTGATGAGGGAATTTAGAGTTTAAATGTCACTGAACAAAGAAAGAAAGCTGAGGTGTTCGTGGTATTACTAAGAAAATCACACATGAAAATCCCAGATTAACTAATAAATAAACCTTCATTTCATACCAGAAATTTGACAGTGATAAATACCATTGCATAACACCCATGACCATTCTAATAAAACCTACCAAAATATTTCCCTTTGATTCAGTACAAATACATGTGATATATAATATATTTTACATAAAAAATATTATTCACACATTAAAACTTTAATATGATGGTCATGACACTTTCAAAATTAGTGCCAATTTATTATTAGTGGTGTGCAAAGTACACAAGTCTTATTCGTAAAATGAAAAATAACGATCAACGTGAAAATAGTCCCATGTGCATTAAAAATTATCAAAATATAATAATAGAGGTTGGCTGGTGCACCTGTATAGCGATGTTTCGTGTTGATAAACATTGCAATTGTTATGCTAATGTACCAACCATGATTTGTAAAGCCCGCTTTGTCTTAGGAACCAATGGATCTCTGGTTGGCACATTAATTAATGTCAATAGATGACGACACACGAAACATCGCTATATATATTTATTGAGAACAATAACTTAACATGTTCCATTCGCCCTGCTAGGTGAGGTTTCTCTCTTCTTATTTTACCTGTAGAGACCGCTGCTAGCTGTGAGTCTGAAGGAACCTGTGACACTTTAACCGAAGAAGTATTACTTGTTTTTTTCCTCACTCTACCTCTGGATATTTATCGAAGTCTGAAGTGTGGGTCGACATGTCCGCGTATTTTCAAACTCCATCGCTTTCTGAGCTGTTTATTGGAATCAAATATGTGAAAAGAATCCCTAGATCTTCTTTTCTGGCTATTATTTGTACAATTGGAATTACAGAAGTGGAGATGAAGTAGCTTTTTCATCTAAACTCGCGACCAACAACAGAGCAAATAGTAAGCGCTACGTAACCGACAACCCGGAAGCCTCGCTTTCAATCCAAGATGGCCGAAGTGCGATAATAGCGAATTGCTACGGAGAAGCTCTATATTTTCTACGGAGCCGCTCTATATTTTCTACGGAGAAGTTATATATTTTCTACGCAACAGCTCTACTTCTACGGAGAAGCTCTATTTCTACGGAGAAGCTCTACTTCTACGGAGAAGCTCTATTTCTACGGAGAAGCTCTACTTCTACGCAACAGCCCTATTTCTACGGACAAGCTCTATTTCTACGGAGAAGCTCTACTTCTACGCAACAGCCCTATTTCTACGGAGTACCTCTACTTCTACGGAAATGTTTCCCTTTTGTACAAAGAAATGTTATGATTTGTACGGAGCAGGCGTTGTTTTCCTTGGAGATCTGGTGTCCCTAATGGGCCACCGTAGTCATGTAATCCCTACCAGTCATGTAAACTGTTGACAGAAACATAACAGTCTTGGAAAACAATGAAACTAAACTGGATTAAGTGAATACAGTATCACATCCGTTGAAATGCTTGGCATTCCATTTTAGTAGCACCATAATTGATTTTATCGTTATATCGAGTTCATTTTCGCGTTTGGGCCGCTAGATTATCGAGAATATCGTTATATCCGATATCGTTAAATCGGGTGAATGTCACATACATTTACTGTAACGTTTGCCGGGCTGAAAAATGTTGATCGTTAAATCGGGATTATCGTTACATCGGGTATCGTTATATCGGGTATCGTTTGCTGGGTATCGTTTGCTGGTTGGCTGAGTACACATGGGATCATTAAAAAAAGTAATTGTGCAGGTAATTGGAAGGTATAATTTCTTATAATAATAGATATATGCTTACAACATTTTCTGGAATATTAATGGTAGGTATCTGTACAATGTATGAGCAGGGTGATTTTAAATAAACGCCAGGGACATTTATTTGAGACCCTGCTTTTTATTGAAGACCTAGCCTGGAAGTGATTGTGTCAATACATGTCCCAATTTACAAGTACTTGATACACTAGTTTAATTTAGACTGTTCCATTCTACCGATTTTTCAGCACTTGGTCGCATTCTATCAACTAACTAGCTGTAGCATGGTTATAAGTGGCCCACCCTTGGATGCTTGCACAGAAATACGTGACCCCCTCTCTGCATTTATAGAAGTTGAGGTCTCATTCACTAGTTAGCCCCAGACTATTAAGCCGCTAGAGATGTGTTTACGTCGTTAGTGGTTATTTTATGTTTGCATATGGCCTCGCGCACGATGTTGGTGATCACCTTTTCACATTTTACAGTCTAACGCTAGATTTAGTGTCATAATTTCACTATGCTTTAATGTTGAAGCTTGATTTTTCACAGGAAGATGATGTAGTTCATGTGCACCAAGAGGAGTGAAAATCGTTTTCTGAAGTTTCGAAACGATTTTTAAAATCACTTTTTTTCTATAGCATACCACTTAATTTTAGCTGTTTTTGACCTATTTTTCATGCCGATAGAAAAACTTAGAAGTCACTCACCTTCGAAACGAGCCCCAACATCCGACAAAAGGTTATACATTTGTGATGCACATTAACTATAGTTTCATTTGCACTTCGTATTTTTTGTGGTTTGTTGATGGTTTTACATACACAATCCATTTTATAGCGTTAGACTGCCATTTTAAATGCACAAAATTGCCAGATTCGCGTATCGTGCCCTCGGGGCTCGATGTTCGGATCGAGCATAGAGGCACGATTATCGAGCCTTCAAAGTTCTAGATCGGGCCTTTTACGTTAGGCTCGATGAGGGCACCATTAGGGCTCTATAAAGGCACGATAATATTCAGGCAAAGGCTCGATGAAGGCACGATCCAAAGCTCGATGAAGGCACAATGCCAGGCTCATAACATTTTGCATAATGTCACTACATACCCTGGGTTCCAGAGGTTAAATGTTTTGCCTTTTGTTGGTAAAATCGGTGAGCGCCTTCCGTGCGCTCACCGAATTTACCGACAAAAGGCAAAACATTTAACTTCTGGAATCCAGGGTAGTCACTACACTGAGTTCATTGCACATACCAACTCGGCTCAACTTAATTTAAGCTATGATTTTCAGGCGAGACTACAAGAATGGCTTTTCTAAAGTGAGAGAAATACCAAAAAGCACCCAAAATGCATAATAGAACTCAAGTTGAAGCAGTCAGGTTTTAATCTGCGAGCCATACTATTAAAAACTGTAAGCTTTGAGTATATAGCTTCGAAGAAAGAAATGTTGCTCAGATTGACCATACGTACATGTACATCTATCAGCCAAGGAATTAGTTCCTATTTTCATTTCTTTCTTATGTACAAATAATTATATAGTTTCTTCATTTTGGATGCACCATTTGACAAGTATACTTGAGAAATTTTTGATGAGGTAAAATATGGCAAAGTTTCGAGTGGTGCAATGTATTGTTTTTAAGAGAGTAATTCACTCTGTGTAACCGAAATCAGTTTCTAGAATAATCGTGTTTTTTTCAACTGATCCACTTAATCTTTACAATCCTATATCAGGACATTGAAATGGTATAATAAATTATCTCTTTATTATATGGCAGCTTCGTGGGCAGGCAAGACTCCAAGGGGACTCTGAATGCTGCAATCTGAATGGTTGCTCAGCGGGCAAAATTTTTCATCTTGACCACTCAAGATTTTCCTAATTCCTTCCAAGGTTCACAACCATTCGTAAACAAATGGCGATAAAACCCATACATTTTGAAAGAAAAAAACGAAACTAAATAACTTGTCACATGAAGGCAAATACTAATTTAAAGTATATTTCTAATTTCCGGTTTTCGGCTAAAATTCAACTTTATAGAGCAAACTAAAGAAGCTTTCCGACTCTCGCAAGTTCGATGAAAATGACTGCAGCAAAACTGAATGAATAGAACGCTAGAAGCTGGATTAGTGGATAAATAACTTTTTATATGTAGCTGTCAAATTAAATACACAAAAGCTGAAATTGCTGTACATGCAGACTTCCAAAAACACAATGAAAAGTTCAACTACCTCAACGCTTCTAAAATCGCAGTACAAACAAATTATTCCGGCAACACGCGTAAACTAACTTATAATTAGCACACAGTTTCATCAAAGAAATCAGATTGTTTTATTACATTTGGGTTGAGAAATTCAGCATTTACATTTGGTATAAACTGGCATATAACACGAGAGTGTTTACTAGTTAGTACTTACAAGTTTGTTCGTATTCTTCTACAGCTCATTTTGTTAAGTTTTTCAGCTTATCGTATCGCCACTCAACTCTAGTGATTTCAACGTGCCTGTTTTCAACTTTCAAATATTCCACAAATATGCACATGTTTGTCTCCAGATAATGCCATTCGGGTTCTTGGTAAAGTTGTCATTGAAACTCAGTGCATCTGAAGTGAAGTACAGGTCAGTTTTCATCCATAAAAAGTATTTTTGATGTCGAAAAAAAAAACTGTTGTGAACACCACGAGTTCAACTTCAAGTATAACTCGTCGGGTCTCGGTCTAATTTTAGCTTAATTTCTATTCGCTGTTCAGTTTACCGCGAAGTGGGTTCCTGGCCGGCGCGTCAAAAAGTGTGTTTTTAGCACTATTTTCGCCATATAATAAAAACCTTATTAACCAAGCTTTTCCAAATTCGATAAAACCCATACATTTTGCACAGGGAGTCCCTAACCGATAGTAGAATATTGGAAGATTGGATCGAAACGTTGGTTTTGATGCGTGTGGGTTGCCTGTGGTTTATTTGCGGCGCGAGAGTGGTTGTGAATTTATCGTAGTCTGTTTGTTTTTATCCCAAAATTGTTCATTCGCAGCCTAAAATTCGGACAATAAAGTTATCTGGCTGTGAAATGAACCAGCTAAATGTGTAGCTTATTTATTATTCTGTAGTTTTCATTAGTTTTAAGACACCGGATAATGTTTTGAGCGAGATTTAAGCGTTTCAGTTCACAGATACCTGTTCGCTGATTTTCGCTATTTGATCCAAAATTGTACTTTCTCATCCGAAAAATGGACAATAAAGTTATCTAGCTGTAAAACAAACCCTCTAAATGTGTAGCTTATTTATTATTCTGTAGCCTGTATTAGTTTGAAGACATTGGAGAACGTTTTGAACGAGATTTTAGTGTTTGAGTTCACTGACACCAGTTCGCTCATTTTCACTACTGTATAAGTATTAGAAAGGGAAGACACGGTGCGCCGAGGTTTTTACTTTTTGACTGCAACGTATAACGCCACGGGGAGCGACAGGACATGCCTTACCATATCCTCGAAGGGAGATACGTCACGCGACATTTTTCGTGACTCATAACGACTCAAACCCTTAGTAACCCCGAAGGGATTTATTTGTCAAACTAAATGTTCCTGGTACCTCCCCTACTGAGTCGTTTTTTTGGTCAACAACGTTGCAGCGAAAGAGTAAACACCTCGGCTCACGAAAACGAAAATGAAATGTGTTCAAATGTTGTCTTAAACTATAAGGCTTGCCAAAAAAAGTCACAGCAGGAGTGAGAAAATACTTAAACAACTCACATATGTGAATTAAATTAGAGATTATGAAATTTGCAAAGGACTTCTGGTCGGTTTTCTGAACGCTGTGTCTCCCCTTTCAATACTTTAAAGCAAGGCGATCGGCAGCCAAAATTAGCGAACAGGTATCGGTGAACTCAAACGCTTAAATCTCGCTCAAAACATTATCCGGTGTCTTAAAACTAATGCAAACTCATCGGGTAGAATCTCATTGTTTTAGGCGACATCGACTCTCGACCGCTAATGAGAAGAGAGATATGAATAATTATGATACGCCTTATTAGATATTCAGCCAAGCGCTTGTGATTGGCTGCTAGGGAACCCTTCCGGGAATACCTCATTCCCATGCTGGCTCTTGGACCTGTCAATTACTGTCATCTATCTTGTCATGGGACTAACTGAAATCCCAAAGCTCGTTAAGAGATTTCAATAGACCTTGGGTAAATAGCTAAATCGGTAAAAGTAAAAGATCACCGCAAAATCAATTTGCCGTGGCGACTTGGATAGCCTTCACCGCAGCTCTTCTTAGTGGGGATGTAGGTAGGAGAGAACTCCTAAGAAGAGCGGGGGATAAGTGTTGCCGCGCGAAGTTTGCAAACCTATTTCGTTTGGGTTCGACGTTTGACTTATGTCAAAATTAAAATGAAGTATCATATATGTCTGCATTTAGAGCTTATTCGAAAAGCCTAAGTGAAATTTAGAAAGCTTTATTTTAGTGCCATAGTTGTGAAACTAGTTAAATAAAAGTGAACCTCAGCATTGTTCGCACGAGCTATCCGAGCGAAAGATTTCAAACTCCATACAAGATAGTAAAAGTTTTTTTAACTCTTGAAACTAGCTGCATCGGCGCCGCGAGCAAACGATTTTGAACTCTAGAGAGAAGCTACACGCCACCGCGCACTGTTTGCTTGCTTTGCCTCCCTTGCAGTCGCTATCGAGTTGAAATGATTCGTAAGATTGGTGTTTATACGGCACGAGAGCGTATTTCTTTCACTAAAGACTTTGCTCTTTTATGGCTTTCGGCGTTCGCCGTGGTAGTCGCAAATCTTTGAAATGAGCAATCCCAAAATTAAATAATGGCTTGCCTGCCTCTTTTGTTTAGCTTCTTTGAAAACAAATTAAATGAAGTAGAGCTTTTCTTGTGAGGTTACAATTTCTAGAGGAGGATTAAAAGTCGGGTTTCAGCACAATGGCTCGCCTGCCGCTTTTGATTTCTTTGACAATTTAGTCGCCGGCGTGCCTTTGTCTAATGGGTTTTAGATCCATGCGTTTGCATGTTAATTGAGGTTACAATTCCCAGCGCCACATGGAAAATTCAATAGGTAATTAGCGGCATTGTGCCCAGTAGAGAGGAGGCGGAGTTACAGCAGTTCAAACGAGCGGCCGCGAATCGCTTGGAACCCAAATATGGCGAGCGCAGTCCAGTCAATAACATGGCTTCTAGAAAAGTTCACTGTGATATGAAACATTATCAACGGAACTCTGCCAAAATATAGACATGGTTTACTGAGACATTAAACAAACTTTTGCCGTTTGTAGCATAAAAATCGAGCGAGATTTGGACGAGAAAATCAAGCTGAAGTCACTGGAATAGCTTTTTCTCATACAAATAAATCTTGAAAACACGGACTTTCGTTGTCGAATGGATATGATTTGCTTTTACCGGAAAGTTCAATTATTGCGCGCAAATTGTTTATTATAATGTCGTCTTTAAAATGCCGTGTGTAGCATACGTATAACGCCAGTAAATTTGACGAAATTTGAGGATTCACTGACACTACTTCAGCTTTTGGGGCTGTTTTCTTTGTTACAATTGACACTCGCTTTCGAATTTGCCGCTGGCAGCTAATTAAAGTGGTATAATAAGACCCGGATGTGTCGCGTCATTCTGCCCGATGTACAGAATAATAAATAAGCTACATATTTAGCTGGTTCATTTCACAGCCAGATAACTTTATTATCCGAATTTTAGGCTGCGAATGAACAATTTTGGGATAAAAACAAACAGACTACGATAAATTCACAACCACTCTTGCGCGGCAAATAAACCACAGGCAACCCACACGCATCAAAACTAACGTTTCGATCCAATCTTCCAATATTCTACTATCGGTTAGGGACTCCCTGTGACATTTTGAAAGAAACTAAAAACTTGCAGCAAAAACGAATGAATTGATGCCAGGCTCGATGTAGGCACGATCCAAAGCTCGATGCAGGCACGATGCCAGGCTCGATGTCAGGCTCGATGAAGGCACGATCCAAAATCATTCCAGGCTCGATCTAGGCTCCATGAAGGCACGACAGATGCACGATGAAAGGAATGCAGGCTCGATATTCGAGCATCGTGCATCAGCCATCGTGCATCGAGCGTTCCAGGAAGGCTCGATGCACGATGTATAACGCACGATGTACGTTGTGATGTTTTTGTTACGCGAGTGATCACTAACACCGTGCGCGAGGCCATAACTGGACACATCAATACAAAAGCAATGTTTACTGAAAATCCGGTTAGCTGATGAAGAAGGTATTTTTCTTAATTGGGGACAAAATTGTGTCCTTTTGATTGCTTGATAAACACTTGCACAACTTTGTTACTCAGGAGGCCAAAGGCCTTGCACAAGTAATAACTTAAGTCAAACAAGTTTCGTCTGTTCATTTTGTTTGATATTTGATACTTAAACCCAGTTTTCCCATAAGATAGAATGCACATTACAATGTATTCCACTTTTTTGTCAAAAACATGTTTGCCCTCTGAGTCTATATTATTAACAACTAATCGCATGGGTCTTCGTAAACGTAATGATTAATTTCACTTGTGTCTTCAAAGTTGATAAAATTGCTCTAACGCGTTCTGGTAAGAAGCCATATCAATGTCAGCAAGTGTTTTAACAGTAAGAATAGCTTGTGACAGCTACAACTAGTCTTTCTTAATTTTAGCAACCTTTAGTAGAGCAGTTTTCACTTGACTATCCTAAAACTAAACGCAAAGTAATCACTTCAATTCTGCTTAGAATGTTGCAAGTTAAATGCAAAGTAATCGTTGATTACTTTGGACAGTCAAGAGAAACCGCTCTATAAATATTTTTTTATATCGTTCAAACATTTTGTTGATACATTCTCAGCGATTTAAAATTAATTTATCAATCAAAATTACTTGAAATCTGTTAGTTAAAATAGTTTCCAAAATAATTTGTAGTTAGTATTTGTTTGTGTATTAACTAGAATTTAATTAGACTTGTCTGTTATTGTAACCACTAAACGAGTGAGTTGGTTCCTACCTAAATTATTTTTCTTCAAGCAATATTACGAAGCGGACTCTTGTGATTAATGAATCTATTTTGTGCATGCATGCACCCTGCTGATGCCATGCATCAGTGCAGATGTGCCATAATTCACATACATGCACCCTGCTGCATGTATGCACATGCATGCAGCCAGTGCATGCATGATGTATGCAATGCATGCACATGGGAGAATTTTCGTTCACACAACCTCCTCCATGTATACACATGCATGACCTCCTGCATGCATGCATGCATGCATAATGCATGCATGCATGCATAATGCATGCAATGTATGCACATGGGGCCAATTTTCATGCAACATGCATGCATGCATGCGACATGCATGTACTCATGTATGCCACATGCAGGCATACATGCCTGCATGTCGCATGCATGCACATTTTGGAAGGGAAATAGGATAAAAAACATGGATAAAAAACATGGCTTAAGGAAGGAACTAAACATGACTTTTGCATGGAGGGAATATCGTTTTTTATATAATATACAAGGCCAAATTACCTATTATAAGAATTCAAACAAGATATCTGACATAACTTTTCTTTAGCCGCTTCATACAAAATGATCTGAGGTTAACTCTGACTACAGCTTTAATTTTGTCAAATTCATCTTTATTCGCATCAACTTAAAGATTAAATTACTTGCCCATTTTTAAACGAATTAACCAAAAGACTGAAATAAAAACTAGGGACTGGCGAAGTAAAGTCTAAAGCAAATATAAAATGACCTCTCGCGAGGATGAAGAATCAGATGTTGAGCCAATAAGACGCGGGAATGCAAACCTATTTGCGGCCCACCAAATCGTTTTCCGTGTGCCATTCGCCCAGTGATAATATACCTTATCACTTAAGGGGCATGATTACTAGATTCTGATTGGCTTACGAGCAGGGCATTTTTTGTTAAGCAAGGGCCTGATTACTGGCGTGTGATTGGACGTTGGTTGCTTAGCAACATGTTTTTCTCTGGTCAAAGCAGATAATTTTCAGCAAGTATGCACGTCAGTCTGCTCTATAAAGCAAACTAATAATGATTTTACAACCATTTCATGACAACAGAAAGTTCACAGGTCAACTAATCTGTTAAGTGTTATTTTACAAATTTCTAAATGATATTTTGAGTGAATACTGTAGTATTCGGTTGTTGTGTATTTTGTCACTGCAAAATTGACTCCTTATCCTTGATTTTGACGTTTCTTTGTTTGACAAAATAAGTCCAAAAGCTTCTCATTCCCGCTTTAAACCTCTGTAATTACAAATTATAGTTATCAAGTTAAAAAAAATCGAGAAGTTTCAAAGAATTTCATTCAAAACACTGCGTTTTTCTGTCGAGTTTTCACACTACGCGTTCAATGCACTCGGATAATTCTCGCCGGTTTGTAAAAACTATAACATTTGCGAATAATCTATTAAAGACAAATAGAACATGCATTGTTGTATTTTGTCTACTCGTTTACCGTTATAATCAGAAAATTGAATACAGAGCAAGGCGAGTTGGACTATTATTATTAAAGTTTGAAAGTGTCATGTTGAATCGGTGTTCCATTGGCATTGAGTACACATCCATAGATATAGATGTCTTTTGCTCTGAAAAAAAAATCTATATAGGATAAACAAGTAATCGCATGGGACCTAGAAAATTAAGGATTAATCACTTGTGTTTTCAAACTTTTCACCAAATTGGTGAAAAGTGTGAAAACACAACTGATTAATCCTTAATTATCTCGGCCCCATGCGATTACATATACTAATGGCTGAGAGCAGACCAATTTCCGGTTAATTCAGTGCAAAGTTGCAATTCAGTGCAGGAAGTTACCATAGCAAAAAAAATGTTTTTAGAAATTCGGTTTCCTGAGTGATTCAAATAAACAGACCCGGTTGTTTTGCTTACACTTGTATGGTTCCTTGGCTACATCCACCGCCTTTTCTGTCGTTATTCATTAGTCAAGAAATGTTTTTTAGGTAAATGATTAACAAAGAATCATGTTTTTTTGTGTGGTCCGTATTAACGATAAATACCGCTCGTAATATTTCAAAATTTTCAAATTACACTCAATCATGAAATGTTGAAATATACGGTATGTATCGTTAATTGCACCAAATACCAGACTTTTACATGTACTAATTCGCTCCCCTCAATGTTGGTCCAGTACAGTACATGTGATGTGTCCTCAGGGAATTTAGCGCTTTGTGATGGGGTTCTAGACATTTATGCATTTTTCCACGGGATAAAGAGAAAATTTATCAAGAGCTTATGCATATGCAACGTCGGTGTGATGTGTACAATGGGAAACATTTAGGGAAGCGAATTAGGTCTATTGTTTTTAGCTTTTTAATATTAGATTATTTCTAGCCTCGAAGATGAGCAAACATGTTTCATACTTAATAACTCAGGAAATTGATTGAATAACTTACCGAATCAAACCCTGTCACTGCCTTCTTGAAAGAGTCGGTCATCATGAACCTCGTAACACCTCTGTTTCCATGGACAACAATAACAAGTAACACCAAGAACAAGGTGAACAAGGTGATCTCAACCAAGGCTTGTAACAGTTTAAGCTCTTTAATTTTACGACTCCGCAGTATTTGAAGTTTCTTTGGAGATGGCTTCGATGGAAGTCCGTTACCATATGATTCTATCTTGTTTTCAGTTTCCATTGCAGTTGCTCTCACTTCTTCATGCTCGTCTGGACGCTTGAAAATCAGAGACAATACTGTAACAAGTACTATTACTTTAATTGGCTGCATAAGTATTACATCTTGAAAAAAAGATATCATGATTGACACGAGCCACTGGTTAGCGGTATCAGCGCCCCACATTAAACTGTAGAAGACAACGAAGACCGAAGACACTGTTGCAGAAAGTATACAAATAGTCCAACCGATGTAGAGGAAAAAGTGTGGCAGACATCCTGAGGATCTAGCTTTACTTGCCACAGTATCTGGCTTAGAGTTTGTATCGGTTGGCCTAATATTTCGGAATATAAGAACAAGAATGACATTAACTGGAAGTGCTATCAATGCACTTTGCATCCCAATCTTACATTCTGTCCAACTGATTTTAAGTTGACCAATTTGAACAGCATTGTCGGGCTCCACTCCAAACCGATAGAACATGGCGTTTGTCACCATGGCAGCGAATAATATTGACAGGCAGCACGATAGGCGCTGACAACGCGTAAATGGGTTATGTGGCGGTCGACAGAAAAGAGAAACCCATAAATGGCTTTCACCCAATCGTTTGGACATTCTTGAATGGAACAAGTTGTTAAAATCTAGTTTCTCACTTTCTTTCGTGACCTCCAGGGAACATTCCACCTCGTGGGTTCCTTTATGAATTGCAAGCCACTGATTCGCAACAAAATGAGACTTTGCTTCAGTTTGTAAGTCAATAACGAAGATATCCGCAAGAAACCACGACGGATTGTTTCCACTGTTGTCGTGCCAGACCTGTATTTTGTACAAAGGTCCAAGAGATGCTGGTAATGTTAGTAGGAAATTATTTACACTGCTACGTGCAAAGAATTCCTTCTCACAATAACGATTTGTTAGAAGAATAGTTTCAGTGTTTTTATCCATGCCATACAGTATAAAGTGAACGTTTGATGTTGTTCCACTGCCATACCACATTCCTGTTTGTATCGACAACTTGTACTTGTAGCCTTCAGTATTCATGCTGTGCGGTAGGACACTGACGATTATCTGAAATGATTTTACAACGATGAAGTTAATACAAACAAGAATACAAAGGTACCGTATTTACTCGAATCATCCGCCGGCCGGGGCGATTGTGTAATTCCTATGTATCGGACCCGCAAATAGGGCGATTATTCAAATAAGGTGAATATTTGAGAGGGATGCGCGATTATTTCAATGTTTGGTATCGTTAAGGGGTTACGTCACGGTAAGTAGAAGAAATCGCATAAATGCGAGTGTTATACGTGATTTATGGGCACTGAGTGATATTTTGAAAGTTCTGATAATTGCATGAGCATTTATGTGTAAATCAATTGCGTAAAATAACATATACATGTAGAAGAATATGCCACAATAGCTATACACCTCGCGAAGCATAACGGTCGACATATTTAATCATGTAGTATATTACTCTATTTCAGCGTAATCCTCGAGTTAACTAAAAGTGGAAGTGGTGTGCTATTATTCGAGCAGGACGATAATTTCAAACAGTTTCGAGGAAATTCGGCATTCGAAATGCTCTTGTCATAATCCATGCAGATTTAATTACATCAATATGATAGGTTTTATATGAGGTTTCCCTCGTTGTGACTTAAGAGAACTAATCATTAGAAATTTCGTAAACTATATGTAATGTTGCCTATCCCTTTTTAAAATATCAGTAAAGGCACGCATATATAGTGCCCTCCTTTGCACCTACGTCCACATTGTCAGAAATACATCCCACGCGTGCGCACTCGACACCTACGTCCGTCCATAAGTTGATTGACGCGTCGCACGACGCTTTTACCACTTCTTCAGCGCACATCTATCAAGGTTATAGTGTGAAATCTTAAAATGACCTCGCGACATGATTGTTAGCCGTTTCGATTCCTATATGAAACATGTCTGAGTCTGGGATGACATGATAATATTCATTAATTTATTTTCAGAACATGCATGGGTCTGAATAAATAGTGTGCGACTCTCTACCTTGTTTCTGTCGTTCTTGTCAGCTCTTCTTGCAACCATAAGTCCCAGAAAGTATAAAAACCACAAGACACATACAGTTGATAGGACGACGAAGTTACCAGTTTCTCCAAGGCGAGTAAATTCCAGAAAGACTTTATTGAAGTCGATGGGATTTGGTGCAACGAAGAAATCTCCTCCAAAGACTGACAGATGATTGCATAGGCAGTGAAGTTGACTAGGAGTTGAGTCCAGAGCCACCTGATCAATAAATAAAGAACATTTGTGTTTCTATGTTTCCTTCAACAACTGTCGATGTAAACAGAGAGATTTAAGAATGCTTTTGTAAATAGATAATATTTTTAAATATGGGTTAGCTTTAATTTTTAAATAAGTTTATACCACTTGTAAATACATAATATTTTTTAAGCCTTAGCTGTAGATTTGTTTGTAACACTTGATTTGTTTTTAATTAAGTGAAATATATACATTATTATTACTATTATATCAATAGAACTCCCACCAGTTCAGGTCAGTATTTTGTTTTTCTCGAAGTATTTGTCTTGCTTTCCTTGTTTGTCGTTTCATTTCTGCAGCCTAACAGCTTAAATTTGCTCATCGCTTGAAATTTGCCGGCTTTATGATGAACTATTTTTTAATTTCTAAAGCCAAATTCTCTCGCGCTCTGATTGGCTACTCAAACTCGGAATATCAAGCACAATTGGTATCGCGCGTAAACAATTCACTTGTTAATGGTTTTTTTCAACTCGCCGAACAAATTTGAGGCTGCGTTTTTCACTCGTGGGGTATATACTAAAACAATTATTCCGCTTAGTGTCGGTAACTAGCCGTCCGTTATCTTAACCTCGCCACTACTGCCGGGTAACATGAATATACACCACCAATCACCTCCACTTCGTAGAATTAACAAATATATTCCATTCTGCCGTGTGTCTGTCCTCGAATCGTTGCACATGACGTCACAACGTGAAGAGAACAATACTGATATTCTCTACACGTTTTGGCATCATCTGTGCGTCAAAAAGAAAACAGACGCAGGGAAGAATGGAATATATTTGTTTTTTTAAATAATCGCAATTTTTTTAAAAACTACGGGCGCCAATTCCATGTGTGTGTCCTCTAACAACACACGTCTCTTGACCAATCGGAGCGTACACTAATTATTATATAATAATTGTTAACGTGTCGAAGCTAATCATGTAAATACATGATCCTTACCCTACACCCTGTCGTCGTCCAATTTTCTTTTTCCTCAGACCAATAGACACACGCTGATATCGATACCTCCAATGTATAATTTACATCAGTCGTCACATTGTAAACGGGCACAATAACTTTTGGTATAAAAGGAGGAGTTGTAGGAGGGTCTTTCACGCCAACACATGATCGCTTCACTCTTCCATTATGACCTAAACATGATCTTTTCTCACGGATTCGCCTTTTAACCTGCGTTAATTCCTTGTTCTTAACTTTAACACTATCAGATTTGACTTCATTACTAGAGGGAGAGTACCTTATTCCGATATAATGACGACCCGTAGCACCCGTAACTGTACTTGAAATACTGAAGGTGTAGGGGTTAATGCCGCATTTAGTTCTGTTGCCCACCTTCATGGGATGCTTGCAAGCGGAGTTATCAGGAACTTTGGTGGAAAAGGTATTTTTCATCACTGTTGGTCGTACTTTAGAGCTGACATAAATCTCTAGTATTCTCCCCAGCTCAGGTTTTATAGTTAAAGTAGCGACTTGTGCATCGGAGACAATATAGAATGAGTGGTATTGCACGGACGCTGAGTCATTGGAAGGTTTCACAAAGTAAGGAATTGTTGATTTGTTGCTGGCGCTTTTAAATGGCTCAGATCTTTTGGTGGGAATAATAAGAACAACTGGTTCTTTGAGGTTTGAGATATGCAATTTTTTCTTGTTGTTTGTTCTAATTACGATGTCGAGGACAGATGTTTTGACGTTTGTGGCTGTTCGGTCCCACCTGAATGGATTTTCAGCGTGAGTTATCATCTGAAGAATAAAAAAAAGGAAGAATAAATTCGTAGTTGCAACATCTATTTGGACGGTACGCGGTTTCGCTAAAAGCTGATCCCGCAGCCCGCAGTTTATTGCATTAATAATATTTACAAAAACACTCAATTCTGATTGGCTGAGCATAGACATGTTAATCACGAACAGCAGTAAATTAAGTAATGATCCAGCTGAGAACTATTATAAAATAATAGTAGAATCCATCATTGTTATGTGGCAATGAGCCTCCTTCACATACGATTTAACTTGAATTTGCTTTAGGTGTCTTAACAGTCCAAACTACATCTCGAAAATAGTATGTTTTATGCTATTGGCTCTTTTTTCTGTGAAAACCCAGAGAAGCCTCCATCCAGCCAATCGGATATAGAGAAAACAAAAGATTTTTCAATCGCAAATTTGAGAACTTTTCCCACACACGATATTCTTCGAAATGAAACCATAGTTCGGTTGATCAAAAATAAATTCAAACCACAAAAAAATATCGAATGAAAATGCATTATTTCGATGGGTTTCTATTGAATTTATAAGTATCTACCAATGAAATTTGGAGAAAGAATAATAAAAATTAACGCCTTTTAACATTCCTTGCCGTAGAGCACTACAGTTCTTATCTGTACCATCACTTAATGCAGTGCAAACAGAGTTAATTTGATGCAAAAACTAGTTGATTCAGTTGTCCTTTTCATTTTTGCATCTAAATCATTAACTGGTAATCATTAGTGTCCAACGTTCAATTAACGATTAATAGTGCTAGTGATGTTTGAAAATTCCTCAAATATTCGAGGACTCATGTCATTTTGTTAGAATTTTCAAACATCCCTAGCACTATTAATCGTTAATTGCACTTTTACACTAATGATTACCAATAAAAAATAGTTATACGTTGTTAATACGTATGTCCACAATTTAGCCTCGTACACCATGGACTATCCGTAAGCTGGCTTGTCTCCTGCTCTGTTTCAGGGCAGGGTTTTTATACGAGAATTTGCCTCGTCTTCCTGTATGCTCAGTTTCAGTTTTCTTTATTTTACACTATTCATTTAATTATAATACAGTGGTTCAGGTATCATTACAATAATGGAATAACTAGTTATTTTAAACATAATAATGTAGATGAAGGTGTGCAGTGGTTAGAGGAGCTTAAGCTTTCGAGTTAACCACTACCACAAGGAAAATAAATAAGGCTAAGATTAGGTCGGGTTTACATGTATAATATAGACCTAAGACTACATGTAGGTCTGAATTATATGTAGCATATAATGTAAAAGAATAAGACATTATAGTTTGGACTGGATAAGATATAGTTTGATTTGTTTTAACTGAAAGAGATTTAAACTTTTGAATTCAGTAGGGATAGTTTGCCAAATTTTAGATAAAGAAATTTAAATGTAGATAAACCATAGTTAGTTCTCACATTGGGTCGACACTACTGTGTTTCAACATGTAAATCGGCCACCGATAAAATATTTTGTAAATATAATTTTAAAATCCATTCGTCAAGATATCTGCTTTGTGAATTGTCTATTCATGGACCGAACAGTACTTCTGACGTGCTTTATCTGGCAGACATTGCATGTACATTCTATGTGCTACGTTCTAGGCCTTTGCGATCTCTCGACCGACGACATTAAATGGCACAAGTGATACTATTTTCTTGGCCTGCTGACAATTTGTCGCAGAACATATTATCTGCTAATCAAGGTCACTCCGTTGGCTGATTTTTTCCTAATCACCCGATATTCGTTTTCTTGCGCACTCACGCAGTATACTAAAATGCTAAACTGACCAACTGGAGTGTCATGATCCTCTCACCTATAATACCGATGTCGCTTGGAGTTTCATTTGCAATATTTGTTATACTATTCGCATACGTAAATCGAGTCATTTGCAACGCGTTTCAATCGATGCTTCTTTTTAAAGTTAAAACATCGACAGTGTTACCTGGACGTCCACATATTCCATTGTACCATTCGTTTTACCAAATAACTCGCTAGCCGAAGGGAATTGGACTCCACTGCCGCCTTCCTGTAACGTCTTGCCATTCATTTTCTCTGGAGTCTCGCGGTACACTAGAATCGCAATATTTTTGGACTTCACAACTGTCGGACGGTCACCAGCGACTTTGAATGACAAAAGTGTGTCGGCCACTGTATTTGTCATTTCCAGGGCCATATTAATTATATTCGTTTCCTGAAAAAAAAAAAAAAAAAGGTTAAGAAAGAGTATGCCTTGGCGCCAAAGACGTACGCTACAAGACCAAGTCGAGTGCGTAACTGATGTTCTCTTCACGTCGTGACGTCATCTGTGCATCGGTAAGAGGTCTGGACAGACCCAGTACAAAATGACATCAAATAGTTATTTGTTTTATACAATGATTAGCGTACTTCTGCAACACAAAAAGAGCGTGTGCATTACCTTGTGACGTCATCTGTGCATATGTACTCAGATAGGTGAGGGCTATCGACCATTCTCTAGCTTTTCTGTACCTCGGTTGCGATAAATAATTGTATGCAACAAAATACCCAGCAAACAATATACACTTAATAGTTGCGTTTACACACAGCTGTTTTTCCGTGGTAAATAGCCATTTTATTTACGGGAAAGTTGTATCGGTGTGTGTGGCCGTAATTTCCCGAGATAACGTTCCCATGATGAATTTCCATGGATACATAAAATAGAACAAAAGAAAAACCCACGACATCTACCTACTTCATGAACAAGGTTTTTAGAATCCCCAAGATGATTAGCCAATCTCGAGCATGTATTTGACAAGAACAGGAAGTACCCCCGTGCTTTGTTAGTACTTCTCTAGTATGCTTGTCCAGTAAAATAATTTCGTGTGCTATTTCGGTCGTAGTCGAGTACAATTTCTCTGAGATCGTCGCTTTCACCACTTGGATCTCATCTATGGCTGGATTTTGTGCTTCTATGTAAGTATTAAATTGTTGAATTCATTCACCTTTAGAACCAGTGGGCCAACAGTTCGCCACGGGACAGAAAAAAATATATGTAACGGCATTCCCCTTGGTAATTCGAAACCCAGGATAAATCGACCATGTGGACAATTATCTAGGGAAATCACTTTTACCACGGTGTGTGTAACCACAACTAATGACTGGCCCCGAGGGAAACAGTGCGTTTTGTTTCCCAAGAATCTTGATGTTTCCCGAGACGCCAGTCGAGGGAAACATCGAGAGTCGAGGGAAACAACAAACTCACTGATTTCCCGAGAGGATCAGTCGTTAATACGTATTTTGTTATTTAGACATGAGTACAGGCGAGGCTACATCGTCTGATCTTCGAGAAGCTGCTTTTCTACAAAAAACGCTGCCTGCATCGCAACGGAATTTTTAGTAGCGTTTTGTTTCTTTCTTGAATCTTTTTGAAGAAGATATAGACGTTTAGGTAAACAAATATTTCTCGCCTTTAGCTAGCAAAGGCGCACGCGACACCAGCGGGCAACAATTGATGCATTGTTACCCTATGACATCATAGTTTTCAATTGTTGCTCGCGCGGGCAACAGTTTGTTTTGAGAAGCCTATTTTGAAAAACTCTCATTTGCGTATTTGATGTAATGTTTCGTATACAAGTGACCGGATTCGACGGGGATTTCAACCATCTGCATGAAGTTTCAAATGTCGAAGATGTAGCCCGAGGCATTTAGTTGAAATTCTCACGAGGATTTTGAAAGCCCTGTCGAATCCGGTGACGAGTATTCTACTACTCATTAATTATTACATTCAGGTACGGAGCTAGGAGCGTCCATCTAGTACAAAAAAAGTACGACGGCACAGACTCGTTTTGTTCTATAGAGGTCCGCAAATTGTCGAGTTCAAAGTTGAAAACAATGGCGGCCAAAGCGGAGCGAGAGATCCAATGTTGAAGTCCACAATTCGTCATTATTCGACCCCATAACGTTTTCCAATGAAAAAGAACGAGAGAGACAGGTTCCTGTTAATAAAAAATAAATAATGCCATATTCTAATAAATAACTTGTCTGAACACCGAGGTATGAATATTTTAAATTTGACGCTGACCGCTCTCGATCGAATTTACTTCTCCATTACTGAACTGAGAATGTGCAAAATATGACGTCACTTTCGCTTTGTCTTAAGAGTCGTGTTAATTGGCCTGGCTGCTCAAATTGCTCCCGCGAAATTCTGTCTATTTTTAGCACAAAACGAGCCTGTGCCGTCGTATAGACCAAATGGGCTAGAAGTCGATT
This sequence comes from Actinernus sp. WN-2022, assembly GCA_030867875.1. Classification (NCBI taxonomy): domain Eukaryota; kingdom Metazoa; phylum Cnidaria; class Anthozoa; order Actiniaria; family Actinernidae; genus Actinernus; species Actinernus sp. WN-2022. The sequence continues at coordinate 64,208,276 of JAOWCC010001589.1, read as the reverse complement.
TTTTTTATACGCACTATAGGAGTTTCTGCTACTCATTAATTATTCATGGTAACAACTACCAACCAGAGGTCTCAATTTGAACCACGTGACGTACTTTGAAACCCCGGCCGAATACTTTCGTGATTCGAACCAACTTTCTCAGAACCCATAGATTTCTAGCCCACTCCCTTATCAACTACACTACTGAATCGCTTGTTGAACTCTCCAGTTCCAAAAAGAAGAAGAATCCATGATCGGGACAACTATACACAATAGTCCAACAATACACTTAATTACAAACAATAGAAACAAAGCTTACAGAAAACATACCTGAATGTAATAATTGACGAGTAGTAGAATATGTTTAATATATCCCGGAATATACTCGTCTCCTAATTCGACGGGGCTTTCAAAATCCTCGTGATAATTTCTATGAAATGCCTCACAATGCGCCCTCGGCATTTGAAATTTCACGCGGATTTTGAAACCCCCGCCGGATCCGGTGACGAGTATTTGAAGCATTACTTCAAAATCGCAAAGTTGTTCAGTCAATTCAATATTGATCTATAAAAAAAGTATAGTAACCTGTTCAATGACCCAATACTGATCCCAACATTATCTGGGGGAGGAGGGGGATATTGCCAACGTACTACTGGAATATTGTAGGTAATTGGTGATCAACACTACGTTAGAAGTAGTTTGCCACAAATACATTTGACCAGTATTGTCTGAAAAACGTCTTTGAGGTTAATCTCGAGAATTAAGAGAATTCTAGCCACACTTGCTTGGTAAGCTATTTTAAAGTCGGAATCAACATCTCGTATATTTAGTTTGAAGTCCATCGCTGCTGAATGACGTCACAATGATAATAACATTCCCAGCAGTGAATGAAAATGACAGTAAAGTACTTAATGTTTGAAAAAAGTCGTAAAAAATAATAACCTTTGCAGAATTGAATGAAAGTGAAAGTACATTCTGCAGTATTGGAGCTTATTTTTACCGTTTACAACGGGTCACCACAAAGTTCGTCACTATTTGTGACGTAAGAATGACATCATAGCTTGCTCTAATTGCACAAAAAGTAGCATAATTGGAAAGAGCAGCCAGGTAGATTCAAAGGGTCATGCCTTACCACAGGAGAAAGTACAAAGCTTAAAAGTTACAACAATTTCTGCAGTATTGGGCTTGTTATAACGGTTAACCAAAGGTTCACCATACGGTTCACCTCTATTTTTGACATCAGAATGACGTCATAACTTGCTCTGCTTGCCAAACCAATAACATCATTGGAAAGAGCAGCCAAAGTAGGTTGAAAAGTCATGTTTTAACATGGGGTTAGGAAAAAATCAAAAATCAATGACAACGGTTCACCCCCTTTAACCAGTTTAAAAGAATGTGAACTCAAGTATATTTTTAATAGCGGTTAAAAGCGGATGAACCTTTGTTATTTTTCATATTTTTACTAAAACACATGGTACGTTGTGACATTCTGAATCTATTTTGGCTGCTCTTTCCAGTGGTGTTACTGGTTTGATAATCAGAGCAACCTTTGACGTCATTCCGACGTCACACATAGGGTGAACCGTTATAACAAGCCCAATACTGCAGAAATCGTCTTTTTACATCATTTTCACGAATTATATTAGTACTTTACTGTCATTTTCATTCAATGCTGCAAAGGTTATTATTATTTGCGACTTTTTATCAAAACATTTAATTGCTGAAAATGTTAGTATCTTCATGACGTCATTGTGGCGTTATTAAGCAGCGGTGGACTTCAAGCAGAATACACGAGATGTAGATTCCAATAATAATAGAGCCTGCCAAGTTTGGCTAGGATTTTCCATTTTTATTTTATATCCTACAGCGGATTTAATCAAAGTCGTTTCTCGAACAATCATGGTCAAAAGTGTTGGGACACTTATTTTTTGAGAGAATTTGTGACATTTCAGAGTGACAACGTACTACTTGCATATTGTAGGCAATTGGTCAACACTACGTTAGAAGGAGTGTGTCCCAAAGGCATTTGATCAGGATTGTAGATGAATTGGTAACGTTTATCACATACCTTATGACTGCTTTGTGCTATGGATGAGTTGATTATGTTGTCGAGCCCTTGAAGTATGGATGAAGTTATGTTCGCAACTAGGCGAATGTCGTCTTTTCCTGATTCTATTGTTTTGAGCATAGCATTTGTCGATTTCCTAAGTATCCCTATAGCTATTATCTGAAAAGTAGCAGGCAAAAATATGTAATAAGATGGATGTTTGAAACAAGTAATCTGAAACAAAGATTGTTACGTTTGTCGTCTCAGTTAGCTCGGCTGACATCGGCGAAGGGAGGTGGAGGCACTTTGGGTTACAAATACTCTTTAACAGTTAATGGTTAGAAATTCAAGTTTATAATCCTAGGCTTCGGATGATATTAGCAGGTCAGATGTTAAGGTTGTCGTATACCTTCAGGGTACTGTTCCGGATAAAATTAAGTAGTGTCTCGAATATTCGTCGTATTTAGATAAATTATACCTCATTTTAAAGCTTATAAAATTGGCTACAACGATATACCTAAGGTTTGTAATGTTGATAAAAGTGCGATTTTTAAATAAATTTCTTTTCCGAACAAGCGAGTTGGTTTCCAAGAGCTCCAACTCCACGGCAATTTAATGCATTTGACAACTGTTTACTTTTCTGGACTCCCACAGACCTTGTTTACAAAACGGTGTCGGCGATTGTGGAAATTCGAAGCCGTTCTGAAGATATTTCGGTCTTCGTGAAACTGCTAACGCGCAATCCAAGTATAGATGCGGGAATCGCTCTCAGCGCCTCTCTTTTAAAAAAAAAAAAATCGTCGACATCGTTTCTTAGTTGATATAATTGCGAACAATCTATGAAAATTTGAAGTAATTCGCACAAATTTGCGTCGAGTTGGAGCTTTTTTCAAACTATGTTTAGAACGAAAATAGAAAGTCAAGAAAACGCTCTGAAAAGTTTTAGCCGGCCGGCGAGACTGATTCTGGTGCCCCGCCTCTTTCACAGCAATCAAACACCTTCTATATAACCTTCTATATATTAAAAAAGCAGCCAATGATGTTCAACCAGTGACTGGGAAATGTCACTGTCAAAACTTCCCACCAATTTCTTAGCGATATGAAAGCAACACAATCAAAGGTATTTGCGCTCAGTTTAGCCTGGCATTCAGCCGTCTCCTCTGGTTCGTAGGAGACGGCTGAAATTCAGGCTACACTGAATCCTGATGAGGTTATTTTACATATTGGTACCAATGACTTGAAAGACCAAGAACCGCGCAAGATCGTTGAGGATATCGTTGATCTCGCAAATCAAATAACATCCAAGAAACCAGGAACTGAGATTACTATTTCTCAAATTATCACAAGAGTAGATGACCAAGAGCTGGACTCGAAAGGTAAAATCGTTAACAAAATAGTTCAGCAGTTCTGTAGTCAAAATTCCTGGAAGTGTCTCTCCCATAATAACATAACAAAGAAGCACCTTAACCAACGTGGCTTACATTTAAGCCGAGATGGAAATGCTGTTCTTGCAAAGAACATCATAACTCATTGCAAGCCTCATTAGGACCCAAGGCCGGGGAATGAGAATAATGCCTGGTCTACTTATTTTTCTAATTTAAGAGGTTTTAAAATGGCATGTTTGAATGTAGTTAGTTTAACCAAATATATAGAGGAAATTCGTGTCATACTCGCAAATCGAGAGTTTGATGTTTTGGCACTAAATGAAACTCGACTTGATCAAACTATCTCGGATGGAATGATCAGTGTCAACGGGTATGACATTGTCCGCTGCGATCGGTCTCGCTCTGGCGGAGGTGTCTGTATTTATGTAAGGAAATCAATAACGTTTACTGAAAGATCTGATTTAGTGCCTGAAAACCTTGAAGCAGTATGCTTGGAAATAAACAAACCAAAGAGTAGACCGTTCGTTATATCTTCGATTTATAGACCCCCTAGCGCACCTGTTGAAATGTTCCTGAGCATTGAGCAGCTGATTGGGCTAGTGGACAATGAAGATAAGGAAATTTACATTTTAGGCGATTTAAATTGTAACTTGCTCAACTTGACAAATCCATACGCCCAAAAACTCTGCTCGATTATGGAGTTATACCAGCTTTCGCAGCTGATCGCTAAACCAACCAGAATAACTGAAAATACATCTTCGTTATTAGATGTTTGTATTACTTCTTCGCCAGAAAAAATAACACACTCAGATGCTGTCAGTGTTGGTTTTAGCGATCATAGCTTAATTTATGCGATACGCAAAATTAATTCCACCCCAAAAGTTAATACAATGAAGAAAATATAATTCCGTAATTTCAAAAGCTTTAACAGTGAAAGATTTCTGGCGGACTTATATGGCAAACCTTGGGAACTAGTTGATAGAGAAGAAAATGTAGATGCAATGTGGGCACAATGGAAGGCATTGTTTCTTGAAGTGCTCGACAGACACGCCCCAGTCAAATCAAAAAGAGTACGCAATCAATCGAATCTTCCCTGGATAACAAAGGATATCAGGGAAAAATTGTTTGAAAGAGATCGTCTTAAAACGTATAGCAATTATAAGAAACAACGAAGGCGATTGGGCACTTTACAAGTCTTCCCGAAATAGTGTCAACATTGCACTACGTAAAGCCAAAGTCGAATATTATGCTACACAAATAGAAAAACAGAGGGATGATCCAAAAAGGGCCTGGAAAACTATAAATGATATTCTTGGGCGAAAACAGCAAGAGGTTAAATTGGGAGACTGTTCTGTTACATCGTCAGAGGATATAGCTGAACATTTTAATGAATATTTTACGAATATAGGCCCAAAGCTTGCTGAAACTATAGACACCAATGGTTCTAACCATAAAGATTTCATTAAAGAAGTTAAAAGCAAGTTTTATTTTAGAACCATTGGTACGTCTAAAGTTTTCAAGCTGCTTAATTCCCTATCTGTATCCAAAGCCACTGGAATGGATAAAATTTCGGCTAAAGTACTCCGATTAGCAGCCCCAGTAATTTCCCAACCACTCATGAAAATTTTCAACAAATCCATTATATCACAAACTGTTCCATCAGAAGGGAAATTAGCTAGGGTGATTCCACTCCACAAAAAAGGCCCTCGAAATATGCTTGATAATTATAGGCCAATCTCAATACTTCCAGTAATAAGCAAAATATATGAAAAAATCTTATATGAGCAATTCATGGAATATATAACTGCGCAGGATCTATTGTCTGAACATCAATTCGGATTCCGACGTTTCCATTCTACTGCGTCTGCGTTGCTGGACTGTACTAATGAATGGTATATCAACATGGATCGAGGCCTTTACAACCTTGTAATCTTTCTTGATCTAAAAAAGGCGTTTGATACCGTAAATCATGAGATCCTCTTGGATAAACTCATGGCTTACGGTATCAAAGGACATGCCTTAGGCCTTATGAAATCTTACTTAAACAATAGAGAGCAAACTTGCCAGGTTAACGGCAGGCTCTCTGGTCATAGAAAAGTAACCTGTGGAATCCCTCAAGGATCAATTCTCGGTCCACTTCTGTTCATACTATATATTAATGATTTGCCAAACTGTCTCGAGCATACTACCCCTAGGTTGTTTGCAGATGATACGAGCCTAACGGCCGTTGGCAAGTCAGTTAGTGAAGCTGAAGTGGTCCTGAATCATGACCTTAGTAATGTTAAACAATGGCTATCAGCTAACAAATTAAGCCTGAATATAGCCAAACAGAGTATACTTTGATTGGATCAAGACCCAAAATACAAAATAATGCCACAGAACCTAATGTTCTTATTGCCGTTGACCTAGTCAAACGAGTCAATGATTGCAAGATACTCGGTGTACACATAGACGAATTTCTAACATGGGAAAAACACATCGATGACATAGCCAAGAAAGTCTCAGCGGGAATTGGGGCAATAAAAAAGCTCAGGGAATTTGTAGACCGTGATACGCTAGTATGCGTTTATAATGCCCTTGTGCAACCCCACTTCGACTATTGTTGCAAGGTGTGGGACACATTGGGAAGCATACTATCACAGCGTCTGCAGAAACTTCAAAACAGGTGCGCTAGGGTGATTATGAAGCGTCCGAACGAAGCTGGGCAATCTGAAATAGCTCTCCGCTCATTGGGTTGGATCACACTTGAGGGGCGGGTCGAGAGCTAAAATTAAGGCTGGACTCATGTTCAAAATAATCAACAATTTGGCACCTCAACGGCTCTCTAGCATCTTCAGTGACTCGTATGCAGTGAATTGCAACTACGACCTGCGGAATACACGTAAAAAAGTTTCCGTTCCTCTTCCTAAAACTGAATTTCTAAAAAAGAGCCTTAGTTACAATGGAGCCAAAATATGGAATGAATTACCCGATAGAATTAAGAACCTCTGAGTCATTAGCCCAGTTTCGCTCAAAGATTTCCCCCGGCCTATTAGCGTAATTATATGCATTAGTATCTAAATATAGTAGTTAGCAGTTTATAGTAGTATTTATAGTAGTATTTATCATAGATTGACATGTATTAATTAGGTTAGTTTTTAGCTTAGAACATTATTTTATTTATATGAGTAGTGCACGCCCCTTCTGGAAATCAGCTTCTAGTTGTGAGGGTGCTGCGTGTGTTTAAATAAAGTTGATCTCAGCTATCTCAGTTGAGTTAGTTTCGCGTTTTCAATCCGGCACTCTTCATTATGGGCAAAACCAAGAATAAACCGGTCAAACGCCAGAATAAGGCAATTGCAACGGCAAAGGATAAACCAGCTAAAGACCAGAAGAAGGTAAAACCAAAGCAGACCAAACGGACGCGGAAGATGAAAGAAAAGCACGAGGACAGATAAATTACCCGAATAATCAGCCCGTGAATATATGCTCCGGAAAATGTCTGAGATTGGGCATGTTATTGTAGGAACACTTAAGAGGAATCAAGCGGCCTAATGTACAACAAAATAGTTTAGCCAGTGGTAATAAGAATATATAATTTCGAACATTTCTTTGATTTTTTCCTCTTTCTTGAACTCCAAGGACCAGATACTTGTTTTGAAGAAGACATCTACGGATAATGTTAGCGAATACGCTTCGAATTTACGATGACTTATTTATGTGAGAAACGATTCGATAGAACGATGACAACAAGCCACAGAGCGAACTCCGAACTGAACGGTAAACCACAGCTCAAGTTACGAAAATATAAGGGTTTGTATGGGAGCGTAGCGAAGTCCGTTTACAAGCCAGAAATACTGTAAAATATTTAAATAAAATGACTTACCTTGTCACTGTGATGTCTTCTGAAGTGTTTCTCTCCTTGTTGGGTGGTTTTAAGCTGATTTCAGCCGGGTTTTTCTTTTCGGAGCTCTCAGTTCTCAGAAAAACCCGGCTGAAATCAGCTTAAAACCACCCAACAAGGAGAGAAACACGACAGAAGACATCACAGTGACAAGGTAAGTCATTTTATTCAAATATTTTACAGTATTTCTGGCTTGTAAACGGACTTCGCTACGCTCCCATACAAACCCTTATATTTTCGTAACTTGAGCTCGTAACTTGAGCTTGGGCTGCCTGTGGGTAAACAACGACTCCCGCGCTCAGCTATGATTGAATGCTCATGACGATTGATGTGTTGTATGAGCTGTCAATCAAAACTTCCGGTAAAATGTTTCTTTTTGATATTTCTCCGTCTAGATAAAAGCAATTTCAACCAATTTTTATCTGTTGGATACTTAACACTCTAAACTTTGTTTTTACATAAAAAAATAAAAAAAATTCGGCTCTGAAGCTATACGATAACCTTAACCCGGCTTGAGTCATTCTGTTTGCCTGTAAGACGCTAAACACGTTACAATAGATATTATAGATCTAAGAGCTCTTTCGTACCAAATGACGAATGGTTTTCATTACTTCACAGAAGCTCAGGCTTCTTTTTTTCGGAAGTACAATAACCATTAGCTCTCAGATATTGGGAAAGGGGATCAATGGCCCTCTTCTTTCTTTTATTCTCGCTTTTACTTTCGCCCATTTCCCACCCTGGAACAGGCTATCTTATCACTGGCGAGGGTCCAAATATTATACAAAACTTCACATAAACTTGGTAATTATCACAACGTAATATGTTATCAATAAGTTGATCACCACTATATTTATTGACACATATGCATATATAAATTAGAGTAAATATGCGTAGCCATAATATGAAATCAATCAATAAATCAATTGAAATTAAATAAACATCATCGTTATCTACGCACCTGAGAGGATTGGCTAATTACTTTGTGTTGATTTGTTGCCATAGCAACCACAGCGACTATTTTTGTGACTTGCGACAAGGTCATGACTGTCGTTACGTTTAACATCGTTGTAAGAATTATATCTATAACCTGTAGTCAGTTTGGATAAAAATACATGCAGTTAGGTCAGGGGTCACCAGAGGATCAAGTTGGGGGGGGGGGGGGGGGGGGGGAACTGCACCCTTCCCACTCCTTCACATCAAATCAAAATTTAACCACTGGATGTCACTCACTGGGTTACAATATAAATGCGCTCACCGTCGGACGCTCGGAAAAAAAATCCCATTTGCTTCCTTACTTTGTCTGATTACCTCCAAATATTTTATATATTTTTCCCATTTCTGATTTTGCCTGACCTTATCCCCATGGCCTGGCGCCAACCTGTAGGTATGATAGCAACGGTGGTGTAGCATATAGAGTCGTGAGATCATCTGTATTATTGGTGGGTTGCAACCCAATCCCCAGAGATTCAAATAACAAAGACGTGGCCGCCATGTTGGATGAACTAACAAGAGAATCTAACGAGGAATCTTTTGTTATTGTCATCCAACATGGCGGCCATGACGTCACATGCAACCCAGCAATTAAAGTTCATGTGTCTGTTTGTTTGCTTATGTCAGCAATCTGATTCGGTGAGGAAACTGATTAGCTGCAACGAAAACTCGAAAACTTTGATCCGTTCCGATCTCAAGCTTAGCCGTTATAGAAAACTTTCTTCTCATCTGACCGACCTAATCACTAATACGACACCTAGCAGGTGACCTGGTTCTTGCTGTCAAAGTTATTTTTCGGTAAAACATCTTTAACGTTTACTTACAAGAAAAACCGGGAAAACTGTTCGCACTTGCACTTGCTACAAGTTCATGCTGTTGCTTCTATCCTAGCGTTTGGTAGCCCACACAATAAAGTGATGCCAGGTCACACAATTCTTCAAAAATTAACTAGTTGATTTAGGACTCGTCTAGATACAAAAATTTAAAAACTCATGAACAATTAATAAGTATTTTGTCCAATCAGATGAAGCAACTCAGCCACGTGCATGCTCCTTTATACCTGATAAAATCTCATCATTCTAAAAAGCCCGCGGAGGGATTTGAATTCCGTCCCAGGGGAAAACGGGGTTAATGAGTGAGACAATGGATAAACACCTTGCAACTCTTGGAATTGCCATTGATGTTTCAGCTTTCTCATTGAATTGGTAATTAGGATGAACGTTTTATATAAAGAATATTAATGAACATGAATTTTTAAATAAAGTTTCATCCTAATTAAGAATTCAAAGACCCAAAGATAGCAAAAAGTACACGGAACATAAGGTACCTACATAAGTTATTTTGCACTAAATTTACTAATATCGACAGACTACCGAAATACTACAATTACTTGTTTACCGAGCCACTGTTTATTTCTAATTATTAAACCAAACTCAAAGTCGTAAAATAATAAAGACGTGCATTAAACTTACAAACACGTCTTCATATTCTGTGCCGGAGTCAAAAAATTAGAGTCTGCCGTCATGTCAGTCACGTCGCTTTCCAAGTCTTGAACTTTATCGATGTCAACCACGACACCAACTCCTTCAAGTGCAGCTTCTTGCCCAAGCTTGTTCTTTGCCACACAATGCTTTCAGCATTGCGAAACGCCGCTTCAAACAACATACATGTAGTATGGTAATTTCTTCATGTCATTCCCTTGAGATGTTCGTAATCGCAGGCGGTGATTACTCGAATATTTTGCATGGCGTCGTGAATACAAATATTCAATGGTTCATTAAATAACCTTCAAAAACTCATGAATAATTAATGAGCATTTTGTCCAATCAGATGAAGCAAATCAGTCACGTGCATGCTCCTTTATACCTGATAAAATCTCATCATTCTAAAAAGCCCGGGGAGGGCTTTGATTTCGGTACCAGGGGAGTATGGGGTACCAAGATATTACAAAAGAATGCAAATTAGGATGAAGACTTTATATCAAGAATACCAATGAACATGAAATTTTATATAAAGTTTCATCCTAATTAAGAATTCACTGATAAAGACCCAAAGATAGCAAAAAGTGCACGGAACATAAGGTACCTAGATAATAAATTTTGCACTAAATTTACTAATATCAGCAGACTACCGAGATACACAGATAATATTTTTAAAATGAAGTTATCCAACTACCATTACTTGTTTACCGAGCCACTGTTTAGTTTAATTATTAAAACCAAACTCAAAGCCGTAAAATAATAAAGACATGCATTAAACTTACATATTTTGTGCCGTAGCCAAAAATTTAGAGTCTGCCGTCATGTCAGTCACATCGCTTTCCAAGTCTTGAACTTTATCGAGGTAAACTACGACACCAAATCCTTCAAGTGCAGGTTATTCTTGCATTGCGAAACGCCGCTTCAAACAACATAGTATGGTAATTTCTTCATGTCCTTCCCTTGAGATATTCGTAATTGCCGGCGGTGATTACTCGAATATTTTGCATGGCGTTGTGAATACAAAGGTTCAATGGTTCATTAAGTAACCATTCCCTTGAGATGTGCGACTTTCTTTCATTGCATTCTTGAAGCGTTTTTGAAGCCGTTTAAAACACTCACAGCACGTGTTTTAAACAGTACATTAAGTTTTTGAAGCCGTTTAATAAACTCTCAGCACGTGTTTTATCGGGCTGCGCCCTCGAGTTTTAAAACACATGTGCCTATGAACCCTATTTTTTTTAATTTTAGATATCAATTCTATATCAAGTGAATAGTAGAATGGTACAATATTATCTTGCTTTGAATGCTGTGCCGCTGAGTTCAGGAGGTTTTAATATCCAAAATGCCAATTACATGACGTCAGGGGAGGCACAATTATTATACAAATGTTTTTGTTACAATTAAACAATTTTTTCAAAGTATCAGTGTTATACCCATGGTTGAAATAAAATGATGTTAGAATTTTTTTTTCTATATCAGTAGAAACGCCCATTCACAACCACTAAGAAGTGATTGCAGATACTTCCCCTGACGTCATGTAATTGGCATTTTGGATATTAAAACCTTCTTAACTCAGCGGCACAGCATTCAAAGCAAAATATATTTTACCATTCTACTATTCACTTGATTTAGAATTGATATCTAAAATAAAAAAAGTATTGTTCATAGGCACTTTAAAGCACCTGTGATTATTCAAAGTCACGTTGAAATCAAATAAAGTTACAGTTACCGGTATTCATCTTAAACTAACTTAGAACTCTTCAGTATGATTAAATCATGGAGAGACGTGGGTTTACCAAGGAGGCGAGATTTAGGCCAAACGGAGAGAGATGAAAACAGCATAAGAGTAGTATAATCTTGAATATTCGCTTTCTTTCACTTCTCATAAACTCTGACCATGACCAATTACACCACTCAAACGTATTCGTAGTCCCATGCAAAGTAAAATTAAGACGTGATCGGATTTAGATAACACTAATTAAAACCACTAATTTAATTAATAAAATATAACATCACCCTTCAAGTTGGATTTTATATTTTATTAATTAAATTAGATTTTTATTGGATCCGCACGCTCAGCACGTTTTCTCACTCCCCAGCTCCAACACGTGTTAGCATGGTGGCATGCAGATTGTACATGTAGCTGGAGCTCGCCATTGGTGTAACCATACAAGTTATTTCTTGTAAACACCGTAATCGGTAGTGAGTTGGAATTGCGCAGGTGGTACCGTATTGGGGCTATGCCCTGCTGATGAGCCCTAACAAGGACGAAACAGCAATCCATGACTGCCACGTCACGGATAATAAGATGTGCGCATGCGTGTGAGTTAATAAACAATTGTTACTTCAGTTCGACGGAATATTACCTTCGTTCTATCGGTATCTGTTGGCAATACTTTTTCCGCAGTTCGCATGACGGAAAGTGCCCTCTCAGCTGCTTTGTCGATATCTCCGTCATCCAGAAGTTCGGCAACAGTGTTCGTTAAATTGCGTATACTTTGTTTCCACGGCGTAACCTGTAAAAATGCAATATAGTAGTGTTCCATATGTAAGTGGGCCTTATCTGTTCAACGTATTCATCAATTTCTTAGAAATGAATGTTCACCCCGCGCTTAACTAAGCCTGCCGCCGATGCCACACTCAGGGTTCACGAGTTTGGGACTGATCGGTCCTCTAATGCTACTGATCGGTTCTGGAACAATATACAGGAACTATATGCCCTCCAACCTATCTAAATGTAATGAACGTACTCCCAAGAAGACATAATTATAACATGCTCACATTTTCACATCTGGCACTAATGTCTTCAATGAACAGAAATAAATATCACGCACATGTTACTTGAGTAACTTTATATCAAGGAGGGATGTATCGACAGAAAAAAAAGATTATATTTCATTCCTGAAATCTTTTGACAGCAGGTCGATATCACCTTTTCAAATATATATATATATATATATGAGCTAATTTATGTCGTAGCGAAGAATTATGATTCAGAAAAGTGAAACGATGTTTAAATTGGTAGAATTGTCATGCATTTCGATTGGCCTGATCTAGCCATGAAATACCGCTCTGTATTCCATATACATGTAAAAACCATGAAATACCGCCCTGTGTTTCATAGACAAACCATAAAATATCGCCATGGGTTTCATAGTAAACTGAGCTCTGACTGGCTGAAATAAAATATTTATAGGAAAATGTTTTTTATACTCTTTCATGTCTACAAATATGTAAATGTAGTATTTGTCAATGGAATCAGATATTATCATCATCATCTTTGATATCATCGTCGTCATCGCCATTGTTGTTTTATTATAATAATAAATAACAATAATTATTGTTGTTATTATTGTTATTGTTGTTGTTGCTGCTCTTTTTGCTGTTATTGTGATTGTGATTTTGATTATTGCTATTACCATCTTGTTGCTGTTGTTCTTATTATTAGTGATTTTATGTAAGAAATAAACATTTAAACTCTGACAATTTTGGATATATTTTTGATCGCGCATCGTGTTCAAATGAAATTAGATCTACAGCAATATCCCACCTTCACACTCAAATGCACTCTTTGCTTGTCTCCAAGAGAGTCTGTGATGAGAACCTCTAGTCTCAGGTTACAATCGGTCTCTACTCCTGGTGGAAGATTGGTGGTGACGTTTTGTTTGGTACCAGACGCTAGTATGACCATACCAAACTTCCCATAGTAATGGAACCGATATGTGAGTGGCAGATCTTCGTCATACCATCCTTTACAAGATATCTGAAACACTGTTGATATTGCTATTCCTTTTGGTGGCAAGACAAAGCAGCCTCCATGTTTTCCTAGCAATCGAGGGACCGAATTTACCACTAAAAATTCACTCGCTGTTGCAAGGGTTGTCAATCCTTTTAAAAGGTGCACTTTTATTTCATAAGTTTGATCTCCATTTTCGTATGGACCCAGAGCTGCTACCTTATCAATAATAAAACGGGTAGTATTCATTCTTTGTCTTGCGGTTTTTAATTGTATCCGTTGTTTGCCTGACTTGTAGCCAGGTTTGTGAATGGCCCATTTGTACCTGTCCCCGAGCATACAATTCAACCCAGCACAGGTTACATCCAATGAAATACCAGTCTCTTGTGGACTAATCTTTTCTCCGCATCTTGTACAGCTAGAATGAAAAAGCGGGAAACTTCTCTGTTCACAAATCGTGAGAAATAGTTTTGAATACATTACCGAAAATTGCAACTTGTTTAAGGGTTAGAGACTGACTCGTGTATTTTATTGATTTACAATATACCAATATACTCGGCACAATATCTGCATTCTGATTGGTCAATAACGAGTGCATGAAAAGGTTATCGAGTGCACAATAACTGTTTGCATATAAGCCCGCTTTATAAGCCATTGTATATCTTTAAAATAAAGCTGTCTTCAAAAACAGACTAATCTTATGGGTCTGGTGTTTTTAACTAAAAGAGGAGCTAGTTTCATCCTAAACTCCTGAAGAAATCCGCTGGTTGGTGGATTCTAGTTAGCCAGCCTGTAGCTGGCGAGCGGACGAGTGCAAAACCTCGAAGAACACTCACGCCAGAAACGCTTGATCCTACTGAGAACCTTGCCTAGTGTCGTCTAAGAAAGGATGACCCCCCAAAATTAGAGCCAAATAACCTGTAACCCCATCTCCCAATATATAGCAGCTCCACCCCTTCGGTAAATGATGACTGGTCCGTAAATTAACACACCCATATTACCTGCGACAAAAATGAAGATGTGGTTGCAGCTGATTCATTTGAGTTCGCTTTATTGTTTGAGCCTTGAATCACTGTTATTTTTTTCAAATAACAATGTCGAGAAGGATATGCAGATTATTTGTGTCAGCCAATGGCAGAGGGTGTTAGAAAGAGCTAACCACATTGACCAATCAACATCTGCGTCCGGAATTCCGGACACAAAGATATTAACGATCTTCTTATTCGCTCGGCTTCATCAGAGAACCCAGCGCTCCGTTCCAGAGGTTCTTCTCGCACTTCCGGCACACTCTGACAGCTCAGTAAACTTAGCGAGAAGAACTCTGGCATTCAGGGGATGTCTAACCCTACAGACGCATAATTTAATTTACTTTCACAAAAAAACGAGTCAACCATTTAGGGCCGTATCCTCTTTCTCCACATATTTTTAAGGGGCTGCTAAAACGATGTATCCTACATTCTACAATATGACGTCAGATATTCATAAAATCCTTACCTTATATTCAGCACTGCAAGTGATTCAACTTTCACTCGAAATAACCTGCTAGTATTTCGCTTTCCTTTGGATACCATCAGTTTAAATACATAGACAGCTTCACCTTCCATGTTTCTTGTATCAATATTTATCAATCTTGTTGTTAGATTTAGTTTTCCTGGCCCATAACCAAAACAGCCACCATAGTTAGTCAAACTTCCACTTGACGCTTCTCCCATTTGTTTTGTATTTTTTGGAAACCTTTCTGACTCTCGTCGGCAAAACCAATGAAACGTCAAACCGTGGAACCCACTTCTCCGTCGCACTGGATCAAATGACATAGAACCGTCCAGCACGATAGATTCCTTTCCTTTTACAACGTTACTTTTACCTAAAATCCTTGCCACAAGAGGAGGCTTCACAATTCGCAGAAATCCATAGTCATAATTAATTGTTCCTTCAATGTCAATCATTTGAGCTACACAGCGAACGTATAACATTTCGTATCTCTTGAATAACGCCGATGGCACGGAAATATTGGTTTTATAAACTCCTGATTTATCAAATGTGTATTGAAGCGCTCCTTGTAACCGCAATGGGCGGTAGGGATAGAAGTTAGTAGTAAGTTTGTCTTGCGGCGAAATTTCGCAATTCAGAAGAAGATTATTGGACGTATTACAATTACGTTGTACCATAATTCTTAGAATAAGAAGACGTGTAGTAGAGTAGAAAGCGTTTGCCTTTACAGCACTTCTGTTCATTCCTTCTAATGTTATATGAGGCGGTCGACAATCGCAGTTATCTGAAAGAAAATAAGATGTTATAATAAACACATGCACACAATTTTGACATCGACGCTGTAGAGTAAAAAAAGACGCCTAGCAAGTTTGAATTGGGTTACCTGTGGTATCTATCAGCTGACTGCGAATCACAGGCAATCCGAAACAAAACTAGCTGAAATAAAAAAAACACTTTAAAGAGTCCGCAAGCAGTTTACACTAAAACATTTGTTAATTTCGAGATTTTTTAAATCCAAGGCTTAGCTTTAAAGTAGTTATTTTGCAAAGGAGTAACATAGGTACCTAAAATTAGAAACAGGTGCGATTGCCTTTGTTTTCTTTCAGTTTGGGGCGGGAAGCGGTGGGACGCGCTAACGTCGGATTCATCAAAAGCGCATGCGCGTGATATTTTACTACGGTGTGAAGTAGGGCACGTCTGTCGTATGTGTCATTTCGCGAATGATATGGATAGTATTGAAAAAAACACGCAAACGTACTAAAAAGAAAAACAAGTCGGTAAAAAGAATTCCCTATATGGATCACAAATGAATTGTTGTGTAAAAGGTACAAACGAGATTAAAAAGAAATCAGCCTCAACGAATGTCCAGATGGTATGACAAGAATACAAACATGAGAGGAATGAAACAAATAACGCAATTAGGTTAGCTAAGCAAAAGTATTTTTCGGATAATTTAGAAACTAGCAAAAACAAATCCTCGTAATATGTGGAAGCTTATAAAAGAATTAAGCTCCCGTAAATGTATTAAACCACAAAATATCTCAGAAATCAAAATTGGAGACGAAACTATTAATTATCCTTCCGAAATGGCAGAAACCTTCAACGTGTTTTTTTTACAAACGTCGAGTCTAACTTAGCACGGGAGATATACCGACAATAAATACTGAGCCTGAATCCTATTTTAAGCCCGCTGATAAAACATTTTCTCTCCAAATTCCTACTGTGAGTACTGTTTGTAATTTGCTAAATATAATTAACGAGAGGAAAGCTACGGGCCTACCTAGATAATGTTCCATGTAAGCTCCTAGCTAAGAACGGCCACTGACGTTGTCAGACCCTCTCTTAATTACTGGCATATTTGAGCGATCAATTAATACTGGCATTTTCCCGAATGAATGGAAATTAGCCAGGGTTACGCCAGTATACTACCTAAGCGCGTAAAATCTGACCTCAACAATTATCGGCCAATATCAGTAATACCTATAGTTTCAAAGTTATTTTTGAACATTTTTGAACAGCTCTATAACTACCCAAGTAACGAAAATCAACTATTAACCAACTGCCAATCGGGATTCCGCTCACTCCATAGTACTCTAAAATAATACAGCCCTACTGGTCAGTTAAAAAGTATTGACAATGACCTCCTAAACTGGGTTACATTTATAGACCTCAAGAAGGCCTTTGACACAATAGACCATGAAATCATAATGCGCAAGCTCGCAAACTATGGGTGTTGACCGGAATACCTTTAGGTGGTTCGGTTCGGTTTGAGTAATCGAAGCCAAAAATTAATGCTCAACTTTCAAGTACCAGCACAATGAATTGTGGCGTACAACAGGCAGCATAATGGGGCCGCTTATTTTCCTAATCTATATCAATGATCGACCAAACTGCCTTAGTATAGCTTCGCCAAAAATGTTTGCTGACGAAACTAGCATATAGTATCTCGGCAAGAAGCTTAGTCGACCTTGAACCCATTATCAATTTTAATTAGAACTCAGTAATTTATATTGCTGGCTAAAAGCAAACAAGCTAAGCCTGAATATAGCCAGCTGAAGACTGAGTTTACGATAATGGTTCTCGGCAAAGGCTACTTACTCAAGGCAATGACGAAATTCATATTGAACTATTGGTAACTATTGAGGTCTAACTATTGAGGTCCAAACATATTGAAGTAATAAGCAAGAAAATATCCTCAGACCGTAGGTACCTTAAAACGAGTAAGACCTTTATATATCCACTACTACCGCTATCCAAATTTACAATGCCTTAATCCAGCCCCACTTCGACTATTGTACTGAGTCCTGTGTGGGACAGGATTAAGCAATCAGTTAAGCGACACACTCCAAAAGCTACAAAACCTTGCTGCTAGGGTGATTTTGAAAGAGAGTTACGATACAAGCTCCAAAGTTCTTCTTCATATGTTACACTGGGACACACTTTCCGTACACCGTACAAAGCAAAAGGCTTAAACGTTTATATCATAACGTTTAAATCTCCCCACAAACTTGCTCCAGCGTACCTACAACAACGTTTTATTCCCCATAACACAGATTATAACTTGGAATTGTGACAGAAAACTAACAATGCCCAAGCCACGTACCAACTACCTAGTTTTAGTTATAGCGGGCACACATATGGAATAACCTGCCCCAATCGTCAAGACGTATTGGCTCTCTTGGGCACTTCAAACGGGAGTTAAGCCAGATATTATGAGTAACGTACGGATTCCCACACGGCAATAATGTAAAACAGAATTATAACTAATAACCATCATATATATACTTGTGGTTATTTTTACTGATGCCCTATTTTACTGTGTTTTAAATTAAACATGTATACATGAATTCAATGTAATTAGTAATTTTTAGAAATTAGTATCTTAATTACTAAATAAAAATACTCATTTCCTGGTTCCTTAAAATATAAGTACTAGTTACTAATAGTTAATAGTTTTTATTGTAAATTAGATTAGTGACACGACCTACTTGTAAATCATTTAATTTATATGAATGTATAGCTATCGTGGATAAATAAGATTGATTGATTGATTGATATGAAGGCCGTTTTGAAACAGCGATCGACAGTACCCTGGATGCCAGAGGTTCTAATGCCCTTTCTGTCTTTGGCTTAGAGAGGGCAGTAGAACCTCTGCCATCAGGGTAACAGTCTTTAGGACTGTATCAAAATTGTTTCAAAGTTTTGCACTTTTTAATGCTGCACGCGACAGATTTAACCATGTGGTTGATTTGCGCGAAGCGCTTGATATTTGTATTGCCGGCAAGCGCGACGAAAGTAATTCGTGTCGTATATCTGTCCGTCGTAAGCTTGAATCATACGGTGTGAAAGTCGATTCTTACTTACGAAAGTATTGCAGTTCCATAAATGAAAGATCAAACACTCTTGGGGTGTTTTGACGAAGGTAGTGAAGCTTTCCAATCAATAATTCTCTACTATGCGGAAGGCAGGCGATTTCCACTTCAGCTGCACATCGTGTAAATCCAATACTGGACTTTTGAGGACTGCACATGTAAATGAGAAATGAAAACGAAAATTATTATGAGGACGTACGACTGTTGAAATAAACATTTTTCTAAAGTTAATATACTAACACACAACACTAATCTACTAAATAAAATACTAAGCGAGGCGAATTTGTAAACTTTATCCGCCAGGCGTTGCGTGCTAATCGTGTATTCTTCTGTTTGAAATCATAGCAAATTTACCACAAACATACAAAGCTCGTGTTCATAAAGGTAAAAGTCCATATTTCTTATTCCCCAAAATGAAAATCTTGCCTAAATTGTTTGCCAATTTCCATTGAAATATCCAAATTGCACTCTATTTCCGATGTTTGTACTCTTTTTCCAACATATGCACGAGCTCTCAGCCAATCAGAATTGAGAGATGTTGTTGAGTATATACTATAAGCATAGTACTATGCTAGAAGTGAACTCAAACAGTATCTTCCGCATCGAATATTTGGGCGTCGTAAAGTACGTTGTGAATTGCGAATAATAATGTCGAAAAATAAATAATTAACTCATCATCGTAGCATAAACCGGCATCAGGTAGGGATCAGTATGACTACTAGCTTATGCAATAGTCACGTGTCTCGAGTGAGTCATGATTGCTAATTATAGTGCAAAAGGGCGCATGTAAATCAGAACTTCTCCCAAATTAAAGTTCATAGTACATCAAGGAGGAGTTGTTAGTGGTTTTAAGAATAAGACATAACTAGTAAAACAATGATAGAGATAACCAATTCCCGGGTGGGGAGAGGGAGGTGGCACGTTTATGATATATGGGTAGGTGAGTGTGGCCATGTAGTCCAGAACCGGACCCGTTTTGATGACAGAAAGGTATAGCACCGATCCCAAACCCTGATTTCCAGGTTATTGTGAAAAATAACATGGGTTTCTCCCTATTTGATTATCCTGAGTAGTCTATAACTCTGAATTCCACATATTTTATTTTTTACGAAAAAACCGGAACCGGAAATCGAAATTGGGTTCCAAATCGGACCCTTACCGCCGTACACCTATATTACGTCATATATATAAGTGATTCCATGGGAACCAATTTCCCTCTTCCTGACAGGACCCTATCAATAGGACATTTACATGATGATGTCACATACTACAACTACTAGAACTCTTTGCGCGAATCCTTTTGTTCCTCTAAATTGGACCATTGTCGTGGAATTCTCAAAGGAGTTTAAAAATCTGAATGAGAAAGAGAATTTGAAAAGGATTCTTGTAGTCGTAGTAAAATGACGCCATAATAAAAAGTTCATATTCATCAAAGCACTTTTGATATTGCAGCTCTGCTCGGTATTGTCTTTTTTTCAGTTTTTTTGGGGTATTCCTTACTTTCCGGAGTACTTTGGAATAATTAAAATGATGTTTTAACGGATTTTAAACAGGGTAAGACTATCTTGTTTACTTTTATTCATACCTATTAAAGGCATAGACCCCATGTAAAACGGCCGGGCCTGATTAGCATAAATTCTGAATTTATACAAATACAGAAAAACTGATAGACTCCTGAAAGAGAACTACGGTAGATGGTGTGTCTATTTTTAGCCGCGAAGTTCAAGTATGCAATTACGTTGTCTTTTGTTCTCTTGCGCTTTATAATTTTTTAGCAGTTTCAACCGTGTTAATTACAATTTTTCAGTGCATCCTGATTGGTTAAAAGTGATGACCTTTGTTTCTTCTCGCGGGAAACTCTATGCTAAAAATAACTCTACCGTCTACAGTGTTGTGTGACAATATAACGTGGTAAGAGGAACACTCCTCTGTAATATACTCCTAATGTAGTTTAATAGTTTTGTAACAATTGGTTCGAAACTTATTAGCATTTAAACCTTTGGGAAAACATGAAAACGAGGCTGGTAAGGCCATGTCTGACTTATTTAATACAAAACTCTCTTAATTCAAATCCTAATTACTCTTTAGCAATGAAAGCTATGACATTCAAATTTCACAGGATTACTTATTTTCGCATTGTTAATTTCCTCATGTGATCATTGTAACCAAAAGGGGGTATAAGGACAGTAAAGAGAAAGCCAACATTCCCAGTAAGCAATTTCAGTCCGTTTTCACAAGTGAGGACCATAACAATATTCCAAATAAGGAACCTATTGTTTGGCCATCATTGGTGGAAACCATAACCTTTGATCCAAATGGTATCAGTAAACTCCGATCCTTAACAATCTAAATCATAAGAAGGCATGTCATGGCATGTAGTCCTGACTTGTTACCCAACAGAGTACTCAAGGAAGTGTAAGCTGGGATAGCACCAATCCTACAATTGATATTTAAGAAGTCCCTTGATACTGGCAAACTTCCAAATGACTGGCTTAGTGCCAATGTAACTGCCATCCATAAGAATGGTAACCGAATATCTCCACTAAACTACAAGCCTATTTCCCTCACATCCATCACCGGCCTGTAAAATAGTGGAGCACATCATTTACCGTTACATTATGACACATCTTGAGAAATATGATATATTAATTATCGAAACATCAGCATGGCTTTAGGAAAGGAAGGTCCTGCGAGACACTGCTAATTAATACTCTCGAAGCAATAACAAGATCCTTGGATGAGGGAGGAATGACTCCTCCATAAAGTGCATCATTACGGTATCCATGGACCTATCCTTTCCTGGTTGAAACAATGGCTGACAGCAAGAACACAGCGAGTCGTAGTTAATGCAGAGTTTTCTGATGTAATACCCGTATCATCAGGGGTTCCACAGAAACGGTGTTGGGCCCCTGATGTTTCTCCTTTATGTCAACGACACGGAGGATGGAATAGACTCAAGCATGCCTATCTATGCTGATGACTGTTTACTATTCAGAGACATGGAAGATAAAAATGATACACTAAAGTTGCAAGAAGATCTAAATAGACTATGTAGAGAGCTTAAAGGGAACCTCGGCTGAAAAACAATGTTTGCTCTCAAGTGTTTGTTATGGATGTCTAAGTCTGTTTCTGTGTTTGTCTCCAGTAAATTGTACACTAGATGTCATTTATGCAACAATTTTCCTGTCGTTAAAAGTCATTTGAATTTCCTGCGCGTCGCCATCTTGGATATCATGACGTCACAGTGTTGCCCTATTGTCGCATAACAAAAGAGCTATTGTTTTCTGACAATAAGGCAACACTGTGACGTCATAAAATTCAAGATGGCGGCGCGCAGGAAATTCAAATGAGTTTTATCGACAGGAAAATTGTTGCATAAATGACATCTAGTGTACAATTTACTGGAGACAAACACAGAAACAGACTTAGGCATCCATTACAAACACTTGAGAGCAAACATTGTTTTTCAGCCGAGGTTCCCTTTAAGAAACAACGATGGCAACGTCTAGGACGACGGCATAAAACAATAGCCTTAATTACAAAATTTAATAAACTGCACGTGAAAATACACGCAGTTGCCTAAATTTCAACCGTTAATTGTTTGCAAAAATACTACGTGAAAACCCCAAACTTTACGTTTACAAGAGAACGCCAACGTATGAAAGTAAATCACTCCGTTTTTCGTTCGGCGTGAACGGAACTCTATGCTTATCATATTTTTCGAAGATATGAATGTGAAAAGTAATTAAAGGCGAACGAAGGAAATGGTAAACATCACATTTCGGGAGAAAACATTTTTCTAGGTCCTGTCCTCGCTGCCGTCGCCGTCGTTGATGCTTAAGCTCTCTGTTAAGTTGTCTGAGTCCTGGTGGATGGAATTTTAACGCGTCAAAGTGCTATATTCTTATAATTCGCCGCAAAAAAAAAAACTGTCGCAGGTGAATTTTCATTATTCGATCTGTGGAAAAGAATTAAAACCCGTCGAACATCATCCTTATCTGGGCGTGCAACTTCAGTCAAAATTAAAATGGAATCATCATATTGATGAAAAAGTTGGAAAGGCTTACGTATCTCTTGGCTTCCTTAGAATAAATTTAAACTGTTGCCTGAAAATTTTAAACAACAGGCTTACTTTGCCTTAGTAAGACCCCATGTAGAATTCGCCAGCGCCGCCTTCTACCCTCGCCTGAAAAAGGATATTGATAACATCGAGATAGTCCAGCGAGAAGCTGCTCTCTTTTTGAAGCATAATTACATTCGTCAACCTGGTACAGTAACTAAGATCTTGGATGAGCTTGAATGGCCTACCCTTAAATCATGAAGGGAGGAGACACGCTTATCTCTAATGTACCACAGTCTTCGTGACGCCATGGCAATCAACATACCAGATTATGTCACTACACTAACTGTCCCGACTCGGAATTTCCATCCTCTCCGTATGTCATACTTAAAGGCGCTGTGTCACGGCTCCAGACATTGAATTGACAGCTGTATTGTGTAACATCCAATGAGAATCGATCAAAATAATTGCTGGAAACGCCACATTCACTGTTCGGGTGATAACCGTGATTCACAGATTGTAGTTTTGCACAGTATATGGCGAGATTTACAAGGATGTTATTCTTCCTACATCCAAGGTAAACGGCATTGAGTAAAGAACGGTATCTATATTTCATTACTTGCTTGTATTTTTGGCTATTTCCAGTCATAAACAGTCCGAATTTGACCAAAGTGAAGCAAGCTGCTCGCTTCCGTAGATATATATATTTCTTCGTTATGCACTTTGGACATGAAATAATTCTCCAAATGGCACAAATTTGTTTTATTTCAATATGTTTACTAATACAGTTCTCTGCTGTAAAAAAAATAAAACATACTATGGAAGATTTCTTGTCTTAAAGTTTGGAAACGTAACACATGCATTTGACGCTAGAAAGTTCACTACTCGCGGAAGTACGCAAGGTTAATAGTGGCTGTTTACTAGTTTGCACTATCGGCTGTTATGGACTGGAAACTTACTTTCACAGCTTATATTAATATGTATGTCGATTTGTCAGAAGGATATCTTGTTTAAGATGCTATGGTCCTTTCGGCATCAGAAATTTTTTAAACGTGTTTTCGTACAGTATTTGAAGCATATGTCCGTCAAACTAATAGCGCGTTCATTATTATCAGTTTGCTCTATGGGTTCTCATGTATTCAATTATTACTTCTGGAGCTTCATATGTATATCGATTGGTCACAAGGATCTCCTGTTTCAGTTTTCCCCGTTAGTTTGAACATTAGAGATTTATTCGCGAAGATTTCGTACACTTTAGCGAGAAAATGTCGAAACTAGATAGGTTCGCTTGTTACTTAACAGAAGTGACTAGCGTTTTCATAGCGCCGTTTGTTCTCTGAATTTTCATGCTAAGGATAATGACTTTTTAAGCTTCATACCAATATCTATTGGTCACACGACTATCCTATTTCGGATCTCCGGTTATTTTCGACATTACGGATTTATTCTTGGATATTTCGTACAGGTTAGCGACCGCGTGTCGAAAGTAGGAAAGTTCGCTTGTAACGAAAGTGCGTAAACTGACAAGCGGTTTCATAGCAGTTAGATATTTTGACTCTCGCATAGTCGATAATATAAACTTCTATAGCTTCATATGTATGTCGATTGCTCACAAGGCTATCGTGTTTGAGTTCATGAGATTGTTTCGCCAGCAAAGAAAGGTTTTATCTAACTTTTCGTATACTCTTTGCACTCCGGTCGGTTCATACAATTTCAGCCTCGTTTCTAAGCCGTAGATATATATGTCTTCGTATTGCTGTTGAAAACTACCATATATATATCATTTATAATATGACTTGAAAAGTTGCCATGTGTTTCGTAAACTCTACTGGACATCCGAACCCTCTTTGCTTCTGGTTGGTGTGCCAAAAAGCGTCCAATTTCTTGCGTTTTTCGGCTGCTGTATTCAGAGTACTCTGTGGCGGTCTTCCCCGCCGGTATAAGCATCATTTGTAATGCTTTTTTGTTTTAGTTGTGTTGCAGTCTGCAACGACGAATCTTGAAAAAAACAAATAACTAAAACTTATTTAAGCACATCTGACATTTCCATAAATGACCAAATTTAAGGAGGCTAGGATGAGTTAAAAAAGAACACTGTCTGATGGAAGTCAATTGAAAAAATCGATCAGTATTTCACCGCTCTGAGAATTTGTTTATCCAGAAAGGTTTTCCTAGTTAGAACTGATCTAATTACCGAATTAACAAGCGCCGTTAGCTCAATTGAAAATAGAACAAAGCACGCGAGTCGTTAACACTCCTTAATTTATTCGGCAAAGTTATTTCAAAGTAGATGGATCGACGCGAGCATTACGGGTTATAAAAAACTTACTGATGCCACAATGTTTACGTCAACTTCATTATGGTTTTCATGCAAACAACATCAGGCTATCTGGCAGTTGTTTCCAAATATGAGTTCCACTCCCTACAAGCTAATGTAAGTTTTAAAACTTCCAGACGTTTCAGATCTTAATTAGTTCATTAGTTTGTTTATTCAGGAAGTTTTCTTTTAAAAGTGATCAATTGAAAATAGAACAAAGCACCTGAGTCGGTAACACTTCCTTTATTCGGCAAGTCTTTTTAAAGTATCATCATCTTGGCTTCAGGCGACAAATACTAACAACTAATCATTCGAAAATTCACGGGGAGGGGGGAGGGCGAAATCGCTGGTACATCGGGCTAGAACAATTAAACAATCATCAGATTGCCACACATGCGCAGTACCGTGACATAGCGCATTTAAGCACTTCTACTGACTCATCTAAGTATAGTTTCTGGCCTAGAACTATCATTGATTGGAACGCATGTTTTGGGGGAAAAAACGTGAAAGCACTCAATGTAGCCACGAAAGAGTTATTTTCCCATAGTGACAAGTAACTATATGTATCTTAATTTTGTTTGTGGTTTTCTATTTTTACTTTTAACTTAGTATTTTATGTATACATTGTATATATATTATTTATTCTATTTCATTTTTAATTATTTCAGTTAAATTGTTTTTTTTTTCCTTAGGTTTCCCTCTGCGTAGTACCCACAACGTGTTGCAGAGTGCCAATGTAGATATATAGTGTTGTACAATGAAATAAAAAACAGTATTATTGCATAAGGTCTATGGTTTGGAAAACAAACCGTATAGACTGAATCAAACAGTGCCAAAAACATCTACAAAACCTACCCTAGAATGCAGGATATTGCATTACAGCGAAACCAAAATTGCGATCATTTATGTGCCCCAGTCCTCTCTAGTCAGTAGCGCCTCTTCTGTACGTTCATGACTCCCCCCCTCCCCCCCACCCACAGAAAGAAACCTTGGCAAATCCTGTCCACGGCATCTGAAGGCATCACGCGCACGTTTCTCAGAGCAGAGCTTAAACATTTCTTCGTTTCTGTATTGTATTATTTACTTCACAAGCTAAAGGTCGAAAAAAACAAGAACTTCCATGCAGAATCTTTAGATTCCATTCCTCTTTCACCTTTATTTTTATGTTTGCCCTTTCAATAACTATTACTCAAACTCACATTTCATTCTTGAAATCTATGTATAGATTGTTTATATATTTTAATTTTATTGTTACAGGTGAAGAGCAATTTGTGAAAACGGAGATGCGGTAGGAATCGGTAGGAATGACTAAACCCTGGCTCAACACTCTAAACCCTGGTTAAACCTTGGTGAAGGGTTAGGGTTAGGTTTAGAGTCAGGGTTAGGTATTATGGTTGTAGGAATATAACGTCACCGTAGGAATCCTACAATTCCTACCGAAGTAATAATAATGTTACTTATATAGAGATAGGTCCGATTCATAATTATTGAGCCAATCAAGAAACAGTGGATAAATATTGCCGATGCATGTTAATGATGATTAATTATGCTAAACTAAATCATAAGCAACCTTTTCTTATTTTATAGCCATAAATATATAACGATAATTATAGTTTGAAGAAAGGATATCTGGTACAGAACGACAAGTACATTTTTGCTATGCTACAAAGAATCCATTATATCATCATACTATCTCTGCTAATTGTATGATTAGATTTAAACTCTGGTGATATATATCGTCAATTTTTTTTGCTTGCCATTTACTGGTCAAAGAGGACGCTTGCACATTTTGTCCAAGCCAAGGACTAATATTGCTTGCAAGCACATTACTAACAATATTTACATTATATATCTTCTCACTGTTGGTTTCAGTTAGGGAGTTTTAATTGATCAATTTGGGGTGACTTGATGGTGATTATACTAAGACAACTGGACTTCTCGTTCTTGGTTTCTATCGACTTTGAGGGGCTGTGCCCTTCGCGAACTGTCTGCCCATAGAAACCCCGAGCTCACAGTCTACTTGTTAATTACACTACATGTAATCGTAATCCACTCGTAGTCCACCCTCCCTGCACACTCGTAAACAAATAAAAGCCAGGAAAAAGATGTACTAAATCCGATTCTTAACATAATATCCGCGGAAGATACCCCTGTGATTTTTATGGTGGAAAAGAGTTACTGTCACCAGTAGTGAGTATTGTGCCTGCCATGTACACTTTTCAAACACCTATGAGTAGTACCGAGCCTTTCATTCAGACAGCCAAAACTGAATAATTGGAAGAGAAAATGTGTTTAGCACTGTTAACGTTTCAAAACGTTTTAGAAAATTAGGAATAGAATTTAATTTCAGTGGCGAAATCTCTACTTTTAATTATACATAAAGACCTGCGTACGAATTAGTCTGCAAATTAGCAAAACAATAGATGTTTTACAAGTCCTTTAATAACCTGTTGTCACCACGCTTCGTTCAGTGAAGTTTTCTCGAAGCTGGAGCGGCGTGACATGATGAAATCGAAAGCAAAATATTGTGATATTTGTGGTGCAAACGATTTACTGTCACCTTGCAGTGTTCATATCCGGACTACACTTTCCAAACACCTAAAAGTTAATATACCGATCCTTTCATTTAGCAAAAACTGAGCGATTGGAAGTAAAAATGTAATTAGCACTGTAAGTGTTCCAAAACGTTTTCGGAACGGGATCGGAAGAGAATTTCATTTCAGCGATGTTTCACAACCCCTTTAATAACTTGTTGTCACCAGCAGCGGTGTGACCTGATGGAAGCGAAAGCAGCCTAATAGCTCTGTTAAATTCTTTATACGTCTGTTGGCTTCTGTTTGGAGGCACGTCGGGATCCGATGTAGCGGCAATAACAATACACGAATGTCACAATACCAAGGCCGCCGACAAGCAAAATTGGTATAGCCACTTTGAGGCATAATGGACATGAGAAGTGTGCGGCCTCGCCTTCTTCAGTTCGACCCAACATTAGCGTGCAGTTTTCGATTGGTGTGACATTTACTGTCAAGCTGTATTGAAATATTACGTTACTCTTCTTGTCCATTACCTTGCAGGTGTATATACCTTCATCCTGAGCCCTGATGGACTTGAAATTGAGTGCGGATCCATTCTCTGTGACGGATATCATGAGATTTTGGTCTGTCAGGTTACCGTTATAAAAGACAACAGAATTACGTGCGTGCAGTGAAGCACTCTCCCAGATCACTTTCGTTGTATCTGTCATTGTCAACCAATCAGGCAGAAGACACTCAAGACACCGGCTTTCACTTTCACAAACCACGATCTCATCAGTATTCAAACATTTCATTCGCTCGATGTAGACCTGATGTCGTAGGGATCCACCATGTATGCTATGTACAATGCACATAACAGGCCCGTCGAAGCTCTTTACTGTCTCACTAATACTTAGAGAAGATCCCTCAAGCCAGACTTTTTCCATGTACTTTGGGTTTACATAGGTAACGGTTAAATTTCTATCAGCAGTCAATATTGTCTTTCTGTAAGCGTCTCTCCATACAATCCCCAACCAATTACGCCTCTTGAGTCTGTGTAGCGCCTTACAGTCCATTGTAACTGCAGTGTCGTAACATATTTTAAGAGTCTCTCGAGATAACTTGCAGGGAACCACATGGTAGATATGGTGATCAATATATGAACACCTAAAAAATCCGTTTAAGTGTTTATCAACACCTGAAACACCAAGGGTTCCGTTGCGGAATATTCTCAAACTCTTCTTGAGTTGTTCATCTATGCCGTGATACAGAAATTCCCTGTTTTTGGATGCCAATTCGAGTCTCTGCCAAGCGCTCTGCTCATCTTTACGATACCACCATGCCACTCTCCTCGACTTGGCGAACAAAGCCGCGCAGTTTAACAGCTTGTTCACATCGCGACAACCTTGAATAGGCTCCCATGTTACAGTTCCTGCTCCAAAGCTTATTGATGAAATAAATAGAAAACTGAGAACTACATGTACAACCACTAGGTTTGGGCTACGCATTTTCGGATCGTGAACAAACGGGCTACCAATGCTCTTGTCGTGATGATATCAACAATGCAGCAACATTTATACGGACTGGCGACACATAAGCGTGGGGATCTGAGAATTCCCTTCGCGGTTTGGCAATTTCTATTAACTCGCTGTCACTTAAGGCGTTTCCCCGAAAGCCTGTATTTCGTTTTCCCTTAAAATACGTATGAATCAAAGTGGATGTTTGGTTCGTACTGAATCACTGCAAGTCATTACTCGAAAGATCCACGCGAAACTACGAGAAAGTTGATATTCAAAACCATAAAAGTCACGAAAATGTTGTTTCCTTGAATCACGAACATTAAGTATTTCCCGGATTATTTCACGGGAAATGTTTTTATTTCTCTTCTAAGAAATGTGCGTTATCAGCTTATATGAATTAAAAGCGAAATTGAATAAACAAACTTAGGGGAAGATCTGGTCTTTCTAAGAATTATCCGTACACGCTACCAACTTTCCTCATATATAATATAATTTCGACGCCAATTATTTAAATCTAAATAAAAGAGTACTCTATTTATGCTAGAATTAAAAAAACAATCATAAAACCGTCAAAATTGCACGACTATGAATTCCCGAAGAAAGCGCCATTCCAGCATTATTAACTTCCTGTATTATGGCAGCACGTGTTGTGTTTGAAAGTGCGTGTATGACATATTTTTCTCCAGGGTATTTTATGCGGTTTTGGTATTTTATGTGGTTTTGGTATTTATAAATTTCATTTTGGTTTTCTCATTGGTCTTCTGGAAGGGCTTTGTTTTATGTTTCAAAAGTCATCCAGTAATGTAAGTTGAATAATCTGTCACCCGACTTTATGAGATAATTTTAGGAAGATAATTTTATGTTTCGTCTGTATTTTCTTTTATTTTTCGATTCTTTCGCCGTCCTTCTTGTAGCTATATCATATATTTTTTTCACCTGACCCTTACCACAGAAGCCTCTGGCTTCGGTTTGTCATGATTGTAACAATAATTCAATATGAATCGAAATTTAAAAAAAACATGCATGATCGTTTTGGCTCAGAGTCGAGGAATAATTGTGCATAAAATATTTACGGTTTATTTAACAACTGTGTCGTACATGTATACAAGAAAGCCTGCTAAGAGATATAGTTGATAACCCAGATTTGAAATAGCCATCGTAAGAATCCCACTTTTCTATGATTTAACTCAATCCCCATATTATTTTCTGAAATTTTTTAAAGTAGGATCATAGCTAAATTATAGTACGTTTCCCAGACTTCGCACATTGCTTAATGATCGAATCTGCGTTCTTTCAAGTTGAAATACCTTGCGGTACTTGGATTAATTATCACTATAGCTCATAGTACTAGCTATTTGTCTCCCAAGTAATAGGTAAATGAAGTATACTCAGCCTTGGCCAGGCGGTAATGGAGGGGAGGGGGGGATACTTAAAAGGGCCTTTCAAAATATCTCGAACAGATCGACGTACCTAACGGCATGCAGTGTTTCTTCTGTGGGTACGTGAAAGGGATACCATTTTTTTTGGAAGGGATTATGAAAGGGTTACCTTTTCTGTCAGTCAAAAATGGTATATAAAAGGGTAAGGATTTCGACCTCGAGGCGGAGCCTCCCCGTATAAAACTTTGTCGAGTACCCCCTCCGGGGTGGCATACTCGAATACATTTTAAGAACTACTAGTATACCTAATAAGTAGTGAATGCTGCCACTCAGTTAAGGACTATAATTGTAATAAGTAGCTCTCTGGCAGGAAACATATATTACTGGGTGATAAAAATGCCAAGGTGTTAGCAAGAAAACGTACTAAAACAGGTCCCAGAGCACTATGATTGAAATATTATACTTAAGGACACTTGATAACACAAGACAAGTTCTTCAAAGTTCAATATTTTATTGTTTTCATTTTTTTCTAGTACACAATATCTGATACAGGAAAACTGCATTAGTCACACAGTGCAGATACAGAACTTGGGCTGCCTGTGTTTAAACTTCATCGGGGAGAACATCAGTTTTTTTGTGCTACGTAGCAGTGTAGTAATTTACCGGCAAATGGTTGATATGTCGGTAGAAAATGAAAATAAATCGGGACAACTTTTGAGAAAACTCACCACAGAAAAAACAGGCTTCAGTCGCACGATTAAGCCCCAATTATACAAAATTTACTGACCCAAAATATCCAAATCCCCTAAATTGTGACATTCAAATCATATGTCAAAATCTTGCCGTATATTTTATTCCAGAACATCAAAAAATTAAATATACTACTGAATACCCATATTTCAATGTAAAATACTGTGTACTGCATTTAAAAACTCTTTATACCCATATA
This sequence comes from Actinernus sp. WN-2022, assembly GCA_030867875.1. Classification (NCBI taxonomy): domain Eukaryota; kingdom Metazoa; phylum Cnidaria; class Anthozoa; order Actiniaria; family Actinernidae; genus Actinernus; species Actinernus sp. WN-2022. The sequence continues at coordinate 64,176,674 of JAOWCC010001589.1, read as the reverse complement.
AAACCCTAGCCGACGCTGTATACTAGAGCCATTCCACTAAATACATAATGTCAATGTGCTGTTTGTTGATATTGTGTTAGTAAATTATAAAGGTCTTAGTAAAAACTTAATCTAAACGTAATTAATTCAATTGTATCTCAGTACCGAGATGGCTCGTTTAAGTAGGAATCGGAAAGTTCGCGACGTATTCCACGAAAAATAGGAAGACAAACAACCATATGCAGATTAGATTAGGTCAGAGATTCTGGGGAACGAGCGAGCGAATTAAATTTTAATGTGACTCGAGCCAGTGCCTTTTCGAAAACTCCTTGAAATCGCTTCGATGATTAAAACGATAAACCTTCGAGATGCATATAAATCATGACTCGAGAAGTATCCTTATGGCTTTGGAAATTTCTTTTTTTCCATTCTTATTCAAGAAGAGCAAAACAAACCATTCTCGCAAAATAATGATGATAAACGAGATAAATTGAAAGTACCAATTATTTTCACCTGCTCTTTGTAATATTTTTCTTCGAAATGATCATGATTGGGTTTAATTCACATATTGTCATTTAGATTGTTATTCAGGGCCCGGTTGTTCAAAGCCCGCTTAGTGCTAATCCAGGTTAATTTCCATGACAACCAATAGGTTCTGTGCAGAGTTAATCCAGGATTAACACTAATCGGGCTTTGAACAACCCGGCCCAGGAGTTACGTTGCACGGTGGGCATAAACGACCATAAAAACGGCATGAGTTCAATGCAGACAATCGAATTTTGGTATAAGGATGTAGAATCGTAAAAGGAACATAACCTGACTTTTTAAGCTATGTTACTACCATCGTTACGTCACAATGACGTCATTTATCAATTTGTAATACGTTTCTTACAACTGTTCATTACCTCTAAAAACGGAATGTCGTATATTGTTACAATCTCCTCGTGATGAGAATGAAGGAATCGAAAGGAGTCGATCGGTTAAGGAAATCAAAAGTTATGAAAGTTTGAATTTTGTCCATTTTGCTGCCAAAATTTGGCGGGAAATAAACAACACAGAAGCATTTATGAAAATTTCGCTTCATTAACGTTTTAGAGTTGTAAATACTATTGCATGACATTTTGTCTAATCATAAAACACGTTCGTGGCTAAAATCCTATGTTTTTAGAATTTCGATTTTTTTTTTCCATAACCGGCTTAAAATTGAAGTCATATTTCGGCAACGTCATAATGACGTCATCCTTTTTTTATACATACCCTACTTTTTTATACATGCCCTTAGAAAAAAATCCTTTGAGTGATTTTCGAGTTTTAATGATGAAATGCGCAAATCTGGCACTCAAAAGTCACATTCTTTTCTTTTCTTGATTTTTTAACAATGGGCAGCCTTATTTAGGTACGACTCTTGACGTCACTAAATATGACGTCATAGCAACAGTCATTTCTCTATAACTTTTGCTGTAGTAGTCGTAGAACGTTCAAATTTGCGCCAAATGAATTTGTGTCATGAAGGCCCTTTGATGGTGTAATCTGTTTGTAACGTTTATTAAAGGAGGAATTTCAACAAAAAAGGAGGCATCATTTATGACGTCACAACAACGCCATCGTACTAACATAAAATACCTAAAATATGTAGTTTCGTTTTGTTAACAAGTCACCAACATTTCTTCAAATTGAGACTATAAGTAAAGCAATGGTGTTAATTTTAATTATTTGTCCACGCTCGCTGATGCCGATTTTGACGTTCTTTACGCCCGACGTGTTGAAGGATGGGAGAATATTTGTAAGCCGAAAAAGGAAATAAATACAAAATAAAATATTATCTAAAAATACTAGAAAGAATCTTACATGCTGGTCGCTGATTATCGTGACGACGTCAAGAACGAGTGCATTATGGGTAATTAATTGGTCCATGTCAGAAGAGTACGTTTGCGGTCCGAACACGTTAATGTTTAATGTATATTGGACTTTTGAAGACCACACGCAGTTGTTAATCCCTTATTTACAATCTCGTGGTGTCAATTTATTTAACTCAGCTACATATTTTAATCCCGGATCATGCGCAGTATAAGGATCATGGCACGGTAATTATTGGGGACATTCGGTTTTCGGTTAGTACTGGATGTAAGATCTCATGTATGACACAGCGGTCAACTTATTTGACATTACAAGATCTTACGCTCCAGACGTTTCGTATTTTCGGTAAGGCATGTGTTACGTTTCCGCTTAGGTCTAATTGCACGGAGCGGAAAAGAAGGGTTCTGGATTAATTGAACATGTACACTCGTTTACTTAGTCAATGCTACACCAAATTACATGTTACCGAGTTGTTGGATTCTTACCGTTAATGGCCACGAGTGCACGTGCATTTATAATAATATTTCCTAACGATAATCATAGAAATAATGCGATCATTAAATAAATAATTAATTAATTAATCTTTGGTATGTAGCAAATAGCTTAAGGAATAAAAAAAACAGCCTATCTTATGTAATTTCACCAAACTAGATATTTTTTTTGGCGTAATTACTCGCGCAAATGAAGTTCGGGGGGGGGGGGAGGGGAGTTAAGCCGGTTTGAAATATTGTTTTTGCTCTTATTTCTCCTACTTAACGTAGAGTTTAACCAAACTAAAGGACCATCTGCAGGTTTCTATGGGTGTAACATTTTGGTGAAAACCCCATGTTGCTACAACATTGCTTTCTACCTGTAAAAATGCATCGCACTTTCTCTTGGCCCGATACTCACGCAAATGAGGCTCAGGGAGGTTAGCCGCTTTGAAATTATGTTTTGACTCTCATTTCTCTCCCTGAATGTTGATTTCAACCAAATTACGAAGACCCCTTGCAGTTTTCTACGACGTTGCTTTCTACCCGTAAAAATCCATCGCCATTTTCGTTTTGGCCGCAAAGCATGCTGTGAACAGTTTAAGTTTGCATTTCCGAGTTTAGGACTGGATTACATGACTGAAGTTCCAGTGAGTGGTATATCACTGTTCTAACACTATATAGTGACTATATGTACCAAATACAAGATATTGCCTAAGAATTTGGGGTAATATCTGCCAACTTTGTAAAACTGAGGGGGGGGGGGGGGGGGGGGGGGGAGGGGGGAATCATATGCCGATTTCCTGTTAGATGAAGTTGCAGCATTGGAATAATAGTTTTCGTAATAAACGCGACGAACACAACATATTGTTTGCGAATGTGTTGAAACATCTGCGAGCTTTACTAAAATGGTAATTTTCAGACTTTTTTTTCAGTTTTCGTCCCCTCACCTAATATATCAAATATCAATGCATCAATTTGGTCTTCCTGTGAGTGCAGCAGAAATGTCTGAATCCAAGTCATGTTGTGAGTGCAACAGAAATTTGAAGTAGCGTTATAATTAGCAAAGTGATTGTTCGTATACAGTCAAAACTTTGTCACAAGTCTGAGTTTGGTAATTACCGAAAACACGCAGGACTGAGTCTGGTAATTACCAAACACGCAGGACTGAGTCTGGTAATTACCAAACACACAGGTCTGAGTCTGGTAATTACCAAACACGCAGGACTGAGTCTGATAATTACCAAACACGCAGGACTGAGTCTGGTAATTACCGAAAACGCAGGACTGAGTCTGGTAATTACCAAACACGCAGGACTGAGTCTGGTAATTACCAAACACACATGACTGAGTTTGGTAATTACCAGACACACAGGTTTGAGTCTGGTAATTACCAAACACGCAGGACTGAGTCTGGTAATTACCGAACACGCAGGACTGAGTTTGGTAATTACTAAACACACAGGTCTGAGTCTGGTAATTACCAAACACACAGGACTGAGTCTGGTAAATACTGAACACGCAGGGCTGAGTTTGGTAATTACCGAACACACAGGACTGAGTCTGGTAATTACCAAACACACAGGACCTAGTCTGGTAATTACCGAACACACAGGACTGAGTCTGGTAAATACTGAACACGCAGGGCTGAGTTTGGTAATTACCAAACACGCAGGTATATAAGTCTGATAAACCGAGTTGGAGAATACTGTGATTTATAAACATGTGGTTTGAAGTTTAGTGATTCACAAAAATAATACTTTAAAAAGTTCCTAGTGGTACAATGCTAGGACTGAACCGAAATATAATCCACCGAATATCTTACTTTGGTAAGAAACTGATGAATTTATCAGATGATTGTGAAGCATATCTTATAGTGTTGATGACACAATTTAAATTTGATAAGTGAATACGTACTGGCGAAAAAAACATTCAGAGATATTTGGGTCGTACCGTTGGAATGTACCAGAAAAATCCAATATTATGTCAAAGTTATTGTAAACTCTCAACATTATACCATAATTTACAATTTGGAATATTGTGACCTTTTCTGGAACGTGTTCAGTGGTATATCACTGTTCTAACACTATATAGTGACTATATGTACCAAATACAAGATATTGCCTAAGAATTTGGGGTAATATCTGCCAACTTTGTAAAACTGAGGGGGGGGGGGGGGGGGGAGGGGGGAATCATATGCCGATTTCCTGTTCGATGAAGTTGCAGCATTGGAATAATAGTTTTCGTAATAAACGCGACGAACACAACATATTGTTTGCGAATGTGTTGAAACATCTGCGAGCTTTACTAAAATGTGGGGGAGGGGTGGAAAAGCATATGTATTTCCTGTTAATAATGGTATCCTCCTCCATTAGAAAGGGATTAAATGAAGTTGCAGCATCAAAATCATGGTTTTGTTACTAAACACGACGAATAAAACGCCGATATCGTTTGCGAATTTGGTGTAAGATCTGCGAACCTTACAATAATGAGGGGGGTGGAAAAACATCGTTTGCTTATCGTGTGCAGTTTCGACTTGTAATAATATCAATATTAATAATAATAGTTAATAGACCGTTTCGCATTCAATAAATACCACTGTATACGATGCCTACAGATGCATTTACTCAACGTTAATCTAATTCTGATGTAAAATATTCACAAATACAAGCGAAAAGGTGCAGAATTTCAAACTATGCAATAGTACATAGAGGTGTGAAAAACCCATCTTGCCGCTGGTATTATGAATATCTAACATCAGAATGAGACTAACGTTGAGTGAATTCGCCTGTAGTCATCGCATCCAGCTGTAATTCTTGAATACGAATCTGGACTATATATAGCACTTATTCGACAACTGCTCTAAGCGCTTTAGAATACAATAATTGTTATGAATATAATTATAATATAAAATGGAATTAAGAAACATATACAAACACAAATGTAAACAAATAATTAAAATGTAAAATTCATTTATGCCCTGGCGTGCCCTGGCGTGCCCTGGCGTGCCCTGGCGTGCCCTGGCGTGCACGTGCCCTGGCGTGCCCTGACATGAGTTCGTGAAGCAGCACCGGCAGTAGACCAGATTTAGCTAGTAAAAATTGAAAACGTTGCTCCAGAAAAGCCCAAAAGTTGCTCAAAAGTTGCCAAAAACTTAAAAAGTTGCGCAAAGAAATAAAAGAAAAATTTGCTCCAAAAAAATAAAAAGCTTCTTAACGAAATTGTTTTAATTGCTCGAAAAATCTGAATAGTTGCAACTTGAATTGGAAAAATGCTTGAAAAATGAGTCATTTAAGGACGGTGCCTACTATTGTCAGCGCGCACGCCGTTCTGCGCATCTTGCGTCCCGCGGGTCATCCCGCGAGACAGGCGACCATTTCAATGATTTATCGTGGGAAGATGGTCGAAGAATCGTAGATTTAGGAGATTTACCCGACCAATTGAATGAAGGTTGTTTGGACTGCCATGAATCACTGCTGTCTTTTCGCCCAGCGCCTTGTGCTTTAGGCCTGTCGATGCTTTCGAGTTTCGTCAGTTTCTCCAAACATGGACTCGGCCGAGTATAAACAATGTGTGAATACGGTCAAATAAGCTTTGTGAAAACGGGTAAACCTCTTGGAAATCCAAAGAAGAATGAAGAAGGAAGGACTGTATGGGGTTTGAGCACAAAGGAAGCAGTAACAGCTTTGATTTTCAATGAAGAAAGTCGAAAGATGGGACTAACTCTTTTCCCCACCGCCATCTTGAAAATCTCCCAGAATGCAATAAAATAAACCAATTTTCAGACTTACTAGGGAGGCCTTGGTAAAAAATGTCAATTTTTGAAAATAAAATTAGCGATAAAGAGGCTTACCGTCCACATAATTTTTTAAAACGCGTGGATACCCCCATTTTTTCTTTTTGTAATCTATAATATAGAAGCTAAACAACGTTTACATATATTTTTTGTCTTTATAAAATTGAAACTTGATGTCCATTTCGGCAAAAAATATGTGTGTTCATGGTCACTAATGAGGCTTACAAAGCAAAATTTGTACAAAAAATGATTATCATTGTAAGATAAATAGTTTGATTGGCATCCTTTGTGAAGAACACTATGTCTAACGTTTTTTGTCCTAATATTTTGCCAGATAATCCAAAATATTAATCGAATTAAAAATAGTTTCTCGGACAAAGAAAAATGCTGAGTCAGCACTTTTTTCGATTTTCATCCTTAATTAACTCTCTTAAACGTATGGGTACCCCATAATTTTTTTTCTGATTTCAAAAGCTCCTTAGGGGGTTCAAACAATCCATATAGATTTTTAGAAAACAAATTGGTTTGCAATTAGTAGGCACCGTCCTTAAACACAAATTAAGTACTTGAACCTCTAGATTGAATTTCTAGATCGCTGCCATGTTTATTAAAAATGGAGGCCGTCGTTAAGACCTCGAATGATAAAACCGCTGGAAATTTTGTGTATTGTTCGTGGGTGGCTGTTTAGTTTTTATAATCGCTGTTATGTTCGTGGACATCATTAAGATTGAAGGAATATTAGTGTTTTAATTGAAACTAGATTTGGTAATTGGCAGATTTTGCATGCATCTACTGATTTTAGCAATTTCGTGCTCAAAATCTCCAAAAAGCTCATTTGTTGCCCAAAGTTGCTCAAGGTTGCTCATAACAGCCAAAGTTTGGTAACAGCCGGCTTGATTGCGTTATAAGAGTTTGTATGGCTTTCTTTTCAATGAAAAATATTGTACCAAGAACATTTTGCGATAAACCTGATTGACAGTTGTCGTTGGTCATCCAGGGGTATCCAGTTGCTTGGCAATTGTTTATCTCAATTTAACGTTCAATGTGGGAGTGTAATGGCTTTTTTGAAATATATGATTTTACGCAAATATAATCTTGTGTTTTCCTTTGTTGGTATTTTTCTTGCACTAAATACGCTGTGCACGGAAATGGTTATAGGAAAAAACACTTCCCAATGAAGCCACTAAAAATGGTATTTCCCCTTTTAAGAAACAAGAACATTCATGTCATAATACAAGTACTTGTCATTTGAAAACAAAGTCACATCTACCGCACTTTAAAATGCAAATGAAAAAAAAATTGTCAATGACCAAATTAAAATCTTCCGATCAATCCCGATTTCTGGGAAACCCCTACCCTTCCCCAACACTTTACCCTAACCTTCAATGGTTAATCATTAATAAAACGATGCATATCCAAGTGAGGGGTGGGTGGGTCATTTCCCACAAACCAAGATTGTTCCAAATCTTCACAGTTTTAAGATTTGTTCTTACGTATTATTCGTTTTAAGGTGATGTTACACACTATGGTTTATAACGACGATTCGTGAAACATTGCTGCGCGAAAAGTCAATACAGTGTAACATGACACGCTGAACGTTTTTTAACGTAATCTTCGTTGTGGCAACATTTTGCCACACCATTGTTGCTTCGTGTAATTAACACTCTCGCCGTTGACTTTTCGTGCAACGTCGTCCCAGAAACCTATATTCGTTACACCCACGGAGACGAGGCTGCGTCCATAAAAAAATACCTCACGCATCTGCCACTGTTTTAAAGAGGGTGTCGAAGTAGGGGGCTAGGCGCTAGTTAGATGTGGCAAATGTTGCGCTAGAAATCGTCCCGTGTAATTAAAATACCCGTCGCCTTATTAATGTTGCGCTAAAAGTTGTATTGTGTAACATGCATTAAATTCGACGGAAAAAACATCGTCGTTAAAATCGTCTCGTGTAACTAAAACAATTCCCACTGTCTTGATGATATCAAAGCTAAAACATCATTCGCAATTGAAAGTATTTTAAAATTCAAACAGCGTCAGCGATAAACGTATATATACGGCTGGTAGTAAGATAACTCCGGCCCCTTGTATTTCCCCTTAATCTGATACACCCGATTCTCACAATGGAAATGAGCTCAAGCCTTCAGTGTATTTAGTCCTAACAGTTAGGTTTAGGTCGGTAAGGATTGGGGTTAGGGTTTTAATTTGTTCAAGTCAGAGTTCTTAGAATATATTCCCAGTTGGGTTTACCCCGCAGTTCAGTGTCAAGTTCTACTGCATGATTCATTGTGCTAGCCGTCTATCAGATAGGTTGTGGTAAAATTTAAAGACGACGTAATCAAATCGCAATTTGTTGTGGTCCTTAAAATGTTAAATACTTGAGCAAAAATATTAAAACTGAAGTTTTTTGGTCATTGTTAATTTTCGTCGATTGGCACTTTAGCAGGAGATCAGAAAGAATAGGGGAAACTCACCTAAATCGTACCAGCTTTGCAGAAAAAAATCCAGGTACAGTTCCAAAATGAGCATTTATCTATAGATTGAAATAGAATTAGGAAACAAACAGTTATTATATTATCCGAAACGTAAGCTATGATTAGTCAAGAGCTGTGTGTTATTAGAGGACACACATGCATGGATGGCTTCACCAGCGCGCGCAACCAAGTTCTCAACTCGTTTTGATTGGATATTTTCATAGTTTTTAGTTTGCGATTATTACATAAAACAAATATATTCCACTCTTCCGTGAGTCTGTCCATTATAGATGCAAATATGATGTCACAACGTGCAGAGAACATCATTTACGCATTGCTTTGGTCTCTTCCTATTGTGACGTCATCTGTGCATCTTAAGAGACAGAGGCATCGAAAAAATTGAATATATTTGTTAATTAATTGTCAATGACGAAAGATAACGAGTAAACTCATAATTTTCTCGATAGAATCTGTTGAGATTATAAATTGACTCTCACCTCGGATATAATCTCATCTTTAAGGCGCATGAACATTTGGCTTGTCTCATCATAATAAACAATAGTATACGGTCTGTCAACAGCCATCAGCCACACAGTAAACGAATAACCTGCGTTAGAAAACATCATGTAACATTTATGTTAACAACCAAGAGAGATTGAGGTAAGAGAACGAATACCCATGCCCAATGATACTTATTTGAAATCTATTTTTTGTTTTACATCATGTGATGTAGTTATTTTTATCTCGTTCTGGTAGGTTACCCTCGTTAAATTAGCTACGCGGCATTGTTTATATCCCCTTGGTCTACATAACATCGTTATAAACGACTCCTTAGCAAAATACCGCCAATTTACGCCAATGGTATGTATTTCCTAAACTAATCGATCAGGCTGTGTCCTGTGTCCTGGAACAGATACTCACAATTAGACATAACAAATATAGTAAATATATACTTATGAGAGTGGATGAGAGAGAAAGGAGGTAGTGTACTGTGTATAGTTAGTATGTATTAACAATAAGTTTCGTTATTAATAGAGTTCCATATTTTGCACCTTGAAATCTAATATTAAGTTTTCCATAGTTTGTTTTTACTGAAGGAATAGAGTAGGAGGACCTAGAGGCAAGTATTGTGTTATGTTTGTGCCTTTTGTTGACTGGTACAAAAACGTTATTGAATGCCAGAGGCAGATTACCTGATTTAAAGTGATACATAAATAATGCTTTAATATGTAAAAATACAAAGCTAGTTCATGAAGTTTAATGATATTTAGAGTTTTGAAAAGGGGATTAGATTGGTCTTTATGATTGTAAAAGGTTATGATTCTCAGAGTAGAGATGTATTTCCCCAAGCAACAATTCATAGATCAAAAATGGATAAATTAACGAATAATATAGGTTAATAAGAATGTTTAAATTATCTATCGAATTTTAGATAGTATACCAATATTTCTTTTAATTTTCTTTGTTATGTCATTGACTTGAGATTTCCAGTTAAATAAATAGCTGCGAGTCTATCGTTATACCTGACTGTTTATCGATCATCAAGTTAACTATGTAAGTTAACGTTTTTGTGTGGTGGGTGAAAAATTACATAATTAGACTTAGTGATATTTAGAGACATTTTATTAACACCACAGCCAATTGTAAACTTTTTGTAGTTCTTTATTAACAGTTCATTCCAGTGTTGATCAATCTTTATTAGCATAAAATTGATTGGAGTTATCGGCAAATAGATGAAAATCAAATATGTTAGAAGAGTTATTAAAATCATTGATATATAGCAGAAACAAGAGTGGTCCAAGGACCGACTATGTGGGACCCCACAGGAAATTAGTTTATAATCTGACACAACATTTCCAATTGACGCAATTTGTTTTCTGTTTTTGAGGTAGGAGCAAATACAGTCTTTTTTAATACCTCCGAAGCCATAGTGTTCAAGTTTCATTATTAGAATCTCATGATTTACGGTGTCAAAAGCTTTGTATAGTAGTTTTATCAAGGAATTTAATTTACAATATTAACCTAACTTAAGAAGAACCTTTTACTAAGGAAAAGCCGCGTACTTTTATCAAACCAGAGCAGCTGCTCACTACAATCAATGTGACAAGCCATGTATATCGCAGTAGTAGTTAAAATATTACCTGGTTCACATCCATATAACTCCATTCGAAGTCCCACATTTTGGTTCCATCCAGTCGGAAAAAACATCACTTTTGTCGCTATTACAGGGATGGGCACCTTATTCTGTCTTACGGTGTGACGATCTTTATTGCCCTGAAAGGACTGGGAAACAGTTTGAAATGCATAAATATAATTCATATGCAAAAATTATCATTATACTCTACGTCTATGATTTCAAGATCGGTTTTGGCCTATATAAGTTTTTGTACTTCAAATAAATTATTTTCTAAAAAAATCAGTTACCCAAGAGAATTTAATTTCATGTTCTAACTTTTATTTTTTTGACTGACACTCATTTTCAATAGGTTTATTTCACTGTTCATATTCATTGTGACAGGGTTTAATAACAAATTGGTAAATAAATCCCTTCTGGTGGCTGCTATATCGGCGGACAATGTCCGAAGTTGAGAGATGGTTCGAATAAAGAACAATTGGCCGAGAAGCGAAACCTCGAGGACAACTGTAATATAATTTTGAGCTTGAAAATCTCTAAGCCAATAACAAATTATCAACCGATATACCAGTAAGCCAGAAATAAGAATTATTGATGTATAACTCCGTCATCAATTTTCTACTGACACCGAAAACTGAAGCGCCTAAAAAACAACGTGTTACTGGCTTCTTTAAACATGGAGATAACAAAGGTATACAAAGGTATAACATAATAATAGCAATAATAACACTGTTTATTTACCCACGCTGATGTAGTCGTGCTAAGAAGATAACTAGGGTACTAGCTTAAACTAACACTGCATCTAAATAATCATAATCTTATTGGGCTTAAAATTTATACTTATAATATATCTATGGTCGTAATAATGTCTTTGACTTTAACTAATTAATATCTATTTACAAGTTATAAAGTTTCTCCTTACGCTTTCTCTTAAACAGACAGAGAGACATGCAGAAGAGGTTTATTGGCACTTTGCAGACATTAATGTTTACATCAGTGTTGAATAAAAAAAAAAAAGATGACTAAGTAGATGAATACTAAGTCTTGTTGTAGGGTAATATATATGTACATTAATTTATTGTGGAAACAGCTAGCAAGTTACTTATAATGCGGGATCTAATTGTAAGGCAATCAGATATGTATTTGGCTGCTCTTCTTGCAATTTTTGTATTTGGCTTAAGTATAAGGGTTAACATTTGGTCATCATTAGTTTTCTTTAGGGATTAGGTATTTTCCAATGAAGCATATAATTCGTTTCTCGGCACTTGGTAGTATGTGCATCTAATTATAAAGTGCCATTCATCCTCAACTTCGGCTTTACAGAGAGGACAAAGCCTCTCGTTGGGTGGTTTATATGGGCGCTCATATCTGTCCCTCTCAATTTGTAGCTCATGATTACTTATTCTCAACTTCGTTAGCGCAATTCGATGCTTCACGTCATGTTTATATTTGAATGTTCGATAGACCCATTCGAAAAATGGCGTCCAATTTGAAAAGCTATTGTCCTGGTAACGTGAACACGAGGCTAGTCAGTCCCCACAAAAGCTTTTGAACGTGCAAGCGAGGCTAGTCAATCCTAGACACTAGTTAGTTAAATTGGACGCCATTTTTCGAATGGGTCTAGGGTAACATCTAAATTTGTTACCTTGGTTGTTTTTTCGGTTATTATCGTTGAATAGCTCACTATTCCAATTTTGGATTTGAACATCTATTAGTCTTTGTTTTAAATTATTAATAATTATGTTTGGGTGTTCGATTTCTTCCTGGAAAAAAACAGACTTCACCGTAACCTAGTCGAAACTCTTTGGCACCACATTGTGGGCTTCCCTATTCGTGTCTCGATTCATGCAGCTACAGCGTCTTTCGCTAATTCAGTGATATTTTGATTTTGTTTTTTTAGCCAGTATTTTAGGCTTCTTAGGAGTCCATGCTTATTGGTAATTTACCTAATTCGGCCCTACAAGCATTATTAGTGGCGGTCCTGCTTACACCCAGGAACCATTTACAGAATTTTAACTGTACACTTTCTATTGGGTCTTTGTCATTGTTTGATACTTTATCCATACCCCATATTTCACTACCGTAAAGAAGTATGGGTTTGATTAGATTATCGAATAGTTTCAGCGTAAGTTTAACATCAGTCCTAAAATGACAACCCATTGTTTTCCGTAATTTGTAAAGTGCTTTTAGTGCGACGTTTTTAGCTCGATCTTTGCCGTAGTAAAGTTACCATAAGTATACTGAAGCAGATGCCTAGATATTTAAATACTCGCATATTTTCTATTGGTTGGTTAGAATAAGTGAAAGCGTAATTGTTCATTCAGTCTTGTACCTGAGTCGTTGAAAATCATTGATTTCGTTTTTTTTCGATATTTACCTCTAATTTGGAGTTGATGGTATATTATTTAAGCCTACAAAGTAGCTGCTGTAACTCCTTAGCAGACCTGGAATGTATAACTAAACCGTCCGCGTTGCCAGACAGCTAATTGTCTTATTTTTTAGCTCCACAAAATCTGCTCCTTTTTGTTTGAACAAGGACTCAGGAAGGTCGCTTAAAAATATATTGAAGAGCCGGTGGGGCTTAGCATGCAGCCTTGTTTTATTCCTATTTCACATGGGAATTATTCAGTAATTGTATTTACGACTTTAACAGCGGCAGAGTCTTTTGAGTAGTCGATCGTAATATTGAATACAATCTACCCGTTATTCCAATTTTCCTAACTTTCTCAAAGAGTTTGTCCCTTGGTATGCTATGAAACGTTTTCCTGAAATCTACGAAGCATCCAAAGAGGAGGTTTTTCTTTACATGGTTTAGCTTTGACGCGTATTTTTTCAATCAAAGTTGTCAGTACTGATGAACATACTGTTCACCGTACTATGGTGTTTTCTAAAGCCGCCTTGTTCCCGTTTGAGGATCCCTTTGTCTATTAGATAATCATAAAGCCTAGCGTTGAGTATGGAGGTAAATAGTTTACCAAGGGCAGAGAGCAGCGAGATTACGCGGTAATTGTCAGTGACAGATTTGTCACCTTTTTTGTAAATGGGCACGATGAACGCTGTACTTCATTCTTGCGGGAACTCGCCGGAGTTCAGTATTGCGTTAAATAGTTGCTTTAAGAACGGTGTTAATTGATCTTTGCCATATTTAATTACTTCTCTTAGTATATCGTCCTTGCCCGGAGATTTATTGACTTTCGATTTCTTAATCGCTGATTCAATTTCTCGTATGCAGATTTCGAGCCATCCCTTCATGTAGGACGACACGAATTGCTACCAAATTGTATTGTATTGTATTGTATTGTGTTGCGTTCTATTGTGTTGCGTTCTATTGTTGTATTGAATTGTATTGTGTTGTATTCTATTGTATTTTTGGTAAACATTCGTGTCGTCCTACATAAAGGGATTGCCAGATTTCGTCATCTAACGCATCGCTGTCATGGACGAGCGTGTTTTCTCATCCAGTATCTACGTGTTCAGGCTGTTCGTTAGTTGATTACATCGTGTTTTTCGTTTAAATGTTTAAAGTGCTTGAGGAAATCACCTATGTCAATCGGACACGAGTTACGCCCCCGTTTTTTGTTAAAGTTAAACAGTTTTTCAATTAGTTTCCAAGCGTTTCGCGGATTGCCAAGATCAATTTGATGTATTCGTTGCTGCATGTTAAGATATTTTTTCCTTCTGCATAATTTCCGGAAATTATATTTTCTATTGTGGAGCATTGCCCTAAGCGATTGATTATTTGGGTCCTTGCACACCTTTCGTCCAAGTGATTTTAAATGTTCTTTGTCCTGATTGCACTCTACGTCGAACCAGTGCTTATTATTATCTTGGTTTGGACTGGGCCGCCTTTGATAGCGTAAGCCTGCCATTTTGCTTATATTAATAATTTATTTGGAAAACTCACTCGTTAACAGAGAAATATTCTTATGTTGCTCGTTATTAGTAAACATTTCTAAGAACAGTTGCTTAAACGTTGAAAGACTTACAATGTTCCTGATGGGTCATTTCCTCATATGCATGTCCATACCACCCCCCACCCCAATGCTATATTTGCGTGCCCCCCTCTTCATACTAGATAGTTTAGCTTTATTTATTTTATTTGAAGTCGTATATATCTATACATACCCCCCCCCCCCCCCCCCCCCCCGCGCCCATTCTCTACACACTGAAATACAAATTCCTCTGCTCACTCACGAGATGGTATGTTATTGAAACTTAGAATAATTAACAATGAATGAATGTCTTTTTTATCTGATCGTATATAAGGTCATTTCAGGTATCGATCTATAATAGTTCATTAACTGGAAAAGTTCAAAAACGATAAGTACTACAGTTACTAGCCAATAGTTACAATTAACTCAATCCGCACGTTTGAAAAGCATTTTAAATACTACTCACCATTGGCGCTCCATTGCTGTTCTTGAAGTCCTTTAATTCGTCTGTGAAATCACTCGCATAATACAATGTGAAGCTTGTCACCCACTCAGACGTGGACTCGTCTCCATACCCTCGAGTGTCAATTCGAGTTATTACCATTCTTCGTTTCAAATTAATTTCTACCCATGATGCTCCAATGGTGTTCATGTTGCCTCGGTATCCCATGGTGCTGTTCAACCTCGCATGTTGTGCTCCGTATGACTGCAGGTCATCATTATAAACACTGATGGCCAACAGTTGGCTGTCTTTGGTTAGACCACTCTGTAGACCAAGTGGTTCATTACAAGATTCTGTCAATGAATAAACATAAATTCCTTAATAAGCGAGTTCGGAATTGATTGTTAGTGTACAATTAATCCCAATAGATTCAAATAACAAAGATGTGGCCGCCATGTTGGGTGAACTAACGAGAGAAGCTAACGAGGAATCCTTTCGTAAGGGAAACCAAGGTGGCGGCGATGACGTCGCATGCACACCAGCAATAGGGATTTTAATTAAACCATGCAGGAAGGCAATGGCAGTGATGACAGGACGTAGGAACGTGTTTTCTCCCGAAATATGGTGTTTACTATTTCCTTTATTCGCTTTAATTGCTGCATTCCATAATTGAAAATTGTTAAGGTCATGTTGGAACGATCGGAATGATCAGCAACACTGATATATATTAAATAGTCTGATTTGTCAAGCGTGCAATCGTCAACATATACGGCCACTCTGTTATTAGAATTAACAACTTCTGTTCAAGAAGAGTGGTCCTAATATCGAAAATGGGGGACACCCGACATAACTTGTGACCATGAGGAATACTTCCCACCAATTATGACCAGATACGTAGCTGCTACACCACTTCAATAAGGAGCCAGATATCCCAAAATGTTATATGACAGGATACGATGGGATACACGGAGAAGTCCAGAAATGTTGAATGATGTTTCTTGCAGCTTAAATCATTAGATCTGAGGATTACAATTATAGGTTATCTTCATAGCCGAACTATTCGTGTATTCATTCATCAGCGTCAATGTTGTTGTAGAACGATGTAATTTCAATAATAAGTTATATTCGAAGCGGGACTATTATTAATCACCGCGAATGTTTTGTAAGTCTGCTTAATTTGTTGTTTGCACATTTGGGAACGATGTAATTATACAAGAAAGATATATGGCTCGTCCAGCGTTCATGGCGGGTAGAGTCGATTCGTTACCCATACGCACCCTGTTACAATCAGTATCTTCCTTTAATATGTTCATGTTTCACGAGCGGACTTCCGTTAAGATGGCTCATCTACCCCATCGGGTAAAATTGGAGGTCATTTCCGGTAAATTTTGCTAATTAGCATAACATCTGAGCCCGTGAATCGGATTTTAAGCTCTCAAATGACTAAAATTTACAGTAAACACGCACGGATCTATACATTCAAAGAATCATAGCTTACTATAGCGGCTCCTAGAAAAAAATTGTACAGTTGAAAATAAAACGAATGCGACAATAAAATGTGCCGATTTAGACCCTACCTCAGTATTGTGGGAAGATCTATCGATTTTATCTCTGTGAAAAGGGCTCAGAATTGGCGATCTTTTGTATGGAAAGTACGACGATGCAAAGAAAACTTCGCGAAGGTCAACAATAACAATTTGTACAGTAGAATTTTGATGCACATCTCTTACCTTTCAAAAGCTCCACAATTGGATTTTGATTGGATGAATACGATATACGATTTTTTAGAGGTTTCTGGAGTGCCACTCTGTGCTGTTGACGAGGGAAACGTCTAGAAACACTCGAAATTGTCCGTTTTTCGCGAGCTCTATGTCTTTCTTCTACGACCATTTTGAAAACTGTAGTAGCCAGGCCTCCGTTACTACAGAAACCGAGCTGCTCGGTACCTACATGTAGTTTCAGTTAAAACCACAGGCAATCCAAGCTCAAAGTTTGAATTTATTTGACAGTTGAACTTAGCCTGAATTTCAGCCGTCTCCTCTGGTTCGTTCCTCCCGAGGGACGTCTGAATCCAATAGCCGATAATGCCGTCCAGTGACGTCAAGGCGGATTAACAATTTAATTTATGCAAATAAAACTGTCACGGCGGTACTGAAAGAGTTCGTGGGTCTCAAAAACAAAGCCATCGCTCGCCTTGAGAAATTATGAGATCATGCCGGCCAAAATAAAAGCCTTACCTATATATATATATATATCCATCCCATTTGCTTCACAAGTGCCTCTTATGTTGTGAAAACCTTTTCGAAGCAACAAATCGTTATATTATATTTGGAGGCAAAGTACAGTTGAACTTTGTCTTTCCGCTGATCTTTGTACATGTCTCGCGATCTGCCGTTCGAATCGATCGCGATCGACACAGCTACGAGATATTACCTAAGTAAATGTGCAACAGAAAAGTAGAACAAACATGAAAGGATAATGGAAAATTTTCGAAGAAATACGAAGAATCTTGCGGGAAAGAACAATTCCTTGAAGTAGCGACATTCTTTACCACTTGCGAGTGTGAACAAATAATCGATTATCAACAACCCCGCGGACGCGACGCGATAAAATGTACATGTTTACAGACAGTCGGCCGGTTATTGTGCAGGACACTTTCAATCCATTTCCAGATGTTTTCCTTACGAATTCAAGGTCTTTGCCAAAGACAATCACTCCACTGAAACTCAACGATCAACAATCGCGAGTCCAAAGTGAATGCTGCCGTCTTATCGGCTGATAATTATGATAATTATGCGAAATTATAGAATATGAACCAATCAAAGATCACTACCAGGTTTTCTGGTAGTGACGTCACTGGACGGCATTATCGGCTATTGGATTCGTCTCTCTCGGGAGGAACGAACCAGAGGAGACGGCTGAAATTCAGGCTAAGTTGAACTACGAAGGTTCAAACTTCCACTGAGAATATTTGGTATTTTATCGCACTAAATGGCAAATGAATAACACAATAAACTTGCTTTGATGAAGATTAAGTTGTTGTGTCTTGAATTTGGGGGTTTGGGGGCCGATTTAACGAGTTTCTAGGAAGTCTGGAGTAGTATATGTGGAGTTAAAATGATACCCGTTTTTTTTGTTAACGTAGTGGAGGCCTTCGTTTAAACCTCAGGCCTCCCCTACGTTAACAAAAAAAATGGCATCATTTTTCCTCCACATATACTACTGGAAGCATAATTGGTTAAAATGCTGTCTTACAGCGATAACATTCTTTGACCTACTTATCCATTTTTTGACTTCATAGACCGTGAACAAGAAAGAAAATAAGGCTTGAAATGTTGTCAGTTTTTCCATTCGTTGCCAACAACGAGGCAAAAAAAAAAAAATGAAGAGAAACTGTCAGTTCGTCTCTCTTCATTTTTTCCTTTTTTTTTTACTGCCATTCGAAAGCCCTTAGCGAGCCCTCTACTTCTCCATGAGTCTTACGGTACTTCGATTCTGCCAGTACTTTCGAGAAGCGATTTTCTTTTGATAAGTTCACGTCGTAGTGGTGCACTACACGTTGTACAAAGTCTGTAGCTAGTTCGACAATCACGATCGCATTTACGACATGGATATGTGGAATCTTTTAGCGAGCCCTCTATGTTTTTACGAGCCTTACGGTCCTTCAATTCTTCCAATACTTTAGAGAAGTGATTCTTGATTTTGCGTTTCTCTCCACTAAGTTCACGTTGGCGTCGTGCACCACACGTCGTACAAAGTCCGTAACTAGTTCGACAACCACGACCGCATTTATGACACGGACCGAATGGAGTGGCTCCTCTTCGTATCTGATAGTCGTGTTGAGCACAATATTCTGACACCTTCGAAATCTTCCTTATACATTTCGTGTCCTTGCCTCGCATTAACCAACTACAAGTTATCGTCTCAGGCATCGCGCGATGTATACCTTGTACTAGTTTATTTCTAAATGCTTTTTTGATTTCGACCTATCCTAAATGACTAAAAGTCCTTTGAGAGCGGAATTCGTATTTACGTTTGGCAGAGCAGCTGCCGTATGTTAATTATGGCTGGCAGAAATCTACATACGAACCACATCCATTGCATAAGCCAAGGGGGATGAATACATACATTCCTGAGTTCCCCCTAAAATTCCTGAGCGCCCCGATTTTGCTCGAACAAGTGAAACTGGGGCGCTAAGGAATGCAAAAAAGTTTGGCGACCCTAAAATTTACGTACGACTCAGACAATTTTTATTTCACCTGCGGCCCGTGACATAGTTTGACGTGACTAGACAAAAATCTGCATACGAATCGCAAAACAACACGGTAATTTATACGAACTAAGAGCATCTGTTCTTAGCGCAGTAATTTATACGATTTTCTTAGTGAAGTTAAAATAGACTCCGTTATGGTTTCTTTCATAGGAGATGTTGATTCTTATCCCACTAGACTGCCAAGTTTTGCTCTCATTTCCTTTCGGATCTCCGAGCGAAGTTGTTCTAGGTTTTTTGACCCTCTTTCTTGCCTATTTTTTTGTCGTATTTCGAGCTTGAGTGATTCGTATTTCGATCTTTCATCGATAACACTTCCGAACTCGGCTTCTGAAATATTACCATCGGCTAGAGCCTTTGAGACTTTGACTTCCACGGAATTGGCTTTAGCCTTTGCCAACATAACGGTCTTTTCGTGCTTCGAGACGCGAATGCCAAGTTTCTTACTTGCGATAGACATCGAGGCCGAAATGACGGCACAAACGAACCCGATGCTTCCTAATGAAATACCCACAGGTATCCCGATTCCCGTAAATGTCAAGCCCAACGCCATAGCGGATAATGCACCACTCAAGCTACCTGTGGCCACAGCAACCCCGTGAACAATACCACGCGCTCGGGCATATTTCTTACGAACGACTTCGTAGTGCTTTGCCTGCCGTTCGAGTTCAGCAAGTGTGTCACATACTTTTTGTAGCCGAAAGCTATCTCCAGACAAAACGGTTTCAGATGAACGTAGATTGGGATAGATCGGCGCCGTTGGAATTGTTTGAATCGAATCGCTTGCCATCGCATATTATACATATGACTTACTCAATCTTCAATACGTATCGTAGGGGTCGACCACGGAAGTCCATGATATTATTTTGTCATCGCGAACAGTCAGTCGAAGGCTGTTCCGCATTGTTCCTAGAGTTTGGATTTTCGTTGATTCCATCAAATGATAGGTCTTTCTGTTAAACCAGGAGCCTTCTACGTTAAAGCTAGCTAGTACAGTCGAGCGTTTTCCCTCAAGGAGTGAGAATTTGGAATCCACCGCATCACAGTGGATATATATTGTTTGGATATATTCCATTATCAGGTCGTATTCTCTCACTTTTAATGTTACGTTTCCATCCTCGTCTTCGTTTCCTTTGATACCCAATATTTCGCAGAGATTTTTACTGAACTTGATTGGTTTCTTCACATCTAGGGTCCAATACTTTTTACTGGATATGTCTATAAATTTAATGATGTCAGCATTGACTGCAGGTGCTAAGCGATCCATTAATGTAGTTATCTTATGATTCCCTAGATTGATCGTGTATGGGAACCCCACGCCCTTGACTTCCCACTGAAACGTGGCCTTCTCTTTTAGATTCAACCAACTGTTCTCAATGGTGGTTTCGAGTAGCGAAATATTATTGATAAGAATTGGATCGTCGAAGTAGACCGTATGGTCAGCCGAGGTGGTGGTGACATTTAAGATCACCATCGTATATTAAAGACATAAACTTTATATGTCATAACTTCAATAGTTACGATGCCTCTAGTTTTACCAAACGAAGATGATGATCTATCTGCTGAGGACCTGGCGGAGATTGCCATGGGTGGTCCAAGGCTTTCGAAAGCTGAGCGGACAGCGCTCCTTGTTGATGAAAACGCCAGGATTGCCAAACTGAATGCCGATTTGTTGACAAAGTTCAAGAAAAAATACCCACAAGCGGATTTTCACCAGTTTCAGGCCTCTACGAGCATACATAATTCAGGCAAATATTCGACGAGTATTTGGTTTCGAGATGGGAATCATAGCTATGCGGTCTATGGCGATGATATCTCCAAGCCACGTGCTACCATTCAAAAACGTATTGATGATGCACTGCAGGTAGGTTTCCCATCTCCATTCAGAAAGACAAAAGAGAAGTATCCAGTTCCAGCCGTTCCATGGGGGGACGACCCAAAAGACATAGCCCCTATCCTACGAACGCTCAAGATCTACGTAGCGAAGAAGCAGTCCTTCACGTTGACGCCACGAGATATCTTTCAAGAGCCGGACCAAGTTTTCTACACCGTAAAACAAGCAAACGAGTGGCTAGATGCTCCACCAATGAGACATTGGCAACAACAGCTATGCTTCGTCCTTTGGTGTGCGACGGCAGGCTGTGGGGTGTCGTTTGACGACCATCTTTCCGATGATGCACCAATCATCGACAACATCAGGAGCTTTTACCGCTTCCATGTGTACTACACAATGAGGCGATTACTGTTCGAATTGGGGGTTCCACTTCCTAGAGATTCGGTCTTCAATAAAAACAACAACGCTCCATGGAGTGCCGTCGCTTATGACAGGCTCAGAATAGAGTTTGGAGTCGATAAAGTTGACTTTGCCCTGCGCCGAGGGGCCAATGGTGGCTTAGGAGACGTATACATATACCTCAGAAAGGGAGGGCTGACGAATGCTCAAGAGAAATGGGGGGCGCACAACCTTTCATACGATTCGAAGTGGCCTGGGGGCAGTTTCAAATTTCCTGAGGAGAGTCGTCGCCCTAACTTCGAATTTCCGTTAAAGTTCATTCGTAACGATGTGGTAAAGAATCAACGCAATTGGTTCGTTCCACAAACTGGTCACGGATTGGCGAAGGACGGGCTAGCCAGAATAAACTTATCTGCAATGGTCTACGTATATTGCGTTCTAGGATCCCAGGCTTCTTTGCGCAGTTCAATCATAGGGACGTCGACCTTAGCCCTCAATGTTCAGGCCGATTGTGGTGTAAAGTTGGAAGAGGTCATCACAGAAAAGAAGGTAGATAGCCTTGTACGATATCAAAACGCTTTGCATCTAACGCGTGTTCGTCTCGACCTTGCAGTTGCCAAGGACTGTTTGTTAATACCCAGCCGTATGATTATTAACGATGAGAGCATACCAGGTTATAACAACGAAATACAAATGGCCTCCACACCTAACATCCAACTTGGAGTAAATGGCCGTATCAACCATAACGAAAAGCCCCCGAAACCTCCACGTATGGAAGGTAGTTCACGAAAGAAAGATCTACCGCATCAAGATGTCGTTGCGGTGAAGCCTTCGAAACCACCACGTATGGAAGGTAGTTCACGAAAGAAAGATCTACCGCATCAAGATGTCGTTGCGCCTATCCCACAAGTAACGCAACCTCGTAGTACCGATGCCGTTATGACAAAGCACGAGATCAATTTGGGGCTGATGATTGCCATTGCGGCGGGAGCCTCATGGATGCTATTTCGCTGACTTAAATCGCTCTATTACGATCACCACCACAGCTACAATCAATATCCAGATGTTCTTCGCTAAGAATCCTAATACCTCGCCAGCCGTGCGAAACAAAAAGCTAGCGATTGCCCCAACCATTCCAGGTAGAATCTGCCCTAGCTTCTTTCCTAGACCTTTCAATGCATTGCCGACCCCACTGGCAACATTAGCAAGCCCCTTAGATAGCATGGAAGCCACGACGCCAATCACGGTGCCTGTCGCAATCGCAATTCCAAGCACTCCAACACCGTACTTTTTGAAGATAGCCTTCACGCGGTCTCGCATGGACATACGCTCTTCGATTTTTTCGATATTTGACTCAATCTCCTGTATTTGGTCGTCTATTTTCATCACTTCTTCCTTTGCTGCCGTATGTTCTGTCGACCCTTGCTTGGATGATTTCACGTTTTTCATTTCCTTAGCTCTTTCTATCTTAAGTTGGTCGATCTCAGCTTCTCCTTCGCTAACAATCATCTCTGCGGGAGGCCCTAGAGCGTCTGTGAGCGTTTTAGGTAATTTTCCATTAGCATTACCTTTGGCGTCGTACAGCTTGTAGTATTTGGAACCAGATCTGTTCAGTCGCACCACGACCTCGTTGTTCGTACCCAAGGTAGTAGTGAACTTGGTAGTGTCTACATTTGGATACTTGGCACGGATGCGTTTCCAGGCCTCATCGCGTTGACCGATTTTTTCCTCTAATATATATTTCACCTCAGTGAACGATGTTTCCGCGGTATGGTCGCTTGTCATTACACTCTCATCATTTAGCTTCACCAATTTGATGTACTCATGTGGACTGTACCCCCATTCATTATGTTTGCTCCAAAGCTTATCCCGAAAGCTTTTGGATCTTTCTCCTATTCTGGCCTTAACTCTATCCCACCAAGTACTTCGGTCTTCAGTCTTACCTGGACCAAGCTCATGCCATTCTTTGGCAGAAAGATTTTCTATGTCGGCTTGACCTTCCTCAGTCAAAGGATCGAAGTCTGCATTTTCAGCCATGTTGAACAATAACTATTTATGTCCATATATTCAACATGATCCCGTCGACGTTGGTTCCTGCAAAATCGCATAGAGAGCCTCAGGGATTGAAAGCTCTACACAACGTAGATAGAATCACCTTCACTCCATCGGAAGCCAATCCAGGAGAGACTCTCTATGTGAAAATACCAATACTAGGGGAAAACATCGTCCTCGTTCCGGGTAGTCTCGCGCTCTTGGCTGACCTTACGTTGTCTGGTGGACATGCTAACAATCGAGTGGTGGCTAATGTCGGGCGTTGTCTGGTCTCACGTAGAGTTCTCAAAATAGGAGCTGAAACAATAGAAGACATTGAACGACCAGATCTTCTACAGACATATTCCGATCTCTATTTGCCAACTATAGAGCGAGATGTGCGCGTGAGACAAGGTATTCAAACAGAGAACACGAACAAGCTACGCTCGAATGCTGGTGACAAAGGCACTTCGGATACTGGAGAAAACTTGCTCCTAGCCGTGTATGGTTCGAAATACCGAATCCCACTAGATGTGGACATCCTGACGCAACATGGAGCTCTTTATCCCTTCGCTCTTCGCAACACCATTTCGCTCGAGTTGACTCTATCACCTGCTACGGATGTGGTGGTAGGATCAGACACTACCAAGATAGGCACATACAAGCTAAGCAACATCCAGCTAGAGTACGAAGTTGTTGAGAGCGAAATTATCGCCAAGCAAGCGAAAGACGAATATGTCAGTGGTGCCGTCTTCCTGTTCAGGCACGCTGTTCACTTCAAAACCGTACCTATCAACAAAGCATCCGACACTCTGATATCCCAGCAAGTCGACGTTCCAAGGTTGTCCTTTACTGGACTGCTCCTCCTCTTCGTGGCACAACATGCCCACGGCACACGAAACAGCGAGGCGTTTGACTATCCAGGAATCACGAAGGTCGAGATCGATATCAATGGAAGACCAAACAGGATCTTTCCTGGAGGCATGCTACCATCAGACTTTTGGGAGGCCGCTAATGGATGGTTCGGCGCTGGCAAAACGTCTATGACCCCGATCAAGTTCTACAATAATAAATTCGCCATCCTGGTTGATTGTCGCACAGTAAATGATCCAGTTGTCCATGGCAATGGTTTGAATCAAACCGGCAGTGGAAAGAACCTCCAGATCCGCATCCATAGGACTGGAGGCAGTGGAACCGTGAACATGCACATCTTCGTACTTGCCGATGCTCAGATCACGATATTGAACGGAGCACTGGAAAACGTATCGTACTAGTATGGACACTTTAGTAACGGAAATCCCATTCAACGCTCTCATAGTGGGACCAACGAATTGTGGAAAAACGGCCCTTCTCGTAGAGCAGCTTCGTGGAGCATTTCGTGGTAAGTTTGACTACGTAGTACTCATATGCCCCACGTATGCCCACAACACTACCTATCGTGGATTCGCCCATCTAGATCCTCACTTCTTCGTGATGTGCCCCTCACAAGATGCCATCAATGCCGCGCTACGAGTTTGTTCCACCTTTTGGGCAGGTACGAATACTCTTTTGATACTCGACGATTGCGCCGCATCGAAGGATGTAAAGCTGAGAACCGATAAGCTCGTGGAGATGGCCTTTTCCGCTCGTCACATAGGCATTTCTATTTGGGTGTTAACTCAACAGTTGACAAGCATATGCAAACCTTTTCGAGAAAACGTGGCGGTGGTCGTGGCCTTTCATACCGCGTCAGCTCTTGATAATAATAATAATAGGCCATATTTATATAGCGCCATATCACCACAGTCTCATGGCGCTTTACATTTTACTGACATATCCTGTCAGTGAATTTTTCGGACTGCTATTTCGGCGCCAATGGCAGCCACGCAGTTTACAATGTTGAGTGTGTGGTTAGTGCAATGGCCAGGCTGCTGTACCGGGTGACAATCCCCTTCTCTTTTCGAGTAGTACAACAGGTTCTTTCACGTCCCCTTCAAATACTGATTAGAAGTAGGAGGAGACAAGGCCAACGGCTTATAAACGTCCCTGCCCAAGGACGCGGCCGGGTTCGAACCCCCGACCTCCCGCACTCTAGATGCCAAAGCACTATTTGAGGACTACGGTGGTGGGTTGAAGGTGGATGAGAGGAAAATGTTGACCTCGGAGCTCAAGGCCCACAAGTTCGCTCGCACATGTTTCTGTCTCCGCCATCCTTTCGAAGTAGTATTAGAGATTCCCGCACCCAAAGCATACTTCAACCATGGATGAAGAAATCAAAGAACTACTAGGCGAGTGCGCCGTCGTTTGTCCGCCGGTCGTACTGGAACATCCATCCAAATCGGAGGACGTCGAAGAGCGTAGGGAGGCGCTCAAAATTCTAGCCGCAATGGGTACGACAAAAGAATACCTAGGGCGGGACCTTTCCCTAGGAGATGTATCTAGACTATCCGCGAAAGATGTTATACGCCTACATAGTAGGTACCAGGCCGTAGTGGCAAAGCAAATAACAGGTTGTCTAGTAGACGGAGCACTGCGACTAGCAACTCGTGCAGTTGGGTACGTAGTCCGACTAGACAGCGAACAAGCACTTCTCCTAGATCTACAAGAAGACCACCTAGTTCGCAACGAGATATCTGCTGTGGCCGCCTTGTTGTCTCTTAAAGCAGGTCGCTTTGTGGCTCTAGCTAGTGCCTTGTTCCATGTAGCTGACCACGTAGTTCCATCTAGTACGCCAAGCAGTCAACCTATTAAAGACTCAAAGTCTACTGACATGAACGATGGAGGAACAACAAGATCGGATAACTGCAGATCCGCCGAAGACTGCGCCTGAAAAAAAGACCAAAGATCCAAAGCGCATTGCCGCTGGAAAAGCATTGGCGGAAAGTAATCGCCGCGCTAGAGAGGCATTGAGTCGTGAGAGTGAGCACAAAGAGGAACCAGAAGTTCGGGACGACGGAAGCTGGTACGATAAAGTGTCTGCCAACACTATACTATCAGCCATTGGTATAGGCCTCGCGTTAGTTGGGCTGCACTATCAGTACAAGGACCGCAACTCTACGACACCCCACACTCATTCCGAAGAAATACATGAAGCTAGAAGCAAAAAGCTGCCTTCCATGGAAAATAACATTTGAACATATCGACAATACAGATACGTTCGATGGCAGAAAAAAACAAAGTGGTAGAAACAGTAATTGATGCCGCCACATTGGCTGGAATAGCAACTGGTGTTGGTTGGATCGTAAAAAAGGTGACAAAGGAGTCTATGCTTGGCGATCCTTCATCAAGCATCTTGAATTACGTGAAGTGGACGGCCGTATTGGCTGGTAGCATTGCCGCCAAAAAGTATCTCGAAGACAAAGGGCTCGTACCTAAGAATTTCGAAAACAAAGGGTTCGTACCTAAGAGTTTGTAAACAATGGGGGGATCGATTAGCATAGCGGTTGCCTTTGCGGCAGCAAGCCTTGGTGCTAAATACCTCGACCGATATATTTCTGGAAGAGACCCAGAGGAGACTAATATAGAGATCGAAAGGCATGATAGAGCCCTTGAGAAATACAAGGCTGACATGGCCACTTACGAAAAACAACAAGAAGAACTATCCAAGTGGGTCCAAGAGCAGGAACGTAAGAAATACTACGCTGCCGAGGATCTAGCCGATACGGACCGCGCCCTTGTACTATACAATACAGTACACGTGGGGCTGCACCGCATGAACATGAAGAAGCCTCACTTTTCCCACTACTACAAACCTTCGAGTTCACAGAGAACTACGGAATTGGTAATCGTAGGTGGTGGGACGTTTGCTCTAGGATACGTCGCTAGTCGGTTGCTTTAAAAATCACAAGACTAATTCCAAGGAAAAGCTGAAAGAAGACCACCACAACGGGGTCGTAAAAAAAATCGAATCCAACAACCCTATTAGATAAAGACACATGTATATATATCAAAGACGATGGCTAGCCAAGTTTCCAATGCAACCAACGATGCCCCCTCAACCAATGGTGCCATCTCAACCAACGATGCCAATACCACGGCGACGGCAAACAAATCCTCTGTGTTCAACGCAGAAGACATCCTCAAAGCCTTCGAACAGGGAAAGGAGGGAATAGTTGTGTTCGACTGGGACAATCCTCGAAGTGGTCCAAACGGATGTAAATACATCCCAGTCTACTTTGATCTTGGGGAAGGACAACGTCCAGCAATCTTTCGCTTCAAAGACGAAAAACATGTTGGTCAAATATGTCCACATGAGCAAGAAGACCTTGCCCGATTGAACCTCGCATCGGGACAAAAGGATAAGTACAAGAAGCGTGATCGCAATCCCTGCCTACAAATTCAAAAGTGGTGTGTGCCAGTATTGACTCAGATGGATGGAATCACCTTGAAGACCGACAAGGATGGAAACCCTGAACTTCCAAGTCCAGACAAATTGAGTACCCTCTTCAAAGTGATCCAAGAGTTGGACTCTGCGTTCGAAAACGAGGTTGAGGCGTGCCTCACAAGTGGAAAGATTTGTGCACGCAATCTGCGTCGCCGTACCGCACCAGCCGAAGGAGCTCTCGTTGTCTCCAACACTAAGATCCATACACTGGTTCAACGAACTATCTCCATGGAAGCCTCCAAGAACGCCGGATGTGCATTGAGCAATCCCATTGCTAGGCTGCGCATGAAATGCAACATGCAGACAGGTGTACCCAACTGCCTATTCTTCGACAAGAGTCGGCCGTTCTCCGTAGGAAGCCGCACTTCTTACGAAGCTCTCGTAGATGCGAATTCCAACCAAGTAAATGCTTCCAACATAAGTAATATGATATTGCCAGGTTCCATACACGATGGCGTTTGCGACGCTAGTAGTGTCTGCACGAGTGGATTGGGAATATCCTACTTACTCGACGCCGCCGTCCTAGTCGTAACGCAACCGCTTCCAACGAAGACTCGGGCCACTCTCGAGGACGTATACGAATAGGGAGATGTAGAAGAAAAAAAAAAGAAAAAAAAAAGGAATAAGGACCGATGGGTCTTTATTCTTTTTTTTCACGATAAGGACTATACATATTAAAGTCTCGTTGTTAACACTATACGTAATGGATGCTATCTTCTATGGCCCTGAAGGATATTGGAAAGGTTACTCCGCAATTGGTAAACTATCGGCGGCAGCAAAGGTATCGGAAGACACGGCTAAGAGTTGGTTAGAGAAGCAAGCACTATGGCAAATTTATTTATCACCACCACGATATGTACCACGACCACATTGGACCGTATCGAAACCTAACGAAGTCCACCAAGCTGATTTGATATTCTTACCACACGATCGACCTGGGCGTGGACGGAAGCTATACAAGTACGCATTGGTGGTAATCGATGTGGCTTCTCGATACAAAGAAGCCGAACCTTTAGCTTCGAAAGATAGTGGTGAAGTTTCTGCGGCATTCGAACGAATCTACAAACGTAGTCCACTCGAATGGCCAAAGACGTTGCAAGTAGATCCTGGTAGAGAATTCATGGGACGTATGTCTGAAACGTTAGAACTACATGGTACGAAAGTTCAACGAGGCGAGGCTGGTAATCATAGAGCGCAAGGCTTCGTCGAACGAGCGAATAGAACGCTAGCTGAGAGATTGTTTGGATACCAATATGCACAAGAGATGGTACTTACTTCGGAAGGCTCAGAGGCGCGTAGTAGAGAATGGGTAGTTCGTTTACCAATGGTTATCAAAGCCCTGAATGGTGAGGTGACTCGACTTACAGGAAAGGAGCCTTCGAATTCCGTAGTGACGCAACAAGTAGATCTAAAGACTCCTACATATTCACGCACTGTTGGCTTGAGAGAAGAGCGCCTACCATTTGACGCCTTAGTTCGATATCTCTACGCCCCAGGAGAATTGGAAGGAGGTGAAAAACGTAGAGCCACTGATCCCGTGTGGAGTTTACAGATATACACCATTTCGCGAAGTGTAGTATCTTCGGGACAGCCTGTGCTGTACTACCTCGCTAAGCGAGAAGGGGGGAAGGATGCACCCAAACGTGGATTCGTTCGTGAAGAGCTACAAGTCGTTCCTAGGGATACGGAACTACCACCGAAAGATGTTCTGTTCGTATCCAAGCGCTAGACAGCATACTCTATTGGCTCGGTGTGGATTCCATCGGGAAGAACGCGTCTTTTGTCGTAGTAAGCCGATAGCCCAAGTTTCTGCTGTTCGTAGGTTGCCATACCTTCCGGCACTAGACGGAAGCCTCGGTTTTTCGCCATGTCAATACTACCCTGGAGTGCTGCTTCGAATCGAGCCCACGAAACGTCGTTGTGCCGTCTAGACATACCTTTGGTGGAATATTTCCTGCTGCCACCCACATCGACATACCAAGCTTTAGAACATAGGGCAATAGCGCGTTGACCTTCGAATTCGAGTTTGAAGAGTCCTGGCGTACGACTACTCCATTTGTCCCAAGCTAGCCATTCCTTTCTGTGGGCTGCGAAATCCTCTCGTAGGTCTGATCTTACAACTTCGTCGAGGCTGTTTCCAGAGATGGCAACGTACGCGCTGTCCGTATCCATCTGTATGTATTCGAAATCCTTGCGATCGACGTACTTATCAAGGAAGTCGTAGTAGAACTCGAGCATGCGAAGTTTGGCAAGCTGATATACCGCGATACCTACTTGGAAAGGGCGTTTGATTCGGATCTGGGCCTTTCTACTCTCGAGTTCGTATGCCTCACCAACCTCTTCCAGATCTTCGAACCAAACACTTCGCAATGCTTTGTCAACAACTTTCTCGTCTTTCGTATAGGTGACATCTGTTTGGCGTCCCAAGTCTTCGAGCAACTTTCCATAGGCGCTGTTTCCTAATAGCTTGAACACATCTGCCAGCAAAGCTTTACTTTTGTCTACGTCTCCCATGCGTCGCGCCTCAGTGACTTGGTCCACGAACCATTCGAAGATTTCTTTGGATTCGTAGTCTATCGTGCGGTAGACAGCAGTAATCACTGCGCCATGATCGAGATACCAACGTAGTAGGGGCTCGTAGAGTAGCAACCTCTTTCCAGAGAGACTCCCAACTAGCTTCTTTTCCTCGCTGAGCTTTCTACCCGTCCTTGCGAGGTAGGCCAACATTTGTGGAGAAATTGCTTCCTTGGGGATTTTCTTGTTGTAGAAGAAGGGGGGCATCTCCTCAAATTTCTGCCACAATTCTTTTGGTATCTCGATGTCTACCTCCGCGTAGCCAAACCACTCACCGTTTCGTAGACATTCGACGAAGTCTTCGGCTTCTAGATCTGGCTCATCATAGTGAACGACCTCTTCCTTTCCACAAGGCATTTCTAGGGCCATAGTAGAAAGATATAGGGCATTGGCATCGTATCCAAGAATCTTACGACAAATTTTAGTTCCACCCTGATGACTGCGAATCCTAGTCACTCCCGCTTCGTGGCGTCTAGTGAACACTATGCTTGGACCTCCCACGACAGCGCCTTTCAGCATGTGGTAGGCTTCCTCACCTGGAGCGTACATCTCGGCTCCCCGTTCTACACTACCTCGAAACAGGAACTGTAGCGAGACTCCTGGGATGGACACTGCGTCTTTCAGCATGTCTACTCCCTTCTCGTGGTAGAAATCTCGCATCTTTTCGAGTGCCTCTAGGAATGGGACTACGTCTAGGTCGTTGTAGTATCGTAGCCAATCTGCGAAGGTCTCCATTCCTTTGTCGTGAAAGGTGCACTCGCAATCTTCAAACTCTGATCTAGATAGTAGGTGTTCTCTTTTCAACTTTGAACCCCACTCTCGATAATCTGGTAATCCAACGTGATCCAACTTGTCGGGAGAGTCGAACCACTCATATGGGAAGAAACTCTTTTGCGATTCACATCCATAGGCAGCGATCCAACGTTCATAGGAAATTCCAGGTCCAAGGTAGTTTATCACATCGAGGAAACGAAAATCGGGAGTCAAGAGAAACATAGTGGAATTGGCTTTCTTCGCTACTCTGACTTTCTTGCATGTATCGGCAATAGATTCTACGAAATAGTTTCTGATCAAATTCAAATCATACCGGCCAGAGTTGAAGCCTAGAACGGGAACTTGGTTGACCCATTCGTCGATTCTCATCCGTTGTTCCTTTGGTAGTGTGTCAAAGGAGAATTCAGGTGTCTTGGGGCAGAACTGTTCCGCAACGCCTTCTTGGATGTTCTGCGCTCTTAGCTGGAGTTCTTCGACGAAGGCCGCTATAAGTTCCTTTGGATCACGTCGACAGAGATGGGTTGGTGTTCGATCGTACGTGTCGGCAATTGATACTGATATGGGAACATGAACGTTTTCGATGCTCAATCGGTCCGTTGGTTGTCGACCTTTCGTTCTATCGAGGTAGGCTTCAAAGTCGTACACTATGGCGTGTGGGTAGGCGGTTTGCGTTGGTGTTGGAACCGGTTCGTTCGTCTTCTTTGTAGAGCAACCCCAAGCCTCCACTACTACGTAACCTGCCTCACGTAGACTCTCCGTTCTTTTGCAGGTCTTACGATACAGACATCTCTCTTGAGGGAAGCATTTTGGGCAGCCGTGGAAGTAGCATCCATGAAATTGGAAAATGGTTTTCGAAAGAGGTTCGTAGCCATCAACCGCTGCTCCTTCGAGCCAATGCTCTCCACCATGTCCACAAGCTGCGTGATGAATGTGTTGCCCAATCCTTTCGGCTTCGCGTTTCAACCAGCGTAGAGCGGCTTTGCTGGCTGTGCTCTCTGGCCAGAAGGCTTTTTCGTATGCCGACTGAGGTACCGTAATTACTTTTCCAGGGCAAACAATCTTCGTTTCGCCACGACTACAACGATCTGCGTGGCGTTGAAGGTTCGAGGCATTTGTGAACCGTTGCTTACAAGCATTGCATACGTAGACGTGCCCTAGCTTTTTGACGTCCTTGATATAGAAGGCATGTCCTTCGTATATCCCAATCGTCATCGTATGCTTGTAGTGAGCTGCATGTCGCATCAGATGCCAAGCGCCAGCCTCCGTAGGTTCGTACACCCGAATGCCGATTCCAAAGTGTAACTCGACTTTCTCCAGCTGGTCTAAGGAAGTTCTGGGAACGTCTTGCGTGGGCGCTGTCAGGCGATAGAAGTTCTGGGCAAGTTTTCGAGCTGAGGTGTTGCACTTGTCTGCACGGGCTCCTTTGCATACGGCAAGGCAACGCCAAAGACATAGGTTGTCACCATATCGATCAAGGGCAATCATTCCTTTTTTCTGACGAAGCCATTGGGGTAGTGGACCTGTTCCCAACAGAGGCTGACGATCAATCACGACTTTGACATCCACGTAGATCCAACGCACGAAGGCCCATTGGGTATTTGGTCGATTGATGTTGTCGGGATTCAATCGAGCTGTCTCCTTGCTATTGATCCACTCCTCCGCATTGCCTAGGACATTCAACCATGGAGAACTGGGGACAGTCTTGGAGAATAGCATCACACGTCCGTCGTTGACATTGCGAATGCGATAGGTGTAGCCGTAGCGCAGGTAGAAGCTGGTGGTTACCTTTGCAACTAACTTTTCCATGATCCTAGGGGTTAAATCTCCTGCCACACCTTGGAAGAAGCGCCACTGGATAGTACGGCGGCCGATCTCCACTCCCTCGAGCATTCCATCTCTCTCATCGAGAATAGCCTCGGCCTCTCGAGCTAGACTCCGTGGAAGTGGCTCACTACGAGGCTCTTGCAGGAACCGTCGGAAGGCTCGGCGTTTGTGGGGCAAGCGGCTTCGAGGATCCGCTATGGACCTCTCTTCATCAGCTTTTGCCCTTAGGCTTGCCGCAACCTCCTCATTCAACTGTTTGGTTTCCCGCACGCGTTGAGCTCTTTTGTGAGGATTTTCCGAATCGCCTCGAAGAGCTGGAAACCTACCTGTTCGATCGGCTCGTTCGATTCTATTCTCCCATTCGAGAGCGCGAGCCTCAGCTATTGTCTGGGCTAGTTTGGATTTGTCGAACCTAGAAAAACCTCGCAACCCAAATTGCTTCGCTTGAGTACGTAGTTCTTCTAGGGTGACCATCTTCTATGTCGCGGGACAAAGAACACACAATCGGTGTCGATATACTATACATGTGCGGCTTTCTCTAATATGGATATCGAAATGCAATAGTGTTGGCAACGAATGGAAAAACTGACAACATTTCAAGCCTTATTTTCTTTCTTGTTCACGGTCTATGAAGTCAAAAAATGGATAAGTAGGTCAAAGAATGTTATCGCTGTAAGACAGCATTTTAACCAATTATGCTTCCAGTAGTATATGTGGAGGAAAAATGATGCCATTTTTTTTGTTAACGTAGGGGAGGCCTGAGGTTTAAACGAAGGCCTCCACTACGTTAACAAAAAAAACGGGTATCATTTTAACTCCACATATACTACTTCTGGATTCACTCTACCTAAAGAGAGAAAAGGCCGGCAAGCGGATGGCGATGGCGTGTCACATACCTGTCATCTACACGGCAAAGATGACCCTTAAATCCACTCAATCGACGTGATACTTCCGGATTCCGTAGACATATCTCCTTGCTACGTATCCTCCAAGTTTCATGACCAAACATTCAACGAGTACCGAGAAATTATTTTTGTCACCTCGCATTTCACCGGCCCAAACACCTCTTTACATTTTGGTGAGATACCGGAAGTCCAACCGAAAGGATGCCTCGTTTTGGAGCTCACCCATCCAATTGGTGCGGCTGTGATATTCAACTCCAAAACGAGGCATCCTTTCGGTTGGACTTCCGGTGTCTCACCAAAGTGTGAAGAGGTGTTTGGGACGGCGAAATGCGAGGTGACATAAATAATTGAAAAACAAAAAACAATAAATAGAATTGTTGTGTGCTTGTTCTCGGTCATGACCTGAATCTAGGGAAAATTTTACGCGATGCCTCATGACAAGTCGAGTAGATTTGTCCAGCCCAGGCCTTCTTGTAAAAAGGCTCGTCTTACTATATGTAAACATATTCGTTTACATAGTTACTTCCGGTGTTAATTTTGACAGTGACTTCCGGTTATAATATTATTCTAACATCCATTCTGAGATTCGCATTTCCTCCAAATATTTTATCTCCGGTACCCTTATCCACGAGCTGACAACCTGACTATTTAATTTCTTAGATGGTCGTGAAGTCGTTATGGTGATTTTCGGCAATTTTTAGCGACGTTTTACCTCTGACTTTTGCTAAGACATAACAATGAACATAAGATGCACCTTGTAGGCTCTGTTGATTTTTAGTCACTGATATCAGACGTCGAAATGGAAAACCGCCTTTTCAGAAACTAACAATATTTCAATTTACATAGCTTGGGATACCTGTGGTAACATATCACTGGACTCTCTGCTACGAAATAAGGGTGACAAATACAGGAAGTTTGCCTGTGATTTGATATTCAAACTGTTGCAATGACTGAATGTGCCAGCCATGACTATATTTTTGTACAATGGGGTTGGCGTTTTTACTTCATTGGCACTTTAACAGAGAAGGAAGACGACTCGTCTCACAAAGCAAGGTTGAGGTATAACTGAAAAGACATACCTTAATAATAATAATAATAATAATAATAATAATAACTAGTACTTTCTAATAGAAAGGGAAGTGCTGCGATTGAGCAGATGTGGTAATATTTGATTTATGTTATTTTATTAGCTTCGCCATATAAACAAAGGAGTAGCTATAATAGAAACACGCTTTTAAGGAGGTTTGTACTGTGGTCTATAGTCGCGACGGCTAGTCTGGCCGCAAATTAAGGCCTCTCAGTGGCTGGCCGCAAGGGCCTCAGTTGCTAGTTCAGTTGTTCAGTAACTATTGCAGTAAAGTAACTAAGTTGTTGTTGTTCTAGTCACTCGTTTCGTTATGTTTTTCAGTACAGTAGTTTAGTCGGTTTTCTTTGTGTTCAAAGTCCGCCTCTCCTGTGGAGTGAACTCCAGGTTTCACCAGATCCCGGGCCAGATCGCAAGACGGGGTTTTGCTCGCTTGATCACAAAACATTGGCAAGATTTTTCGACTAAACGAACTGCAAAGTTTCCTGATACTCTGGAAAAAGGCTTTAGCAACGTATTTTAGCAGCATTGTGATTGATTGCCAAATAAATGCTTACAAAATCGCGTTTAAGTTCCCTCTTGTTTTCTTGAAGCAAGATGAAGAAAGCCTGTGTATTGTCTTCTGGGTAATATCAACCTTGTTCCCAGCCGCACGAAAATAATGCATTTTGCACGAAAAAAAACTCCAAGGATCTCAAATAGATCCAGATAGAAAGATCCTGTGGTTTTTAACACAGGAAGCCTGGACTAGTATTGCTGCTCATCTGACGGTTCGTAGCAGTAATAATAATAAAGTCTATATTGCGCAAATTACATTGGAATATGTTCATATGAGCATTACATGTTAATTAAAGAATAATTGAAAAATATAGTCAAAACAATTACTTTTAAATTACATAAAATCATGGTATACTATTAAAAAGCTAACTTCAAAAGGTATCTAATGTCTTAAGTGCAGACTTAAATGCTGACAAGGAATTAAAGGGGCCGTCTCAGCTACATTGCTTAGCGTGCTTTTGTTATTGTTTATATTCGGGACTTTGACCACTTGTTCCCCTTTGAAAGATATAGCATCCAGCCTTTTAGTTCGTCTGTCTCACTCAGTAGTGCTTGTGAACCGGGTTGCAAAGAATATGCCATAATAAAATGGGATCGAACTTCACCGCCAACTTCCCAACTTCGCGAGCAACTTTGTTGTGATGTTCAGACCGAAGTTTCAAAGTTCAGTTAAAAGATCACAATTTGATTGACAGGTACAAAAGTAATTTGCATTCTTCGGAACATAGTTCCCAAGTTCCAAACGAACTTGGCAATCCGTACGGCCAAAGTTTTGTGAAATTAACTGTAAACTAAACTTGCACTCTGATTATTAGTCATTGAACATTGAACATTGAACATTGCACTTCACCATGCACTATAATACTTTAACTTATTATCACTTATTGCACCGTAACCTCAGTACTTGCACGACCGCTGACAATTTCATTGCCAGATTAGCTCCACCGCTACCAGGCAATTATCATATTTAAAGATTAAAGAGATCCATTTGTCTCGAGTTTATTCCTCTGGCTTCGGTACATGTGACAACAACGTTCTTATTGGTGCATTATGTCATGTGATAAATGTACACAGGGATACCATCGTTACAGCAACGTCTTCGCTATGCCCCACTAATCCAAGGCCTGGGGAGGGGAGGTATTTATATTGACTGATGCATAACGAAAAAATAATCCTCCAATCAATAAACACAATAATATAAACAGCTTGGGGGAACTTTGCTACATGGAAAATATTGGGCTTGCACGTGGCCCTAATACACAAACATAAATAAATAAAACGTTGGTTATCTTCTCGTGTCAAAATCATCAATAATTTTTGCACTGTTCATTGTGGTCACTGGGGAAATAAGTTCAAGCTTAAGCTTATATTGCTACTGACCAACATACTTGTCCAATACTCTGACAAATTAAAATATGCATAGCATTGTTTTGTATTTTATTGTATTGCATCGTTCTACTATTGTATTGTATTGTTAAGCTATTGTCATGTCGATATAATACAAAACGATAACATGCATAAATTTTTCAGAGTATTGGACAACCCTCCTGACCAAAGATTAGCAATAACTTTTCGGTTTAAAACTATATATTAAAGTGTTTTTTTTATAAACATCATATCGTCGCGCCAAATCCATTCTTTGCTAAAATCCCCGAGTAAAATAGTTTATGCTAATCAAAATAATGTTTCTTTAAATTGCTTACTTACCAGAAATAATGCAAATTTGCCGTTCCTTTTCGTATAAAACCAAAACCAAGCATACGTGCAACCAACACGCACTTCATGTTCACCCTCCATCTTAAATACACCATCAGCTGATCTAATTATCGATTTTATATTGATTGGAGTTTCATTGATTATTGATTGCCCGGATCCAAGATGGCTGCTATCGAAGTAGGAAACGATAAAATTGTCTGTTCTCATATAAACGTTTCGGAAGAAAGGTTAGTTAATATAATAATAATAATACGTATTAGGAGCATTATACATAAGTCTCGATGCTCTTACAATAGTAGAATAACTATTTCTACAAAAGACTAATTAATCCAATTACAATATATATAAAAACTAACTATTACTGAAAATAAAGGTCTTAAGTAATAATTTAAAACGTATTAGGAGCATATATATATAAGTCTCGATGCCCTTACAATAGTAAAATAACAATTTCTACAAAAGACTAATTAATCTAATTAAATATATATAATTTTATAAACTATAAAAAACTAACTACTACTGAAAAGAAAGGTCTTAAGTGATGATTTAAAATAGCTTTGAAGAGTCTGTGCATCTTAGATGTACTGGTAGCGAATTCCATAATCTTGCCGCAACAACTGAAAACGATCTGTCACCGTATGTCTTAGTGTTCGATCTAGGGACTGATAATAAATTAAGTGTAGAGGACCTAAGAGAACGGGCAGGTTTGTAAAGGTTCAAGAGTTCGTTAATGTAGACTGGCGCTTGGCCATGAAGAGCCTTAAACGTAATTAAAAGTAGCTTAAAAGTAATTCTGTCTCTGACCGGTAACCAATGGAGTTTGCGCAGTACAGAGGAGATGTGATCAGATTTCTTCACCCTGGTAACAAGTCTGGCAGCCGTGTTTTGAAGACGCTGGAGCTTGTCAAGTTCCGTTGCTGGTAAACCAAACAAGATACTGTTGCATGAGTCAAGTTTTGACGTAATGAATGCATCGACCAACCTTTCACAGTCAGCTTGGCTTAAATGTTTCCTGATCTTACCAATGTTCCTGATAGCCAAGGAGGCAGATTTGCAGATGTTGTTTACATGATTAGTCAGCTTTAGATGTCTATCCACAGTAACTCCAAGGTCGCGTGCAGCCAGTTTAGGATAAATAAGGACACCATCCACGTTTACTCCCGAAATATGTTCACATTGAGTGGTATATCGAGATGTAAGATGGACAACTTCAGTTTTACTAGGGTTACACGCAAGGCCATTGGAAGTACACCAAATAATAATATCTTTCACACACAATTCAAGCTTGGACAATATTGCAGAACGATCATGGAGGGAATTGATAGACACGTAGAGTTGTGTGTCGTCCGCGTACATCATACAATCCAATCCATGAGCGGTGATCACATCCTCCAATGGAGCAAAGAAAAGTGAGAGCAAAAGTGGACCCAGCACGGAACTCTGTGGGACACCATAGCGCAATGTTCTATCAGAAGAGAAAGTATCCTTAACCATGACCGACTGGGTACGATCTAGAAGGTACGAGCGAAACCATTGAAGAACTGTACCATTTATCCCGTATCGATATTGGAGTCTTTCTAAGAGGGCGGCATGGTCGATAGTGTCAAACGCCGACGACAAGTCTAGAAGTACCAGAACCACTTCATGATGTTTATCGATTGCACACAAGATGTCGTTGAACACGCGTAGAAGGGCCGTTTCAGTGCTGTGAAAGCGCCTGTACGCAGACTGTAGCTTAGCCAAAAGGTCGTTTGTAATGAGGTAGTTCATAGTCTGAGTAGCGGCTACTCGTTCAAGAGTCTTAGATAGTGAAGCAACGTTCGTGATTGGACGGTAGCTCGAGAACTCGTCGTGGTCAAGAGTTTTCTTTTTGATTGACGGACGAATAACGCCTTTCTTGAGAGACGAAGGGAACACACCAGATGACAATGATGTGTTAACTAGGTTAGTTAGTGGACCAGCCAATATACATGTAACAATATAACCTAATCTGTATAAAATAGTAGAGGGAAGAGGGGACTCTTAATCTGTGCAACACCAGAACATGCAAAACTATATGTTTTTGTATTGTCCACAAATGTTACAATTCTATACAGCTGCTTGTGATTCACATGTATTAACCAATTAATTTCAACTAACTTTCATTCACAATCATTTTACAAGCAGCTGTTATTTTATTTGTTATTTTGCTTTGAAATTACTTAATCTGTTTCATCATTCTAAAGCAAAAGCAATACCTTAATGCTTGTTGAAACCAAACGTACCTTGCTGATGTATATATTTATTATACAGTTGTGCTGTCAATGTCAAAGCTATTTTAATTAAAATAATTGTTGAGCAATTGCAAAGCTAAAGGCGTGCTTCTTTATGATTAGCATGTGAGTGATCGAGTTGAGTCACTGATAGTTCTTTAACTGATTTATCATTTTGAATATAAATGTTGTTAAGTTTATGCATGTATTGTATTTACTGTATTAATGTTGAGTATGTGTGCGTATGTTAATGTTGTATATATATATATGTATGGATTGATGGAATTGGGTGATCAGTTATGGATGGTTGCGTGGATTGAATGATGAACACAGTTATGTATTCACTGAGTATGTGTTATATATTGTGTATTTATGGATGCACATAATTATATATTTACTAGTATGTCAAGATGTATGTGCAGGTCGCCATGCAGTGTGTGCAAGTAGGATAGGTGTATGTCTATTTATTAATAATAAATATACAGTACATGTGCGTTATTAATATCGACCGACTATTTCAATATTAACCACTCAATTGCCTGACAGATAAATGACAAGGATATTTTGCTGACTTAACCTTAATTTTATAATTGATATAATGGTTAATATATATATTCCTAAATATGTAGATATATACATGTGATGAATATAGATGTATGTTTGCAGATGTGTTTGCGTATGTGTTTGCAGAAATTAGAAAAATGTTGTCTAGGTCATATATAATTTCTGTATTCCCTACCACGAATGAATTGTACATGTATTTATTATTTGGAGACCAATATGGAAAAGGTGTAAAACAATAGATTGTGTTGGGGAATGCACAATACAGAATTAACCAGACAGCTTTTTTAAATTGCTGTTGTATAGGGTATTTACATATAACGACTTTACTGACTTACCATATAAGTTTAATAATTATTTAATGGGATCTGTATTTCATGTATATATTAATTAATGCAATTTATATATTATTATATGGCATTGGTGAATTTCCTAAACCTGCCTTAACTCACCTTAGCTCAACCACATGTAATAAATCTTGTAAGGAGTTTTCCCTAAATACCCTTAACCCACCTTAACTTGCCATATACAAATTTAAGTATTTTTCCTTATACTGCCTTAAATCGCCTTAACTCGCCACATACAAATTCAATTTAAGTATTTTTTCTTATCTCGCCTTAACTCGCCTTAACTCGCACAACCTCGATCGCCTTAACTCGCTGCGAGTTTAGATCCCAGAGTAGGCCTATCAGAGAACTACGGCCACCTGAAATAAAACTAAAATTTGCATGACCAAATAATTTAAAACACTTAAATAAGGGGCAATAAAAAAGGTTCAACCTAGAATGATTTTTTTGACGATAGCTGGAAGGATGGCAGAGATGTAGAGAAGATTAAAACCACTGCCATAAAACTCTGGATTTCGATGGCATCGAAAATGGCCGCTATGCTATGTGAGCGCGCTAAGCACTGTGTGTGAGACGGCCCCTTTAATGTCTCCCTATTTTAGCAAGCAGCTTGTTCCATAGTCAGGTGACAGCTGACTGAAATGCTCTGTCCCCCAATGTAACTTTGCACTTTGCATTTGCCGATACTAATGACCCAGCATTATACGAACGAAGGTTGTATTGTTATTTATTTTACTCAGTCACCTAGAATACTGTAGCCCACTCCTAATGGGTATGGGCAAAGCACAGAACAGTCGATTGGAAGACGCTAACTCTTACATTTTATTGTCTATTCTCAGGTAAGAAAACCTCTTCCTTTACGAACAACTCCTACGTCTTGTTAGTATGAAGACACTTGAGCACAGAAGAAACTGTCAATCTCTGAATTTACTTTGCAAATGTTTGTATAGCAATGGCCCCTTATATATTCGTTAATTGTTTTTAACTTTAGTAACTCTTCTTATAATCTAAGAGGCATATGAACAGCACTTAGTCAACCTAATTTTAACCTCAAATGGATGAATAATTCCTTTACCTACACTGTAAGTAAACTTTGGAACAAGCTCCCGACTGAAATGAAGGAAGCCGCAACTGATGTTGTAGAATTTAAAACTAAACTTAGTAAGGTTGAATTTTAGTATCTTTAGAATAATTATTATTGTTACCTTTGATCATATCTTTGTAATTAGTCTGATATTTTAACCTATATATATTTATCTTATAGTAAGTCGTTTTACATGTCGTTTTAATATCCTTAATATATATATATATATATATATATATATAATCAGAATAAAGGTGAAAGAGAAAAATATGCC
This sequence comes from Actinernus sp. WN-2022, assembly GCA_030867875.1. Lineage (NCBI taxonomy): Eukaryota > Metazoa > Cnidaria > Anthozoa > Actiniaria > Actinernidae > Actinernus > Actinernus sp. WN-2022. The sequence goes on along the minus strand of JAOWCC010001589.1, from coordinate 64,134,743 downwards.
CTGAATGGGATTCGAACCCACGGCCTCGGTACACTAGTCCGATGTGTTAACCACTACACCATCAGGACGACCACGCTGGAAACGCAGCCGACTTTGGTTATTTGTGGTACCGTGAGTTTTCCCAGGCTTTTTCTCTTTCGGGTTCGGGACGGGAAAGCCCATAACTTCTCAACTAAGCTTTCAACCTAAGGATCATTATTGATTCACAGGCACATACGTCCAACTAAGGAATTGCATAGCCAGAAGGATCCGAATGGATAGGGACGGGTTTCTTCTCTCTGTATACTTACTATATATATATATATATATATATATATATATATATACATGTGCGTATTTTGAACGAGCTCTTGATCTTATGCTCCTTGGCGCTACGTGTCTAAATAAATTTACTACTTCTAATGTATTGTATTGTATCTGGAAGTCTTTGCCGCGGATAAAAGATTAATTAAATATTCGGGTACTAAGCCATTTAGACACTTACTCCCGTTATAAGCAAAATCTTAAACTCAGTTCGATAATTAATAAGCAGCCAGGCGAGACTACATACAATTGGAGTGACGTGACTAAAGTGAGGCCAACCCATACCAAGTCTGGCTGCTGCATTATGGCCTTTCTGGCAACAATCTTCTTTTTTTTTTTAGTGTGAGTGTTAGGAGGCCATATAGTATAGAGAGTAATTTGTTTTTTGCTGTCGTGGATAAAATCACGAGGTTCGAATTCCAATCACGACTCACCCGGGTCAGGGTGCGTGTAAATGGCATTGCGGTCTTACGGAACCCCGGCGACAAACCTCGCACGTGCCGTAATTATCCTGACCGGGCGAGTCGTGATTTTAACCAAGAGAGAAATAACCAAATATACCTATCCCACTTCCTCTCCACTTCGGTACAACTATAGAATACCCCGCCACTTCAAAAGATCACTAGAAAACTGTGCTAAATTCCCTTTTATAGTGCAGATGTAAATAGAGTCGTTCTATGAATGATTTAGGTCGAAAATGATTAGTTTTATTTTTAACTTGGTGGGTTACGTTTTTAGAAATTTGAGAAAATGAATGATTAATAAGCCGATTTGCGGGGTATTCTATAATGCAATACCGTCACGCAAATGAACCACATGAAGTGTGGTTTTCCTTTTGAATGACTTTCATGCATTGACAATCACGATCATATGTTTTAGGTAAAACAATACAAATCATTGGAATTCATATCTAAAGTATTGTTAAAATGTAGCATTACTTACTAATATAATAAGCTAGTTTTGTAATTATGCAGAATTGGAAAGCGACCGTTTATTATGCTGTTCGCGATGCATATTTATTTTTGGCATTGCGGTCATTTTCGAATACGAAACTGGACTATTTTCCCTCATTGACGGACATGCAAGAGGGAATGTCCCTTGGCACACCGGGTTATGCTATTGCTCAAGAAAGTTATTCTCTTCATTTCTCAAACCCGCTTCTTCCATGTGGGATACTTAAAACCATAAACGTTACGTATTACAATCCATGCATGTGCTTTGAATATTTAGTCAACCACATAATTACATTGTATTTTAGTGTTATTCTTCTCAAAATCAATCTGACGCTTGTCCCCAGGGGGAGCGAGTGTAATTTCTTCAATGGCGCTCAATCAAGCATAATAACAAACCATTTTCGTAAGCAACTCAACTGTGGCGTCTTTAGTTTAGGCAGAGAAAACTAAACTTCTCAGAGATTTCTCCAGTTCCTCGGTGATAATAGTATTACAAAGTGATAGCATGGCATTTCGGGAAATTAATAATTACATTTCCCCTCCGGCCTAGGGAGGATCTGTAAAGTCCCGACGCCGTACAAATATTCTCTCGGCTCTCGGGGATATTTAATCACAAATTTCCCTCAAGTCATGCTCAGTAACTTATAATAAATCAAGAATTCCGGTCCCTAAATTATTAGGAGTGCCGTGCCCAAAATGCTACACATATTTATTTTTTTACACACATTTTTATTTTTCTATTCTAATAGTGTAATTTACAATCTGACTGGCCCGCAGGAAGCTTTAAGCTAATCTAGGCGGGCCGAGTCTTATATAAGTAAATATACTAATTACAGTTTAAAAGAATAAGTTACGTTTTACAAGTAATGGAGGGAGAAAAAAAAAAGAGAAGAAAAAGGAATTATAAATTATAAAGAGACAAAAGACAAGGTGGTGACTTATGTTAATAGAACTATAAACGTTAATTTATAGAAATAACAACTGTTAAATCAGCAAATTTTATTTGAATGATTTTACTTTTGAAATAATCATGGATGTATCAATATATGTATCTTCTAATTTGAGGATATTAACTAGTATTTTTTTAAGTTCTATTTTAAATGCTTTTTTTGGAAGATTTCTGAGATAACATGGTATCTCATTCCATAGTTTTGCTCCAATTCTAGAGAAAGCGTTTTTTTTGTATTTCAAGTCTAGAGCTTTTAATATAGAAATTGTTGGATGTAGAGGAACGTGTATTATAAGAATGGATACTGGAGGTGTTTACGAACAAATTTAAAATACTTATTGGTGCTGAGTTATTTCTGACATCATACATCAAATTAGATAGTGACTCATAGTATAAAAAGTTCACAGGCATAATATTAGCATTAATGAAAAGGGGAATTGCGTGCTCATTTCTGTCGGCAAAATACATAAAGCGGAGTGCCCGCTTTTGAAGAATTAGAAGTTTTTTCAGATAGGACTTACATGCCTGACCCCAAACTGTCAACCCATAAGTTAAGTAAGGAGCAATTAATGATCGATATTAGTACAAGTAAGACCGATTAGCTTGTGGTTACTCAAACTGTTTTATTTGTTATTTGTTTAATTACACACCTGTTCGAGCACATTTTAAGATATAAAAAAACGTCTGGCGACTGTTCATTCAAGTGGGTAATTTATAATTATATTATAATAATTGTCATTGGGCTATTATAAGGCTTAAATAGAGTATTCCGATGACGGACACAATAGGTTTCTGATGTCATCGTAATAGTGACGTTGCACAACTGAGCGAGAAGAATGTGCAGCACAATGGCAGGAATATTGTAGAGTGAGGGTTTTATAACGAGTTATTTAGTATCGCTGTCTCAATGTTCAATACTTGCGAACGGAAAGCTTTTTGACATATTATCAAACTCGTTAATAATTCATGAAGCAAAATCAAAGGAAATCACCCACCGATAAGTGATCTTCAAATCTGATACAGATTTCGTCCTGATTTCCATAAACTTTGGCTTCGATTTTCTCGGCCAAAATAAGTCGTATCGCCAAAATAACTGAAAACATGACTCTCTACATCAAGTTCAAGTTCAAGTTCAAGTTCAAGTTCGTTTTATTTTGCACTATTTCTTTTAAAGATAATTACACAAGAAAATAATTGTAGAAAGAAAAAGAGAGGTACGGTAATAATAAAATAGTTTTGAATTTCAAGAATGTGCATAGAGGTCAAAGGAGCCATAGGCTTTCTAGTTGACCTCTATCACAAGAAAAATAAATGAGGATATTTGGAGCACAGAAAATACATAAATATCTATTGTACAAATTTTCTTGAGTGGTAAGCGGCTAGAATTAATACTAATAGGAAGAAGAATTTATTTACAATATTGATACATAATTATATGGAGACGTTGACAATATATTTATATATATGCAAAGAATAAAGATGGTATGAATATATTAATTCGATCTTAGTTATTGTTCTATATTTACAATTTTACACAATAACTTTGGCCTGGTTTTCAAGTAAAAATAATTTGTATTGTTTTTTAAAACTATTGTGTGGGAGGAATTTTATTTCTAACGGTATTTTTTCCCATAATCGTGATGCAAGAGATTTAAATCTCGATAGACCATAATTAGTTCTGGAAGCTGGTCTGTATAAGTTTTGGTTGGTAGCATATCTAGTATTATAATTATGAATATCAGTTGCAGAGGGGACTAAGTCGGAAAAAAACAGGTGGTACACCTATTTTAACATATTTAATTTTGTGAACAAGAGTGGAGATTTTCAGATTAAAGGCATTGTCAAGTTTTAGAATTTGCAAAATTCTATAATATGGGGTGGCATTTTCAAATTTGCTAGCAAAGAAAATGCAGCGAACACATTTATTTTGCTTTGTTTTAATTTTACTTAGTCTAGTCTTAACAGCAGTACCCCAGGTCATTAGGCCATAACTCAAATACGAATAGATAAGAGTATAATAAAGTTGCTTTAGAATAGTAATAGAAATATGGTATCTTAGCTTACAAATAATTCCAATATTTTTGGCAATTTTATTATTAACATGTGTAATTTGAGTGTCCCATCGTAAGTGTTCGTCAATAAAAACCCCAAGATATTTAATATATGTTTTTTGCTCAATATTGCAAGCAGTTATTCTTATATTAGGGTTCTTCTTAGGGGAGGTTATCAACATATAATTAGTTTTTTTTAAATTAATCGATAATTTGTTTGCTGCACAATATTTTAAAACATTAGCAAGCTCATCATTAATAACTCTTTCTAGTTCTTCAGAGTTATTTGAAGAATATAAAATATTTGTATCATCAGCGAATATTCTGAAAAGGAGTTTTTGAGAGGAGTTTGGAAGGTCATTTATGTACAATAAAAAAAGTAAAGGGCCTAAAGTTGATCCTTGTGGAATGCCACAGGTTATGTTTCTCAGACTAGATTCTGTATTATCAATTTTAACATATTGTTTACGATCTGTTAAATAGCTTGAGAACCAATTATGTGGTAAACCACGAATTCCATATTTATACATTTTTGCCAATAAAATATCATGGTTAATCGTATCAAATGCCTTCGAAAAATCTAGGAATATACCACAAGTTATTTTGTTTTCATCAATAGCCGTCTTCAGGTTTTCTATAGTTTCAAGTATTGCATATTCTGTAGAGTAGCCTTTCCTAAAGCCAAACTGATAATTAAATAGTATATTATATTTTTCAAGGAAGGACATCAGTTGGTCATATACCATTTTTTCCAGAACTTTACTGAATGATGAAATAATTGCTATAGGTCTATAATTACCTAATTCTGTTGCACAGCCACTTTTAAATATAGGGGTTACTCTCGAGATTTTAAAAATATTTGGTACAGTCCCTGTTAGAATTGATTCATTGAAGATTTTTGTAAAAGGAACAGATAATGGTTCACTTGCCAGTTTAATAAATTTATTTGGAATATTTATATATGCTTTATTTTCATTTAGTGTTGCAAATTGTGTTAAAACTTCGGCTTCAGACACAGGCGATAGAAAAAAACTAGAGGATGGAGAATTGTTTATATATTGTGTGGGATTTACGAAATCGTTATTTCTAATCTTGCTTGCTAAAGTTGGACCAATATTAACAAAGTAGTGATTGAAATGTTCTGCAATATCAGCTTGTTGGGTCACAGTTTTATTATTATGAACAATTCTAATGGGTAAGGACTGTCCTTTTGTTTTACGTTTAATAAGAGTACCAATTAGTTTCCAAGTATGTTTTAGATTATCTTTATGTTTAAAAAATTGGTTGGAATAGTAGTCTTTTTTGCTTTTATCTTTCAAATGTGTAAGTATATTTGCATATTGCTTATATTCCCTAGTTTTCTGTGGGTCTTTGCTATTAAAATGTGTACGATACATTTTTTTGCTTCCTTTTTATTGATTTAAGTATGCCAGCTGTAAGCCAAGGTTTATTGAGTTCTTTTTGTTTTGAATTAGAGGCCTGTTTCATTGGGGCATGTTTGTTAACAGTAGTCATTATGGCATTGATTGCATCATGTGTTTTTTCATTTAAATTCTTTCTTACATCTAAGACTTCTTCCCAATTTATTAATTTTATATCAGCCAAGTATTGATCCTTATTAAATTTAGAATAATCTCGATAATATTGTTTGCGACTAATTTTTTCCACTTGAGTTCGAACTATGCAGAATATTGGCAGGTGATCAGATATGTCAACAGTGGCAATTCCTGAAGTAATCTGGGATAAAGGTGTGTTGGTATATATATGGTCAATAAGTGTTGAAGTGTGATCCGTTATTCTAGTAGCTTTGGTAATAACAGGGAGAAGGTTATTAGTAAATAGCATATCTAAATATTCTTCAGTCAGTGAATGTATATTACATTTAAAAAAGTCAACATTTATGTCACCAAATATGTAAATTTGATGTTTATTGGGGTTCAGTGTTTTAATAATGTTATTTAGTTGAGTAGTAAATTCTGCAAGATCATTAGTAGGGTGTCTGTATATACAACCAACAATTATAGGTTTTGCATTCTTTCCTGGATCAATTTGGGACCAACAGGATTCCACTAATTCCAATTCGAATTTGATATCTGGTCTAGGTACAGCTTTAATATTTTTAGCTATGTAGAGGCCTGCACCACCAGCATTAGTTAATGAATCAATATGAAGGAAATTATAAGAGCGGATGTCAATATTTGTAACAGAATATTCGTTAAGTTTTGTTTCAGTAACTCCTATTATATCCGGTTTAATGTCTAAAGAGCAAATTATTTCTTCCAGTAGATCTAAATTTTTGGGAAGGCTTCTAACATTACAGTGAAAAATTGAGAGGGCTTTTGGGCCAGACTCATTCATAGTTTTGTTTAATTTTGAAACTGAAAAGTAATTAGAGTTAGGCGCGGCAAGCATCAAATCAGAGTCGCATTCGTCATGTTTATCTGGATTAGAAAACAAATCATAAAGGTCAAAATCGTCGTTTAGCAAACCAGACCAGCTTCCAAACATATAGCATGAAATTCTCTATCAGATAGTGAATAAAAAGGGAGAGTACTTACAATTTCTTGAAGACCAGCCATTAGTTAATGAAGACAAGCTTATTAAGTTTACAAGGCTTCAGTAACCTATTGTACTATCTGGTCAAGATATTCATCGAACTGTTCATACGTGACAAAGGTTAATGGCGGCGAAGTGTCAGACTCTCTTAGCAAAATCCTTCCATTAACGGTCCAAAGATACTTGTAATGATAATTACGCTTGAATTCTAAAATACGCCCAAAAAGCCGCTTTCTATAGGGGGTGAGGCTTTCGTTAATATGGATAGCAGCGTTGTGCTTGATAGCAACTGATTCTGGTTGGGCTCGGACTGTCGGCAGATCTTTGGTCTTCTTTGTCCTTAATTGGCCTCGCTTCTTGTATATTTCTTCGCGTTTTGATCTCCTAGTGAATTTCACGATGATCCGATCTTGGACCTTCTTTGTAGGCGGGAGTCGATGGGCTATTGAAATATCCTGATCGTCTAGTTCCACGCCAATTACGGTAGCCATTTCTTTGATGAGCTTAGCGGGATCGTCGTTCGGGACAATTGGGATTCCTGTAATTTCAAGCGAATCCCTCCTCGTATACTGTTCCAGTTCATCGAGGCGGCTCTCGAGTCTGTAATTGCCATCTTGCAAGAAGTTGGCATCTTTCTCGATTTGTTGTATCCGGCCTCCGGTTCCTTGAGCTTGCTTCTTAATGTCTTGGACTAGAGCCACAAGAGTATCGTATTGGTTAGAGATGAATTTTTGCGAAGCTTCTATCTCGTCGAACTTTCGGTTTAAAGCAACAATTTTTTCGTTCAATGGCTTCGCTTCCCGTTGTATTTCCTGGCGGATATTTGGGAGAAATTCATCCCTCCAAGTAGATCGTAGGTTATCCAATGTTAAAGACATAGATTCAAGTTATCTACTGAGCACGCTTTCTGAGCTCCTTCCACTAAACGTTTGATAGGTAAGATAAAGAATTCGTGCTCCGATCTTTATCCGATCTTTATCCGATCTTTATTCGCTTTCAGCTCGAGTTTGTAAATCGGATAAAGATCGGCCACTCATTCTTTATCTATTACGTAAACAACAAAACATCATATCATGCATTTAGATGTTCTGATAGATTTCTGTTGCTTTTTTGTTGAGCAACTAAGGAAGAAATAATACGAAACACTTTAAAGTGCTTCTAACCCTTCCTGTAATTTTTATACCTATGAACATTTGAAAGGTTTTGAGCACTTCTGCGAAGAAAGTTTTGGTTCGATTCCCGGGTTGACGACATCTCATTAATGCAGTATCTTCCATGGCGCCTTTCTATCACAACAACATAGATATATAAAGAATATACATAGTCTGTGAGTTGTTAGTAAAGAAAAAAGTCATTTTAGACAAAATACTAAGTATTTATTCAAATTATTGGAAAGTCGAATTAATTACATGACGTCTACCCGTGAATCGACCCAGGCTTTTACTTACGCGGTCATGGGTCAGGAAAGGTTATTTTTTAGCAATTCAAACAAGCGTAGAGCGTAGAGTATTCTCTGTAAACCGAAATTTTCTTCGCAGAAGTGCTCAAAACCTTTCAAAGATTCATAGGTATGAAAATTGCAAGAAGGGTTAGAAGCACTTTAAAGGTCATCTGCCAGTATTGTTTAACTTTGTCGCCGCTTGAAAATGTGTGCCAACGAACAAACTTACCAGATACTAGTAATTAATTACTATAATTAATTGCTGCCGCAGCGAGCGAGCCTGAAGCGAACGAGCAAGGCAGCAATACTCATTTGTGTAGCGGAGCCATTTTTGGGCGCATTGCCAGAACAGTGCATTTTGGTCATGCGCAAGGACACAAAAACGATATGCGCAGATCAAGCGAAGTACATCATGGGCATGCACAAGGACACAGACACGATATGCGCGGTCTTCCGCACGTGGTTTCTTTTTCGTTTACGTGGGCGTGAAGGTGTGTATATATTTACTGCATATATTTTGCATTTTCACCTGAATGTGGCCCTTATTCGAACTTAGAATCTGTTGTTATTGCCATCCTACTACAAGTGCAAATAAATTGTGATCGTCTCCGTTTCTATTTTTACCACAATTCCTTCATTGTTCCTTATTAGTCTCGTGTTTTGAAACCCACAACATATGTTATGTAACTTGATGATCATGCAAAATTGACGACTCCACGCGTCACTGGAGTCGTTTAGTCGTATAGCGATATTACTGCACGTCATCCATTGTTATTAATGAGATTCATTGTTTCCTGACACAAACGGCCTTTTGAAATCATGGTTGGACATTCGCATAACAATTGTAATGTTTATCAACACAAGTATCGCTTACTGCCATTGTCATTAATGTCCAACCATAGATCCACTGGTTCCTGACACAAAACGGCATTTTGGTCTTTCATTAGCACACCAATTGTAATGTTTATCAACACAAAGTATCGCTACAGTTTGATGGTGTGGGGCGGAGATAATGACTATTTTCCAAAGAGCAAGTTATCTCCTAACATGATTAGCAACACCAAAAAATATTCTATTGCCTTCGATAAAGCAGGGTCAAATCAATATCGTTACAATTTGAAAAGTGACAGCAGGGTTCAAAACACACAAATTAGCACATCTCAATAACAGTTGATTTCCGGTGTTTACGCTTTCTTGAACTCCAATATATGCATGCCTGTTTCCGGATAGCAGTATTTTTTTGCTGGGAATGGTAGAGTTAGGGAATTTACCGGGAAATTATTAACATATCAGGACACACTGAAAATAAACCGGGACAACTTTTGATAAAACACGCCACAGGTCATATAGACTTAGCTACACGCACACGCATCATACCTTAATATTTTTGTTACCCAGTGAAATATTTCTTCTGCCAAAGAGCTACTGTATGTTTTCTTCTAATACATTTCCTTAACTGAGCGGCAGCATTCACTCAGGTAACTGATATCAGTGATATCCACCACTATTCACCGACACTGAGGTGAATAATCGTTTTAGTATATACCACACATTAGTCAATAGACAGCACCAATAGTTATTTTATTTTCTGTCAAATTGACAAAAACTCGCGCGAGGTGATCGCTGCTTCGCTAGGAGTTGAATATGAAATCAAATTCACTGTTTGAGTATCCAATCAGAGCGCGCGAAAAGTGATATTCACTGGTGTGGTATATACTAATTACATATTATATACATTGATTCTAGAATAGGCTAGATCAAATTTACCTATTACATTTTAAACTGGCATTAGACAGCGTGATATTGATTGACAGATACTAAAAAAAATAACCTATTCATCGACCTACTCTGTTTCCCCCATATATTTCTCTATCTTAGCATTGTATTCATGGCAACCATACGGAGAGCGGATTACAGGTATTTATTTATATCCAAGTGTTTTAATGGCACCCGTTGACATGTTATTAAAATGCAAATAAGAACTCCCCAATTTTAACATGACGCTGCGGTGAGACCAACCGAGATAAATGTCTTAATGATGGCGCACACGACACACAAATGATAATAGCCATTTTTACGCTAAAATGCTATTTAAATAAATCAAAGTAATTTTTTTTTTTAACGTTTGAGAACGGCGTAAAATACTAGTTGAAGACATTGGAGCGTAAGCCATACTCTGAGAATTTCTTCCGCGTGAACAATGCAATCATTAATTAGCAATGATGGAGGACGCCTATCTTTTCTAGGTCTGTGTTCTATATCCTTTCTGGTTCACCCAGGTTGGAGTCCTGGCATCACCGTATGACTGAGCGCTAATCTTGGTCTGTGTTCTATACCCTTTCTCGTTTACCCAGGTTGTCACGGGACTAGTTCCATGTTTTCTAAGAGATCGGACCCACGACTTTATGAAAATCTCGAATCGGATATTTTTTTCTTTTTAAATACTATTTTGAACCTTTTAACTTTAAAATAATCAATAATTGGCCAGGGCTTATAGACACTTTAAGATTCCTCGGAGCGCCGTTTCGCGGACATCGTGCAAGTCCACTATTCATTTTCCTCGTGTTTATGGCGAGTGTTTTGCTTTGAATCTCGTTAGCATTTAGTCCCATATAACTAAAAACAGCTTTCGAAGTGTGTTTGGCTACTAATCCGAGAGGTTTTGGGAGCTTTGTTCTACTTTTAGATCGATGTTTTCGACAGCAACTGCGGCAGGTGTGGGTTTCAATGTGCGAGCAATTTGCCGTAGCGAGCCTTGTTATTGCGCTGTCAAACACGATCGCGATACCGATAGCTCTAATTAAACCAGGCTGCCGTAGTGATGATAGAATGTATCATTAATTCAGGTTCGAATGTACTTTCACACTTGGGGATTACGACACTTGAGGCCGAACTGGAAACTATACAGCCTAGTAGAAATCCCGCGGAAAAACTCCAGAAGGCTTCAAGTGCTACCTCTTATTACTATACATTGTCAATAAATGATATATAATCACTACAAAGGCTGTCTATATACTGAACAACTGTATGTAAATTATGCTTAAATATATTAAAAATTATTGGATGAGGTTGGCATGATTACAAAATTATCAAGACCAATGAAGGTCTGTCAGTTATCAACCGAAACTGAATCCAATAAAGTACTGATTTATTATAGATTTATAATATTATCTACAACCAGCTACTACTACTAGTTTTCATGATAGAAACGATGGCAAGGTAATACTGTAATTAGACGACTTCCTGGGAATAAAATATAAAACGTATATAAACATTCACACAAAACTGACAGTCGGTAATTATAAATATCTGACTGCTACTGACGACGATTGAATTGTTTTTATATTTCTAACTCATCGCGCGGCTTTTGTGTTTCATTCAGCATTACATATAGACTACTGAAAAGCAAGGACCAACGGACGAAGTACAAGGCAGGAACACCTTAGATTGGATCTCATCTGTAAAATTATACGAATGCTAAAACTAGATGCAAGGCTGATTATCTGTTTGGGAAAATATATAATTATAATTTTATGATATATCCAAAGAAGACAATTTCTAGTTAAAATCAATTCACCACCGTACCGTACCGATGATTCACAAATGTATCTTTGTTTTTAGCCTCTAATCTGGCGTACAAACCATGTTAACGTTTTCCATGTTGGATCTTAGTTTCCTCTCTCGTTGAATAAAGTATAGTCTGCATGGATGACGCACGAGTGAATGAAAACCCAGTCTTTAAAAGTTAAGAAACACTTACCTTGCTTCGTTGGGCTCGTCTCTTTCATGATGAAATAGGTTATCAAGAGAAATAGGAAACACATAACACAGCCTTTACAATTCACACTTCATTAGCTGCAAAATGGCCACCGCCTTGGCTTAGAACGAGACCTTCTCTAATCATGAATTCAAAAGCTCCACTCCAAATTAAAGTTCTTTATTGGGCCTTTGCGTGGTTGGCATGACGTTGACATAACTTGCTTTATAAAAAGAACAGTGTGAAACACGTGGTCTATAACCATGTGTTATTAGAATACACGGATTCGTAGATTCTTGGTTTGCACTAGATTATTACGTAGTACATACATACATAATCTTTGTCTATACACGGAAAGTCTCATTCACATATGTGCTCTTCCAGAGAGCCGTGTTCTAACCTAAGCTATTTAAAAATACTTGTTAATAAATAAATAAAATTATAATACTAGTTGAGTAATAATTATATTTATGTCATACTTGACACGGTTTCCTTTGTTCTTCATGAGGCTCTGTTTTGCATACATTACCATTATAAATGCAAGGGATGTATGAGAAAAGTTCCCTGGCTATTTTGCCATGCATTTAAAAGTGGTCATATAATAAAAACACTTATTGACTTGCGTCGGAGAAAATATGTCTCGCGGTCATTTTATACGTGCGCTCGGTCCGTACGTCATGCCCTCACAATCAGTCTATAAGTCAGTATTACTGTGCGTGTAACCCACTTCTCGAGGATCCAATCTCAAGTAGGCTGTCAGTATTTGAAAATGTGATAGACGCCATAAATTCAGACCGAATGTCTTGCAGGCTGTTTGCAATATCTTGAAAAAACGCATCTTCCATTTCTTGTATGGTGCTTGTGGACGAATCTAACGAATTATCACCCAACGAAACCAAACTGTCATCAGAGTCAAACGACGCAAGTCTTGCTCTTCCCTCTGCAAGCATCTCAATGGAGCGTTCGTTAGATTTGCGTTCTTTTTTTTCTTCTTTGTCAGATAGTTCAGTTTTCGAAGGTAGACGTTTGGGGTATATTTGATGAGTGAAATTGGTGATACCATCAGAATAAACGCTTGAAGTATTGAACGGCCTAAATGCAATACCCTTCACATCAGAGTTCTCGTCACCTAAATAAATCTCTTTAGGAATAATCTCGTAATGATATCCATTACGCCTGTCAATAAGCATGAAGTCATAGCTGCCTTTTTTTCTTCGGAAAGCGCTCTTTGTTATTTTAACGTTCTTGTACGATAAACGAAGTGACTCCGTCTTCGCTTCCGGTTGTACAAATGGATCTCGTTTAGTGTGGAATGCTTTGACGTCATATCGTCCTACTTCCTTGCGAATTAATTTCTTTACTAATCGATATATCTTTCGTTCAATATTTCGCATTTTCTCGTTGAGGTAGACAAACAGAAAGCTACCCAAATCAGCATCTTCGAATGAACCGTTGTGAGTTTGGCGTACTTCGTCATAAGAATCGTTTAAAATGACAACAAAAACGTTAATCAGAACTATGTTAGCTGTGAGAAGATACGTTATGGTGAAAATTGGTCCAAGTATAGGATCCACAGATCGAATGGTGGTAAACTGGAGACGGCCTCCAATAAGAAGCTGCAACAGTGAACCAAGTGTCCGAAAAAAGGATGAATACGAAGGCATCACAGCTCCAAAACACGTGGCAGCCATTACACAGAACGCCATTATCAGGACAATGAACACAGCCAAATAGGAGATCAAGAACCTTGCTGACGTCTTTAGCGTTGTTGTCATCTGGCAGATATGGCGACTGAAGCGAATGATCCGTAAGCATTTCATAGTGGCTACAAAAATTACTGCAGCCAGGATATATAGCTCGACCTCTGACCATAGAATAAGGTTATCAGCAGATGTAGTCTCGTAGGGATTTTGCTGAACTCTTTTCACAAACGCAGACGCGTACCTTTGCTTGAAGAAGAAGACAACAACAGCCGCCATTGAACCCAGGCTTTGCAGTAAACTAAACCAGTTCCAGACACTTTTAAAGTACGGAAACCCTTCTCTTAATATCTTAATAATCTCCATGATGAGAAGTAGCAGAACGACTATCATAAATATCGGCTGACAGATCATGTAGATCTTAGATGAACGAGTATGTCGAAAATATATCGTAATAGTGTTGATGTTTGTAATGACGTTAACACCTCCCGTTGGTAGCCGCTCGTACAATAGTTTTGCACTCGTGAACAGTTGACTGCTCGGCTCAAAGACAGTTATTTCCAGTATTACCACTGAAGTAAAGTAGTCAATCCATTGATTTTCTTCTAATTCTTTCACTACTGATTTCGCTGTCTTGATGTTGTAACCAAGATCTGCTACGTAACCTCCACCACTATATGTAAACATTTCGCCTCTGAAGGGCAAGACCTTCAGGTCTTCAGCCGTCCTGTACCTCCAACTCCTTGGGCAAAGTTTGTCTAACTGGAAGAAGGACTTGAAGACAGTCTCGTTTCTTAATGGTGTCCATCCAATCAAATTATACCTTGAGGTCTCCTCGTTGTCAGCTGTGTAGAATGATATGCAGCGTCTAGAATGCCTGTAAGCTGCTAGATCGGCCTCCTCAAGACAAAACTCTAGGGTATTAAGAATATTATTTTAGTTAGTAATCAAAATATCTTGTAACGGTAAACTAACAACAAATACAAGTCGGCCAATAAAAGCCGTGCGCTGTTCATATTAATGATGCTTTTAGAATGCACAAGTAAATAATACCTTAAAGGTTTAATTTCTCACTTAACTTATATGCGTATACTTCTTCTAAATACATACTTCTGATGATATTTTGAAATAAAAAATATTCATGATTGTTTTGGTGGCATGCGTTACGCATACTGTTATCATATTTAGGAAAAGGTCTAATACGAGAGAAACTTTGCAAAAAAATCAATCAATCTAATATGTTGTTTATCCTCCAATATTAAGGCTTATTAGGCCTCTTGCGGATATTGCTAATGATCCGAGCATTCTCCACTCACGCTTTCACTATACGTTCAATATTTACAACTCACAACGCTTAACTCGCATGTTGATTTTTAGTAATGTTTAGTAGTTTTAAGTTCACCACCATAAAGTTCAACACATAATAACATATTTGAACTGGGGGCGTTGCACGACAGCGCAGCCTAATAACAAGAAGTATTGAATTGAGAATGTACATCATCCAAACGATTCCAAATTCATAGTCGTTCGTTTCTTCTCGTTTCACTGATTTACAGTGTAACGCGCAAATGGCTATGTTTATTTCATCCAATCCTTTAAGAATGAGGCCCGTAAATACGCAAAATAACACCGCAAATGAATATTCTAAGGAATTGGAAACATAACAAACAGTCATTTTGTGTGAAAGAAGATTGGAGAAAACAAACTATTTCCTTCAATTTCTCGAACTACTGCCATTCCGTTCGCCAATTCACTGATCAGGCTGATCAGGAGACATTGCTCAAACGAAGTCTCAAACGTTCAAATAACAACAAAATTTTATTTTCTCATAAGATGATGGAAATGTACACTGAATAAAACATAATAAGAAATACAATTATGAGAACATGGGTCCTGGGTCATCTCAGACGGAAAACATTGGAATACCTATAACTAGGTGGATATTTAACAATTATTCACCGAAGTGGAGGTGAATAATTGTTTTAGTATATACCACACTTCAGGTGAATAGCCCACACCAAATAGTTATTATATTTTCTGTCAAATGGGCAAAAACTCGCGCGAGACGATAGCTGCTTTGCTCGGAGGTGAATATGAAATCATATTCACTGTTTGAGTAGCCAATCAGAGCGCGCGAAAAGTGATATTCACTGGACCACACCAGTGAATATCACTTTTCGAGCGCTCTGATTGGCTACTCAAACAGTGAATATGATTTCATGTTCACCTTAGAGCGAAGGAGCGATCACCGCGCGTGAGTTTTTGTTCATTTGACAGGAAATAAAATAACTATTTGGAGCTGGCTATTCACCTGGAGTGTGGTATATACTAAAACAATTATTCGCCTCAGTGTCGGTGAATAGCGGTGGATATTTACCACGCCGAAGCGGCTCGGTAAATATCTACTATTATTCACCTCCACTGTGAATAATTGTTAAGTATCCTTGAGAATTAAGAATAGAAGAGAGGAAGTTGAAACTAATTGCAATTAAATATTAATAATACAAAGAGTAACAGAAATCATACGAATAGAACGAAGTCATTAGATAAAATATTAGAAAAGTTGTAAAATTCTTAAATAATTTCAGTCAATTTTAGCATATTCGTTAACAAGGTAAGATTGTAATTTTTGTTTAAATAATATTCTATGTTTTTAAATTTTATTTCTTGTGGCAGTTTCCCCCAGATTTTTCAGTATTCCATTTACAGTTCAGTTCTTGAATATTGAATAAAGAAGGTTTGTTTAACTGATTGTCTTGTATTATAAAGTAAAGTAAAGTAAAGCAACTTTATTTAAATAACGTCGATAACTCGTGACAGTCTAGTGAGGCTGATAAACTTGAAGCCGACGGGAGACGATTTCACGTTCTTATCCGAGTAGACGTGAAGGTCTAACCATTTTCAGTTGTTTTACAAAGGCAGCACCTTCTACTCAGTTATTTTAAGACCCTGAGTGTTGGTCCAGACAGACCGGAGCTTAACCACTGAGCTAACCGGGAGGCGATTATTATGTTTGTGAATATTTATTATGGGAGTGAACATATTAACAAAAGTGTCATTTATATTATCAAAATGATGATAAATATCAAGCATAAATAAACTAGTGTGTAGAGTGTGAATGTCCTTAAGTGTTAGAGGTTTAACTCATAGATCAGAGTTTGAGTATGAACATTCCAAGCTTTATTTAGTTGAGCACGTACAGCTGTTTTGGCAATATCTCAAGTGGTTTAATAATAGAAAACCGGTAGGTATTTCCCCAAAGTAAAATAGCATAATTTAAATAAGGATAAAAGAGGGGAAAGTAGATTTGTTTTAGGACTTGGGGCGGGGCATTGTGTTTTGCTTTAAATATTATAGCAAGGGTTTTAGCAAGTTTGGTCTTAATAGAGGATATGCGTGGTTCCCAAGACTGGCGCTTATCAATTATAACACCTAGGTATTTAGTATGTTATTTTTTTTCAATAACTTCATTATTTATTTTATAGGTTAATAACATAGTCATTTTGTTTTGTTTTGGATGAAAAATTACAAAGTTAGATTTAGATACATTAAGAGACAATGTATTGCTCAACAGCCATACTTGGATTTTTAGAAGTTCACAATATATATTATCTTCAAGATGATGAATGTTATCGCTCGAATAAAAGAGACCGTTCTTTAATGCATTTCTGTATGCGATCCTTGTGTAATCATGAATTTGTTGACGTGTAGACGTGTAGGCGAACTATGTGTGAACTATCAGTTTCCAAACAGCAAGATCTCTCCTGTTATCAAGATGGTGAGCAGCAAATAATTTTCTTCTATTGACCTTCGTTAAAGTCAAGCAGCCGGTTCAAAACACAATTAGCATTTACAATTACATTCTCAATTACAGTTTATTTCCGGTGTTTAAACTTCACCGGGGAGAACAGAATGTTTTTGTGCCGGGAATCTTAGGAAAATGCCGGGAATTGGTAGGCTCAGGGGATTTACTGGGAGATCGTTGATATGTCGGGACAAAATGAAAATAAATCGGGACAAGTTTTGAGATACACAGCACAGCTTATACAGGATTCAGTCGCACGATAGCCTCAAAACTACAACTATATTCATCTAACACCAAGGCATTTTTATCACCCAGTAATATATTTTTCCTGCTATTTAAAGTGCCACTGTAGGTTGTCTTCTAATACACTTCCTCAACTGAGCGGAGCAGTATTCGCTACCTGTTAGGCATACTAGTTGTTAAATAAGATCTAAACCAATATTTAAAGCAATGCCTCGAATCCCATAGTGTTCCAATTTATCAATCAAGGTATCGTGATTTACTGTTCAAAGGCTTTGACAAAATCCAAAAAAATTACAGCTGAGAAAGTATTATTTTCAAAAGAATCTATAATATTATGTAGAAGGTCAAGTATTACTGGGATAGTTGATCTTTTTTTCTCAAAGCCATATTGATGTTCGAATATAATATTTATAGTTTCCATAAATGATTTTACTCATACATTTTTCAAATATTTGTGAGAATATTGGTAGTAATGAAACTGGCCTATAATTAGTAATGTCTAATCTAGGGCCACCTTATGTAAGGGAATTATTTCTTGAAATTTTAGTTTTTCAGGAAAGCAACCTTTTGGAAAGGAGTCATTTATTATTATTTCAAGACGAATAGCAATATGGTTACTAATTAGTTTTAGAAGTTTATGTTAATTTGAAATCGTGAATTATTTGTGTGGATGTAGAATGTGACTGTATAACTTATAGTCGACTGGTATACTAATGAGACAATTGATTATATAATTATATACAATTGTATACAATTATATAATAGTGCATCGCCGGAGGCTATTGTTTCACGAAAAACTGCAACGAACAACAAGAAGCGAACCTATTGCGTAAACCTTTCCTAGCAAAGATGACATTTTTCAAATATTTGTGAGAATATTGGTAGTAATGAAACTGGCCTATAATTAGTAATGTCTAATCTAGGGCCACCTTATGTAAGGGAATTATTTCTTGAAATTTTAGTTTTTCAGGAAAGCAACCTTTTGGAAAGGAGTCATTTATTATTATTTCAAGACGAATAGCAATATGGTTACTAATTAGTTTTAGAAGTTTATATTAATTTGAAATCGTTGAATTCTTTGTGTGGATGTAGAATGTGACTGTATAACTTAAAGTCGACTGGTATACTAATGAGACAATTGATTATACAATTATATACAATTATATAATAGTGCATCGCCGGAGGCTATTGTTTCACGAAAAACTGCAACGAACAACAAGAAGCGAACCTATTGCGTAAACCTTTCCTAGCAAAGATGGCCAAGAATTAAGGAACCAACCTATAACATAATTGTAAACGTCGTCGTATTTTTTTTAGTTTTCCAAACCAGCAGGAACATACCGGTGTGTAGAGCTGACATACCTGTATTGCGGCTCTTTTGATAAATCCTGTTTAATTAGCAAATAGAACAGGGTTTGCGGGTTTGCGATGCCTGTTCTGTTCCTGCTGTGTTTTGCTGAGCTGCTCTTGATTTCTAGTTGTATTTTTGTCTGAGTATAGAACACCGCAAACCCTATTCTAGTTGCTTTGTCTAATAGTTTTGTAGTCTTCTTGCCACTAAGGGCATCGAATCGGTCTTGTTATAATTTCTCCTCTTTTCTGTCGCCCCAAGACGGCATTGTGACAACTGGCCGCCAACAAAGTATTTATCTTATCTTGGAAACAAATCGCCAAAGCCCAGTTCCAAATTTGGCATTTCCTCCATTTTGATTTAGAACTTTAATATAATAACATGAATATGACGTCATTCCATGATCTACACTCTCGCAAAGTCATGGCTTTCGACAAATCAGAGCGCGTGTTAGTAAATATCTATTATATCATTTCCATCCGAAACTCCCCAATAATTGGTACAGGCTCATTTCTACGAGATCTTTCTTGTGTTGGGATTCATTTATTATTAGATTAACTTTGCACACTCGGTCCTCATGGAGTTAGGGTAAGTGTGTAATGTTGTAGATATTCGATTAGTGTATGGTAACTCGGCAGTGGCTAATTAAATACTTAGCTTATTCATTAATATATAAGGGTGCTTGAAGAAACGTTTCTATATAGTATACGTATTCATTGGAAAATGCGGTCGTATGTGTGCATATGACGATATCTCAATGTTGTATGTTATCGTCTTTTCTCAAACAATCTACTTCGGAACATAGTCGAGGAGGGAGGACACCAATTTTAGAACATATATTATCCAACATGGGCACTAATAGAATGAAGGTGCTGATTGGAATTATTAAATAACGATATTTTATCATAAACATCTTGTGAAACATCACCTACTCAAGAATAATTAGTTATATAAACAGAAAAAGAATGATAAAAAGAAAAACATATTAAACAATATGTTTCGGGTACCTGGTTTAACTCTGAGTTGTCGAATTCTCGGCATTCCCACCATGAACATTTTCTTGTTAGCGATGAACCCCTCTGGATACTCAAATAACTGACCGTTGTACCACATGCTATCGTAGAGGCCTGGGAGGAAACTGGATTTGGTCCAGTTCCAAAATTCTGATACGTTTCGAATCTATAAGCAAAGCAGATTATTATCAGGGTTGTTGAACTGAGCACGCGTAGTGGGACGAAGAATATCAAGCCCTTGCAGTAAATATACTGTGTCTCCTCCATTAACCACTCGGGTCGCTTATTTCAACTTATATGTTCAAATGGAATAGGCGATTAATCGAGGATGGGCGTTTATTCGAGGAGAGGCGTTTATTTTAGGGGGGAGCTCGGGTGGCGCATTGGTTAAGCGCTTCGCCTCTCACCTCTGTGGCCAAGGTTCGAATCCCGGACGCGGCGCCATATGTGAGTTGAATTTGTTGGTATCTCTCCCTTGCTCCGAAGGTTTTTCTCTGGGTTCTCCGGTTTTCCTCCCTACTCAAAAACCAACCTAAATTCCAATTCGACCATGGAGTTCGTCGGAATACTTAAACTTAAGCCTCTGGCTTGGGAGACCAGGTAACGGCTTCTTGTATCTTCGACGTAAACTAAA
The DNA here is from genome assembly GCA_030867875.1 of Actinernus sp. WN-2022. Taxonomy (NCBI): domain Eukaryota; kingdom Metazoa; phylum Cnidaria; class Anthozoa; order Actiniaria; family Actinernidae; genus Actinernus; species Actinernus sp. WN-2022. The sequence continues at coordinate 64,113,987 of JAOWCC010001589.1, read as the reverse complement.
CCATTTATTATCTATTTAATTAGGCGCTTATTCGAGGGGTGGCGCTTGATAATGAGTTGTGAACAAACAAAAGCTACTGATCAGTGCTTCAACCTAAATCATCTTTCACTATTAAAATTAGGGAATTACTTGGTAAAAGGAATCCTCAATCCCGAAGTAACGCCACGTTTATCTAGTACTCGAGCAATTTCGTATGAGTGGCCAAGTTACGCAAATGACTACGGTACAGTTACCGTATACTGCATGCCGTGATGTTGAAATGGTTTCCCTATTGTTTTACTCCTGCTGATCCAATCAAATTACAAAGTTACCGTACGGCACGGTTACAGTACGGCTACGGTAACGCTACGGACAGCATGCCGTATTTTTGTCCCACTCATACGAAATCCGCATTCGATCAAACATACAAATAAATTTAACTTAAATTTGATTTCCGCATACTGAATTATGTGGGCGCTTATTCGAATGGGCCATTTATTTTGAGGCAAATGTTGAATTCAACAGGTACACTTCATTCGAGGAAACATGGTAATCGCAAGCAATTGTGAATTCTTTATACTCATATAGAGACATCTTTATATTTATCTCCATAGAAATATCCAGCTGCGTGTACATTCTATGTTTTCTTCTTTGAAAGACACCGTGAATCTATGGTATAGCCTTTTTAAAATCAGAAAGTAACACAAATATTTCAAAAGGTAACCGTAAACAATAATAAATGTATTAGTAAATCTATGGAAATAATTAACCTACACGGTGCACAAAATCTCGTCAATATGTCAGGACATTGCAATGTAAATCCCGAATGATTAACTTTCTATTCATAAAAACCATACAAAAAATTACTGATTATTTTGACAAGACACCGACGATGAAATGACTTCTCGGGAGGATGGAGAATCAGATGATGAGCAAATAAGTCGCGGGAATGCAAACCTTTTTGCGGCCCACCAAATCGTTTTCCGTACGCCATTCGCCCACCATTCGCGCGCGCCAAAGGGCTGTTTTACAATTCGCAGCGCAATGATAATATACATAATCATATCAAGACAAGATGAAAGGCTGATTGTACGGTACTGGGAATATATATAATTACTACCGATATTTCGGTTGGCCCTCAGGGTACACAAGTATATATACTTGATATACTTGTGTACCCTGAGGGAGGTTGGCCGTGCCAACCGAAATATCGGTAGTAATTATATATATTCACAGTACCGTACAATGAGCCTTTCATCTTGTCTTGATATTCGTATATTTTTGCTGATTAGATCCCATCCAAGGTGATCCGGTTCCTGCACTTCGTCCGAATTGGTCCTTGCATTCAGTACATTACATAGTCATATACTCAACAAAAAGTATCGATTCTGATTGGCTGAGAGTAGCCCAATTTCCGGTTAATTCAGTGCAAAGTTGTAATTCAGTGCAGGAAGTTGAAATTCAGGGTTACCATAGCAAAACATTGTTTTATAGAAATTCCGTTACCTGATTCAAAGTGATTGAATGCAGTCATTGAGTGCATGCGCGCCTTTGCTGTTGTAAATTCATTAGTCAATAAATGTTTTTTAGGTAAATGATCAACAAAGAATCGTCTGTTTTTTTGTGGTTCTATTAACCATAAATACTGTTCGTAATATTTCAAAATTTTCAAATTGCACTGATGACATTATAAACTAATTGCGATTTTGAGACGCCGATACCGAATTATATTGCCGGCCAGTTGGGAGAAAATATATTTCGTATTGGACGAAGCCCAATACGAAAAATATATTTTCTTCCAACGCCGGCAATATAATTCGGTATCGGCGTCTCAAAATCGCAATTAGTTTTGTATAATGAAGCACCAAACTTATGCTGATCGTAATTTCAATTCTCAAAAGGCGCCTAGTATATCTATGGAAACGGTTTAACGGCTTGAGTGGAGAAAACTTTCGCGACGTGTTTTGAAATCTCTTCAAAAATTGTGAAAATTGTACTTTTAGCGGATAAGAGTGTTAGATTTCTGACGGAAACTACAATGCCAACCTTACCTTTAGGATTGAATAATTATTATCTTATAATTTTCAGTATTTGGAAGGTGAAATTGTAGAAATCTTGCTGTTGAACAAACGCCTTTTGAACTTGACCTGGAACCCATGTAACTGCAAGGGCTCGCGCAAGAGCCAATCAGAGGCTGGTATTCTGAGACGCCAATACCATGTTATATTGGCGTCTCAAAAGTAAACAAAATGATCAGTGAATCGTGATACTTTCAAATATCACTTACGGTATGTATCGTTAATATAGGTAATCATATGGATTTGAGTGCAATTCGGGATTAATTTGAACGAATGAGATTTTCAAAGAGTTTACCGGTAAAATTATGTCAACCATTACTGGAAGCCGTTCTCGTTATACAGCGGAAGTGATGTCATACACAACCACGTCGCGCGAAATAGTGTGCATAAAAATGTAGCCAACCTCGCAAAGATAAATATAACTTTCTTCTTGTGTACGTGAAGACGTTTTTAGTAGAACTATACCTCCAAGGCGTTGTGTTGTGCAGGCGAGCGTTGACTGTATGACATCACTTCCGCTGAATAACCCTTTGTATAAAGCCGAACAAAGGAAACGGCCTCCAGTAATGGCGGACGTTTAGTTTCGATATTCGGAAATTGATTGAATAACTTACCGAATCAAACCCTGTCACTGTCTTTTTGAAAGAGTCGGTCATCATAAACCTCGTAACACCTCTGTTTCCATACACAACAATAACAAGTAACACCAAGAACAAGATGAACAAGGTGATCTCTACGAAGGCTTGTAACAGTTTAAGCTCTTTAATTTTACGACTCCGCAGTATTTGTAGTTTCTTTGGAGATGGCTTCGATGGAAGTCCGTTACCATATGATCCGATCTTGTTTTCAGTTTGCATTGGAGTTGCTCTCACTTCTTCATGCTCATCTGGATGCTTGAAAATCAGAGACAATACTGTAGCAAGGACTATGACTTTGATTGGCTGCATGAGTATTACATCTTGAACAAAAGATATCATGATTGACACGAGCCACTGGTTAGCGGTATCAGCGCCCCACATTAAACTGTAGAAGACAACGAAGACCGAAGACACTGTTGCAGAAAGTAGACACATAGCCCAACCGATGTAGAGGAAAAGGTGTGGCAGACCTGAAGATCTAGCTTTACTTGTCACAGTGTCTGGCTCAGAGCTTGTATCGGTTGGCTTAATATTTCGGAATATAAGAACTAGAATGACATTAACTGGAAGTGCTATCATTGCACTTTGTATCCCAATCTTACATTCTGTCCAACTGATTTTAAGTTGACCAATATAAACAGCATTGTCGGGCTCCACTCCAAACCGATAGAACATTGCGTTTGTCACCATCGCAGCGAATAAGATTGACAGGCAGCACGACAGGCGCTGACAACGCGTAAATGGGTTCTGTGGTGGACGACTGAAAAGAGAAACCCATAAATGGCTTTCACCCAATCGTTTGGACATTCTTGAATGGAATAAGTTGTTAAAATTCAGTTTCTCGCCTTCTTTCGTGACCTCTAGGGAACATTCCACCTCGTGGGTTCCTTTATGAATTGCAAGCCATTGATTCGCAACAAAATGAGACTTTGTTCCAGTTTGTATGTCAACTACGAAGATGTCCACAAGAAACCACGACGGGTTGTTTCCACTGTTGTCGTGCCAGACCTGTATTTTGTACAAAGGTCCAAGAGATGCTGGTAATGTGAGTAGGAAATTGTTTACACTGCTACGTGCAAAGAATTCCTTCTCACAATCACGATTTGTTAGAAGAATAGGTTCAGTGTTTTTGTCCATGCCATACAGTATAAAGTGAACGTTTGATGTTGTCCCACTGCCATACCACATTCCTGTTTGTATCGACAACTTGTACTGGTAGCCTTCAGTAGTCACGCTATGCGGTAAGACACTGACGATTATCTGAAATGATTTTGCAACAATGAAGTTAACACAAACAAGAATACAAAGGTACCATATTTCCTCGAATAATCGTCCTGGGTGATCGTTTACTTTCTTTGTATTGATCCTCAAAGTGGGCGATTATTCAAACGAGGTGATCATTTTTATTCGAGCGGGGCGCGCGATTATTTCAATGTTTGGTACCTTTAAGAGATTGTGTCACGGTAAATAGAGGAAAGCACATAAACGCGAGTACTATACGTAAGTTATGGGCACTTTGTGATATTTTGAAAGTTCTTATAATTGAATGAGCCTTTACGAGAGTGCAATTTGAGAACTTTCAAAATGTCACTCAGTGCGCATAAATGACATATAGCACACATTTCATTCGATTTTTTGTTTATAATATACTGAACAAAACTTGCTGAGAGCATACGGCTGTGCACTCAATAACCTTTTTATGCCCTCGTTATTGACCAATCAGAATCCAGATATTTTGTTGAGTATATTATAAGAGGTATTTATATTCGCAGTCCGGGCTGGACATTTTTAACAATGTTCATATAAACTGACGAACCTCGCGCACATGTGGGATGGTTAAATGTAGAAACATGATTACCAAATTGTACATAGACATAGCCTTCAAGGAAAATATTAGTAGTGTGTAGCCAATCACAGCCACCAATAGAGAATTGACTCAAGACATGCGCAGCACCATGACATAGCCCCTTGAAGTCTGAATACTAATTTCAAAAACTTAAAATTGAACAGGAACAGATGATGTTATATAATTTCGATTTCGTGACCCTATGTCAACCGATAGACGCTTTGTACTACTATCGTATGATTCCGAGCTAATTCCTTACAATTGCGTAAAATAATATAGTACTGTTTTTATTAGTATTCACAGAAGATATATACCACAATAGCTACACTCCCGCAAAGCATAACGGTCGACATCTTTAATCATGTAGTATCTTACTCTATTTCAGCGTCATTCTCGACTTAACTAATAGTGGAAGAGGTGCAGGGCGAACAAATTCCTCAAAAGGGGATGCTTATTCGAGGAAATTCGGCATTGGAAATGCTGTTGTGATAACCATGCATATTCAATACATCAATATGATGGGTTTTATATGATGTTTCCCTTGTTGTGACTTAAGAGAACTAAGCACTAGAAAATTCGCAAACTATATAATATTATATGTAACGTTGCTTATACTTTTTTTTAAATATCAGTAAAGGCACGCATATATAGTGCCCTCCTTTGCACCTACGTCCACATTGTCAGAAATACATCTCACGCGTGCGCACTCGACACCAAATTAGAGTAATAAACATATGTTCATTTGCTCAAAATTCTACTGTAGTATGTACGTAAGCTTGTGTTTGAAGTTAAATTATGAGACGACGGTAGTTTAACAAATCTCAATTGCCTCGTTCTATTCATTTTCAAATTATGTTGATACTACAAAATCGTATTCTGTCAAGTTTAACGAATAATTATGGCTACCCAAGCTGTAATAAAAAGAGCTACTAACTGTCACTTATGGCCTTCATGTTTACTGTAATCTCCTTCCTTTCAGTCACAATCATGGTTCCTCTGATCAACTTTACAGTATAAGACTCGAGCGGTTGTTGTTTTGCCCTGATCAATTCTACTAGTAGTTCAAAGTTTTATCACGTAAATGTATCCAAATGTGGCTTTACAATTATTTCTCACGCTTTCCAGCGAGGTTATAATATGAGTGATTTTGAGGTTTATGTACAGCCGCAATTTGTATGAACAGCATAACTGAGTCCCGTAAACACCTATGCCTTCTTTCCCCTCTTTGCCAGAGCAGTTCGTCCGTCATTTCTCATCACCCGATTTGCCTGTCAAAGCCTGGTAACTTGTAACCTGGTAAAGATTATTAGCAGCTATATGATTGGTTGTGTTGATTTTCAATATAAGAACTCATTTTTTAAATTACACGCCAATTCATTGAAAAAATTAAGTTAAAAATTAGCATGATTGTTTACCTCTAAGAATCTCGGTCCTCGCTAAAATGACGATTTTACGAAGGGATTTCTAGCTGGTTCACCATAATGACAACACTACTAGATTATTTGCCTAAAATCGTAGTAAATTATGAATGTTTTACCTAGTACGTATGTAGTGAAATGGGCCGCAACAACTGACAAATCTGAGTACTTCGAGTGTAGCATGGCTTAACTCGGAACACACAGCAAAGGCCAAAGGCGAATCCAGCATTTTTTAAGGGGGGTGGCTCTCATATTTTTTTCCGAGAACATGCATTGCCCTGTAAAATGCCAGTCCAAATGAGGCTGTAAACGAAGGAATACCAAGCGGAATAACAGTCAATAACAATGTAACAACAGAAGAAGAGCACCTGTGGTAGGCATGACCCAAGCTGTCGACAGTTTTACTAGCTTGACATCCGGTATTGCATAATTTTACGCCCCGCCCACAATGGTATATATTTCTGACAATGGTCCGTAATCTGATTGACGCGGCACGCCACGCGTTTACTATTTTCTCATCGTACATGACCTCGCGACATGATTGTCAGCCGTTTCATTTCCTATATGGAACATTTCTGAGTCTGGGATGACATGTTAATGTTCATTAATTTATTTTGAGAACATGCATGGGTCTGAAAATATAGTGTGCGACTCTCTACCTTGTTTTTGTCGTTCTTGTCAGCTCTTCTTGCAACCATAAGTCCCAAAAAGTACAAAACCCACAAGACACATACGGTTGAGAGGACGACGAAGTTACCAGTCTCTCCAAGGCGAGTAAATTCCAGAAAGACTTTATTGAAGTCGATGGGATTTGGTACAACGAAGAAATCTCCTCCAAAGACTGACAAATGATTGCATAGGCAGTGAAGTTGACTGGGAGTTGAGTCCAGAGCCACCTGATGAATAAATAAAGAACAGTCGTGTTTCTATGTTTCCTTCAACAACTGTCGATGGAAACTAAGAGTTTAAATTTTGGAGCTTGAAAAGGAGAACTCCCACCAGTTCAGGTCAATATTTTGTTTTTCGCGCAGTGTTTGTCTTGTTTTCCTTGTTTATCGTTTCATTTGTACAGCCTAACAGTTGAAATTTGCTGGCCGCTTGAAATTTTCCGGCTTTATTATGAACTATTTTTCAAATTTTAAAGCCAGCCTAAGGCCCATTTCAAACGGATAACTGTTCAATTGCGCCGAATCAAATGCTAATGAGTTAAATCTATTGTTATCATAATGACTCATTAGTACTGGCTCATTAGAATTCGGCGCATGAAAAGTTCGCCGACAACAGGCCTGAGTCACCATAGGCACATCAACCTAAACCCGTACGCGTCAAGCTGGTTTTCTATAGAGTAAAAATAACTGGAGAACTAAAAGTTATTTGGACTCCACCGAGAGCAGGTGGATAATAAAATATTTCCTCGCCACAAGTAGATTATTGTTGATAATACATACCACACTGCCAGTGCTTGTATAGCGCTTCTCTCGCGCTCTGATTGGCTAATTCAACTCGTAATATCCAGCACAATTCACTCTTTTCGTTCTCGAGCGCGAAGAATTCAGTTGTTAATAGTTTTTTGAACTCGTTGAACAAATTTGAGGCTGCCTAGTTCACTTGTGTGCATGGTATATATAAATGTACTAAAACAACTATTACCTCAGTGTCGGTAACTAGCGGTGCCGATGTTTACCACACCACTTCTGCCGGCTAAATATTCACCACTAATAATAATAATATAAAACATTTATATAGCGCCAATTCTCTATAGTCCATTAGCGCTTTACACACAATATAAAATAAAAATCTTAAGAAAAATTAAAAATATGCCTGTCTAAAAAGATAAGTCTTAACGTACTGTTTAAAACACGAACAGCAGTGTTTTATCAAGTTTAAAAATTCGAGGGCGAAGCCCGAGAATTTTTAGACTTGATAAAACACGTGCTGTGAGTGTTTTAAACGGCTTCAAAAACGCTTTAAGAATGCAATGAAAGAAAGACGCACATCTCAAGGGTATAGTTACTTAATGAACCATTGAACCTTTGTATTCACAACGCCATGCAAAATATTCGAGTAATCACCGCCTGCAATTACTGACGAACATCAAGGGAATGACATGAAGAAATTACCATACTATGTTGTTTGAAGCGGCGTTTCGCAATGCACTTGAAGATTTGGTGTCGTGGCTTACCTCGATAAAGTTCAAGACTTGGAACTAAATGGCGATGTGACTGACATGACGGCAGACTAATTTTTTTACTCCGGCACAAAATATGTAAGTTTAATGCACGTTTTTATTATTTTACCGCTTTGAGTTTGGTTTCATAATTGGAACTAAACAGTGGCTCGGTAAACAAGTAATGGTCGTTGGATAACTTCATTTTAAAAATATTATCTGTGTATCTCGGTAGTCTGCTAATATTAGTAAGTTTAGTGCAAAATTTATTATCTAGGTACCTTATGTTCCGTGTACTTTTTGCTATCTTTGGGTCTTTATCAGTGAATTCTTAATTAGGATGAAACTTTATATAAAATTTCATGTTCATTAGTATTCTTTATATAAAACGTTCATCCTAGTTAGCAATTCAATGAGAAAGCTGAAACATCAATAGAAATTCCATTGTATCAATCATTAACCCCGTTTCAACCCTGGGACAAAATTCAAATCCCTCCGCGGGCCTTTTAGAATGATGAGATTTTATCAGGTATAAAGGAGCATGCACGTGACTGATTTGCTTCATCTGATTGGACAAAATGCTCATTAATTATTCATGAGTTTTTGAAATGTATTTTAAAGCTCTCAACTGTTTGGCTATCTCTTATAAAGTCCGGTAGTGAGTTCCATGCAGAGCCTTGGCCGGCGCGGACACAGAGAAGGCTCTATAGCCATACCCTTTCAAGTTATATCGACATGGAAGTTAAAATAACCGGTGATAAGCAAGCAGACAGAATCAGTACAAATCTGTTCGAGATAACATCTAAATTCAGTGAAGAAAAGTTCATGGTTGAGTCCATTAGTGTTAGAAGGCGGAGGGCGGTATATAACGACTACTCTCAAGGGAGTAGGTTTGACTGAAAAGACATCGATAACTTCAAAAGACTTGAACGTACATCGATGTAAATATTTGAAGGCAAAAGCCTTGTTACTAAAGCAACCCAACTCCACCTCCTCTAGATTTTCTATCAACATGTTTAAAAACAAAGTTAGGAGATCTAATGTCTCTTACAAAGTAATCATCACGATCACCTTGTATCCAGGTTTCCGTCAGTGCTAAGATATCTATTTTGTGTTCAGTCACAAAGTCCCTGATGGTGTTAGACTTATTTATGATCGATCGTGCGTTAAACAAACATAAATTTGTAAGCCTACAAGGTTTCTGAATTTGTAAGGGAGCTCAAATTAGCTTTTCCAGGATGGAAAGAGACATGCAAGACCAAAACAATTCGAAGAATGTTTCTCTCAGTGATACGGTCATTAATCCGGAGATTAATTCGTCGTTTCCCTCCGCTCTTGCCCCTGCATTTCTAGATTCCAAGATCCTTCAACTGTAAAATAGTAGAAGATGAAGGCTTGCAAGCGTATCTACGAAATGATCTCAGGTAGCAGGTGGAGTAACGGAAAGTATTTATCGTAGATGCGTCCATGTATTGAACTGTGCTGATGTGGACCAAATGCCGAGATGGAGGTTGAATGTTCGTCATAGATTTAGGAAAAGGATCAGGATTACGTGCAATGTCCATAAATACGGTAATAATCATCGGGGGATCATGCCCAGGAATAGCCAGCGAGATAGTGCCATGTTTAACAAACTTTGAAACTGCTTAGCGTGTATGATGAAATCCAGTTGTCGATCGCTTTGAAACGAATTCAACAGTATTGTTGATTAAAAAACCAGAAGTTGCATCAGAATGCAACGAATTCCAATGCCAAGTGCTATATAATCCATTTGGAGCCAGAAGAACCACAAAAAAGCACTATGTAGAATGTAAAAACTAAAATTAAATTGAGAGCTTTACGTAGCGTGGCGGCCATGAATGCGCCTTTGTTAACTCTCCACTTCGGAGAGTTAACAAATGATTCTGCCATTCTGCCATGCGTCTGTCCTCTAATAGATGCACAGATGACGTCCCAACGCGAAGAGAACAAATAAGTGCGTATCGGATATTGTTTTCATATTTTGGCGTCACCTGTTCATCAATAAAAGGACAGACGCATGGCAAAATGGAATCTATTTGTTTTATATAATAATCGCAAACAAAAAACTATGAAAATATCCAATCAAAAACGAGTTGAGACGCCATCCCTGTGTGTTCTCTACTGATAACATGCGGCTCTTGGCCAATCAGAGTGCGCGTTTCGGACTGATTATTATATAATAATTGTTAACGTGTCGAAGCTAATCATGTACTGAATACATGATACTTACCCTACACCCTGTCGTCGTCCAATTTTCTTTTTCCTCAGACCAATATACACACGCTGATATCGATACCTCCAGTGTATAATTTACATCAGTCGTCACATTGTAAACGGGCACAATAACTTTCGGTATAAAAGGAGGAGTTGTAGGAGGGTCTTTCACGCCGACACATGATCGCTTCACTCTTCCATTATGACCTAAACATGATCTTTTCTCACGGATTTTCCCTTTAACCCGCGTTAATTCCTTGTCCTGATCTTTAACTTTATCAGGTTTGACTTCATTACTAGAGGGAGAGTACCCTATTCCGATATAATGACGACCCGTAGCACCCGTAACTGTACTTGAAATACTGAAGGTGTAGGGATTAATGCCGCATTTAGTTCTGTTTCCCACCTTCATGGGATGCTTGCAAGTGGAGTTATCAGGAACTTTGGTGGAAAAGGTATTTCTCATCACTGTTGGTCGTACTTTGGAGCTGACATAAATCTCTAGTATTCTCCCCAGCTCAGGTTTTATAGTTACAGTAGCGACTTGTGCATCGGAGACAATATAGAATGAGTGGTATTGCATGGACGCTGAGTCCTTGGAAGGTTTCACAAAGTAAGGAATTGTTGATTTGTTGCTGGCGTTTTCTAATGGCTCAGATCGTTTTGTGGGAATAATAAGAACAACTGGTTCTTTGAGGTTTGAGATATGAATTTTTTTCTTGTTGCTTGTTTTAAGTACGATGTCGAGCACAGATGTTTTGACGTTAGTGGCTGTCCGATCCCACCTGAATGGGTTTTCAGCGTGAGTTATCATCTGAAGAATGAAAAAAGAAAGAGAGAATTCGCTTGTTGCAACATTTATTTGGAGCTAGGTACGGTTTCGCTAAAAGCTGATCCCGCAGCCCGCAGTTTATTGCATTAATAATATATACAAATATACTCAATTCTGATTGGCTGAGTATAGACATGTTAATCACGAACAGTTAATGCAGTGCAAACAGAGTTAATTCGATACAAAAACTAGTAACACGTAATTTTTTAAAGTCAGTTATTCTCAAGTAGGCGAGATTTGGTAAAACATTGGATGCGCATTTATCAATATTGCCATTTTATTCAAACGTGGTGCGCTGAGAACCTATCACACATGATTATTACCAAAACGACAAAGTTATAATAATTATGATATTTTATTCAAACTGGCATACTTTCTACAGTATCTATTTTTGACACTCAATGCACACGGGCACAAACCTTTACATATACACATTTTCCACTGATCTGGTTGAAAACTCCGCGCTACGTTAAACTCTGAACTGAACAAGGCTCAAAATGTATTGAAAATTTCCGAAGACTTTTTACACTGATCTGGTTAAAATCTGAGCGCTACGTTAAACTCTGAACTTAACAAGGCTCAGAATGCATTGTAAATTTCCAAATACTTTTTACACTAACCCGCGGCTGTTCTCTCTAGAAAACCTTTGTAACCAGGGTATTGTTTGCAAGTCTTCAGCTTTGATATCCACGGCATAAGCCTCGTTGTTCATAGGAATATTCAGGATATAATACACGCTCACTTGAAGGTAAGAATTCGTAGCTTTTTTTCCTATGTGATAGTACAACACAACATTCACAATTCAAACTGAACATTACTTACAAGATTGCTATTATTGATATAACGTGTATGATTTAGATCAAGATTGCTTTCACTTGACCGCGGCGTATGAGTTCAACTTTATCTGTATTACGACCAGTAAGTTTCTCTCAAAAACCAAAGCAAACCAAGGTCACGGCATGTTTGGAGGTTCAGGATCAAAATAGCAGTAAGCGAGTCGATAAACTGAACAAATCCAACATTATTTATATATATATATTCAACGAATCTCAAAAGCCGAAATTGTCTCGTTGTAACCCACCGCGGTAAAATGTGTAGTCGCTTTGACTCCGAACAGTGCCTTAAATTTAATGTCAGTGGTAACAGTGACGAGAAAGGACGAGGAAGACGCAAAGAGCTTATAGAAAAATCGTAGCTGTATAGACGATCTAGAGTATAACGAGAAGACAAAACAACAAAATTTGCAACGCATGCATGTATAGCCTTGTTCAGTTCAGAGTTTAACGTAGCGCTCAGTTTTTAACCAGATCAGTGTAAAGTCTTTGGAAATTTCCAATGCATTTTGAGCCTTGTTCAGTTCAGAGTTTAACGTAGCGCTCAGTTTTTAACCAGATCAGTGAAAAAGTCTTTGGAAATTTCCGATGCCGATGTCGCCTGGAGTTTCGTTCGCAAGATTTGTTACACTATTCGGGTACTACGTAAACGGAGTCATTTGGAACGTGTTTCAAGCCACGCTTTTTTATCAAGTTAAAAAAATCGACCATGTTACCTGAACGTCCACATATTCCATTGTACCATTTGTTTTACCAAAGAGCACGCTGGTCGAAGGGAATTTGACTCCACCGCCGCCTTCCTGTAACGTCTTGCCGCCCATTTTATCTGGGGTCTCGCGGTACACTAGAATCTCAATATGTTTGGACTTCACAACTGTCGGACGGTCACCAGCGACTTTTAATGACAAAAGTGTGTCGGCCACTGTACTAGCCATTTCCAAAGCCATGTTAATGATATTGTTTTCCTGAAAAAAAAATTATTAAGAGAGAGACGTATGCCACGAGAAGAAATCGAGTGCGTAACTGATGTTCTCTTCACGTTGTGACGTCATCTGTGCATCGGTAAGAGACGGACCCACGACAAAAAAACGCTTAATAATTATTTTGTTTTATAGAATGATTAGCGCATAACCCTGTGACGTCATCTGTGCATCTGTACTCTAATAGGTCAGGGCTATCGACCAATCGATCAGAACGCGCGTTGTATAAAAAAATAATGGATGCTCGATGTCTTGAATTGGAAGACTTCGGATGTAATAGCGCGCGAGTGCATTCCTTCGCTTTTCTTGGCATAGACTATGATAAATAATTGTATGCAACAAAATACCAAGCAATATACACTTAATGACTGGCCTGGAGAGCAACAGTGAGTTTAGTTTCCCAAGAATTTCGATGTTTCCCGAGACGCCAGTCGAAGGAAACATCGAGAGTCGAGGGAAGCAAAACTCTCTGGTTTCCCGAGTCATTAAGGGAAGAGGTCAAAACAATGGATTTCGAATGGGACCCAATTTTGTCAGGGGAGGTGGTGGGTGGCGGGTAATACCCCCTACCACTTTTTTCGAGGGTGATTTTCTCGCGTTGTAAAATAGGGATACGTGATTTTAATGCAGACACACGTTCTTCTCTGCCTGTAGAAACTAGAAATGTAGTTACTTCTTCAATAAGTATTTTATTCAAGAAGATATTTGTGGTCAAAAATCTAGATCTTGCCAAAATAGGTGGTGGGTTCCGGGTACAACCCCCCTTCCATCAAAATTGGGTCCCGCCAGAGTACCATTGTTTTGACCTCTTCCCTAAGTGCTTTGTTATATAGATATAAGTACTAGCGAGGTTTCTCGTCTTCTCATCAGGGAACTGCCTTTCGACACAAAACGCTGCCATCGGCGCTACGGCATTTTTAGTAGCGTTTTGTGTCTTTCTTGCATCTTTTTTTAATACCACTTTCTCTCTATCACGCTTGATAAAGATGAGAAATAGTTTTTTGGGAGCTGGCTTCATTTTAAATGCTTCATTTCTATGAAAAAGGTAAGAGCTCTTGATGAAGATCTAGACGTTTTGGTAAACAAATATGTCTCGCCTTTAGCTAGCCAGGGGAGCACGCAACATCAGCGGGCAACAATTGATGCATTGTTACTCTCTGACGTTATATTTTTCAAAATTGCTGCCTGCGCGGGCAACAGCTTGTTTTGTTACTTGTCAGGTGACCATAAATCAACCAATGAGGGTGTCTGGAAAACGTGTGAGTTATGGTTATATAACAAAACTTCGATAATGGCCCAAGAATACAGGTATCGTCATTCGTTTGAGAAGCCTATTTTGAGAAACACTCATTTGCGTGTTTGATGTAATGTTTCATATACGAGTGACCAGATTCGACGGGGATGTCAAAGAGTTAATACATCAAGATGCTTTGGTGTAACCATACACGACTTTCATAATGGCCGCCTCCAGCGGCCTCCTAATTTGCATAATTTGGAAGATAAATATGTAGGGAAAAACCAATGCTACTACATGAAAGATCACATTAAAACTAGTAATTGTTTTGAGTTTTAGAGGAATGTGGAAAATTGCTGTTGAGCTATGAGCATTTGTAATGCAGAAAAATATGAAAGCGAGGCTATAAAGGCATCCGTCGTTTTTCTCATACAAATCTCTCTAATTTCAACTGGCTGTAACTTCTTTGCTTTATAAGCTACAGCACTCAACTTTCATAAGTTCGCTTATGTCGACATGCTCTTTCACATGGCAATGTTCATATTTTCTATACACGTGGATAAACTACCGAAACGGGAAATCACATATGCAAATTAGGAGGCGGCCATTATGAAAGTCGTGTATTGACAGTAACTTGAAGTGGTCTGACCATTTAAATGACAAATGGCAAGTTTTGTAAGGAAACTGATCGTACTGAAATCTATGCGCTTCCTCCCGAAACCCATGTTAAAGGGGCTCTGTCATGAATAACATGCCTGGTTACTAAGCCGCCCAAAACTTGAAATCGTTCGCCAACGCTTTCAAGTTTGAAAAGCAAATATATCCCGAGGAGCTCCCAATCACAACATTGATCCGTCTACATCGCTGCCATCTCTCATTTTAGTATATAGTAGTTTATCTTTCATATTTAGTTGTTCAAGTTTTATATTTACCAGACATGTTCGTATTCAGATGTAGTTGTAATGAGATTTTGGGATGGCATCGACAAGAACTTCGAGCTTCAATGGCGGCTCAACTGCCAACTGGCCGTGATGGACGAAGAAAACAATCTGGCCGCAGAAAGATTTTGAAGAGCCTGAAAGAACACTGGAGAACGTGTCAGGAAAGCCCACAAGAGTATAGTCCTTGTCTGGAAAATTTAGGGAGCCTGAAACGATTTCAAACACCGCTTTTGAGATGCGAGTTTCGTGTTTACAGTACCCGGGTTTCGGCGGCCAGTGAAATTACGCTTCGGTTGTTCATTCCTGCTTGCATTCGTCCCCTTTAATACGTTTCTGACTACAAGAGCTCTTGCATTTGTAAGTAATTTTATCTCCTTGAAAGTTGGAGAGAGAATAGATGAGTACATTTTGTAGGTTCTCATCGACAAAGCACAACTCGCATACCTAGAAATGTAGTTTACGGTAAAATACGGTAAATTCGACAACCGGTCACTGAAACTCGCCAGAATGTGTTTCTCTTCAGCCTGAATCTCCATTGCAGCAGTGATAACAATACAAAGATGTTTTTCTAACTGAATGCCTTCGACCAAGAGCCAGTTTGTATTATAATATAACTGTCGTTCTATCGCGATCGCAAGGAACTGAAACTCATTACAATTTCTCAAGTGTTATGCATATCATTAAATTGCTTGAAACCTGTTCATGCGCATCTCATGACAGAGCCCCTTTAAATGACTTTTACCGTCTGTTACCTATGAACGTATCGTGTGGGGAAATTGCAATCTGACCCTTTTTGACAATCTAGAGAAAGTGCATGTATATGCGGCCAAAATTGTACATGGGCTTGACTGGCATACATAATCTAGTGATCGAAGTATTGTCTAAGGCAGGATGGTAAACAATTGCGTGGCATTACAAGCATAAATTAGCAGGTCTAGTTCAAAAAAGGTATTATGATAACGCACCAGAACATATTTCAAACTTATTTATTAAGAACAATATTACAACATACAATCTTAGAGGTCACAAATTTCTTCCAGTTTCAAAATCGGACAATCATGCATGCATAAATCCATTGTTCACAGGGGGTCAATCCTGTGCAATAAACTTCCTACAAAAACTCAAGATTTCTCTTACGAAATGTTCGTGAAAGAACTAAAAAAGACCGGCCTGCTGTAGAAACTCTAATAGTTTGTGCGGAATGATTGCCCCCAATTAATAATTAATTATTAGTCATTTATAGATTTTGTTCAATTTTCATTTTATTAAATTTTCATTTCATTTTTTTCTGAGCTAAATCACATAATGTTATGAAATATAATATTATGATAATATTTTATACAGATATATAAAAATCATACTTCGGTTTTAAATGTAAATGACTTATGTTTAGCTTTGTAAATAAATATGTATATACGACCACATCAGCACTTGTGCTGCCCTTAAACAAATCGTGTTGAAATAAAGGATTTTGTATCGAATCGTATCGTATCGTATTGTAAACATCCGCATGAAATTTCAAATCCCGAGGACGTAGCCGTGGCATTTAGTTGAAATTCTCACGAGTATTTTGAAAGCCCGGTCGAATCCGGTGACGAGTATATGCGTATTAATAGCTTCTATTACTCATTAATTATTACATGCAGGTATGTTGTATGTAAGCTTTGTTTCTATTGCTTGTAATTAAGAGTATTTTTGGACTATTGTGTATAGTTATCTCGCTCAGGGATTCTTCTTCTTTTTGGGTTCGGAAAGTTCAACAAGCGATTCAGTAGTTATTCTTGGTAAGGGAGTGGACCAGAAATGTATGTCCTAAATGAACAGCTAGAGTCATTCACTCAACCTTCTTTATTTCCCGTAATGGCGGATCCCTCTCTTCATACCCATGATACTCCCTGTTAAAGATGTGCAAGTGGCGCGAACGTCACTTCCGGTTTACTACAGGTGGTTCGAAACCCGCTGTAGGTAGGTTTTCCTTTCGATGTCACGAATAATTAATGAGTAGTAGAAGTAATGTTTTATATGCAAGTCAGCGGATTTGACAGGAGTTTCTACTACTCGTTAATTATCCATGAGAACAACTACCAACCAGAGGTCTCAATTTGTACCACGTGACGTACTTTGAAACTCGTGATTCGAACCAATTTTCTCAGAACCCATACATTTCTAGTCCACTCCCTTACCAACTACACTACTGAATGGCTTGTTGAACTATCCGGTCCCAAAAAGAAGAAGAATCCATGAACGAGATAACGATACACAATAGTCCAACAATACTCTTATTTACAAACAATAGAAACAAAGCTAACAGAAAACATACCTCAATGTAATAATTAATGAGTAGTAGAAGATGTTTAATATATCCCGGAATATACTCGTCTCCTAATTCGACGGGGCTTTCAAAATCCTCGTGAGAATTTCTACTAAATGCCTCGCGATGCGCCCTCGGCATTTGAAATTTCACGTGGATTTTGAAAGCCCCGTCGAATCCGGTCACGAATATATGAAACATTGCTTCAAAATCGCAAAGTTGTTCAGTCCAGGGGAGAAGGGATTGGCCTTTGGGTGGGCGACCTAGATGCATAGGTAACATTGATTACATACCTTATGACTGCTTTGTGCTATGGATGAGTTGATTATGTTGTCGAGCCCTTGAAGTATGACTGAAGTTATGTTCGCAACTAGGCGAATGTCGTCTTTTCCTGATTCTATTATTTTGAGCATAGTAGCTGTCGATTTCCTAAGTATCCCTATAGCTGTGATCTGGAAAGTAGCAGGGCAAAAATATGTAATACCCTCGCAACAGAATTTACGCGCAAATGCAAATCACATTTTACATCGCTTGCCTTAAATTTATAAATTAATTAGTACATTTTAGTGTCATGTGTTTTTCAGTATCTATTCAATAGTTTTAGCTTTTATCTTGTTATCAATAGCATTAATGTAGTATTATATTTATTGTAGTATTAGCATAGAAGAGCCACCCAGTGGAATGCTAATAAACCTTTATTTATTATTATTATTATTATTACAAGTGGATACCGCTATCGATAATCATACAATGGTTTCCACCTCTCTCCCCTTATTTTTGTAAGTTTCGCAGATCTTACACAAAATTCGCAAACGATATGTGGTATTAAGCATGTTTAGTACCAAGACTATGATTTTGATGCTGCAACTTTATTCAATCCCTTTCTAATGGGGGAGGGTACTACTATCAACAGGAAATGCATACGCTTTTTCACCCCTCCCCCTTAGTTTTGCAAGGTTCGCAGATTTTACCCAAAATTTGGAAACAATATGTTGTGTTCATCGTGTTTAGTACCGAAACTAAGATTTTTAAAGCTACAACTTCATTCAACCCACTTCTAAATGGGGAGGGTGCCATTATTAACAGGAAAGGCATAGGATTGTCCACCCCTCCCCCCTCAGTTTTTCAAGGTTCGTAGATTTCACCCAAAATTTGCAAACAATATGTTGTGTTCGTCGTGTTTAGTACCGAAACTAAGATTTTAAAGCTACAACTTCATTCAACCCACTTCTAAATGGGGAGGGTTCCATTATTAACAGGACTGAATGGCATAGGATGTTCCACCCCTCTCCCCTCAGTTTTGCAAGGTTCGCAGATCTTATCCCAAATTTGCAAACAACATATTGTGTTCGTCGTGTTCAGTACCAAAACTATAATTTTAACGCTGCAACTTTATTTAATCGAGGTCTGGACAGGGGAAATAGAAAATGAAACTCTCCCAGGGTGCTTTGCGGCCAAAACCAAAAGGGCGATGGATTTTTACGGATAGAAAACAACGTCGTAGAGACATGGGATTTTCACCAAAATGTTACCCATGGAGAACTGCAAATGGTCCTCTTAATTTGGTTGAAATCTACGTCAATGAGCAGAAATGAGAGCCAAAATAAAATTTCAAAATGGCTTAACCCCCCCCCCTGAACTTCATTTGCGCGAATTAGTATTCAAAACTTTCATCTAGTTGGGCGAAAATACATAAGATAGGCTGGTTTTAATTTTGTGACTTGAACTATTCTCTACATACCAAACATTAATTAATTAATTATTTAATGATTGTATTATTTCTATGATTATCGTTAGGAATTAATTATTAATAAGATGCATGTTTGAAACAAGTAATCTGAAACAAAGATTGTTGCGTCCTCCTCTCTCAGTTAGCTCAGCTGACATGGGGTGAAGGGGGGTGCAGGCACTTTGGGTTACAAATAATCTCGAACAGTTCATGGTTAGAAGTTCAAGTTTCTAATCTATGGCGTCGGAACATAGCAGCAGGTCAGATGTACCCTTGAGTTTGCTTGTGAGACGCTAAACACGTATATATCTGATAGGTGGGCCAAATTGGACACCAGCCTGTATTTTTCTGTATTCGTCATCCACATTAAATAAAGTTTATTATTATTATTATTATTATTATTAATGGTTTCCGCCCACCCCCAATTTTTGTAAACTTCGCAGATGTTACACAAAATTCGCAAACAATATGTTATATTTGTCGTGTTTAGTACCAAAACTATGATTTTAACGCTGCAACTTTATTTAATCCAGTTCTGGACTGGGAAAAAGAAAATGAAACTGTCCCAGCATGCTTTGCGACCAAAACGAAAAGGGCGATGGATTTTTATGGGTAGAAAGGAACATCGTAGAGACATGGGGTTTTCACCAAAACGTTACACATAGAAACCTGCAGGGGGTCTTCTTAATTTGGTTGACATGAAAGTTCAAGGGGGTGGGGGTGACAGCCAAAATAAAAATTTCGAAAAGGCTTAAACCCTCCCCCCCTGAACATCATTTGCGCGAATATTGCATCAAACATTTAATCTAGTTGGACGAAATTACATATGATAGGCTAGTTTTAATTTCCGTTAACTTAGGGTGCAACATACCAAACATTAACTATTAAGAAGCAAAGACCGATACAACGTAGAATTTTGAAATTAGTGGTACAATATTTCGGCTGGCTACACCAGCCTTCTTCAGGTACAATGAAGAACATTTACATTGGCGTGTATTTTTGAACGTGATACTGAGCTGTCGTAAAACAGACTACAATATGATAGACCGTGAAAAAATGTTAAGAAGGTGAAAACAGATATGTAGTATTACCCTTCCCGGATGTTAAGGCCATAAGGTTCAAGTGTTCTCGGCTGTGTGATTAAAAACGCTTCTCTGGCCTTACGTATAGAGTCTCTCTTAGAAAATATGGTTTTAATTACTACAAAGCTCAGAATTGTTTTTTTATACAATAACCTGTTGCCAGGAGCCCATTACCAGGAGCGTCCATATATACTCTACCCGTGAGTCAGCGTATGACCGGTTTGAGCTATTTTTAGAGCATGGTTCCCGGGTAACTGCATTCTGACTCTGCTGCGATCGTGCATATGTAATTGTCGAGAGTAAGAATGATCTATTGTTCTTTGAGTTCATTTTACTAACGCTGCATTGTCCTGGCTATGGTTTGATTGGATTCCCAAAGTGTGGGCACGTGTGGGCACTAAATATAGCTCAATTCGGTCATACTCTGACTCACAGACCTAGTATGGGAGATATGGGCTCCTGCCTGTTTCCTGTTGCAGGCTCTCAGATATTGGAGAAGGGGATCAACGTCCCTCTTCTTTCTTTCCTTCGCCCCCTTTCCCACCTTGGAACAGGTTATCTTATCACTGGTGAGGGTCCAATCATTCTACAAGTCTTCACGTCGAGTAATACATGGTTTGCACTCAATCCCCAGAGATTCAAATGACAAAAGGCATGGCGGCCAAGTTGGTGTACAGAACAAAAGAAGGTAACGAAGAATCTATTGTTAACTGTACACCAACATGGCGGCTATGACGTCACGTGCAAAGGGTCCATTATCACAACGTAATCAATAAGTTCATCAGACAGTATATTCATTGACACATATGCATATGTAAATTAGCGTAGTCATGCGATGAAATCAAGCAATAAATACATCGAAATTGACTCAACATCATCGTGATCTACGCACCTGAGAGGATTGACTAATTACTTTTTGTTGATTTGTTGCCATAGCAACCACAGCGACTATTTTCGTGACTTGTGGCAAGGTCATGACTGTCGTTACGTTCTCCATCGTTGTTAGAATTAAATCTATAACCTGTGTTCAGTGTTAAATACATTCAGTTAGGTCAGGGGTCAGCAGAGGGTCAAGTAGAGGGGGGGGGGGGGTGGGGGGGGGGGGGGGGGGGGGGTGGGGGTTATGGAGCTATGGAACGTTTATACAATACTGAATACAACCTCCTTCATTAAACGAAAGAAAAAAGATGCCAAAACGGAGTTTCCTGCATGTGGCGAGAATAGGCCGAAGAGTAGGAGTCTAAAACCCAGCCTGTCTTATAACGATTGCAGCTGAGTACACGTCCTTTTCAATGCACTCAGATTGCACTGTGACGGGTTACTTTCCGATAGAAAGTAATGTACTGAATCACTGAACCTATTTCGTTATACGACCAACATATTTTATGGAGTTTTAGTATTTTTGCTCGACATTCCCTAGATGTGCGCAAAGTTAGTTTTCATAATGAATTTCTGGGATCTTCTACAATTTTGTTAGCGCATCTTTGCTGACGTAACCCTTTTTCGCTATAAGCAGTTGCTACGGAGAACAGCCATTTTCTTTTATATATTGTTTCAAAAAGCATTATATTGTGTAGAGTAGTGCCCGCCCATGCATTTTGCTAGTTATATTGTATACATTCGACCATGGCTTCTACTATAACTTTTTTTTGCACTACCAAGAAACGACTCAACATTAATTATATGCAATAAAATAGAGTAAAAATAAGTTATAAGTTTGGTAAATTGTATTTTGGTATCGTCTAATATTCCTATTAAAAGACTCAATTTAATTTAATTTTTCAAATTAATTTAATTAATAAAATATAACATCACCCTTTAAGTTTGATAATTAAATTAGATCTTTATTGGATCCGCACGCTCAGCACGTTTTCTCACTCCCCAGCTCCAACACGTGTTAGCATGGTGGCATGCAGATTGTACATGTAGCTCGAGCTCGCCATTGGTGTAACAATACAAATTATGTCTTGTAAACACCGTAATCGGTAGTGAGACTAAATTGCGCACGTGGTATTGGGGCTATGCCCTGCTGATGAGCCCCAACAAGGACGAAACAGCAATCCATGACTGTCACGTCACGGATAATAAGATGTGCGCATGCGTGTGAGTTAATAAACAATTGTTACTTCAGTTCGACGGAATATTACCTTCGTTCTATCGGTATCTATTGCCATAACTTTTTTCGCGGTTTGAATGACGGAAAGTGCCTTCTCAGCAGCTTTGTCGATTTCTCCGTCATCCAGAAATACGGCAACAGTGTTCGTTAAATTGCGTATACTTTGTTTCCACGGCGTGACCTGTAAGAATGCAATATAGTAGTGACCCATATGTAAGTTATTCATCAATTTCTTAGAAATGAATGTTCATGTTATAAGACCTCTTCACGCTGTCTAAGATCATATTCGAAGAAATTACTCAATGAACCCACTGCCAATCTAAAGAGCGGACCCAGACTTTGGAATAAGCTACCGACTAATATCAGGGAATCGGCTTCAGTTAGTTTGTTTAAGTCTAGACTCAAAACACATCTATTGCAAGAAGCTGTTAACTTATAGTTATTCTTATTATTACTTTCTTTTTAAAATTATTTTAGCGAACTATAAATATGTTTTAATCATTTTTAGTCATATTTAGTTATTAACTTGTGATAACTAAGTATGTCGCCGATACGTACCACACTCACGGTTCACGAGTTTGGGACTGCTCGGTCCTCGAACAATATACAGGAACTGGTCGGTAAGATCTATATGCCTTCTAACCTATCTAAATGTAATGAACGTACTTCCAAGAAGATCAGTATAACATGCTGACACCTTCACATCTGGCACTAATGTATTCAATGAACAGAAATAAACCATGCACGTGTTACTTGAGTAACTTAAAGGAACAGTGCCACGGTAATGCGCACGCGTAACACGTGATTGTTAATAATGTCAAAGACAATGGAAAATCACGCTGTTATGTCACGTCACGTCAAATCTCAACTGATCTGGAACGACCTTTGGAATGTTCGCTAGCACGAAATCTAGAGTTTATATATTTGTGATTTGCAGTTGAGAAGTTCAGGATTTAGAATCGTATAAACTCCCCACTGGACCAAGACATAAGTGCGTCGAAGATCTGCATGTATGGGATTCGGGATAATAGTTTAGGAATCCACTCGACAATGCCGACTGACATAAACAAACAACAACTTCTGTGCGTGGGAATTATAATATTCCATTCTAAACTGCAGTTTCGCTACGGGGAAACTAATGTTCTGACTTTATAGCTTTGGGGCTTTGTGATTTTTAGGATAGTTGTTGTACAATTATAAGAGCACTTCCACTACAAAATTGGGGAAGAAAAGAGTTCGATTTTGCTAAATAGCAAGCTCGAACTGTACCGAGCGAAGGCCGTGTTGACACTGCAATAAATACACGCGAACATTCAGCGTCTTTAACAAGTAGAGTAAATGTCTCCCCTACATTCTTACTGTCTCCAAGTTTCCTAGGCCGTCAATTGTCCCCTTCTCAATGCTTTGGATGAAACTACCAGGAGACAGAAGTTTTCTTCTGTAGCCATTAATTCCTCCGCTCAACGAACCGTCCAACGGCACGGCTGAATTCAGAGTCAAAAATACTCGCAAAAATTATAGACACGAACGAAATAACATCATAAATCCTAGGATACAAAACTAAATTACTGTTCTAAATAGGTATAAGGTCAAATGAAACTTAAGCGAAGCCGATGGAAGAGGATTTCTTTCGCGTATCAAATCTCTCCCCATCTTTTGATTTCTGGACAACCCAACCAAAATTCAAACATTCGCGCATGGGCACTGAGCATGGCACTGTTCCTTTAATATCAAGGAGGGATGTGTCGACAGAAAAAAAGATTCTATTTAATTCCTGAAATCCTTTGACAGCAGGTCGATATCACCGGCCTTTTGAAAAATTAATATATGAGCTAATTTATGTCGTAGCGACATACGATTTTCATCATTGACGATTTTTCGAATATCTCTATCAAATCAGCTCTACAATGTGTATGTGAAGAAAAAGTCAATGCCACGTTTTTGAAAATAACACTATGACGTCATCGATTTGTGACGTAAACTGAATTAAATTTTAGCACTGAATAGGAGATATTGTAGTTGAGTCTACGAATAGCAGTTTCAGCGGTATTGACCCGAACGCCTCACTTCAATGTAATGAAGCGCCATTGAAACCATCATTCTTACACGACACCAACACCCTCCTAATTTAAACAAGCACGACTAATTTAGATACACAGTTTGAATAGCGCTTCATTACATTGAAGTGAGGCGTTTGGGTCAATACCGCTGAAACTGCTATTCGTAGACTCAACTACAATATCTCCTATTGCCATACAAATAATGTTCCCGATCATCCCAGATTTCATATAAAGTTTCAGGAAGAATGATGATACAAAAAAGTGAAATGATGGTTAAATGAGCGTTTTCAACCCCATCTAGGCATAACGTGATTGTATTAACCAGTAATTACTGATTATTTCATGGCTTTCTATGGAATATTTTACGAGAGTTGTATTATTTCAGGAGCCCATAACTAGGAGCGTCCATCTCCCATACTAGGCCTATGTCACAGCGTTTTCACAAGTTATGTTATTTTTAGAACGGCCTTTCCCGCTATTATAGAGTTGCACTGAATTATTCCTAAGGGAATCAAATTACAAAAGCGTAGCAGTTATGTTGTGTGGTATAACAAAAGTAGCTAATGAGGCATCTTTTGTTCCGCAACGGTGCAACCATTAATTGGCGGGGAAAATAATCTAAAAATAGCTCAACTTGTAAAAACGCTGTGACAACTACATATTAGGGCATATGGACACTCCTGGTTATGGGCTCCTGATTACTTTGTATACGACGAGCCTTTAAGCGAAATAATATAAATTTCGAGTAACATTTTCGCCGGTATTCCATTAGAAAACCATGAAATAACCATATTATCCTTTAAATAACAAATTTACGGAAAGGTTTATCAAGAACAAAGTAACTTACCGCGCGGACGTGTCTGCAGACTAATTATGTATCAAAATTCTTATTGGCTGATAAAGAAATGGCGCGAAATGTCCTGCA
This sequence comes from Actinernus sp. WN-2022, assembly GCA_030867875.1. NCBI lineage: Eukaryota > Metazoa > Cnidaria > Anthozoa > Actiniaria > Actinernidae > Actinernus > Actinernus sp. WN-2022. The sequence continues at coordinate 64,088,583 of JAOWCC010001589.1, read as the reverse complement.
TTTCGATTGGCCTGATCTACCCATGAAATACCGCTCTGTATTTCATAGTAAAGCTGAGCTCTGATTTGCTGAAATAAAATATTTATACTCTTTCATGGGTGCAAATATGGAAATGTCGTATTTGTTAAATGGAATAAAACATTATCGTCATCGCCATTGTCGTCATTTTATTATAATAATAAACAATAATAATTATTGTTGCTGTTATTATTATTGGTATTGTGATTGTGATTATTGTTATCATCATCATCGTTATTATTATTGTTGTTCTTGTTGGTCTTGTTGTTATTATTGTTATTATGTAAGAAATAAACGTTTTAACTCTGACAGTTGTGGTTATATATTGGATCACTCATTACAATGTTTTGTGTTCAAATGGAATTAGATCTACAGTAATCCCACCTTCACACTAAAATGCACTCTTTGCTCGTCTCCAAGAGAGTCTGTGATGAGAACCTCTAGTCCCAGGTTATAATCGGTCCCTACACCTGGTGGAAGATTGGTGGTGACGTTTTGTTTGGTACCAGACGCTAGTATGACCATACCAAACTTCCCATAGTAATGGAACCGATATGTGAGAGGCAGATCTTCGTCATACCATCCTTTACAAGATATCTGAAACACTGTTGATATTGCTATTCCTTTTGGTGGCAAGACAAAGCAGCCTCCATGTTTTCCTAGCAATCGAGGGACTGAATTTACCACTAAAAATTCACTCGCTGTTGCAATGGTTGTCAATCCTTTTAAAAGGTGCACTTTTATTTCATAAGTTTGATCTCCATTTTCGTATGGACCCAGAGCTGCTACCTTATCAATAATAAAACGGGTAGTATTCATTCTTTGTCTTGCGGTTTTTAATTGTATCCATTGTTTGCCTGAATTGTAGCCAGGTTTGTGAATGGCCCATTTGTACCTGTCCCCGAGCACACAATTCAACCCAGCACAGGTTACATCCAATGAAATACCAGTCTCTTGTGGACTAATCTTTTCTCCGCATCTTGTACAGCTAGAATGAAAAAGGGGGAAACTTCTCTGTTCACAAATCGTGAGAAACAGTTTTGAATACATTACCGAAAATTGCAACTTGTTTAAGGGGTAGAGACTGACTCGTGTATTTTATTGATTGATTCTAGTTAGCCCGCCTGCAGTTGGCGAGCCGAGTGCAAAAAACCCCAAACACACACACACTAGAAACACTTGCTTCTACTGGGAACCGTGCTTAAATCTGAAAATCCTAAAAATAAAGTGGGTCTAAAAAATTATAAGCCTCAAAAATTACAGCTATTATCAGGAGTATATTACAGAGGAGTTGTTTTTAGCATAGAGTTTCGCGAGAGAAGAAACAAAGGCCGTCACTTTTAACCAATCAGGATGCACTGAAAAATTGTAATTAACACGGTTCAAACTGCTAAAAAAATACTAAAGCGCAAGAGAACAAAATACAACGTAATCGCATACCAGAACTTCACGGCTATAAATAGACACACCATCTACTGTGTTAGGGGCCAACACAATTAACACGGCTATTATATAGCAGCTACCCCCCCCCCCCCCCCCCTCCTCGCTCCTCCCCTTCCGGTGAATAATGGCTGGACCCTAATAATACTAACGCACGATTATTCTCTGCTACAAAAATGAAGATGTGGTTGCAGCTGATTGTCTTCGCTTTATTGGTTGAGCCTTGAATCACTGTTATTTTTTTTCAACTAAGAGTTGAGAAGGGCATGCAGATTATTTGTGCCAGCAAATGAGAGAGGTGTTAGAAATAGCTAACTCCATTGACCAATCAACATCTGCGTCCGGAATTCCGGACACAAAGATATTAACGATCTTCTTATTCGCTCGGCTTCATCAGAGAACCCAGCGCTCCGTTCCAGAGGTTCTTCTCTCACTTCCGGCTTACTCTGATAGCTCCGTAAACGTAGCGAGATGAACTCTGGCATTCGGGGGATGTCTAACCCTACAGATGCATAATTTAATTTACTTTTACAAAAAACGAGTCATCCATTTACGGCCGTATCTTCTTTCTACACATATTTTTAAGGGGCTGCCAAAACGATGTATCCATGTGACGTCAGATATTCATAACATCCTTACCTTATATTCAGCACTGCAAGTGATTCAACTTTCACTCGAAATAATCTGCTAGTATTTCGCTTTCCTTTGGAGACCATCAGTTTAAATACATAGACAGCTTCACCTTCCATGTTTCTTGTATCAATATTTATCAATCTTGTTGTTAGATTTAGTTTTCCTGGCCCATAACCAAAACAGCCACCATAGTTAGTCAAGCTTCCACTTGACGCATCTCCCATTGCTTTTGTATTTTTTGGAAACTCTTCTGACTCTCTTCGGCAAAACCAATGAAACGTCAAACCGTGGAACCTACTTCTCCGTCGCACTGGATCAAATGACATAGAACCGTCCAGCACGATAGATTCCTTTCCTTTTACAACGTTACTTTTACCTAAAATCCTTGCCACAAGAGGAGGCTTCACAATTCGCAGAAATCCATAGTCATAATTAATTGTGCCTTCAATGCCAATCATTTGAGCTACACAGCGAACGTATGCCATTTCGTATAATCTGAATAACGCCGATGGCACGAAAATATTGGTTTTATAAATTCCTGATTTATCAAATGTGTATTGAAGCGCTCCTTGTAGTCGGGATGGGCGGTAGGGATAGAAGTTAGTAGTAAGTTTCTCTTGCGGCGAAATTTCGCAATTCAGAAGAAGATTATTGGACGTATTACAATTACGCTGTACCATAATTTTTAGAATAAGAAGACGTGTAGTAGAGTAGAAAACCTTTGCTTTTGCAGCGTTCCTGTTCATTCCTTCTAATGTTATACGAGGCGGTCGACAATCGCAGTTATCTGAAAGAAAATAAGATGTTATAATAAACACCACACCGCGGAAAAACGTTGTGCTCCGCTGGCCTAAAGAACGGAGGCTCTGGAGTTATTACATGCTTTCGAGGTCTTAACATTTTTAAGTAAATAACTTATAAACTCACAGTGAATTATAAATTAAGAAACCTTCAACCTGGAAAAGTCTTAGGCGTAGCTTTTATGTTGTTTTCAAGCAGTCTGCAGTAGATATTTTGTGAATTTCACAGATGGTACAAAAATATATATATATACACTCGTTTTCAAAAACATTGCTTTTGATTTATATATATATACCTTTTGTTCTCCATTGTTTTAGCTGTCAAATTTGACAAGAATAGGCAAAAGGTATATATATATTTGCAGTGCAATGTTTTTGAAAACAAGTGTATATATATATATATATATATATACAGTCAATGCCAAAAAGTTTGTCCAGCAGAACATAATATAATACTATAATATCCATTGTTTTGGGCTATTGTCTAGACCAAGACAATAGGCCAAAACAATGGATATTAAAGTATTATATTATGTTCTGCTGGACAACCTTTTTGGCATTGACTGTATATATATATACATGTATATATATACAGCGAAGTGCAAAAACTTTGACCCCCCGCTCCTCAACTATATCAATATATCGGGTGCATTATGGGTAGGAGTAAGTTCATTAAAATGCAACTACAGCCAAATATCCGCGCGCGTTTGCAAATCATCACAGTGAAGACTTGTGTAGTTGATTTAAATTTCAAGAATTTATCTAGAATACAACACTTTTACTCGGAACAGGCAGGAAAGTTTAAAGTAAAGTAAATGCACTCTCTATTTTCTGTTTGGACAAATATTTGTCCTGATTTTATATTATAAATTAATGTTTACGTTAGCAGAACGTAACGCGGACGGAACTATAATGTCGAATTTCATCTGCAAAGCAATAGTTCAACGCTATTTTTGAAACTGTTTCGCGGAAAATTGAAGAGATTAAAATAGCTTAAAGGTTTACACAATTTCATAAATTTATTGACAACAAATTCATAAAACATTTAATTATTTTGATTAAGAAACGGATAGAAATTAACGTATCCCATATCATTGCCATATTTTATGGTATTAAACGATTCTAAAAAATTCTAATAAACTCTTAGTTATTCCTCTTATCCAGTTTTATTCAAGGTTTGGAGGTATCCTGTTTTTATGGTATAATGTTTTTAGTAAAAGCTTTTATGAAAGGTACGTTCGATAATTCTTGGATTCGCATCGCTGAATGTTCTTATTATTGTTGCACAGTTTTCTTTCATTCTTAAAATGTATTTTGTATGCTATTTAAATCTCATAATTGTGACGAAACTGTTTATTTAGCTTCGTCATTAAATCAAAAACGTTAGCAGCTATGGTTCCATTTAACAACATCGCTTTATTGTGAATCCTAATTTCCTAATTTCGTAGATAACGAGCCGCGACAAACTTTTGAATATTTAATTTTCGAAGTTTCATTTTGTAATTATATTGCAGCTCCAAACAACATCAGTTTTTTCTCAGATTGTGAATTTCGTCTCATCGGGATCAGCTAAAAATAAACATTACACAACAGTTAAAGAAAACGATTCGATGTTCAAACTGTAAGAGGTTTCCTTACGTTACGTACACTATAAAGTGTTTATTTTGCTTTGTCGATACGTTTTCCAACTATAAGCCAGGCTATTGTGCAGTCTGTGCATCCGGTCAGCTCCGGTCAGTACATATGCATCCTTTCATTCTGCTCTTTGAAACGTTATATCAGTCTAATAACACTGATCAGTTCAGTCTTCACAGAAGTAGAATTTAAGACAGAGATCAAGAACGGAACACCTGCGCTGATATCGAGCTGAATTTTTTCATCGCTCTCAGTTTCAACAAATGTAGAATGTCAAAGTTTCAAACGAATTGATATTGGCCCTGAACCCATAGATCAGGTGTAATAATGTCTCCTCTTCATGGGTTATCTCGATATTTTGGGTCATCAGAAGATCTCCTAACAGCTTCACAAATAGCCCTGAATTCACGCTTCGAACCTGAAACTTGATCATTTCCCGTTCTCTTTCCGCCGACCAGGGATATGTTCTGTTTTGCAAATATTCGATCTAACAGTAAATATATAGGGTGCATTTTAATACTCAGGTTTATTTAAGCTGTCCTGCCTGTCCCGAGTAAAAATGTTGTATTCTAGATGAAATCTTGAACTTTAAATCAACTGCATAAGTCTTCGCTATGACGATTTGCAAACGCGCGCGGATATCGGCTGTAGTTGCATTTTAATGACTTTACTCCTACCCATAATGCACCCGATATATTGATATAGTTGAGGAGCGAGGGGTCAAATTTTTTGCACTTCGCTGTATATATATGAGCGTCGTTATCACAAAAAGGCTATTACTACCCACCATACTTGGCTGGCATGCACGCAGTTTTTGGTCTCCCGGCTATTCTCGTTTTTTGTTCAGTCTTTAACCGGTATTCTTCTCAGAGGGGTGTTAGACGTGAGTCCTCCTTTTGTGTTAACAGTCCTCATGATAGCAAACTTTTGTCGATATTTCAGAATTTTCTCTCTTTATTAAAAGCCATATGCGCTCATGAATTCTCAGACGTTACGATGTCGATACGTCAGTATTTTCTCTCTTTATTAAAAGCATATAGGCGCGCTCGCGAGTTTTATCGCTCTTTACGATGCTTAACTAATGCTAAATCGTTTAGAAGTGCCGGCTCATGTAGTTATCCTACTTTGCATTTCAGTGTACGTGCGTTCATTCTGAAACGGCGATTGGTCCGATGATATCAGTGCAACGTTCTGCACTGCCTCCTGGGAATGCAACCCGAACTATAGGTAAAACTTCGCACATCAATTGATAGCAAACTTTTGTCGATATTTCAGAATTTTCTCTCTTTATTAAAAGCCATATGCGCTCATGAATTCTCAGACGTTACGATGTCGATACGTCAGTATTTTCTCTCTTTATTAAAAGCATATGGGCGCGCTCGCGAGTTTTATCGCTCTTTACGATGCTTAATTAATGCTAAATCGTTTAGAAGTGCCGGCTCATGTAGTTATCCTACTTTGCATTTCAGTGTACGTGCGTTCATTCTGAAACGGCGATTGGTCCGATGATATCAGTGCAACGTTCTGCACTGCCTCCTGGGAATGCAACCCGAACTATAGGTAAAACTTCGCACATCATGAGCGTCGTTATCACAAAAAGGCTACTACTACCCACCATACTTGGCTGGCATGCACGCAGTTTTTGGTCTCCCGGCTTTTCTCGTTTTTTTTGTTCAGTCTTTAACCGGTATTCTTCTCAGAGGGTTGTTAGACGTGAGTCCTCCTTTTGTGTTAACAGTCCTCATGATAGCAAACTTTAGTCGATATTTCAGAATTTTCTCTCTTTATTAAAAGCCATATGCGCTCATAAATTCTCAGACGTTACGATGTCGATACGTCAGTATTTTCTCTCTTTATTAAAAGCATATAGGCGCGCTCGCGAGTTTTATCGCTCTTTACGATGCTTAACTAATGCTAAATCGTTTAGAAGTGCCGGCTCATGTAGTTATCCTACTTTGCATTTCAGTGTACGTGCGTTCATTCTGAAACGGCGATTGGTCCGATGATGTCAGTGCAACGTTCTGCACTGCCTCCTGGGAATGCAACCCGAACTATAGGTAAAACTTCGCACATCAATTGATAGCAAACTTTTGTCGATATTTCAGAATTTTCTCTCTTTATTAAAAGCCATATGCGCTCATGAATTCTCAGACGTTACGATGTCGATACGTCAGTATTTTCTCTCTTTATTAAAAGCATATATGCGCGCTCGCGAGTTTTATCGCTCTTTACGATGCTTAACTAATGCTAAATCGTTTAGAAGTGCCGGCTCATGTAGTTATCCTACTTTGCATTTCAGTGTACGTGCGTTCATTCTGAAACGGCGATTGGTCCGATGATATCAGTGCAACGTTCTGCACTGCCTCCTGGGAATGCAACCCGAACTATAGGTAAAACTTCGCACATCATGAGCGTCGTTATCACAAAAAGGCTACTACTACCCACCATACTTGGCTGGCATGCACGCAGTTTTTGGTCTCCCGGCTTTTCTCGTTTTTTGTTCAGTCTTTAACCGGTATTCTTCTCAGAGGGGTGTTAGACGTGAGTCCTCCTTTTGTGTTAACAGTCCTCATGATAGCAAACTTTTGTCGATATTTCAGAATTTTCTCTCTTTATTAAAAGCCATATGCGCTCATGAATTCTCAAACGTTACGATGTCGATACGTCAGTATTTTCTCTCTTTATTAAAAGCATACAGGCGCACTCGCGAGTTTTATCGCTCTTTACGATGCTTAACTAATGCTAAATCGTTTAGAAGTGCCGGCTCATGTAGTTATCCTACTTTGCATTTCAGTGTACGTGCGTTCATTCTGAAACGGCGATTGGTCCGATGATATCAGTGCAACGTTCTGCACTGCCTCCTGGGAATGCAACCCGAACTATAGGTAAAACTTCGCACATCAATTGATAGCAAACTTTTGTCGATATTTCAGAATTTTCTCTCTTTATTAAAAGCCATATGCGCTCATGAATTCTCGGACGTTACGATGTCGATACGTCAGTATTTTCTCTCTTTATTAAAAGCATATAGGCGCGCTCGCGAGTTTTATCGCTCTTTACGATGCTTAACTAATGCTAAATCGTTTAGAAGTGCCGGCTCATGTAGTTATCCTACTTTGCATTTCAGTGTACGTGCGTTCATTCTGAAACGGCGATTGGTCCGATGATATCAGTGCAACGTTCTGCACTGCCTCCTGGGAATGCAACCCGAACTATAGGTAAAACTGCGCACATCATGAGCGTCGTTATCACAAAAAGGCTACTACTACCCACTATACTTGGCTGGCATGCACGCAGTTTTTGGTCTCCCGTCTTTTCTCGTTTTTTTGTTCAGTCTTTAACCGGTATTCTTCTCAGAGGGGTGTTAGACGTGAGTCCTCCTTTTGTGTTAACAGTCCTCATATATATATATATATATATAGTATATAATACAACTTTAGTGTTTAAGAATTCTAGAAGACACAAATAATTATTGTTTTGATCTTGACACATGGCTAATTTGAGTCACACGGCGGGAAAACAGTATGTCCCGCTGGCCGAAAGAATGAAGGCTTTGGTTTCAAAAGGCTTCAACTTTTTAAGTACATAATTATCCAGTAACTTATTAAACTCCAGTGAATCCCTATTAAGTCTTAGGCTTAGCTTTAAAGTAGTTGTTCTTGCGAAAGATTGCACATACGTACGTAAAATTAGAAACAGCGGTAATTGGATTTGTTGGCTTTCAGTTTGGGCGAGAAATTTGCAGGACGCGCGCGCTGGACTCATTAAGAGCGCATGCGCGTGACGTTTTACCGCGGTGTGAAGTACAGTAGAATAGTCATCCGTCGCATGCGTCGTTTCACGTACGATATGAAGGCCATTTTGAAACAGCTGCGCGCGACAGATTTAACCATGTGGTTGATTTGCGCGAAGCGCTTGATATTTGTGTTGCCGGTAACCGCGACATAAGTAATTCGTGTCGTGTATCTGTTCGTCGTAAGCTTGAATCATACGGCGTAATATCGACCTTTTTATACACATATTCGTACTTACGAAAATATTGCAGTTCCATAAATGAAGAATCAAACACTCTTGGGGTGTTTTGACGAAAGTATTGAAGCTTTCCGATTAAGAATTCTCTATTATGCGGAAGGCAGGCGATTTCTACTTCAGCTGCACATCGAGTAAATCCAATCTCGGACTTTTGAGGACTGCACATGAAAATGAGAAATGAAAATGTATTGATTTTCTTTTCTAAAGTTAACATACAAAACAATTGTAAGGGAAGTCGCATGTATGCATGGTTTATGCTACGATGACAAGTTATTTTTCAACATTATTATATATCACTTCGATAACCAATTAATCGAGCTTGTGATCCCATGGGAAAGGCTTTACAAGATGGCAAACAAACTCCAGGACATTGTTTTAGAAAGATCAACAATCGATTGGAGGTAGAACATAGCATTTACGATAAACAGGTTTTGTTAATAACACTACCGATCTCGTACACATAAATGAAGTCAGATCTTTTTTGCCACCCAGTACAACCATGTAATTGCATAGCCTCAAATACAGGCGTCTCCTCAGCTCGTTCCAGGAGGCGACTGTACTTCAAGCTAGTGATTACATTCCTGCAAAAGACCCATTCCAAGTATACTTTGCGTAACGTCTTGTCAACAAGCGCGCAAATTACATCTGGCGGATAAAATGTACAAATTATCCTCGCTTTGTATTTTATTTAGTAGACCGCTATGACAACCGTAGCGCTTTCAAATTATTTTTTAAAGCATATCTCGTGGCATCAGCTGGGAATCAGTTTGACTAGCTATGCAGTTCACTCTTTTCACCTGGTGGCCATCTTGGATTCAAAGCGAGGCAATTTTCTGTGTTTACTACTGTACTTAGGTTACCCTGGCAATGAGGTTTATCACAACGAGTTTAGCCTAGCAAAAACAAAGAATTGCCTCGTTCTGAATCCAAGATGTCCACCAGGTGAAAAGAGTGAATAGCGACGAGTCACATGTGAGACGTGGTGTCCAATTTAAGTGCAAAAATGCGGATATAAATCAGATCGTCCTCCCAAATTAAAGTGCATACTACACCAAGCCAGTAGCGTCCATCTACGATACTACGTCACAGACCAGGTTATTTTTAGAATGTGTTTCCCGCCAGTTTGATTCCGCCAATCACAAGCGTTTTCGTAATCGGACAGGTCCTGTATGGTTAATGATGTTGTAGCCATGCTGGCTGACCAAACAAGAGAAGCTAACGTACGACGTATCGTTTGTTAACAACATGTCACGATGAAAGCGAACAGTGAGGATGAAATCTAAAAATAACCCGGTCTGGGAAAACGCTGCCTCACAAATATATGACAGATGGACGCTCCTGGTAATGGGCTCCTGATCAAGGAGGCGTTTTTAACGGTTTTAGGAATAAGGGATAACTAATAAAATAATTATAGGGATAACCTATTCCCCCTGGGGGAGGGTGTCACTTGTATGATAAATGGTAGGTGAGTGTGGCTATTTTGACGACAGAGGGGTAGCTCCAAAATCCCATTTTCCAAGTTATTGTGAAAAGAACCCGGATTTTCTCCCTGTTTGATTATCTTGAGTCGTCCATAACTCGGACCGGGAAGTCGAAATTAGGTTCAAACTCGGGCCCGCTACCGCCGACATGTATATTACATCATACATAAAAGTGATTCCCCGGGAACCAATATCCCCCTCCCTCCCTCCCCACAGGACCTCATTAAGGCACTTTTGATAACACAGTTATCAGTTATTTACCATCGCCATTTAAAGCCATATATTTGGTCAAAACACAAAACGCACTGGATGGTGTACGGTTCCAAATAAAGATGTTGTTGTTATTGTTGTAATACAGCTCTGCTCCGTATATGGGCATTTCTCAAATCCAATTTTTTATCAAGTCATTAGTTTTCTTGGCATTCCTTACTTTCTGAGTGCTAAATTTGCAATAATTAAAATTATGTTAACCCCCCCCCCCCCCAGAATGCAGGAAATTACATTTCAGCAAAACAAAATTGCAAAGTTTTGCCACCGTCCTCCCTAGTATGTAGCACCTCAGACAGACAGTTAGACAGAAGAAGTTTATTGGCACTTTGCACACATTAATGTTTACATCAGTGTTGTATCCAATAAATAATAAATAACGACTAAGTAGATGCGCACTAAGTCTTGTTATAGGGTAATGTATATTACATTAATTTATTCATTTATATTTGTAAGTCAATCAGATATGTATTTAACTGCTCTTCTTGCAATTTCTGCTTAAGTATAAGGATCCTAATTTTTCTTTAATTAAAGAATATTTTCAATGTGTTTTCCAGCGAAGCATATAATTCGTTTCTCGGCACTTGGTAGTATGTGCATCTAATTATAAAATGCCGTGCATCCTCTACTTCGGCTTTACAAAGAGGACAAAGCCTTTCGTTGAGTGGTTCCTATGTGTGCTCATATCAAGAGCCTACCGACTGGAGCCGTTACACAAAATAGCCGTTCCTCATTGTTCCGAAAGGTTGCTAGCTAGAAAATATCTCGCCAATAGTTTGCTAGCTGGGGCATTTTTACGGTTTTCGACATTCCTGGCTATTTGCTGGGTATTCCTTGCCATTTGCTAGCTGCCAGTGTAACGTCCAATGAATCATGCTGGCAATTTATTGGACCCCGTTGAATAGTTAATAAGTACCCACTGGCAAAATCTCACAGCACGCGCTGAGGCATGACCAGATAAGGTATTTGATTAGCTTGACGTGAGAGCCCGGTTAAAAAGGTAATAAGAGTAAGAAAAAAAAATCAATGCGTGACTGTCTTGTGCTGTCAATTGCTGTCATATTGGTTCAGTTCGAATTTGGGACCGGAGCTATATGATCTGCGGCGGGCGTAAGGTGTGCTTTGTTCACGAACAGAGCCTATACCGTGCGTGCACTCGTTGTTAAAGCGGCTAAAGAACGGTGAGTTAAACTCTAATCGTTATATTTTTGGTGTCATGTCTTTCTGATACTGTTTAAGTTAACATATCTGCCCCTCTCAGCTCAATTTGTAGCTCATGCCAGATTACTTATTCTCAACTTCGTTAGCGCAATTCGATATTTCACGTTCTTGATATTTAACAGATAAGTTTCAAGTTCATGTTTATATTTGAATGTTCGATAACACCTTAATTTGTTATATTGGTTGTTTTTTTCGGTTATTATCACTGAATTGCTCACTATGCCAATTTTGGATTTTAACATCTATTAATCTTTGTTTTAAACTATTAATGATAACGTTTGTGTGCTCAATTTCTTCTTGAAAAAGCCAGACTTCACTAGACAGATAGATAGATAGATAGATGTGTTTATTGGCACCATATATAAAATTGTACATAGGTCTCAGACCTGCTGAGAAAGCTATCAAACCTAAGGTACACGTAAGATACGGGTATAGGAGTATATGTGTTCAATGTAGTTGTTTTAACTATTATTTTTGCGTTTTTTGAAGCAGTCATGTATATATTTACAAACTCCTTTTTGTAATATTAAAGGCGGATCTATTGGTAAATTAAAAACGACATTTTTGTCTTATTTTTGTCTTATTTTGGTTTCTGTCAATTTAATTTTCTATTAACAACATTGATTATGTTTTCCCTTAAGTCACTGTAAAAGTGGCATCTCAATACAAAATGTAATTCGTCTCCTACTTCTCGTTTGTCGCATTTTGGGCAAATTCGTTCTTCTCGGGTTTTTAGACTTCACCATTTGTGCACGTGAAGGTGCCCCCCCCCCCCCCCCCCCCCCTCCCCCTCCCCTCCCATCCCCCCTCCCTCCAACTAGAGGCAGACATACATGGTTTTATTTGGAGTCTTATATTAATGTGGACATTGGCAGTAACCCAAATAAATTTACCGGCATAAAAGACAAGCTATATCAATAAATAAAAATTAATCACAGAATGTTATGAAGTTGTGGTAGTTGTCGCATTCATAGATAAATTTGGCAATTTGTTTTTGCACAGCTCTATCCTTGTTCGGGGGGTTTATAATTAGTAAAAATACCTCATTAGGTGTCATTCTGTTTATTTTGATTTCCATTTGAATCTCCAAATAATCGAAAAGGTTTTTCCTTATATTGCGGTATGCTTGGCATTTTACTGATCAAAAACTGTTCTTCATCTTCGACGCCATTTATACAAATAGGACAAATTATTTCTTCGTGTAGTTGATAACGTTTCGAGGAACGCCCAGTTCAATTGCTAATATGTGATTACTTAGCTCAGCTTTGTCAATGCTATTCTGTGATTGGTATTGGTGACCTGTATAAGTAGTCTTCACAATTATAGATTGGTGACCTGTATAAGGTAGTCTTCACAATTATAGTTGGACTTGAATCTGCGGAAAGTCCTTAATTTATTACTTTGGCGGGGATCTTTTCTTTTATCGTTATTTATGTCACTAAGCCAAGTTTGGTACTCTATGTCCTTTAGTCTCTGGCTTGTAATACTCAAAATGGTTTTGCGATCAGAAATTGATGTTTGTACATTAGTCCATATTTCCCCTAGCCCTATATGACAGAGCAGAGCTTTTACTTTTTGGTGCCAAAATTCTTTGATTTCCTTATTTTTTATATCGTTGTATATTGTACAGGATAACATGATTTGCTCAGGGTCATTCAGTTTCAGCCAGAAATTGCATCACATACAAGGCGTGCACGTTTCTCAGAGCATTGCTCTAAACATTTATTCATTTCAGTATTATACTATTTAATTACTATTTACAACATAAATTAATTAAAAGTCCAGGAAAAGAAAGAAACTTCCATGCAGAATCGTTAGATTCTATTCCTCTCTCACCTTTATGTTTATTATAATTATTTATAATTATTACACAAACTTACATTTCATTTTTGAAATCTATCTACATGTATATATATATACCATAAATTATATTGTTGCAGATAAAGAGGGAGATGCTGTAAAAAGTAAACCATTAATATCATCATTACTGCTATTATTAATAATTTTATCCGATCCTATATTCATGAAACGAAAACTGACTCTTAAGACACTAAACAAGTGAATGTATTAAAACACATGAATGAATTCGAATTTCACACTTCTTGACTGTTAATTGTTTAGCAGAACTTTACTAAATAATACTTCTCCCTGGGGCTTTAGAAATAAATTTGAAATACTTTGCTATATAATTTTTACTTAATAAAATATTGTAAAAAATATATAAAATAAAATACTATATAAATAGATAAATAACACCAAAAACAATATGTTATCTGTCAAGGAATATTAAACAAGTAGCCATGAAACATGACATAAATGAAATAAGAGTTAAATGCCGAGAACGGAGCCATGAAGCCTAATACAACACAAGGGCCGTAGGGCCGAGGGTTGTATTGGGTTTCATGCTGACGTTCAATTGGCGAGGTTTTCTCACCAAAGCTATTTCTATGAGAAATAAATAATTTCACCTTTACCAAAAGTAACAAGGCCGTTGGCAAGTTTGTAAAATAAACAAAGCACTGAAAGATCTCTTGAGACATGATAATGAACCATTCAAACATTTTTGTTTCGAACTGTACTATATTCATGAAAAGAATGTTCTATAATTGTGTTTTAAAAGCATTTTCAATTTCTTGTTGCCAAACTTATGGCATTCATTCATACTTCATTCCCTTTGGGGATAATTAGTGCTTTAAATACCACTCGTTAATGCATTCATATCACTTGACGTTGCACAACCATAACAACGGGCCTAATTTCCACCATGCCTTTTGTATTCTATCAAATAATTATGTCACGTAATACATTGTAAGCTAGCTCGTTGGATTATAAGCCGCATATTATTATATTACATTGCCACTCGGCGTGTTTTAATTATTATATTTGCAATATTGTTCTTACAAGTATATAAATAGGATGTTTTAAACCTTTTGACTCCAGAGGTTGAGGTAAATTTGCACTGGTTTGGACAAACTTTACCGGGTTTTTCCTCAACTGGGAGGTTTTTATACAGGTTTTTCGTATCCGGAAATTCACCATCTAAAATCTAGCTTGGTATTGTACTATTATTGTACTGGACTATCGTTGTTAATTATAACACCAATTACTGCTGTAACTTGAATGTAATAAACGATGATGATCCACGTGCAACCCTCCTCAAAGCCATGTTGTCATTGATATAGAAATGAGAAATATTTTCTATTCGCCTGAACGTAGCGAAAGAGAATAGAATAATAGTTATTTTGGCGCTAAAGTTACGTCACTAACATGTGCAGTTGGAGCATGGTGAAAAAATACTGGTACAGAACGACAAGTACATTCAGTTTGCTATGCTATAAACAAACCATTATATCATCATACTATCTGCCCACTCTGAGAGAGCTGATAATTGTATGATTAGGTTTAAACTATGAGACATATATTACGCCTGGATGCATAGATCGTCATGTTTTTGCTTGGCATTTACTGCGCAGAGGCTGCTTTAACGTTTTGTCCAAGCCAAGGACTGATCTTATTTGCAAGCACATTACAAACAGGATTTACATTATATATCCTCTTACTGTCGCTTCCCGTTAGGGAGTTCTAATGTTGATCAACATGGGCGCTTGGATTTCGGGTGGTTATGGCTCCTTCAGTTCTTAGATAGGTTGAATACTGCTTAGGTATTGTGATAGTTACAACCACTACACCTTACAATATACCAATATACCAAGATGTAGTAAATTCGATTTCTAACATAATATCCGCGGAAGATATTGTGATATTTTTGATGCAAACGATTTACTATCATCAGTGTTATGCCATATCCGGAATACACTTTTCAAACACCTAAATGTTAATACCGATTCTTTCATTTAGCCAAAACTGAGCAATTGGAAGTAAAATGTAGTTAGCACTCTAAACGTTCCAAAACGTTTGCGCAAATTAGGATCGGAAGAGAATTTCATTTCAGCATGTTTCACAACCCCTTTAATAACCTGTTGTCACCACGCTTCGTTCGGTGAAGACTCCCTGAAACAGCTGTGGTGTGACGCGTGGAAGCGAAAGCAGCATAATAGCTCTGTTATGTTCTTTATACGTCTGTTGGCTTCTGTTTGGAGGCGCGTCGGGAGTAGCGGCAATAACAATACACGAATGTCACAATCCCAAAGGCAAGGCCGCCGACAAGCAAAATTGGTAGAGCCACTTTGAGGCATAACGGACATGAGAAGTGTGCGGCCTCGCCTTCTTCAGTTCGACCCAACATCAGCGTGCAATTTTCGACTGGTGTGACATTTACAGTCATGCTATATTGAAATATTATGTTACTCTTATTGTCCAGTACCTTGCAGGTGTATATACCTTCATCCTGAGCCCTGATGGACTTGAAATTGAGTGCGGATCCATTCTCTGTGACGGATATCACGAGATTTTGGTCTGTCAGGTTACCGTTATAAAAGACCACAGAATTAGGCACTGAAGCACTCTCCCAGATCACTTTCGTTGTATCTGTCAATGTCAACCAATCAGGCAGAGGACACTCAAGACCCCGGCTTTCACTTTCACAAACCACGATCTCATCAGTATTCAAACATTTCATTCGCTCGATGTAGACCTGATGTCGTAGGGATCCACCATGTATGCTATGTACAATGCACATGACAGGCCCGTCGAAGCTCTTTACTGTCTCACTAATACTTAGAGAAGATCCCTCAAGCCAGACTTTTCCCATGTACTTTCGGTTTACATAGGTAACTGTTAAATTTCTATCAGCAGTCAATATTGTCTTTCTGTAAGCGTCTCTCCATACAATCCCCAACCAATTACGCCTCTTGATTCTGTTTAGCGCCTTACAGTCCATTGTAACTGCACTGTCATAACATATTTTCAGCGTCTCTCGAGTTAACTTGCAGGGAACTACATGGTAGATGTGGTGATCCATATATGAACACCTAAAAAATCCGTTTAAGTGTTTATCAACACCTGAAACACCAAGAGTTCCGTTGCGGAATATTCTCAAACTCTTCTTGAGTTGTTCATCTATGCCGTGATACAGAAATTCCCTGTTTTTGGATGCGAATGCGAGTCTCTGCCAAGCGCTCTGCTCATCTTTACGATACCACCATGTCACTCTCCTCGACTTGGAGAACAAAGCCGCGCAGTTTAACAGCTTGTTCACATCGCTACAACCTTCAACAGTCTCCCATGTTACAGTTCCTGCCCCAAAGCTTCTTGAGATAACAAATAGAAAACTGAGAACTACATGTACAACCACTAGGTTTGAACTACGCATTTTTGGATCGTGAAGGGGCTACCAATGCTCTTGTTTCGATGATATCAACATACGTTTCCAGATCTACAAATCATGCAGCGAAATTTATACGGGGATCTGAGAATTAAGGGTTTCCCCGAAAGCCATGGTTTCCCCGAAAGCCAGGGTTTCCCCGAAAGCCGGGCCGGGGTTGCAAAGTGCATATTTGGTTTGTACTGAATCACTGTGCTCTGTTGAAGGCCAAATCAAAAAAAATATTCTTTGTGGCTGAATCTCTTTTAGACTACGCGAAAGTTTGCAATCCATAAAAGTCACGAAAATGGTGTTTTCCTGAATGACGAAAATTAGTATTTCCCGAAATTTATACGGGGATCTGAGAATTAAGGGTTTCCCCGAAAGCCAGGGTTTCCCCGAAAGCCGGGGTTACAAAGTGCATATTTGGTTTGTACTGAATCACTGTGCTCTGTTGAAGGCCAAATCAAAAAAAATCTTCTTTGTGGCTGAATCTCTTTTAGACTACGCGAAAGTTGATATTAAACGTTTGCAATCCATAAAAGTCACGAAAATGGTGTTTTCCTGAATGACGAAAATTAGTATTTCCCGTAGTATTTCAGGGGAAATTTATTGATATCTCTTCTTGGAAATGTGCGCTATCAGCATATGAATTAAATTTAAAGCTAAATTGAATGAACAAAGTTAGGGACGATCTGGTCTTTCTAAGAATTATCCGTACACGAGTCGCTTCCAACTTTTCACTTATATAATATAATTTCGTCGCCAATTATTCCCTAAGTAATAAAACCTGAATAAAAGAGTACAATGGTCATGCGAGAATTTTGAAGAAATTAAAATAAATATGTCAACAGTGTACGACTACGGATTCCCCGAAAAAGCGCCATCCCAGCAATTATTAACTTCCTGTATTATGACTTGAGGGCACTGCACGTGTTGTGTTTTTAATGTGCTTGTATGGCATATTTTTCTCCAGGTTATTTTATGCGGTTTTGGAAGTTATTGATTGTAGTTTGATTCTCATTTGTCTTTTGGGAGGGCTTTCTTTCATGTTTCAAAACTATCAGTTGAATAATCTATCACCAGACTTTATGACAGGATTGTTTTGGCTTTTCTGAGGCCAGCATAAGCGTCGAGGAAACGATAATTGTGCATTGATGGTTTATGTCATATATACGTGTTCTACATGTATACAAGAAAGCCTTTCTGCTATAAAGAGATATATCTGTCAACCCAGATTTGAAATAGCCGTCGTAAGAATCGCCCCTTTTCTATAGATTCAACTCAATCCCCATACATTGTATTATGTTCTGATATTTTTGAAGTTGTTTGCCCCGTTGCTACAGTTATAGTACGTTTCCCCGACTCCGCATATTGCTTAATAATCTGCCTTCTTTCAATCTGAAATACCTTGCACTAAGCTATTTGGTTCCCAAGTAAAAGGTAAAGAAGTATACTAGGCGGTAATGGCATATATACTCAAATACATTTTATTAAACAATTCACATCCTAGGTCACATCGTATGTCAAAATCTCGCCGCATAATTTGTACCAGAAAATCCCAAAATTGAAAGTACTAAATATAACCATATTTCAATGTAAAATACTGTATACTGAATTTAAAAACCCTTTGATACCATGCAGTATACCCATATAAAGCCCTATATACATAATGTCAATGTGCTGAATGTTGATATTGTGTTTGTAAATTATAAAGTCCTTGTCGACAGCTGGTTTATAGCGACCCTAATTAAACGAGAAGTTAATCTAAAATTTAAATTCAATTGTACAAAGCCATCTCTGTACTGCCGATATGGCTCGTTTAAGTAGGAATGGAAAGGTCAGCTAATCGTTCGCGACCTATTCCACGAAAAATAGGAAGACAAACGACCATATGCAGATTAGGTCAGAGATTCTGCTCTGGGGAACGAACGAGCCAATTAAAGCTTAATGTGTGACTCCAGCCCTTCGATTAAAAAAGTATGAACCTACGAGATGCATAACACTCACTCCAGAAAGTGTCCTTATAGCATTACGAATTCCTTTTTTCATTCTTAATCAAGAATTAAGAGCAAAATAATCCATTTTCGCAAATGATGACAAACAAGATAAATTGAAAATACTAATTATTTTCACCTGCTGTTTGTAACATTGTTTCTTCGAAATGATTGGTTTTAATTCACTTATTGGTGTTTAGTTTCTTTTATTTTATAGTTACGTTGATGGATGGGAGAATATTTGTAAGCAAGAAAGGAAATAAAGTACATAAGAAACGTTTTTGTTAAATACTAGAAAGTGTGCGTTTGTAGGAGAATGATGCATGCTGGTCGCTGTTTACAGTGACGACGTTCACCACGATTTACTTCCAGTGAGATTGAGTTGTTGGATATGTAAACCAAACACGGTAGATTCCAAGGGATTTCGGTTTTCCTTAGCTTTAATACAAACTTTCACAGAACACTTACCAATCGTTCGCTCGCTTATTAGCATATTAGCTAGTGCCAGTCACTTACACAATAATTAGCTAGCTAGCTAGTGCCAGTCTCTTTCAGATACTTACGTTCATGGACAATGAGTGCAAGTGCATTTATCACGAGGAGCCGCAAGCCCTGAAATTTTGGTTCAGGGATTAGCAGGAAACAATAGAACTTGGATGGATAACGTCCAAGTTTCCCGTTGCGCAGCGCTCTACATGATATCAGGAGAGAGCTGCGCATCAGCGGCAGACGTCAATCAAAGTAACACGGAGTCGAACGTTTTGATCCCCGCCACTAAGGTGTTATCTGTGAAGTGACACGGCCCGGATAACTATGTATTTTAATATGAAAAATCTACGAATGCAACGATGAAATAAACACGCATGTCCTATGCAGAGTTTGCAGAATCTGGCAGCTTTTAAAGTTCCGCTATTAAATTTCTGACCTTTAGCCTTCCAGAGACCATGAACGATTATTCTAATTTTATAACCGAATCCAGATAACTCAGATAACGCAGGAACTGATTTGCCTTTTCAATTTATGGAGTTGCAGCTAAGGTTTCTTTCTCCCATGGATATAATATGTGCGAGTCTCTAGTTTCTTGAACGCGTGAATTAAACTCATAGAAAAAAATTAGGACAACACGCTAGCAGTTGTGATTTTCCGGTGGTGTACAGAATTAGTCGAATCTGAAAAACAATTGGTTCGTAATGAAAAGCCCAATCACTTTTCTGGTTCTCACCGCACAAGTTAAATTCAATCGGCCAGTTACTGAGTGACCCACATTCCCGGGTAAAGCTAATATACCAAAGATAGGAAATCAGAAATAGTTCTAGGATGATGCAATTTAAGCTAGTAGACTAATTTTGAGCAAGCCACCGGATGTTTTTTTATAAGCAGTCGGACGGGAAGCATGCCCGCATTCGAGGTAAAATGTCCCGTTTGCTTTTAAGCCTTTGCTACAAAAAGATATCTACAGAAACATACAGAAAAAGCCACAGTTATACACTACCCAAGTGACCAGGAGGGCACATAATTGACGATACTCTATGGGAAAAATAATAATAAATGTTTTAACAATTATGTTACAATGAAAAAGCCACAGGTATACACTACCCAAGTGACTTGATTGTGACCCTCAGGTATATTCTACCCACGAGGGCACATAATTGGCGATATTATATGGTAAAAAAATATTGAATAATAAAGATTTTAACCGTTATGTTGCAATGAAAAAGCCACAGGTATACACTACCCAAGTGACTTGATTGTGACCCTCAGGTATATTCTACCCAGGAGGGCACATGATTGGCGAAATTCTATGGTAAAAATAATAAAAAGATTTTAACGATTATGTTGCATTGAAAAAGCCACAGGTATACACTACCTGAGAACGGAAGCCACATTAGATTTATTCTTGTCGCATACGTCTTCTAACTGATGTGAAGCAATTCTCCTCCCGCGCTTATTTTGCCAAGTTTTAGCTTCTTATGCTTAGGCGACTTGGCATTTGGAGATTTGTCTAGGCCGCCAGTAGGAATGGATGATACCGATGGTGGAATCAAGCTGCCTAAGTCGGATCTTGAGTTGGCTGATATTTTCCTTGGCGCCAGCGAACTCCTGGACAAGCTTCGCGGGCCCCCCGGCGAAATGGGCGCCATGTTCGCGGGGAAAGGCCAGTGATTGCACAGTGAACATTGATCGCAGCACCAATTCTTTTCAACGCATCTGTTTCCAGATTGCTGTCCTCTCCCAATTCCTTTCTTCTAAGCAGCCCTCCGCAAAGTCCACGGGTGGAAACCACTAAAACTCTGCGAGAGTTGTAGTTCGGCTTTTTGGACCAAAATAGACCGGAACTCTTCCATTGTCCATTCGCAAAGATCAATCTGTTGCAGCTCATGTGGGAACAAATTATTAAAGAACGAGATTTCCCCACATTTTTGATATCTTGGGCCGAAAAACTGTTCGTTAACGCCGTACCAATCGAGAAGCGAGCTGTACACTTGGACTAACATTGTCGGGAGCTTTCATTCGAACTGAATATATAATTCCGAACCCGCGCTCCTGAGGTCAAAACTAGGAATTTGATCCATAACAGTGGTTAATGATTATATAAACAAGAGCCCATCTGGGCTTTCACTCGGGCCACATGAGATTGAAGATGAAATACACTTTCATTTGAAATCCTCTTAGTAATAACCAAAGGGAAGAATTATTAGCTGAATTTACCCGTCTTTAGGAGTGGCCGGTAGCGCGGTGACTTTCATTCTCTGCTCCCCTAGTATATATGTAATTTAATATTTTTGTTGTTCTCGTATGTTGACCTTTTAATTTAAACACTACTTATTCGTTTAACACACTGCATTCAGTTGAGCAGGCATATATTCATTGTTTTGAACCCGATAATTAACCGTACTACCGTACTTCATGGTCCCGTTCTTTAGTAGTGGGTTGTCGGTGAGGTGATTGTAAACTCTCGTCATTTAGCACAGAAAATGTATTCTGATGAATAGGGATCTGGTTGTCATGTAAGAAAGATGGCTCTTGAACAAACTGATTCGTTGCTAAAGCTTCAGTAGGTTGGGTAGTCTCGGAACACTGGAGGCTTTGGTCTTTCATTGTCTTCTTTTTAGTTTTTTTTTTTTTTTAAGTTTGAAAGTCGTATCTCAGCTTTATTATATCCGCTACGTGATTTCGGTCTTGTATATATTATCTTGCTGCACTAATTTGTCTTTCAAATGACTGAGTTTCGTTTTGATGTGACGAGAGTAAGAATTCATTACGCATATCAGTTAGGTCAGCCTCCATGTTACAAATCAAGGTCATTAAATCAGCGAGAGAGTTCTTATTGCGGGCTAACAATCCTCGTGAAGAATCTAAAGAATTCCGTCTCTTCCGGCTACAGGCTCTTGGGGTGTTTCATTGACTTGTGAACTTGCAGGCTCTGTAACTTGTTTTGTTTTCTTAGTATAACATAAAGTGTTGAACATGTTCATGTTCTCAAGCATGTCGCGCGTGACCTCGAGCTCTGTTTTTTCATTCATTAAGTTCTCTACTTTCATCTGTAATCTGGGAAACTCAATCTTTGCCCATGCCTTGGCACATAACTATTCCTGTTGTTAAGTAGACGTGGATGATTATAAGTAAAATCCTTCGACAGCTTGTACCGTTTCCGCTAGGTCAATATCCTCGCTGAAACGAAATAACTTGATCTCAATTCTTCGATCCAACTTACGGTAAATTTAAATCTCTGACAGTTTTTAAGAGACTCATAATATTGGTCTTGAAGTGCCTTCACCCAAAATAAGATGTTCTCCTCGGGTGTTTTAAATGCAGCACAGCGAGCCGATGGCTTATAGATTCCAATATCTATTTCTTCGAATGTTAGCTTTACGGATCCTGGCTCCTTCACTGGCTTCAGGTCGTCGTACGTGTCATATATAAAATCACTGGCCATCTGGGTAAAAAAACGCGGTCCTTCGGCTCCGACAATAGCGCCAGTTGAAATATCCTGAGCCTGTTGGAAGGCTTTCGTACGAGTGAAGTTAAATAAAACATTAAACTGCTTACATTTGAGAGATGGGACACTAAATTAGAGAGAAAGTTCCTCGCGGGTCCTCCGCCATCTTGATTTACTGTATTAAATTATGTAAATAAATTAACCTGCCGATTGTTGCGTGACCAGCACAGTGCAATCTGATTGGTGGTGAACTTGACCTTTAACGCATGCGCAGAAATTTTGCGACACCCAACTAAAACAAAAACAAAAAACGGCTTGCATTTTAAGGCTCGATGCTGCCACAGGCAGCCCGAGTAATAACGGGGGGTGAAAACTCTAAGAAGAGCTGTTTCGGGAGAATTGCAAAAAAAAATTTCCGGGAACCTTGGATTATTTTCGGGGAATTTACAAGGCGCTCCTCAAAATTTTCGGGAGATCTTAATTAGCTTTTAGTAAACTTCGGGAGAAGACGGTTCAATAGTCGGGATTTCCGGGAGAGCAATCCTAAAAACATGGTACTGCTAAACAACCCTTCTTAGAGTTGTCACCTCCCGTTAAATAAACTATGCCGCTTCAAATCCAACTTTACTTCCAAAACTTTACTTTTATTCACAACGGATACATTTTTCTGTTTTACAGCAAACAATCTCGGACGTTTTTTTTGTTTCCGGACTTCTGAGTGAAGTTCCGCGTTCAGTGGCAGCTAGTTTCAATCTTTCAACAACTATTGTGGTTCAGTATCAGCCGTGTAATTATTTCTTTCAAAACAATATTGTTTACACTTACGGATTAAACATCCAATGTGTGTGACTAAAGGAGCGGTTTCTTTTTATGTACATATTATCCATCATCGCGAAATCTACTCTGAAAATTTAATCCAAATAATATACGGTCCAAAATTTTAGGGCTTGCGGCTCCTCGTGTAATAATAAAAAATAATAATAACAATAACGACAACAACAATAATAATAGTAAAGCTAATAGACCGTTTCGCATTTAAGAATTACCGCTGGATGCGATGACTACAGACGCATTTACTCAACGTTAGTCTCATTCTGATGTAAAATATTCACAAATACCAACGAGAAGATACAAAAGTTCAAACTTTGCAACATTACATAGAGTTCTTCTGCACCTTCTCGCTGGTATTTATGAATATTTAACATCAGAATCAGCCGGACTAACGTTGAATATACGCGTCTGTAGTCATCGCATCCAGCGGTAATTCTTGAATGTGAAACTGGACAATATATAGCGCTTATTCGACAACTGCTCTAAGCGCTTTACAATACAACACTTGTTATGATTATAATTATAACATAAAATGAAGTTAAGAAACATATAAAAATACAGATGTAAACAAATAGTTAAAATGTAAAATTAACATATGTCCTGTCGTGAGTTCGTAAAGCAGCACCGGCAGCCCAAGTTTGGTAACTGTCGGTTTGATTGCGTTATAAGAGTTTGTATGGCTTCCTTTTCAATACAAATATTGGACAAATAAAGGAACATATTGCAATAAACCTGTTGGCAGTTGTCGTCAGCCATTCAAGGAGTACCCAGTTTATTGGCAATTGCTTATCTCAATTGAACATTAAAGGCGGGAGTGGAATGGCTTTTTTAAATCTGTGTTTTTACGCAAATATGATCTTCAGTGTTCCTTTGTTGGTATTTTTCTTGCACTAAATACGTTGTGCACAGAAGTAGTCATAGGAAAAACGCTTCCCAATGAAGCCGCTAAAAATGGTATTTCCCCCTTGAGAAACAAGAACATTAATTTTATTACAAGTACTTGTCATTTTGAAAACACAGTCACTTTAAAATGCAAATGAAAATTGTCAATGACCAAATATCTTTTCAGTTTTAAGATTTGTTCTCACTTATTGTACGTTTTAAGGTGATGTTACAGGCGACGATGTTTAGCCTAACGACGATCGATTCATGAAACATCGTTGCGCAAAAAGTCATTATAGTGTAATATGGCGCGCTGAACGATTTTGAACGCAATTTTCGTTGCGGCAACAGTTTTGCCACAACATTGTTGCGCGAATTTTGTTGGAGCTGCTTCGTGTAGTTAACACCCTCGCCGTTGACTTTTCGTGCAACGTCATCGGCTGATCAGTCCCAGAAACCTGTTCTCTACACCCACAGAAACGAGGCGACGTTAATAAACAAAATAACTCGCTCGTCTGCAATGTTTTTAAAGAGGTTGTCGGAGTAGGGGCCTAGGCGCTAGCTAGATGTTGCGCTAAAAATCGTCCCGTGTACTGATTAGCATACCAGTCGCCGTATTAATGTTACGCTAACATTACCTTTAAGCCCACTTGATGACGTCAAAGGTAAAATATTATTCTTTTCAAAGTCATTTGAATAATACATATTATGCATGCAAGGTATTGTTAACGTAAAAGCCACCCTCTGATTGGCCAAGAAGGTGTATATAAGCCACACCTGGCTTGGAGTAGTTCGTTGCGCAAGAAAAGTAACATAAAACAGTTTCGCAGAACACAATTGTGCCAAACAAGTCACTGAACACAGATTGACAGAGAATGGCTGGCCAAGACATTGCACCACCGACAGCGGAAGCAGTACAAGAAGCAGTGAATCAGGTTGACCCGGCCGCTCCAGCGTTAGCTGCACCAATTCCATTTGCTCTACCGCCAGCCATTCCGAATGAAGAACCCAGGACCGCCGAACCAGATATCGTAGCGCCTCGGCAAGTAGCGGTTGACGTGGGTGTTTTTTGTTTATTCCGGTTTAATAGCTGGGACGCCTCATGTATAAATTTGTAGGTCCTACCCTCGATATCCTAATTTTGCCGTCAGTTTGGGTAATATGAAGTATTTTAGTGCATCATTTCCCTCAATAGCCTATATATTTATACGACACAGACGTTTTAATACTTATGATAAATATTTGCGCTTGTAAAACACGTTGACATTTGATGGCGTAACTTATTATTCATAACTAATTGGCATGGTTCCGCTGCGTTTCTCGGGGTGGGTATCTAGTGTGTATCAGGCAGTACTTCATGCTACGCTTGTAAAACACGTTGACTTTTAATGGCGTAACTTATTATTCATAACTACTTGGCATGGTTCCGCTCTGTTTCTCGGGGTCTCTGGTGTGCATTAAGCAGTACTTCAGTCATGCCACGCGGCCGAGATAGTTACAAGGTTTGGTGCCGGTATTTGTTATTTTTCCTGGTTCGGGTATTTTTTGTTTCTGTATATTCAGTATTGGAACCGTTTTCAAAACAGTAAGTTATATACATATTTATTTATTCTTAGCGGTATGGTTGGACACTTAGCCATCAGGGCCGGGTTGTTCAAAGCCGGATTAGTGTTAATCCTGGATTAACTCTGCACAAAACCTATTGGTTGTCATGGAAATTAACCCTGGATTAGCACTAATCGGGCTTTGAACAACCCGGCCCAGTACAGTATATTGTTTTTATTTTGGATTTTTCGGCGTGGAGAGGTGGCTTCGAGCTTTTATTACAGTGGATAATAAGCGCTGAATTTTTGTTGGGTTTCGGACCCGTGGGGGGAGAGTTCATTGTAGACAAAAAGTGTTATATTATATTAAACACTATGTGGCTTCGGGCCTTTATTCAGAGGGGACAGGAGCTGAACTCTGGTGGGTTTCGGACCCGTGTAGAGAGTTTATTCTAGACGCCTCTATGTGGCTTCGGGCCTTTATTCAGAGAGGACGGCGACTTCAGGACTGATTCTAGAGAAGATAAATGTTAAAATATGTCGGGGTTTGGAATGTCTAGACAAGGTATCTTTTTTGGTCCGGCGGCCGGACGACCCTCTGATGTCATGATAAAGGAAATGATCGCACAGTTGGAGGCAAGCAAAAATCGTCAATCAGTAGATGTGATCTTGAACCACCTCAGTAGACTGCTGAACAACACGGGTCACAACTTTAATAAAGACGAAGCTTTGGACCTCCCGGATGGACTTAAGGCAGCATCAGCTAATGAAAATAACAATAATTTTGCGCATTTTCAAGCGATCTACAGCGCATTGAAATACAAGATATCGGTCCCTCCAGAGCAGTTTAATAAATACCTTTCAGCCCTTATTGGGGATATAATGATCAGGAAAAAGTGCTAGATATCATGGTAAAAGTAGTCAAGAGCATCAAGTTAGACAGAGTATTGGAAGCCGCCAGTTTGGTGAGTTGTCGTATGCTGCCCCCAGCCGCACAGTGCAACGGTTTGGCCAAAGACAATTGCAACCAATTAATTATTGCAATCAATTGGGCCATACGCAGTATAGGTGCTTTAAAAAAATGAGAGATCTGGGCAAGCTGGATCACCCTGATTCCAAACGCCCCAGCGGGACGAGCCACGTGCTTGATTTAGGAAACGTGTGTTATATTGTTTTTACTGTATTGAAAGTGTTTATGTACTAGTGAAAGAAATGGAGAGAAGTGATTAAAATATATTTAAGGTGCTATCAGGAGATATTACTAGATACCCAACTGTTATACTTCTCGGGGTATCCTAACCATTTTACAAAGTGGTCAATACTCCTGGTGCTATATATAACACGGAGCATTCAATGGTAGTTATATATATATATTCGGTTATTTGTATTTTTTGGTAGGGTAAATAATAAGTTATATTTCGGTTAGGAGCAGCTACCCGCAAGGAAAAATCGTCTTATCGAGTGTCACGTGTGCTATCCGTTTCCGGAGGTGAGGGCAGCTGTTTCCTGACTGGGTCTCTCGTCCGCTTCTATGCATAATAATGGGGGTTGTCCCTATTGCTAGTGTAGTGCGGGTTCTATAATTGCGCTTTTATCATATTCCACTGAACCCTCAGTAAGAGTGCGAAATTATCAAGAGTATACAAGAGTCCCCCATGGAAGCTTCAGTTCGTTCCAGTACATGCTCAACAGGAGCATCAACAGAAACAACTTCGATGAGTAAGGATGGACGGGAGTCTCAGTCAGAAAACCGTTTTTTTCGCGGGAGCATATATGTGAAGAGTTAGAGGGTCCGAAGCCCCCACTACTCAATTTGCGGGGTTTTCGAGCTCCACAATCGTTTATGGCCGTGAAAATACACAAACATGTCAAGATTTGGGAGTATTATTTATGGATCATCAGTATAGGAATAATATTCTTAGATGGATACGGGAAAGGATAGAAGTAAAGGAATTTGCTACCAATTGTCAAGGATGCAAAAAAAAAAAGGGGAACACAGCAAAACAGTGTTTTCCCTTCTCCCACGATTTTGCAAAAAATGCAAAACTGTAAAAACTTCACAGAATTTATCTCGGACACAATCGTGGAAAGAATAACAACAGGGGCTGTTCGGTCTGGGTAAAGTAGGTTCCACGGAACCGCCTTATACGGTTCTACCCACCCCTCACAGTCGAACGGCCGTCAAAGCCCCATTTTATGTCTGGATGCGCGTTTCCTCGATGCTTGATTGAAAGATTGTCAGTTTACCTTGGACAAATTGAGGGATGTCAAGACGTATGTATATAAGGCATCACACATAGTATACTTGTCGACAATCACTTTAGTTAAGTAAATAGCATTGAACATGACCTACATATTCGTAAAACTGGTTTAGGGCGTGAACGAGGGAGAAGGGGAGGAGATAAGGTTTGGGAGAGAAGGGGGCGTTTTGGAGGTGTAATTAGAATTATGAAACAGAACACGCATGGGAAAGCCCATATCTTAATACAACTAACAATAACGGCAGGAATATTATATTACTATTCAAAGCCATTTGAATAATATATATTATGCATGCAAGGTATTGTTAACGTATAATCCACCCTCTGATTGGCCAAGAAGGTGTATATAAGCCACACCTGGCTTGGAGTAGTTCGTTGCGCAAGAAAAGTAACAGAAAACAGTTTCGCAGCTCGCCCGTCCCGCCCGATTCATCTGTGTTCAGTGACTAGTCGACATCCTAGGCGTCAGTTCCTGTGTGGGCTCGTGGCCACATGTTGGGCCGAGATACACACACGATCGGTATAGACACGAGAACTCGGGAAATAAAATTAAATAAATAAATAAACTGATGCCACACAAACGACAGTACGTGTCGCTTTTGCTACACCGGAGTGTTATCCCATATCTTAATACAACCAACAATAATTGCAGGAATAATATAATACAATTGAAATTCTTTAAAATTCAAACAGCGTGTGTATGTGCGTTGTTTTTGGGTGGTAGAAAAAAAAACATCTTCCAAACGACTCCGGCCGCTTGTATTTCCCCTTAATCTGATACACCCGTTTCTCACAATAGAAATGGGCTCAATCCATCGGTGTATTTAGTCCTAACAGTTACGTTTAGGCCGATAAGTTAAGGTTTTGGTTTGGGCACGTCAGATTGCTTAGAATATTTTCTCAGTTGGGTTCACCACGCAGTTAGAAATTCCCACTGATTCCATTATGATAGCCGTCTATTAGATAGGTTATTGTAAAGATTAAAGACGACGTAATTAAATCGGAATTGTGTTGTGGTCCTTAAAACATTACATACGTGAGTAAAAATATTAAAACTGAAGTTTTGGGTCATTGTTAATTTTCGTTGATTGGCACTTTAGCAGGAGAAAGGATACGGGAAACTCACCTAAATCGTACCAGCTTTGCGGATAAAAATCCGGGTGCAGCTCCAAAATAAGCATGTATCTATAGATTGAAATATAATTAGGAAATAAACGGTTATTATTTGAAACGCACGCTCTGATTGGTCAAGAGCCGTGTGTTATTAGGACACACATGGATGGCGTCATGAGCGTGCGCAACCAAGTTCTCAACTCGTTTTGATTGGATTTGTTCATAGTTTTTAGTTTGCGATTATTACATAACTGAAAACCAATATATAACAGATTCCATTCTTCCGTGAGTCTGTCCTCTTATAGATACACATATGATGTCACGACGTCAAAAGAACATCATTTTCTTTCACGTTGTGACGTCATCTGTGCATCTATAAGAGACAGTCGCACGGCAGAATGGAATCTATTTGTTAATTAATTGTCAATGACGAAAGATGACGAGTAAACTCACAATGTCCTCAGTAAAATCTGTTGGGAATATAAATTGGCTCTCACCTCTGACATAATCTCATCTTTAAGGCCCATGAACATTTGGCTCGTCTCATCATCATAATCAACAGTGAACGGTCTGTCAACAGCCATCAGCCATACAGTAAACGAATAACCTGCGTACGAAAATATTATGTAACATTCATGATAACAACCAAGAGGTTGAAGTAAATAAGTATAATTATTAGCAAATACCGTGAACAAAAATCCTGCAAAAAATACGCTGGATCCGAAGTGAGGACCTATACAGCCAAAAGATTACGAATGAAAAGTCTGAAAACTATAGCAATTATTCTGCTACGTATCCTCAGCTATTATCATCATTTTTAAGGCTGGTTTGGCCAGCATAACTATAATGATTTCTTGCCAAAGCACTGACACGTTGGGTACAGATCTGCTTGGTTTTTGGATTTTTGCCACACGTAATGACGTGTGCCCAAATAACCAAGCTTTCCTGTGAGCTTGCCAGTGAAGTATCACCAAGCTTTCCTGTGAGCTTGCCAGTGAAGTGTCACGGCCGAAGCCCGTATTGTTTTCAATACTGACGAGCTCTAATAAGAACGAAACAGCTGTCTATGGCTGCAATCTAGTTCGAGCGCTTTTCGTGTCAGGTCTAGCTAACCGTAGCCGCCTTGTGTTAGAATATTACGCTGTATATCGGTTTTGCTGTAGTCTTCGGAATTTTCATCCTTGAGGTAATTATAAGACAATGAATCTCTATGCCCCATGATAATTATTTGAAATCTATTTTGTCTCACAATACGTGATGTAAGTTGTTTTCAATTTGTTCTGGTAGGCTACCCTCGTTAGTATTGTTCAGTTTATCCCTTGGGTCCTCATAGCATCGTTATAAACCACTCCTTAGCACAAGAGCGCCACTTTACGCCAATCGTGTTTAATGTCTAGCTCTTTCTTAAAATAACCAGGATGTGTTCTGTTAATCTAAAAATAGATTTCAAATAATTATCATTGGAACAGTCGTACCCATGTATGGGGGATTCATTCTCTTACCTCATTCTCTCTTGTAACAACATATCATGATCAATTCTAGTTCTCCTTCCATTACCTCTGCCCGTCTAGCTAGAATGTATTTCCTCTCCTTTTCGTTATTATTGTATTACTCGAGGCCATGTTGTATCGGTAGTTTGATTCGGATTGATTTGATTTGAGACATTCTGATCAGAGCCTGACCACAGGAGTACAAACAATAGGACTCAAGGTCCCTTCAAGCTGCCTCCGTCAATGGACCTACGATTTTACGTCCCATCCGAGAAGATGTGAAGGTCTAACCATTTACAGTTATTTCACAAAGGCAGCACCTTCTACTCAGTCATTTTAAGACCCTGGGTGTTGGTCCGGCCGAGACCGGTCGAGACCTCCCGCTCAATAGACCGGAGCTTAACCACTGAGCTAATCGAGAGGCTGTTATCAATCTCATTAATAATTCATGAAGCAAAAACAAAGGAAATCACTGACTGATAAGTGATCTGATTCAGATTTCGTCCTGATTTACACTTTTTTGCTTCGATGTGGCAGATACTTCATGTTATGTCCACACCACGTTTCATTGCAAACCTAACCCCCAAATAAAAAAAAAACCTAACCATTTTTTATCCCAAATCATTTTAGAACGACTCTAAATACACCTGAACTATAATGGAGAATTTTGTACTTTTAAAGTGGCCGGCCTAGTTTAACTCTGGGAATCGTGGTGTCGTATCACCAAAATAACTGAAAACAAGACTCTATACATCTAGACGTTTGATAAGTTAGATACACAATTCGTGTCCGTGCTTTATGGAATTTCCTAGCCTGCTTGCAGGCGGCAGAGGGTGTTTATCGCAGAAAACGGTATCGAAGCGGCC
Organism: Actinernus sp. WN-2022; assembly: GCA_030867875.1. NCBI lineage: Eukaryota > Metazoa > Cnidaria > Anthozoa > Actiniaria > Actinernidae > Actinernus > Actinernus sp. WN-2022. The sequence continues at coordinate 64,056,869 of JAOWCC010001589.1, read as the reverse complement.
GCCATATTTCCTTTCTTCTTCTTCTTCCCCCAACCCCCTACCCCGACCATTTGTCACTTGATCCCGGGTCTCAAACCGCCTGTTTGGCCAATATGGTGGCCGCTTCGGTATCCGTCTTCTGCGATCCGGGCAATCCCTTTATGTATGACGACACGAATTTTTACCAAAAATACAATAGAATACAACACAATAAAATTCAATACAGCAATAGAACGCAACACAACACAATACAATAGAATACAATTTGGTAGCAATTCGTGTCGTCCTACATGAAGGGATGGCTGCACGAAAAAAACACCCTCTACCGCCTGAAAGCAGGCTAGGAATTTACAAACTCTCGCTTTCAGCTCGAGTTCGTAAATCCCATAAAGCACTGCTACTCATTCTGTATCTATTACATACAGATCCGCATCGGAGGCGAGGATCGGTATTTTCGATACAACACGGACTCGAATTTTGTAAATTACTACTAAAACGCAAACATAACTACTCAAACGCAATATAACCAAAATAAGTCACGATTTACTTTAAAAAGAGTAACATTCCTTTTATTTGATCGAGGCTTTCTTGTGTACTAGTTGGGGGCAATATTTATTTCATTTAATAATAATCCGGAAGGATTCCTTTGTACTTTAAAACAGCAATGGTTTTATCTATGATTTCTAGCTCAAAACAAATTTGCATTTCAAATTTCACAAGTTCAGTCACGTCAGTTATGTGTTCTTACATGTAGTTGAGTTTGCGCGGTGAGATTCATCTCTTCTAACCTGAGATGGCGCGATTTCGAAAGCCAAAACATCAAAGGCCGGAGAAACAAGAGTTTCCTGAATCTAGTATTCCAGCCAGTGTACTTCATACTCCACGATGAAATGGGGTGTAAACAATATTCCAGTGTGTTCTAGGGCTGGGAATCTACTCGAATGAAGGCGCAACTAACCCGGCCACTAAAACTTGGGAGTCGTAACTACTGGCTACATATATACTGAATTGTAAATATATATATATATATATAGCTAGGCAAAAGTCATTTTAGTCATCGCCAACGATCACGGATATTGCGCCCGCTGTACGTAAGCGGTTTCTACCGTAAATGACTCTAAAATGTCCTCAGATTTTACAAAGAATGTATGGGACGACTTCAAGATTTCGCAAATACAAGCTTACATAATACATATTCCCAACTTTCCGGACGAGCAGTTCATTGTACTGAAGACAAAATCATCTGATTGTTGCAAAAATTTAGATCAAATGCTTGTGTTATACTTTGTCTTTCCACTTTGCTCTACAACGAAAAAGTCGCCACACCGTCCTTCTTCTGGACGAGCAAAAACACGCTAAACCCAAAGTTTACAAGTTCATATCTCCATACCAATGTCGATTACTCTATTTGCAGGACTGGATACACATAGTAGACCTGGTTCTCGTTGGTAACCTAAATTATAAACTTACAGAGTTACGATTTCCTTTTCCCTGTAAAATCGATGGAAATCGAACTGAAACCGAACTAAACTCCAGCACGATGCTTCATCCTTCATAGTAGTTTCCGGTTCATGAATCGATGAGAATATCAGGGAGATTTTAACCAGAAAAATCGCTCGAAGCTTCACATATTTGGCTCTAAAATTTACATCGAAAGCTCAACTATCCAAGCATGAGGCTAAGTGTGGAATAGCTGTAAAAACGGTAGATTTGGTCAGTTAAACCTGCGAAATTTTCACTTCCGGTAAATTAAAATTTTCGCACGAAAATCAAAATAATTCATAATTTTCATCTCATTCAGGAGAATAAAAACGCTCTTTTTCCAAATGTCCGACGTACTTATATATATATAATTAATATTTAAGTATCGTCAGGATCGTAAGAGTTTTAATTTGTCAGTGTCAAAAGCCTCCGGTATGTGAAAAATAAGTGTATTCGCAGGGAAAACCGCTGACGTTCCGCAGACTCGTCATGACCGAAATAATTGGCGATAAAATAAAATTATGGATGATTTTATTCAAATACAATTATTTGTGTTTTTTTAATATACATTTTACAGGCTAAACTTTGGGAGTTGGTTTGAATCAGTTCAGGAGCTGATGAGCGCCTACTGAACTAGAGCACTTACAAAACTCTTGTTTATTGAACTGGAACACTTATAGAACTGCATTACGTCACCAGTTATGTAAGTGTTCCAGTTCAATAACCAAGAGTTATGTAAGACAGTGTTCCAGTTCGATAATAAAGAACGGTTCTCTATTATAGTTTATATAGGTCTTCAAGTAGTATAATCGATCACACCAAATTGGCTCTCTCACTAATTGAATATGCATGAGTTTTAGAATGAAAACTAATATTCAGATCCAAGCTATACCAGACCATTCTTGCTGCTCGCGGCAGTGATGAACGTACTGATGTACAGTATATATGTATTTTTAACATCAGGCTAGCCTCGTTATCAGATTGACGGGGTAACTTATTAACCTAACTTAAGCAGAACCTTTAATTAATGAAAACCACGTACTTTTTATCAAACCACAGCAGCTGCCCACTAACAATCAATGTGGCATGTCATGTATATCGCAGTGGTCGTTAAAATGTTACCTGGTTCACATCCATATAACTCCATTCGAAGTCCCACATTTTGGTTCCATCCAGTCGGGAAAAACATCACTTTTGTCGCTATTACAGGGACGGGCACCTTATTCTGCCTTACGGTGTGACGATCTTTATTGCCCTGAAAGGACTGGGAAACAGTTTGTAATGCATAAATCATAATTCATATGTAAAAGTTTTAATTAAAGTCTACGTTTATCATTTGAATATCGTTTTTGGCCTTTATAACTTTTCGTACTTCAAATAAGTTAAGGCACCATTATTTTCTAAAAAAATCAGTTACCCAAGATAATTTAATTTGATTTTCAAACTTTTGAGTTTGTTCACCGACATCATGATCAATAGGTTTATTTCACTGTTCATTTTGACAGGGTTTAAATATCAATTGGTAAATACTCCCCTTTCATAAAACTGGCGACTGGAATATCGGGAGCCAGGGTGGCGCAGTGGTTAAGCGCTTCGCCTCTCATCTCTGTGGCCCAGGTTCGATCCCCGGACGCAGCGCTACATGTGAGTTGAGTTTGTTGGTATCGGCACCCTTGCTCCGAGGGTTTTTCTCCGGGGCCTCCGTAACCTGAGTATCAGGCTTACCTTTTCCCCCGAGAAAAAAAAAGTTAGGTCCTCCGGGTTTCCTCCCTCAACAAAACCAACACGCTAAATTCCAATTCGATCTGTGCATTAGCCGGGTCCTGGCTTTGATCCGCCGCTATGGCCGTTTCAGGTCCCGTTAGAAAGTGAGTAATAACACGGCTGAGAAAAAGAGAAGAGGTGGCCGAGAAGCGAAGCCTTGAGGACAACTGTAATATCATAATTTTAAGGACCATCAACCGATATACCCCTAAGTCAGAAAAAGCCGGAGTTATTGATTTATAACCCCCTGATCAATTTTCTACAGAGAAAACTGAAATGCCTAGGAAAAACCTTGTTAATGGCATCTTGAAGCATGGCGACAAAAAAGGGACATATGTGTCGTACAATATTACAACTTCTTTCCCCCAAACAGCTGTTATATTTCGTGATCCCCCCCAATCCCCCTACTGGACAACGACATTCCGTGTACTATATGCTCACTCACGAGATGGTATGTTATTGAAGCTTTAAGCATTTTAACAAATAAATGAATGACGTTATTTTAACGTATATATATAATTTTCTATTAGTCACTATTGTTGTAGTCCTTTGGGACCTTCACGGGTTGTATATAAACCACTCCTTGTCATAATCACACCACTTGACGTCGCAACCAGCCTTCGTTCCTTTTGAGTTTTGTATCTTGGGATATGGGAGATCAGCCTGTCTCAAAAGGAGACCTTGACCAATTTCGTCAGTTCTTGCTCCATAAGTTGGATTTACACCAGTCTGAGTTCACCCAAGTCTGTGAGACTGCAGAGAACGCCCTTAAAGTTTCCCAGAGTCTTCAAGTAGAGTCGGAGTTTAAGTTTAAGTACCAAGGCAACGCCAAACAGTACAAGTTTAATTCCGAAGAAAGAAGCATTACGAGATAGAGGCCGCGCTATTAGAGCAAGGCGATATGCTGAACGTCCTCAAGGACGGGGATAGAGGCTTTGTTCAGCCGTACGGTGAGTTCTCCAGACCAGCAACACCGCGTGGTCCAGGTTTTACCAGTTTCTACACGCCCCAACGCCAGCAAACACCCTTCTATGACCGGTCCAGAGGTTCATGCCGCTTTTGCGGAGGATTTAATTTGGTCATTGGTGGAGACAGTGCCCTGTTCGACTGGCCAGGAACTATTCCCCTATCGGAAATACAGCCTACGCTACCCCAAACAGTGGTTTCCCAAGCTCTGCCCACCGAAATCAGTGATCCAGTCAAATCTTGGATTTCTGATGTTTCCTTTGTCTTCACTCCAGATGCCTTATTGCCAGCCGCTCAACCGCTTATTAATGCTGCCAGTTTAAGACAGGAAATGGACAACCTTGTGACAGATAAGTTTGTTCTGAGTAACTCTATTGAACTTTATGAACAGAATTTATATGATTATGAACAAGGTACTGCTTTACCTATCGTTAAAGGCCGATTAAGAGCTCATTTACAGTTTTGGTGTGACATTGGAGCCCCGATTTGGGTATTGGACACTATTAGTTCAGGTTTCGTAATCCCCTTTCAGTCCCTGCCCCCTGGGATTTATCTTTATGACAATAAGTCTGCGTTAGATAATACTAATTTTGTCTCAGAAGCCATCCTCGAATTGCTTAATTTTAGGGTTAGTTGTCTAAGTTTCCGGCCCTCCCACGGTTGTCAATCCTTTGTCGGTTGCGTTCAATTCCGAAGGGAAGGCTAGACTTATTTTGGATTTGAGACATGTAAATAAGTATATTGCAAAAGCAAAGTTTAAAATGGAGGTTGGAGAACTTTTCTTCAGAATGTTTCGCGTCGGGGGTTTATGTTTAAATTCGACATGAAGTCAGGTTACCATCATATTGACATCCGAGACGCTCATCACCAGTTCCTTGGTTTCCAGTGGCCTTTAAGTTCGGCTTATACTATATATTTTTGTTTTACTGTGTTACCCTTCGGGTTGTCAGTGGCGCCTTTCCTTTTTACAAACATTTTCGTACGTCAGTTCGTCATTGGAGATCCCTAGGCGCTCATGTCGTTTTATATTTAGATGATGGAATTACATGCGAGAAAGATGTGACCACTGCTCAACAGTTCGCAGCTACTATTCGTTCTGATTTAGCCCGTGCTGGAATTGTAGCTAATTCCCAGAAGTCCGTTGTGGACCCCGACGCAATCTTTGGAATGGCTTGGTATTTCTTGGAACCTTCGTGACGGCTCATTGTCTATACCGCAACCTAGAATTTGTAAGCTTTAATTTGTCTTCGTTGCGTGATCTTAAGGCCCCTTGTTTCTCCACGGTTCCTTGCATCCGTTGTGGGGAAGGTTATTTCACTTTCGCCCGTTGTCGGCAATGTGACGCTCATTATGTCTAGGTTTCTACAGTCTGCTATTACTTTTCGAGATTCGTGGGATGTCTTTTTAGACCTGAGTGATTTTCAGTTTTATTCCCAGTGCTTAGACGAGATTGAGTTTTGGTTGGCTAACTGCAATAAACCTAATCGTAAGGTGGGTGGGTCTGCTTATTTCCTGGACAAGGGTGAGTTCGACCTCTTTTATAAGGTTTTTTCTACTCAAGAGTCTGTCGACAATAGCAATGCTAGAGAGTTACTTGCCATTTTATATGGTCTCCGATCTTTTAAGACACACATTCGTAGCACGATTGTTAAGATATTTACCGACAGTTTGAATGCAGCGGTCATTTGTAGAAAGGTAGTATGTCCATTCGGCTTCACCGTTTCGCTTTAGAAATATTTCAGTTTTGTGCGGTTAATAATGTGACCATAGAGATCGAGTGGATCCCTAGATCTCTCAATGAATTCGCCGACTGTTTGAGTCGGGTCCGTGATTTTGACGATTGGGCTGTTTCAGCGTCTTTTTTCGGCCATATCAGTTCTGTTTTCGACCGTTCACAGTCGATAGGTTTGCCTCCTCTGAGACCGCCAAATGTACCAAATTCTTTTCTAAGTTTTGGTGCCCACGTTCCGAGGGGGTTGATGCTTTTAGTGTAGACTGGACTGGAGAAAATAACTGGTTAGTACCTCCAATTTATCTAATCACTCGTGTCATTTTCCATTTGGAAGCCTGTCGAGCGGAAGGAACGCTTTTAGTTCCTAAGTGGCCGTCCGCGCCTTTCTGGCCAGTTAATTTTCCCACTTGGCGGCCCTCGGTTTTCAGTTTCGAAAGTCTTAAGAGTTTTCCGATCCTACACACATTTTTGGTCCGGTTCGCCATGGTCTAGATACTATTTTCAGTGAGTATGGTTTCAGGGCACCCGTTTTAGGTTTGCACCTGGTTGTTTCGGCTTAGGCTTCGTTAAGCGTAGTTTTTCAGCACGTTTCAGCTGGTACATCCTTTTTTGGTTTTATGTTGGGAAAGTACCTTTTCTGTACGGGGGGAGAATGAAGATTTACACCACTGTATGTGAGAGAGTAATAACGTCCGCCGCTGTAGGCGAGAGAATGATAATGTACGCCGCTGTAGGCGAGAGAATGATAATGTACGCCGCTGTAGGCGAGAGAATGATAATGTACGCCGCTGTAGGCGAGAGAATGATAATGTACGCCGCTGTAGGCGAGAGAATGATAATGTACGCCGCTGTAGGCGAGAGAGTAATAATGTACGCCGCTGTAGGCGAGAGAATGATAATGTCCGCCGCTGTAGGCGAGAGAGTAATAATGTACGCCGCTGTAGGCGAGAGAATGATAATGTACGCCGCTGTAGGCGAGAGAATGATAATGTACGCCGCTGTAGGCGAGAGAATGATAATGTCCGCCGCTGTAGGCGAGAGAATGATAATGTACGCCGCTGTAGGCGAGAGAATGATAATGTACGCCGCTGTAGGCGAGAGAATGATAATGTACGCCGCTGTAGGCGAGAGAATGATAATGTACGCCGCTGTAGGCGAGAGAATGATAATGTACGCCGCTGTAGGCGAGAGAATGATAATGTACGCCGCTGTAGGCGAGAGAATGATAATGTACGCCGCTGTAGGCGAGAGAATGATAATGTACGCCGCTGTAGGCGAGAGAATGATAATGTACGCCGCTGTAGGCGAGAGAATGATAATGTACGCCGCTGTAGGCGAGAGAGTAATAATGTACGCCGCTGTAGGCGAGAGAATGATAATGTACGCCGCTGTAGGCGAGAGAATGATAATGTACGCCGCTGTAGGCGAGAGAATGATAATGTACGCCGCTGTAGGCGAGAGAATGATAATGTACGCCGCTGTAGGCGAGAGAGTAATAATGTACGCCGCTGTAGGCGAGAGAAAGACAATGTACGCCGCTGTAGGCGAGAAAATAATAATGTACGCCGTTGTGTGCGAAAGAATGTTAATATACGTACGTTAATGTACGCTGTTTTTGTACTATCTTTATGTATAAATATACATACAGTTGAAATATTTAATATATATGTTTTATCTCTTTAGTGCTTGTTGTCAGATCCTCATTTCATATTTTGTTCACGAAGTTTTTTCTCTGTTGTTTTCTTCACAAGTCGTTTTCAGCAACCTCGCCAGTCCAGTACTCAAGTCTCTGGCAACACAGGTTCCGTCCCTCCTGTGTTCCAGTAGGGCTCCATCCACTCTCAAGGGATACCATTGCTATTTCAACAAATGGAAAGCCTGGGCAGCCAATTACCGTGAAGTGTCTTACTTCCTCGCCAGTGATCTTCATGTTGCTCTTTATTTAGTTAATCTAGTTCAATCAGGTGCTTCCTTTGCTTCTATTCAGTCCACTTTCTATGCGATGTCCTTTTTTCATAAGGCCTGCGCAGTTCATAGTTCTTGTGATAGTACTTTCCTTAAAGTCATTTTGGAAGCATCTAAAAGGGCATCTCGCAAGCCAGATTCCGGTGCTAAGAGGCTTCCTGTTTTACCCGAGCATTTGCACAGTTTAGTGTCTAAGTTTGCCGGTCATAGCGCCAGTTTGCTCGATATTAGGGACGTGTGTTTTTGCCTAGTTGCGTTTGCAGGCTTCTTACGTTTTGACGAGTTGTCTAATATTAGATGGTGCCATATTCAGTTCAAGGACGCTTATTTTTCCTTGTATATCCCTAAAAGTAAAACAGATCAACACGGTACGTATTGGTTGTACTAAGGTCATCGCTAGGACGGGTAATCCTACCTGCCCGTTTAATATGTTGTTTAGATATGCCAGTATGGCCAACTTAGATTTAAATTCCGAAGAGTTTGTGTTTAGATCGGTAGTGGCGCACAAGAATAAAACCTATTCGTTACGTCCAGGGTCTAAACTCTCTTATTCTAGAGCTAGAGAAGTCCTGCTTGAGAAGTTCAAAAGTTTGGGCCTTGATACGTCGCGCATTGGTTTACATTCTCTGAGAATAGGTGGCACGTCCGCTGCAGCTAACAATGAACTTCCCGACCAGGCCATTAAGAAACATAGCGGTTGGAAAACCGAAAGTGTTAAAGATAGTTATTGCCGAGAAGACCTTGAGCACCAGCTTCTCGTTACGCTTAATTTAGGTATTTAGATCATAAGTTCTGTCCTCACATACGTAGTCAATTTCTTCTTGCACGTTTTTTGTCTTGACGATTGCTGGGCGACTCCCTCCACACCTTTCTCGTTGTGCTGTATATAATAGAAATGTTTTCTATTCGGCTGAGCGCAGCGAAAGAGAATAGAAATAATGTTCTATTAGTCATTAGCACTATTGTTGTAGTCCTTTGGGACCTTCACGGGTTGTATATAAACCACTCCTTGTCATAATCACACCACTTGACGTCGCAACCAGCCTTCGTTTTGACCTTTTTTGATATTTCAATTTACATTTATTTGTTATTTACGTAAATTGACAGACTATTATTGCATGGTCCTTCCTAGAAGGATGTTGTCTAGCCTTAATGTTCAAACTGTAATTTAGTACCTATAACCTCCAAAAGGTGGTGCTGCAGCATTGGGTTGGAGAACACGTTCCAATTTTTTTCCCTGCGTGGGTTTTAACTGGTTTTCGTGTCCGGCTCAGCACGTTAGTTTTTTTCTGTATATACACGTGACTATCAATGTATTTATGACTTGACACAATTGTAATTATTTATTCTAGCTATCTTAGCCAATAAACGATTGCTGGGCGACTCCCTCCACACCTGTCTCGTTGTGCTGTATATAATAGAAATGTTTTCTATTCGGCTGAGCGCAGCGAAAGAGAATAGAAGTAATTTCAGGCATCGATCTACAGTTCATTAACTGGAAAGGTTCAAAAATGATAGCCAGTAGTTACAATTAACTCAATCCGCGCGTTTGAAAAGCATTTGAATTTCTACTCACCATTGGCGCTCCATTGCTCTTCTTGAAGTCCTTTAGTTCGTCTGTGAAATCACTCGCATAATACAATGTGTAGCTTGTCACCCACTCAGAAGTGGACTCGTCTCCATACCCTCGAGTTTCAATTCGAGTTATTACCATTCTTCGTTTCAAATTAATTTTTACCCATGATGCTCCAATGGTGTTCATATTGCCTCGGTATCCCATGGTGCTGTTCAACCTCGCATGTTGTGCTCCGTATGACTGCGGGTCGTCATTATAAACACTGATGGCCAACAGCTGGCTGTCTTTGATTAGACCACTCTGTAGACCAAGTGGTTCATTACAAGATTCTGTCAATGAATAAACAATAAATTATTTAATAAACGAGTTCGGAGTTGATTGCTAGAGTGCAATCAATTCCAATAGATTCAAATAACAAAGACGTGGCCACCATGTTGGGTGAACTAACAAGAGAAGCTAACGAGGAACCCTTTGTTAAAGAGAACCAATATGGCGACGATGACGTCACATGCACACCAGCAATAGAGACTTTGAGAAACCACGACGGCGACGGCAGTAAATCCCAGTAATGACAGGACGTAGGAAAGTATAATTTCTCCCGAAATCTAGTGTTCTCTATTTCCTTTAATTGCCTTTAATTGATTTCAGATCCACCCTTCACGCCGAACAAATGACGGAGTGATTAATTTGTTGACGTCAAACGTACGGTTTTCACGTTGTGTTTTGCAGATGACGGTCAAAATATAGTTGACTGCGTGCATTTTCACGTGCAACTATTGTATTTTGTAATTAATTAAGGCTATTGTGTTATGCCATCGTCCTAGACATTGCCCTCTTGACTTGCTTAAAGTCCCGGCCCTAATAAGTAAAACGCGAAAGACTGGGACAAGTCGGGATAAACAATTCAGAAACTAATCTTAGTAAACTACTGGTGTCTCCTCGTTGTATTTCTTCAACTATAAATCGCGGGGATTTGAGAGGAAGATTTGAAAAACTACCTCATTTTCTCAAAGAAACCGCGTGAGAGAAAAGTATTGTAACATTTATCCCGACTCGTCCCAATAGTGCGCGTTTTACTCTATGAAACGTTTATTCCGAATATATAGACCACATACAAAACCCACAGGAGGGTCCTGGAGTCATCTCTATTCAAAGCTCTGGAAGAGGTAAATTTCTGCTTGAGTGATCTCTGACATTTGGTATCGCGCGAAATTCAAATCGAAAACTTGAAGTCTAAAAATACACTAAAGAGATTGTAAACGGTGCTAACACACTTCTATTAACAGGCATAACAACTGAGCAACTAGCTTCCTGCTGTTTAATTTTTCTTGGCTTATTTTAGTTCCTTTCGATAAATTTTCACTCGCTGTGGCAGATTTTCAGTTTTGCCCATTTCCACTCATTTTCGCTGCATTTCCTCTCTTTGTAACACGGTATGAGGTCTCAAAAGTGAAGACTGCTGCTTCAACTTGAATTCTAGTGTGCATTTGGAGTTTTTTCGGTATTTCTTTCCTTTTACAAAAGCTTTGGAAAATCCATTCTTGTGGTCCCTGCTCGTCTCGTGTCGAGCACAGGGAGTCCCTAACCGATACTAGAATATTGGAAGATTGGATCGAAACATTAGTTTTGATGCGTGTGGGTTACCTGTGATTTCTTTGCTGCGCGAGAGTGGTTGTGAATTTATCGTAGTCTGTTTGTTTTTATCCCAAAATTGTTCATTCGCAGCCTAAAATTCGGACAATAAAGTTATCTGGCTGTTAAATGACCCAGCTAAATGTGTAGCCTATTTATTATTCTGTAGTCTGCATTAGTTTTAAGACACCGGATAATGTTTTGAGCGAGATTTAAGCGTTTGAGTTCACTGATACCTGTTCGCTGATTTTCGCTGCTGATCGCCTTGCTATAAAGTATTGAAAGGGAAGACACATCGTTAAGAAAGACGACCAGAAATCCTTTGCAAATTTCATGTCTAATTTAATTCACATATGTGAGTTGTTTAAGTATTTTCTCACTCCTGCTGTGACTTTTTTTGGCAAGCCTTATAGTTTAAGACTGAACATTTCAACACATTCTAGTTCGTTTTTGTGAGCCAAGGTTTTTACGTTTTCGCTGCAACGTTGTTGACAAAAAAGCGACTCAGTAGGGGAGGTACGGGAACATTTAGTTTGACAAAAAAAATCCTTTCGGGGTTACTAAGGGTTTGAGTCGTTATGAGTCACGAAAAATGTCGCGTGACGTATCTCTCTTCTATGATATGGTAAGGCATGGCCTGTCGCTCCCCGTGGCGTTATACGTTGCAGTCAAAAAGTAAACACCTCGGCTCACCGTGTCTTCCCTTTCTAATACTTATACAGTAGTGAAAATGAGCGAACAGGTGTCCGTGAACTCAAACGCTTAAATCTCGTTCAAAACGTTCTCCAATGTCTTCAATCTAATACAGGCTACAGAATAATAAATAAGCTACACATTCAGCGGGTTTGTTTTACAGCTAGATAACTTTATTGTACATTTTCCGGATGAGAAAGTACAATTTTTGGACAATTAGCGAAAATGAGCGAACAGATGTCTGTGAACTCGAACGCTTAAATCTCGCTCAAAACATTATCCGGTGTCTTAAAATTAATGCAGACTACAGAATAATAAATAAGCTACACATTTAGCTGGTTTATTTTACAGCCAGATAACTTTATTGTCCGAAATTTAGGCTGCAAATGAACAATTTTGGGATAAAAACAAACAGACTACGATAAATTCACAACCACTCTTGCGCGGCAAAGAAACCACAGGTAACCCACACGCATCAAACTAATGTTTCGATATTCTAGTATCGGTTAGGGACTCTCTGTGGTGTCGAGTCGGTTTGTGCAGTGAACCGTAGCGACATATAATTATGCAAATGTTTGTCACAAAACTACCTGTCACGCGCGCTTGTAAAACGTATAAAAGGGTGGCCGGGAAGTCAGACTATTACTGTCTAGTTATAATTTCTCTGATATTCCCTGATGAAATTATACTAAAACAATTATTCACTTCAGTCTCAGTGACTATTGGTGAATATTTACCTCGACTTCGTCTCGGTAAATATTCACCAATAGTCACTTCGACTTCAGTAAATAATTGTTAAATATGTTGAGGCCACAAGCTCTGGAGTAAATATTGATTGTACTGAATCCTATGGCCAATACATGTAGGTCGACTGTGAGATAATTTATTATCCCAAAAATTCACCATTTTGTGAACCACAAGACATCAACAATGTATTTTACAGAATTGCTTCCGGTGAGTAATTTTGAAAGTGACTTCCGGTGATTCAATTATTCTAACACCATTCTGAGATTCGCATTTCCTCCAAATATTTCACCTCCGGCACCCTTATCACGAGCTGACTATTTATTAAATTATGACTTCAGCGAAGTTTTACCTCTGTGAACTTTGCCAAAACATAACAAGGAACATAAGAAGATACCTTTGTTGATTTTATTCACTGAAATTTACGTCGAAAATGGCAAACTGCCTTTTCAGACACCAACAAATACTAAACTGGCTAAATCCTAATAAATATTTCATTTATATAGCTCTGCTAACTTATAAGGGAAGAATACAGGACATTTGTCTGTGATTTGGTATATTCAACGTATACCCGTCAAACTTGCTGCAATGCCGACTAGATGTGCCAGCCATGACTATGATTTTGATGGCTCTCAGCCAAAGTCTATTTTATGTTGATTTTTAAAACTGTATGCTAATGAGGTAAATTACGTAAACAAAGATCCTCCTATAAAGTTTGGAATCACTTTAAACATTTCAGAGATAGCGAACATTTAGCAATTTACTTGTTAATTGACGATTGCTGTCTTGATTCAAAACTCGTTATTACGTTATACTTTAATATAAATCACTCAACATACTTTGATAAAATACGTGACATGAAAACTGTACTCATTCAGGCTTCACACAGGAAAGTTATAATGACATTCCATAATTTTGCCATGACTAAATTAAAAATATCAAGGACTCAAATTAGGTTCTGGAGGAGACAAGGAAAACTAGAAAACGTCATTTAACTGGGCCTGTTCACCCACTTTAATATTGCTTGAAAACTTTTACAAACCTATTTCAATGTAACATATTATCTTTAGCATGTAGCCAGGACTCTGCCGGTTTTAAAACAGCCAAGTAAAAATCATCAAGTGGCAGATGAATAATGATGAAGAGTGCTGAAAGAGAACCTACAAATCTATCTAGAATTCTGCAAGGAAAGTCAAGCATCAAAACATACCAATGGTCGATGATCAAATTCAATGACTTTTCCATGACTTTTGACATTTTTGCAAATTTCCATTACTTTTCCAGACCAGCAATTTTTTTTAAAAATTCCATTACTCAGTTCCGTGACTTTCCATGACTGTGTGAACCCTGTCATTACTTAGCTTCTCGGTACGGCGGTTTTCTCAAACCCACATAGAAACAGATGTACACGGGTCATCAACGTGGGGTTTATTTAATTTCATCAATTGAAACTTCTGGAAACTTCTGAAAAACAATATTTGTTCGTCCCCCACCGGCTCACGAGATTTGAAAGACTGATTGATGCGAGTATGAAATTCCATGTAGCCACTCAAAATATAACGACGACGATCTTGAAATGCCTGCTATTCGAAACTTATCGAAGTTATTTTGATTCTTTATTTCTTGTATTAACTTAAGGCCAAGTGCTAACACTGGTTCGGCGGGAGTTCGATTAGAGCTCCGACAAATGAGAAACCAAAGGTACATTAACAAAATAAACAGATTCATTTGCTCTCCCACATACGGTCTATATATATATATTTACTGATGCCGCGTTACAATCAATTTAACTGAGCTTTCAAGTCATTTATATTATATACTTTATAATTATACTTGCTTGTTATATCAATTTAACAGTTAACGAATAGAATATGGCCACCTTCAGTTCCCCATCGTGTTTCTTTAACTTAGTGCAAGGTAACGATTCGCTTGTCATTATTCATCTTTTGAGATGGGTTATATACTGACAGCGTTGTAGGAATACTTATTTGACGACAAAATATGTTATCAACATCATTTATAACCATTAATAGCAAAAGATTGTGATTTCATATTTTTTCTGTTGTTAACCAGATGAAGAAAATCTAGATCCTCGCCTCCAATTGGATATGCATAAGTTAGTTTTATTCTTGAATACTATTGCCGCAAATGTATTGTACATGGTACAGAAGAGATTGTTATTTTCAAAGAAATAGTGTTTTGCACCATGTCTGGGAATTCTACGAATCTCTTTTTGCTTGTTCGCTGTATCCGGCAAGTGATAAAACACAGATTTTCGCCTAAATGTTATTTTGTCTACTGTACGTTGTTTTGTACGTATGCAACAGACAACCAGATGGTCGATAACTAGAAAGAACTGCGCTATAGAGCCCGCGTCAAATTTGTACTCACTTTGACTAGAAAGTGTAACACCTAATACCTTATTCCTCAACTAATCGAAAGCACATTACGGATTACCGCACTACAGCCAAAATCTAATTTGGCGTGGGCAAAATCATCGCACTTTTACAGACCAACCCAAAAACATTTTGTATTTTACCATCAGCACTAACCTACTCAGCCGTTCAACTAAAATCCCGCCAATATCCTAGGTCGTGTAAACATGCTGCCGAACCGCATCTCTGCGTTGTTTTTCCTCTTTCAAATGGTCTGTATGCATACTGAACTAAAGATGTTTGAATTCTGCACCCGGGTTTGACTGCACGAGGCAAACTGGATATGAAACTAGACAAATGGAACTTGTGAAAATTGTACGCCGCTTGTCAAAATTGTGTCGCTTGCCCAAAAAAATAAAGTAAACACGGACAACATTTTGCCAGCATCAGAGGCAGGACAACGGCGCAGTTTTGATGTATTTGCCAAAGCCAATATGTTTTGCCTTAACTAGACTATGCTCCGCACTTGTCTGAGTTTGCGGTTGACACTTTTTTTCTAATTAACGAACAAATGTTCCTCTAGTGCGGATCGACTCATGTTTACTTCCAGTTAGATATCAATGTATGTGAAGCATCATTCCTAAGCCGAAACATATAATGCCTTTTGAAAGTTCTTTATTCTACATTTTGAACGTTTCCGAACGTTTCCCTGTACGGAAGCTGACATACTTTTTTAGTTTCCTTTGAGGAACTCGAACTGGATAACACTATTGCAAGGCAATCGACGTCAAGGTGTACAGGTTACGATAGAAACACTCTCACTTTTTAACAGTTAAAAAGCACTAACTTCATCGTTATTACAATTTTTGAAGTAATTTATTATTTATATAGCTCTAGTATCCTAAGAGGGCGAAGTGATATTAACTGACAATTGACAAACGCTTTAAAATTTAACTGACAACTAACAATGTGAATTTACTGAAATTATAGTGACGCACTGAAGATCCAGCGTTGAAATTCAACAAAATAATGCTAATCCTCAAACAAAGATTACTTTCAAAATGGTATCCGACAATTGACAAATAGCGGATATTTTACCTGTGATCCATCTAGACCATCAAGACCCCAGTACTTCCCAGTGCTTCACATTTAATTGTTTAGAAAAGTCAGCTTTGCTTCGAATTTATAATTTCAAAATAAATACTCCTAAACTTTAAATTCACAACTTGAAATAATTTAACGAGAAAACAGTACTTACGGTAGCACGATTCCATGCCTGTAGTGACGCCTGCTAAGGCAAACATCAAAGTCAAACTTGTAACATTCATCATTACAAAGGCACTGAAGAACTGAAGTTAGCTATAATACAATTTTCCCGAAGCGACCGCAGCGGTTTTTTCGAAGTACTGAACGGAGTCGACAATTATGTCCTTATGTATTGGACATCTTTGTCACATCGGAGTCCATCACACGTCCAACGTGTTTAAAATAGCCCACACCTGCGTCGCTTATCTGTAATAATCGCCAGGCCTCCAGTTTATCGTACGTTCATTGTCAATTCTATGATGACGAATTGAAGATTAAATCGGCAGAAGATTCAGTTAAAAAAACCTGACTAGCTAACTTTACTTCTCAATTCCCTGTTTCTAGATCTAATTTACACTTCTGTTGAAAATAAATATATTAATAATAAATAAATAAATAAATATTTTACACTTCTGTTGATGAATAAATATATCGAAAACTTTATGTAAGCCAAAAACAATACGGTGGAATTGGAAATTTCTATTAATATAACTTAATGTTTATCTACCTGACATTTAAAGTCAGATTAAACATTTTTATTCAAGCTATTATTACTATAGTACTCAATGGAGGTTTTATATACTAATTCTTATTAACAATGCCGCCTACTTGCATGGTAAACTTCGCATTTTCTTCGCCAACGTCGAAAGTACCTGCTGGTCAGTGTTGCCAAAAGATTAGCGCGTAACATTAGGGGAATCCGCTAGCTTGTTCAATGAATGCACAATGTAGGCTCTCGGAGAACTTGTAACTGGGTTTGTTGATATCTAGTATCATGAAATGTTTTCTGCCCCGCTAGCGCTTGATTGGCGTCACGTGACGCGATATTTCTCTCAGCCATACGACAGACACCGTAGTGCGTGCAAGAGCTCCAAGGTTTGTAGAATTACAAGAATAATAACGTGCCAATAACCTACTTTGTGGCGTTCAAATAATTATGATATTTCGTCTGCGGACATTATGTGTTCCGAGAAGAGAACAGCTCCCGAGAGCGAAGCTCGAGCGAAACTGTGAGCTTCGAGAATCAAATAATGTCCAAGAACAAATATCAGGACTATTTCGACACCACAATGTTGGTTATTGTTGTTATCATCATTCAAATATTTTCTTTGATGCGCACTTATACGCTCGCAGGCGGTGTACGCTCGCGGAGTGAAAATATCGGGTCGCGTGACGCATTGAACGAATCACGCGAGCAAGGGAAACTATTTGATGGGTTATAATGTTTATATACTGTGAGTGTAGCACGCGCAAGGGCAGCTCCGATTCCGTAAAAGAAAACATTTGAAAGCCTACTGAACAACAGTAACCTACTTGCGGCGTTGAAATATGAATTGATGTTTGTCCTTGGACGCTAGCTATTCCTCGAAACTGTTTGCTTCTCGGAATTCGAATAATCAGTCATTGGACAAATATCAATTTGTTTATTTGTTTACCTAACGTATAGTAAGAAATCCCCTTAAAGCTAGCGATGTAGATAATATGTTTACTGACTCAGTTGTTACCGTGGATTTATAATAATGAACTCATTATACTCCTATTTACAACGATATGTAAGGAAAGTTCATCTGAAAAAGGGACATATTTAAGAACGTTTTTGTTTTCAAACACTACCTTTCACTAGCTTGAATTTCTTATCTTCAAGCTTGTTTTAATATTTTATGACGCGATGAAAATGAAAACCCCTCTTAAATAAATATATATTGGCGCCCCGGGCCGCGCCTCGCCAAGCACCCCATTCCGGCTTTGAGGTCAAATATTAATAAATGGTTTGAGCGCATGCTTTTGATCATCGGACGATGTTTTCCGAAATCTCGTAATTACTTTCCAACTGATTTGAACTAAATTGGAGTTCAAAAATGATTTTAAGAAAATAATTGAGAAGGCTTTTCGCTGGAAGCCTTAGCCTAGAGTGCGGAGAAACCGGTTTTTTTGTTTCTACTTCATACTGAGTTGTATCAATACATGTATGTCATCTAGTCTCCAGCTAATAAGTACTTTCACAAACTATACTGGGCTCTTACTAAGTTTTGAAAGTTATGATTTTCAATTGCACTTCACTCGAAGGCTTATCGAAACCTCGGCTGTCGGGATTGGACATATATGGTATACGACGATCGAATACGGCAGAGAATCTTATTTATTTCCCTCTGCCCCCTTTCTCTGTCAATAGCGCTTTAAACCACCCATGGCCACGAATGAAATATAGAACATGTTATGCCGCGATATTCATGATATAATATTCACAGTCACATATTGTGTTCCGAACTGAAGTTAATTTCAAGGATGAGCTTTAAGAATAAAATTATTTTCTCGACAAATTCAGTTAACCGGTACCCAGGGTACGACATCGATATTCATTCAATTGTATATAGTATAGAGTATATATATATATAGAATAGAAGTGAAAGAGAAAATATGTGCTCTGAGTGGGATTTGAACCAACAGCCTCGGCATACTAGTCCGCTGTGTTACCACTACACCATCAGGACCAACCACGCTGGCAACGCAGCCAGTTGATGGTGTCATTGTGGAACATTACCGTGGCTACTCCCGGCATTTTCAGTTTAAAGTTATAGGCTTTCCCATCTCGACCCCGAAAGAGAAAATGTCGGGAGTATCCACGGTTACGTTCCACAATGACACCATCGACCTGCCGCGTTGCCAGCGTGGTTGTTCCTGATGGTGTAGTGGTAACACAGCGGACTAGTCTAGTATGCCGAGGCCGTGGGTTCAAATTCCACTCAGGGCACATATGTTCTCTTTCACTTCTATTCCAGTTATTTATATATGTGTATATATATATATATAGGCTTTTTTTCTTTATACTGTATATATAAACAGTTTATATACATTCATTTTATGCCGGTTCGCTGTTAAGTAGTCCCCGCTGAGCGTACATGTTTCTATTCTTGTACTTTCAGTTGATGATTAAGAACCATGTAAATGTTTAATCTCCGTTCCTGAAGCCGGGAAACAATACATTGAAGGTGCAACGTTTCGCTTCATTTTAAAGGGCTATGTCACGGTACTAGTCTTTACATTCGCGTTCGGAAACAGCTATTTCCAGCGATTTTGATATGAACTAAGGAACCTCTCGGCCATGTGGGATGCTTAAAACCAAAGGAAAAATCAGATGCAAAAATGACTAACAAACAGCGTGCAACTGCTTCAACAAAACTTTCGAAACCATTCCATCGTGTAAAATTTTAAAATTTCATTGACTGGCAGATCGTCTTTACAACTTTTGATTCTTGCAAACTTTATATGTATTCCGGTTTCATTCTGATGTAATAACTAAATACTTTATACTTGTTCTGGTTCATTTGTAGGATTCAAAATTATTTCTGGAGGAAACTGCAGCCGTCAAATTGTTGAAAATAAATATATATGTATATACAACGATTCATCATTTATATAGAATAATCAGCTAAGAGAAGTATTATTATAAAATACGTTGTCAATATAAATGTCTATTTTTATCACCACTTCGGCGCGAGATTGTCAAAAGGTCCTCATTCATATAAAATAACTGTCTCTCTCTTGACTATTGAATCTTTCAAAATGCTTTTCGCATGGATTAAACTCTGCAATTGGGCAGTATATGGCATTATGGATGTGCCCAGGGTTAGGGCATTTGCCTTATTTCTTTGGCCTCACCTTGGGGCATTTGAATACTTGCTTGTCCCCACCGTGGGGAATTTGGATTTTTTTCAATAATGTCAAATGCAAGGGGGTTGGCCAGGGGGGAGGGGAATGGACACCGCTTGAATTACGCACCAGTCGTTATATACTGAACTTAGGTTTAAACTGATTTGTCTGCGATTTTAAGTGGTTTACAGTTTTGATTATAAAAGTGTGGCTGCTGCAATACTTATTCGTGAAATGGTTGCACGATATCAGGCCAAAACAGCGACATTACGAAACATGGATTATCAGGGGCGGATCTAGGAATGTTTGAGAGGGGGTGGCTGCAAACATAGCGCCATTTTGAATACATATTTTTATCCGGATGTAATAAATATTCGGCATGGCTTTAATTTATGAAATTCAGAATAATACAACTATTAAAAATCAACCGTGAGTCGAGTGAGTGTGTCCAAAACAGTTAATGTAGTGGGGTGTGTGAGGAGTAAAAGCAGGCCCCCACCAGATTTAAGCTGTAATACCCAGCCTCAGCCTACTATAACAAGTAATATATATATATATATTTATTATTATTACATAAATACAGTTCCATAAAAATAAAACCGAAACAAAATGGGTAAATAAGTCATGAATAACGTAAGTAAGTAAAGTAAATATCGTACGAGCTTGAAGAGCTAACTCTCGCAAGGCCAGGAAATCTGACATTCTAGGGTCTAAAGGGGGGTGGCTAGACACCCAATCCACCCCACCTAAATCCGCCCCTGAATATGATAATGTTCAATCTTAAACTTTAATTAACAAATGGGGTCAAGTAACTGCTAAAGTAATAGCCACTCCCGGCTTGTAAATTATGCAGAAACTAATTTCCTGTTTTCCAAAAAAATGTTTTGCTCTTCCGTCATCCGATGTCATTTCAAATAAGCAAGCCATAAGGCTAACGGTGGAGTTTTAAAGTAAAAGGTACAACTTAGTTACTGCTTTAGATCTGGTTTAATTTCTAGCTTTATTACTGAATACAAAAGTCTTAAGGCATACCGGGTGTACGTACAAGAAAGATACACGAAAAGTTTGGATTTACTTTCCACACAAAATTGTATATTCATTACAGATAATAATGACATGTAAGTAATATGGAAAGATGAATCTATGAATACACATATACTCATGAACTTAGATCATGGCTAAAAAGATAAAAATGGCACCAAAATGTATAGTTCGCAAAATTAATAGCGCATGCATGGACGAAGAGTGAAATACGCAATAGAGTGACCCTTCTTGTACTGACCTTTGTCACCTTTGTCACCTATGACCTTTGCTTTTTAAAAGTATTGTTTTAAATCCTCCTGGAGTACTGTAAACAGGTTTGCCGAGTTAGTGGGTATTTTCATGCAAGTGTATCAAGGTTATTTCACACTTTGCTGCTCCAATTTGATAAGTTAAGGGGAAGGCTAATTAAGGCAAGTATGAATATTATACCTCTCAAGTTAATAATGAAACATTTCAACAATGTATAATTGTATGGATAAACTACATGGTAAGCTGCATTAGTTCCACCGCCTTTACTTCAGTTTTTTGCGCGCTTTAGTTTTCTTTCGAACCCTCAAAGTATTATACTTTCCTAAAAATGAGTTCAAAGGTCACAGGTTCAGTCGCCATGGCAACCTTATTTTTTAATGATTGAAAGATGGGTTTGCATGATATATCGTGAAATTAAGATTTTAGATTGAGTAAAACCAAACTAAAGTAGACCACCCCTACACTCAGGCCTTAATAATACATCACCTAATATAACAAACTTTCTAGAAATGTGGTGCGTGTAGTTGGAAAATAGGATACGTGTATTGTACGTTATACATGTGTATTTTGTTTTACTACATGCTCTCAGTTTTATGATTTTATCATATCATCCATTGTACGTATGATGACATTGACACGTTTGAGAGAGAAAACGTGAGATAGAAGGGCGGCTTTGGCTAAAATGAAGCAGTTATATTCTTGGTAAAATTCAATTATCTATATGATGGCACGAAACTAGCATTTAGATGTGTTTACTGACGTCAATCCGGCCAGCATTAATTGGTTACCACTGGTGAAGTCACTTCACTGTTAAATTTTAACTTAACTCAAGATACGCCTACGGCGCAGCCAGGACTCCAGATCCTATCATGATGTATAATTATAGCCTGACACAAAGTCTATATTTAATGATCGATATTAATTTCCTCCTCTCTGTATGTAACTGCTCCTCGCGTCTAAGTCAACAGTGACTTGGCACTAAACGACAGGTGACCACTGGCATTGACATTGGCGATGATATCAATGTTTTACATTACAAGCGTTTGGGAACACCGCAAATTCAATCATTTCAAGATAAATTTTCATATTTTTATAATGATCGGATCTTGGCTAAGCCTTGTTATATTTAGTCATTGTATTGCGTTTAAACAAAGAAAACAATCATAAAACCGATAACTGGTAAATAAACTTGTCAATAAACTTGTCTATAAACTGAATAAACTGGGTTTATAAACTTGTCAATAAACTTGTCTATTAAATGGCCTTTATAAACTGGTCTAGAAACTGATCTATTAACTGGTCTATAAACTTGTCAATAAACTGGTATATTAACTGGTCTACAACTGGTCTATTAACTGGTCTGTAAACTGGCCTATTAACTGGTCTATAACTGGTTTATAACTGGTCTATAACTGGTCAATAAACTGGTCTATAGTTTGCATCACAATGCTGATGTGTTTTGACTGAGATCAGTTTACCTTTCAATTTAGTGATGTGGCGTTCAATGATATCCCGGTCCTATACTTTATGAATGAACGATTTCCAGCAGGCGTTTAGACTGAGATGGTTGCTAATACTTTGATTGAAAACTATATACGTATTGGGAGATCCGTATAGAGCAGCACATTGCCAGTTTTCAACGAGAGCAACGTTTTTCTTTAGAACTGAATAAAATACGTTTCTATTTTCCTTGTCAATTATTTTAATTTCATTTATGCACCTTAGTCTTAAACCTCAAAATACCCTGGCATTGCTTGAGCTGAGCTCCGTTTGCTGAGAATACAGCTAATTAAATACACACCGTAGTTTGGCGTATTTGGCCACTGCTGTGGCCGTTTATTGGTCTAATTAATTTACAAACAGATGTATAACGAGATTTACCAAGTTCTCAGCAAAGGTGAGGGCAAAATCCGCATCACGAATAGGTGACAAAAGTGGTGGCACTGGGGAGGAGGCGGGACAAATGTAGTCACGTTCGTATCCAAGATGGAGGCGAGAAAGGGACATCATGTCACGTGATAACCATCCATATGCCCAAAGGTGACCCCCATCGTAATAACCGGAAGTTGCCAACACCGGAAGTAACCATAATTCAACTTAACAATCCTAGTTGCATAAAGCTATTTATTTCACCATTTGTGAATTAAATTATATTTATGCACCTTAGTCTTAAACCTCAAAATACCCTGGCATTGCTTGAGCTGAGCTCCGTTTACTGAGAATACAGCTAATTAAATACACACCGTAGTTTGGCGTATTTGGCCAGTGCTGTGGCCGTTTATTGGTCTAATTAATTTACAAACAGATGTATAACGAGATTTACCAAGTTCTCAGCAAAGGTGAGGGCAAAATCCGCCACAGCCCAGAGTCTGCGACAGGGCAGCCCCACCCAAAGCCAAAGCAATGCCAGGAGATGGATAATGCAAAGTGCTTTTATTTATAGCACTATTAAACCCAGAGACCTACGAAGAGGGTACAATTACTCAGCCCCTGCATGAGGTTTTTTGTTTCCCCTTCGGTGCTCCAAGATTGAACGGATCCATTAATCTTTATAACAATGTAGAATAGATTTGAGCACACGTAGCCCCCCAATCATTTTCCTCTGGTAATCTGGGGAGACAGTGTGATCTATTGCAGCTAGTAACCGGTTCTAATAGGCGAATCCTTGTTTACGTCTTTTCCTCATTAGCATACATCAAACTTCAAGCGACGTACATACAAACAAACAGAGTCCATAAATCGAAAGAGATTGTCACACTTGATAATCACCAAATATTTGAGAGTGATATGATAAATATATTTTGAGGAATGAGCGTTTAAAAAGCTCAAATTTTACAATGAATGTATGGCTGTCAGCAACTCTTGCCCCCCAGCCCATTTTATAGTTTTGAAAAGTCAATTTCTCCGTAAATATTTAACATATAATTCTCAAATTTTCGGTGGTTACTCAGTTTAAAATTATCTTTCAACTGATATAGTCTGTTTGTTTGTAACTTTCAGTGACCTAGCAATTAAAAGACTGACTTTACCTAAGACTGACTTTAACTAATGCAACATATACCCAGAGAAATGATTCAAGCCCTACACGAGCTAGCTGCACCTTTTCTATTCCAGGGACTGACAGATAAATTAGCATAAATAATTAAAATAATGGCCCTAAGACCAAAGGACCCTAAAATGTTTTGATGGGATAACTGGCCAAGTATTATTGATGAATGGAAACTGGGCCAATACTAACTGTTCCAGCAGTCCATACTGGAAATTGCATTGTCAACCTGATTAAAAACCATTATTATTCTTGTTAAAAGTAATCCGGTTTAACTTAATATTATCTGGCAGCTGTCCTGATCTAGTTGTTAATTCCCCAATTCTAAGGGCTGAAAAAAAAAGGGGGCAGCAGCACACGTAGCCCCCCAATCATTTTCCTCTGGTAATCTGGGGAGACAGTGTGATCTATTGCAGCTATTAACCGGTTCTAATGTAAACAATGACGTCAGCAAGGATTCGCCTATAAAGGCAACGTAATAGCAGCCATCTATATCTCTCCTTCTACTACTCTTTGAGTGGCTCCGCAAAGCTAATTTGATAAAATCAGTCTTTGATGGGTCAAGTAGCATATATATTAGCCATCCGGTGAACGAAACCTATAGCAGATATCCGTAAGACAACACCGTTGCTGCTGCATAATGTTTGTGGGCCAAATAGGCAATAAACAAAGCCAGAATTTCCGAGGAGATTGTAATTTTTTGATGCCAGCCTTATTAATGATGTCAAGCTGAAACTGTTTAAACAGTTTCCAAGGTTGTTGATAAGTGCTTATTGACGAGGGCGATAATGCACTGTCAAATAAAGTAGTTAGGGTAATTCTCAGTTTCCCAGCTGCAAGTGAGGTGGAATGCTGTGCAAGCAATTTTAATCGGGTGACTTGCAAACGAGATAGACTGTCAGCTAGAACATTCTTATTTCTGCTTGTGTTTGGCTTTGAAAAGGATGTTATGATTTAGACATGTAGTTAGCAGTATCCGAAGCAGGACTAACAAACTCTTGTCTTTCGTAATCTGCATGTTTATTATATATGCACTACACTCTCATTGTCAGAGTAAAATGAAGCTTTCTTATTGGAGAGCAGCTGACTCCACAACCTGAGCCCTAACACTATTGGAAAAAGTTCTAGGCATGAAATGTATTTTTGCTTCCACAGCTCTTCACCATACACCTAAGCCTAAGATTTTCGCTGCAACGGAATACAACCTGAGGGCATCCGAGGTCAGCCGGGCCTCTTCAAGGAACATAGACTTCCCATTAAATGTGTGAACAAACTGCTGCTAAACTTTCAAGTCTTATATTACACCTTACATTAAGTTGGCTAGGGAGTTTTATCCCAATTGTCAGGTTGATAAGTTTGCAAATAAACGCCCTCCCTGCAAGTTCTAACTAGTGGTAACATTAGTTAAGGAATAAGATAATGTTAAATCAGTTATCCCTGTAAACTGTGCCACATTAGTCCAATAGACAAACTTACAGCCAAGCTTTTTACCCTAATATTTATTAATGGAAGGAGACTGTGTGCAACCTACAACAAAGACCTGGAAGACGACTGTACTTTTTAAAGGCATCAGACTTCCATCGTCTCAAAAGACTTATCTGATAATTGACAATGATAATTGACAATATGAGTGTAACCCAAATAGGCCTACTCTGGGTCCTTAGGTCGCCTTATGTCGCCCAATGTCGCCTTATATCGCCCAATGTCGCCTTATATCGCCCAATATCGCCTTACGTCGCCCTATATTGGCTTATGATATAATATGAAATTACACATTTAGCTTAAATAACTGGTTATTATAAAACTATATTTAGACTGTAAGTGTTTTTGTTTTTAATAATTATTAATGAATACAAATTTATGTATCTCTACACCTACATTGTGTATCAGTTGTAGTGAATAAACCTTACCGCCCCCCACCCCCGAGGTCCCACTGCCCTTACATACCTTACCCCAGTAAATTTCACAATTGCTCTTCATAGTTGAGAACCCCATAAGGTACACATTTGCCTATACGACCGACTAAAAATAACTGTAACTAATTATGTTAATGTATCTATACACAGCTAATAATAATCTAAACAAGGATCTATACCATAAAAGGGATTTGCTCTACCTCTTTCACACTTGAAAAAAATAGGTACCCGAGGGATTGGTATTGGGAAAGGTATTGGGATGATTGGAAGTGTATTGTCATGGTTGTGTTCATTATAGGTAGGGGTTATTGGATGCTAGGGTATTCTCAGACAGGTTTAGTACAATGTACATAAGATGACATGCAGGACAATTAAAGGAAGGGCTAGCTGCACTAGGTAACTGTTTCACTGAGCAGGTTGTGAACATAAATAACAAAAAAAATAGTAATATGCACATTCAAATCCTGTCCGGTTGTTTGCTGACAGCATCAGAGAAATCCTCGCTTTGTGATTGGATTACGCGTGCCATACGGAATTCTCAATCTGTGTCGGCCTATTGTTCTACTGCAATATAATGGAGATGTGAACGAACAAGTATCGATCCAGAAAGGTTCCTTGGGATTGCTAATGCTTTTCTTCAACTCTGTTGCATTGTCCAGTGCACAAGTTCATTAGACTCCAAAATTAAGCTGTACATAAAGTTATTTTTAGCATGGATAATCAAATTTCCTCTGTATTTGCTACCCATGTTGTAGTTCAGTGCCCTTTAGTACTTACATAATCATACTTTTATGAATAGTGAACATATCAAGGTAATTATTATAATTTATCCAACATGTCTGCCAAAATCCTCCTTGCTCATTATTTATCACTAGTTGAAGTTTATAACACACACATCTCTACCTCAAGTTAAAATGAATGAAAGCCAGGAATTTTATAACATAATAGGAATAGCTATGAGTAGGACACAAAAAAATAAAATATTGAATAAATTGACAATGGCATGTCGACTGCAGTATACTGTATATTGTAGAAATATGCATCTACCTGAAATTGTCCGGTTGCATCCAAATCGATGATGGCTTCATTTTTGGGGCCCTAGTTCTTTTGCAACTTGCGTTTAGAACTTCGTGCTTTTACGTGAAGTAAATGGTTCCAGTACAACTACATGTACAGTAGACTATCCGCTGGTCAAGAAAGCCGTGGGCAACTTTGAAAAAGCCTAGGTACTTCATATATGGTCAATTATTGCGTCTTCTTTATTTAAAACAGACTTGCACTATATAGAAGACATATAATAGACCATATATGAAGTACCTACCATTTTAGTGGAAGTCGATCGCTGAACTGGTTTATAAAGCAAAGTGCTGGCTCACCAAGATCAATTATGGAGGCGTTGGGAATTTGTACGACTTTTGCACAAACGTTTCTGGTACTTTCCATGACACAAATGAAGGTAACAATTCCAACTTCCTTGTGTAAACTTGTTATGTCATTTGTTCTTATTTTAAATTTGTAAATCCGTGTCTGTAAGTTAAGACTTAATAAGCTTAAGTGTAAACAAAACCAACGCATCCTTTCTTAATTTTACAAGATATAAGAAGCTTAAATATATAAATAAAGCTACATTGTATAAATTTGTGTCTTTGCCTTTGGCTTTGAAACCTATCTAAACTCAAATTCATAAGTGTTTTATTTATCGGTACATAATATTAAATTATTACAACAATAAATGCATGCATTCAGAGTACTCAACTCAAGCTTTATTTTTGTCTCGAAATCAAATAAAGTAACTTATTATTAAAGAAGCTTAAGACTTAATATTCTTACACAATATTTAAGTTGTTATTCCACACCTGCCCACCCATGTTCCAACATATGTGGTCAGCTATGCAAATGCCCCATGTTTGTGATTGGTTCATTGATGTTTTCTGGTTTTATGACACTCAGCTGAAAACTGCTCTAAAACCAAAACCAACTTAATTATTTTTCAGAGCAGTTTTTAATTGAGTGTCATAAAACTAAAGCCAAAGTACTTACAGAGCCAATCACAGGAGCAAGTGAAAATGCAATTAGCCAATCAGGAACTGAAGTAATTCATGATTGGTTTTACTTTCAAGAGACAGTCACAAGGAAAAGTAAATGCAATCATGGATAACTCTCACTAGACGGCGTGATTGCATTTGGTTTTAGTTTAGAACTTGGTTGGCTGATAATTAATTACAAAACATTTCTCACAGCCAATAGAAAATATAAGCAAACGCAAAACCAAACCAATTACCGGTACTTATTGTTTTCAACACTCAATTGAAAACAGCTCTATTAAAGAGCCATTAATGGGGGCATTTAAAGTAAAAACAAATGAGTCACTAACCCAATTGGTCAATGTTAAAACATTTGAAATTTAATATCTTAAAATCTCAAAATTGCTGCATGTTACCATGGGTTAAAAATATTACACACATTAGTTTATGTGTTCTACATGTAGTCAATATGTACCTGTTCATGTTTATTTAATTTAAATTTTATATGGAAAACATGCATACTGGCATTTTTGATTAAAATTAATCTTTCTAATTGAAATGCTTTCAATCAAAAACTCACAAGTGGTAGTATTATTTTAGATATACATTACAATGTATGGTCAATGAATGTCACCTTATGTATGTGACATGGTAAAAGCCACACTGTCACCTTATTTTACAAACTAATGTTGCCCTACATTGCCTTCTATCACCAAATGTTGCCTTGTATATTGCCTAATGTCGCCTTATAATGCCCAATGTCGCCTTATAATGCCCAATGTTGCCTAATATTTCATTGTTTTTTTGTAAAAAAATTATTATGTCGCCTTAAGTCGCTCAATGTCGCACTTCATCGCGGCGACCTAAGGACCCAGAGTAGGCCTCCAAATGAACAATATATTAACCAGAACAAATAGATTGATTCAGAATGTCAGTGCATTTGCTACTGTTCCACTATATGACCATGCATATGTTACTAAAATGAACCTACTGACCCGAACAGTGCCCCTGCTACTGTCCTGCTATACATGTTATTCTACCTCAGAATAGGACTTACAAACGTACTCTATACATACATGTATATGCTAGATGGGAGAACGTCAGGGAGGCCAGAAAAAACCTATGCAAAACCCTTTGGGATAAAAACATAGGAAATCTGGGTGGAGCCAAGACGTAACTCCAGTTCCTCCACCAGACAAGTAACTTAATTATTGAGTGTAAGTCCAATGAGAAACATGAACAAAACCACTTGTATCAACCAGGAGTTCCTCCTGTCACTCACACACTGAAGGGGCAGTAAGCTAGACCATTGAAGTTAGTACTGACGGCTGGGCAGACATTGCATGTACAACTGCCGGTGAAACAGCAGATACCGGTTGCTGACCACCAAATGACCATACAATGGGTGGAAGCATTTGGGAGACCATGTTGATAGTGAGTAGGGAATGCTCATTTTTTCCTGGACACCAAGGTGCTTCATCCTCACACTTCTTCGTAGTCTAAGGTGTGATAACAGCCGGTTTGCCTGCAACAGTAGCTGGCATTCTAGGAAAAGGAAAACAAAAAACAAAACAAAAACGGAGCCCGCCACAACATTCAAATCAACTAATGAACCCCCCAAACAGTACGGCAAGCTTGAGGATGGTGAACCGCTAAAACAGGATGGAATCTACAAACCCACAACCCTCCGGCGCGGCTGGCATACAAACCATGACATAAAATATTAAATGAATGGTGATCAACAAGACTACAACGGTACTTAACGCATGAATGGCACAAGACATGTCCTAGGACTGCTTGGCCGCAGGGATCATGCTATACCATACAAATGCAATATATGTAAGGGTATACATGTAAGTAACCCATAATTATGTATGTTGGGTATAAATAACCCAAACCATACAAATGCAATATATGTAAGGGTATAAATAACCCATAATTATGTATGTTTGGGTATAAATAACCCAAGAACCATTCCCCTTATAGGGGAGATAAGAATTGACATGGTAAACCGAGCCGGCACAGAAGTGCAGTTATAAGGTTATAAAGCCAATCCGCTTAGTAGATATAAATAAAATATATGCTAATTAACCGCAAGCTCGCCATCACTGTTCAGGAGAATTCACCGTGACAATGTGAATAGAATGGCGCCCCGATAACTCCTATACAGAGCTCGATGTCCGTTTACCACAAAGGTCACTGCAATAATTATTGTAAACCCATATGCTGGATTGTGTAACCATTTTCCAGAAGAGGGGAAAGGCACCCTACGCCACCTTTGTGTTGATGGGGCATTGCAGAATGAAGCACACTGTGGAGAAAATTAAAAGAAAAAGGCAACCACAAGGGATGGCCCTCTAATAAGGCTCAGCATAAAGGCTTAATGATCTTGATACTAAAGGGCCTACAATTAACAAAACCGAAAAAAATTAAATTAATAATGATGCAACAACTGTGCAGTAATAGTAATAACAATACTAACACAGCATGAGCAGCAATAACATATTAAAACCTCAATAATTATTATTAGCCTAATAATGGTGCTGATAAGAATCACAGCACTAGCAATTATAAATAGGAATAATAATGATAAAGAGAATATGATACAATAATAATAATAACAATGATTTAATAATAATAAAGATATAATAATAATAATAACAATTTTATTTTGCAGGATAACCGGTAACAGTTCACACTGACAAATAATGTACTAATCCTGACAGTGTTATACATGTACTTGTACATGAAACACAACTATATATCCCAATTATATAACGATCAACAACAAGCATCAACATATAATGAGCAGGGTAGCATGGCTGACAATACAAGCACAGTGTTGCCACAAAGTGCTCCATATAATGCTGTACAATAACATGGCCATAATCTGAGTGAATAGGCAAGGTAATTTCAATGCCAATACTGTGCCAGCTACAATGTAGGTGCTATGGGATTATCATCCTTCATCACAGACCATGAAAACACAAACAAAACTAATTAAAACAACACATACATATTCATACACATATAAACAATGAGTATACAAAACAGGCACAGCCTGTTATAATAATAATAATAATAATAGTAATAATAATAACAATAGTAACAATAATAACAAGAGTAATACGAATGATAATAATAAGAATATCCATATTATAATAACACATAACAGCTTACACTGACACAATAACGACTTACACCGTCTGTGTTATACACGTAACTGGATAAGAAACACAACAAGACAACACAATTACATCGACAATAAACACAATTAAATCATAAGGATAGCATGGCTGACATCACAATCACATTGTTGCCACAAAGTGCTATAATGCTGTAGAATAACAATCTGGAGCACTAACAGTCCAAAACTAACAAGCACATAAATAAAGTGGCAAAGCCCAACGGCATTGAAACATGAATGGCTCCAACACTACGTGAATGGCGGCAAGGATCGTGCTATAAACCGTACATTTGAACAGTGCAGTTATGTACAAAAGGTGGCAAAAGCCACCTGTTAAATTAAATGTCGGCCAGCTTAAAAGGCAAAATAAATGTAAAACAAGATTTCCACGGATACCGTTACTCTACTATACAAAGTTTATACAGTTAAGTGTATATAATATGGCTTCTCTATAGCTTTTGTAAAGTGATTTGTTGGCATAATCGTTTAAGTGAATGCTATCACGGACATAAATGTCAGTTATTGGCTTACGCAGTCAGCGATTATAAATTGCACGTTCATAATTTATTCAGATCGTCACAGCGTTATGTTTTTCAATTGTTCGCCCCCTTGTGTCGTGAAAACGGACTTCAAACGACTTGCTGATCTCAAGCGATGAACAAAACGCTCATTGGACTCCGTCGAGGTAAAAGTAATAAGCTAAATTTTGTTGTTGAGCCATCACCTCGCTTGGGTTAAATTGCTGAAAAGTCCGGTAAAAAGTGTTGACCCTCGTAAATATAGTGCTACATGGACAGACGATTAACAATTTATAAGGGTACTTAAGGTTACCGTATACCTTCGCGGGTGTCTCTCGCAAATAAAATCGCCCGCGCATCATTTTAAAGGAAAGTATAGAAACCTATATGTCACTGGAAAGGTTATATAATGTAGAATGCGCTGAAATGTTTTTTTTTGCACAAATATTACATTTTCAGTAAATGCTAAGGCAACAAACGCAAAAAAGACGAGTCTCACAGAAGTGAATTTATGTCCCTCCGCATTCGCGCCTACGGACGATTCCGCTGCATAATGTCAATCAGCACATGATGGCCTGTCAAAGTGTGTGAGCGTTTTTTTATATTTTACTTTGTTCAAATGCGATTCATCTTCAAAGTTTCAATCGAAATAGTTTCTGTGTTTCATCACGGCAAGTACTCTTATAAGAAAAATTATTAAAATATCGCGAAACGCTCACACACTTTGGTTCATATGTAGCTCCTCTAACACTAGGCCAAGTTTCATCAAGATCTGACAAGTTTTCATACCCTATAAATTCACCCAAAGACAGTGAATACGCATAAAAATCTATCGGCGTTTTTGGCTTCTGAAGGTTAGGAAACACATCACACCTCATCAAAGCAAACGTCAACACTTCAACCAACCAACCAATTATATGTAAGGATCCCCGGAGCTTATGAATCAAGTCCAGAAATTCGCGGGAAATTAGTACGTGGCTCAAATTGCATAAGAAACATACATACTAGTGTCGTGTCACAAATATTCAAAAGAGCATTGTGTTATGGCCAAAACTAGAGATAATACGCAAAAGGGGAAAGAGAAAGGTAAATCAACGGGTTGTACCAAGAAGGGAGAGGGCCGGATATCGAAAACTAAATCACGTCGAAAGGCAACGCCGCAAACAAGAGCGAAGGGAAAAGCGAGTGGCAGGCAACCTCGTGTTGATCCTAAACCTGCTATGTTAGCTGCGATGATTCCTTCAGTTCCGCAAAATCGACCGGCTAAACTTCGCTCAAGTTCACGATTTAGAACTCCTGGATTGACCACGGCCCAGGTTGGAAACTGCGAGTCACCCAAGACATCAGTTAGAATCGGAGTCGGATGTGGACTCGCTGCTACTCTCTGAATCTTCCGTCTCTTTTCTTGTACCTGGCAAAAGTTTAAGCCTACTAGCTGAGCAGCTTTCCGTCGGAGTTGTAGCAGTACTAATAGAACTCGAAGTGGGAGTCGTCGAACATGAAGGCTGTTCGAACCACGAGCCGCATCACTTTCTTCTCCGTATTGAAACTTTGCTCCTTCTCGAGCTCATTCTCTTGAATTTTCTTGGGGCCTGTCTTCTTTTTTTTACCTGTTATCCAATGATTATTCTTTTCTCTTCTGGACATATCCACGATCGATATACCGGTAAATTAAACGCTATAAAATCACTGAACTCACGAGTCACGGCTCACTGTGAGTCTGAACTCTGAAGCTCCGGATGTAGTTTCCCGCAAAAATTCAGCGGGGTGCCTGTGGCACGTAATGGGATCAGAGGGATTTATCACGCCTAAGCGATTTATTTACTTTCCTTGAAATTACGTTTTTCTCTAATATCTCGGAAACTATTGCATGTTTAAAAAATTTTTTTTCGGAAAGATGAAGATCAACCCATCAATTTCAAAACAATGAGATTTTTTTTTTTTTTAAGAAAACATGCCGCGAAGGTATACGGTAACCTTAACTTTTAACTCTTTGAAGAAGGTCGATGAAGTAGATTTTTTGTGGTCGAAGTGGACCATAAATTTATCCACGTTCGTATCCAAGATGGAGGCGAGAAAGTGGCATCATGTCACGTGATAACCATCCATGTGCCCAAAGGTGACCACCCCTCGTAATAACCGGAAGTTGCCAACACCGGAAGTAACACTAATTCAACTTAACAATCCTAGCTGCATAAAGCTATTTATTTCACCATTTGTGAATTAAATTATATATATGATGGCACGAAACTAGCATTTAGATGTGTTTACTGACGTAAATCCGGCCAGCATTAATTGGTTACCACTGTTGAAATCACTTCACTGTTAAATGATAACTTAACTCAAGTTACGCCTAAGGCGCGGCCAGGACTGCAGATCCTATCATGATATATAATTATAGCCTGATACAAAGTCTATATTTAATGATCGATATTAATTTCCCCCTCTCTGTATGTAACTGCTCCTCGCGTCTAAGTCAACAGTGACTTAGCACTAAACGACAGGTGACCACTGCCATTGACATTGGCGATGATATCAATGTTTTACATTACAAGCCTTTGGGAGCATCGCAAATTCAATCATTTCAAGATAAATGTTCATCTTTTTATAATGATCGGATCTTGGCTATTAGCCTTGTTTTATTTAGTCATTTAATTGCGTTGAAACAAAGAAAACAATCATAAAACCGATAAATGGTATATAAACTTGTCGATAAACTGGTCTATTAACTGGTCTACTGAAACTGGTCAATAAACTGGTCTATAAACTGAATAAACTGGATTTATAAACTTGTCAATAAACTTGTCAATAAACTTGTCTATTAAATGGCCTTTATAAACTGGTCTAGAAACTGATCTATGAACTGGTCTATAAACTTGTCAATAAACTGGTATATTAACTGGTCTACAACTGGTCTATTAACTGGTCTGTAAACTGGTATATTAACTGATCTATAACTGGTCTATAACTAGTCTATTAACTGGTCTATAACTGGTCAATAAACTGGTCTATAGTTTGCATCACAATGCTGATGTGTTTTGACTGAGATCAGTTTACCTTTCAATTTAGTGATGTGGCGTTTTTTAATGATATCCCGGTCCTATACTTTATGAATGAACGATTTCCAGCAGGCGTTTAGACTTTCACTCCAAAGGAGATGGTTGCTAATACTTTGATTGAAAACTATATACGTATTGGGAGATCCGTATAGAGCAACACTGCCAGTTTTCAACGAGAGCAACGTTTTTCTTTAGAAATAAAATACGTTTCTATTTTCCCTGTCAATTATTTTAATTTCATTTACTTTTACTAATAGACCAGTTTACAGTTCATGCGCAGTTGCTCAAGTCTTTTGTTTCAACTGGCGGGCCATCATTGTCTAACATCTCGTGGCCCGCGAAATAAACAAAGGACTTGTACAACTGCGCATGAACCGTAAACTGGTCTATAGTCCAGATTCGC
This sequence comes from Actinernus sp. WN-2022, assembly GCA_030867875.1. Lineage (NCBI taxonomy): Eukaryota > Metazoa > Cnidaria > Anthozoa > Actiniaria > Actinernidae > Actinernus > Actinernus sp. WN-2022. Next base: position 64,021,559 of record JAOWCC010001589.1, on the reverse strand, counting down.
ATGCAAGAATTACCGCAGGATGCGATGACTACAGCGCATTTACTCAGCACTTATAGCCTCGTCTTGATGTTAAATATGTATAAATACCAGCAGCAAGATGGGCTATTCACAGCTCTATTTTATATTGTTGTAGTTTCAGTGTCGTCTCCTTCTCGCCGGTATTTGTGAATATTTTACATTAGCATGATACTAGTGATGAGTAAATGCCTCTGTATTCATCGCACCTAGCGGTAATTTGTAATGCAAAACGGGCCTACAACCTCGTTCACTGGGTTCTTTGCGCGCCTATTCCAAGATTGCCTCGAAAGTCGGTATCCAGAGTTCCTATGGAATCTCTCACTCATTCTGATTAGCTAAAAATACATAAATTAGCAGGGGTTTTAAAATTTGACAGCAATCTGGTGACGATGGTTGTTTAGTGTAGTGGTTGCGACGTTTGCCTTTCGATTAAGAGGAGCGAGGTTCGTGTTCCAGAAAATCTTTTCCTTTTTTTTTATCTCACCATTGTCTTGAGAATTTTTTTTTGGGAACCCTAGCTCTCTGGGTAAGATCTTGTTTACTGACCGGTTAGGGTTCTTTTATGGTTCATGGTAGGGTATTAATAAGTTTCTATTGTCATTTCATGAATTAATTAAGTGAGCGACTCCTCTCCAAAGGAGCTCGTATCCTTCTCCCTTTTCGCCATCTTGGACTAAATCGTCAACTTCCAGTAAAACCCTTAATTTTTCGAAGCTTCTTACAGCCTTCAGGCTAACAGTGTAGGAGGAAAATAACTTCAAGGAACAATATTATATGCAAAAAGCTATAATAGGGTCAAAATTAAACAATTTTAATGGCATCAAATTTAGCCAGTGCAGATTCCTTAAATTCAAAGTTAATTTTCACGAGTCTTCAAGTAATATCAGGTCAGACCCGTCCCACATCCGTCCGGCTAGTAAGTTTAAGGAGCAATTCAGAATTAGTTTAGAATTCAGAGCCAGTTTTGAAGCTCCATATACTGTTAGTTTCGCATTCATCGCCCGTCTTTATGAATTCAACCTTGATTTCAACAAAGGAGATGAAGCGAGTAAAATCCGTGAGGAGTTGGAAACGAATCATAAAATAGCATCGTAACGTCCACTGAGCCAAAAATAGATTGGCGCAGACTGTCATAGGGTACGTAGATCGGTTCTCTTAGGTGATGGTCTCTTGGATACGTGTATTAAGTTAGAATTTCCTGTGAATTTCCAGGCTGGTCGGATTCGGCGCTGATTGGCTACACGTTTCGCGTGCACTAATTGGAGAATTTTGAATAGCGCCTGTATGTCTAATTTAAAAACATAAACTGTTGATGTCGCCTTTCGCATTGCGCATTCAAATTCGTTGAAAACAACTAAAAAAATCATAAGTTGGTTAGTTAGACATGCAAAGACCCCTGGGAGCGATGTTGACGAGCCTGTTTAGCCGCGTGCTCGTACAGAATAGCAGGTTATTTCATCCAATAAGAAACGAGCTTTCAGATCGTCAATGTCAAGCTGTCAGAATTGAACCAATCAGCGACGAGAAAAATACATTTGTCAGTCTTGAGCACGCGCTCCGGCTTGTTGGTGGTGTCACCAGCGCGCAAGAACAAGAGTATCATTATCAAACATGTGGCAGAAATACAAGATGTTCAATGCTAGACTACATTTACGTCATAATATCGGCAACATTAAAATCTGCGGTCTGGTTCGCGAGGTCCGTATGGAAAACTAAAAGACCGCTCAGCAGCCAATCAGATTGCGCGATTTCAATGGAACCAGGTCCAGAGAAAATAATTAACAATCGTTCCCCGAAGTGGAGGTGATTACTGCAGAATAATCCGATTTTGAGTAGTCAACCAGAGGGCGGGAAAAGCGCTATTCTCGTGTGACCTATTAATGTCAAATATTAAACACAAGAGCCGATGAGGAAAAAATGACTGTTTTTTATTGTTTTGTAATTAAATTTATTTAATAAAAATTATATTGTGATACAAAAAAGGTGTTTACAGGGTTTCTCTAAACTGTCCATTCTAAAACAGGTAAATAACAATGGAACATAAGAACTGCTTTAAGGACGGTGCCTACTTTTTTTTTTTTTTTTTTCGTACTAAAACCATTGTGGTTCTTTTTTTTTTTTTTTTTTTTTTTTTTAACTTTTTTTTTTATTGTAAACATTTCTAATTACTAAATTACATTACACAAAATTTATACGACAAAGAGACAAAGGAAAAAAAAAGAAAAAAAAGAGAAAAGAAAATACTCTAAGCCAGCTATTCCTATTCAGAAAAATGTCTAATTGCAATTAACAGTTTTTCCCATTTCTTAAGGTGTTCCAGGGTTTTGTTCCTTGATTTTGCTACGTTGGATTCAATTTTCTCAAAATACACTAAAGAGTTTATAAATAGAGCTAATGTAGGGATTTTTCTTTTCTCTCTTGCTTTATATAAAGCTAATTTATACATTAAGATAATAAAGTTTTGTGGCTGTTCGTTTACCCCTAATATGATATTTACAAGATTCGATGGTGGTAGATTTATATCGTGCTTTCCTAACCAAGTTCGTAATTCAAAATATAAATTTTTGGCCTCTATACATTCTACAAATAAATGATCTATTGTTTCTTGGTTAATTAAACAAAAAGAGCAACGTGAACACTCAATTAATTTAAAACGAAATAAATCGAAATTAAGATAAAGGCAGTTGTTCAAAATTCTATATTGAAAATATCGTGAATAAGAATCAATCGTTGTTGAATATATACGCCTATAAATCTCTTCCCAACTTAATGGGCTCTCAGGCTTTAATCGATTTATAATATTTATTTGGGAGGTAGGTGACTTAAACTTCGCACCAATTAAACATTTGTAAATTTCTTTTGAGTTCTCAACATTTTCTATATCAAACGACTTTTGCCCAAGTTTTAAGTATTTTTTTCCTATATCTATAGTACCCTCTATTATACCTATATTTTTGACTACTTCTTTCCATTTTCTTGGTATGGAGTGTACTAAACCTGCCCAATGAAAGAAATCCTTGGCTTGGAGGCCTTTCCTCTCTACCATTTCCCATTTAAATTCACCAGATTCATTCAATAGGTCTACTATTCTATTAATATTGAGTTGCGAAAAAGTCTTAAAAAAGACTGATTTATTATCAATTTTAATATATCTATTATTCCATAAAGATTGTTGCAAAATATCAGAAATATCTATTACTTCTACCCTAGCAAACTCCGCCCAACACCTTAATACACTTTTGTAAAAATCAGGGAGATACTTTGGAATTCGTTCTTTTTCAAAATTTTGATCTATTGCTAATATACCCCCAATTTGATTTAAAAACATTAAGGGCATGAATTTCCATGCCTCTTGTTTTATACTTAACAGCGCTGTAGCCCATTTTAGACGATTCGCTTTAACAATTGATTCAAAATCAGGTGCTTTTAAACCCCCTAATTCATAGTCGCCTATCAACGTTTGATGCTTTATTTTAGGTTTTTTACCATTCCATATAAAAATTTTCAATTCACAATCAACTAATTTGATAAACTCATCTTTCACATCTATTTTCGAACATATGTATAATAACTTGGATATTGCTAATGAACGAACTACCTGAATTCTACCATATAATGTTAAGGGTCTACTCCGCCACATAGATAAAATTGTTCTTAAGTTAGTTAATATACGCTGGAAATTATTGTTATAATGTAATACCTTGTTGTAAGTAAAATAAATACCTAATATTTTAACTCCTTGTTTCTCAAAATCTACCCATTTAAAATCCTTAAACTTTCCCTCTTCCACAATTTCTTTCCCTATCCATCCTATTTCCGATTTTTTTACATTTATCTTTAAAGATGAAAACACTCTAAATAGATCTAACATTTCTAACGTTTTCTCTAGCGAGGTAGTATTTCTTAAAAAGAAAGTTGTATCATCGGCAAATATTACAAACTTCCGAACATTACCTTCTAATTCCACTCCCTGTATTTCTTTACAATTTCTTATCATCAAAGCCATTATTTCTAAAACTAAAATAAAGATATATGGAGAGATAGGATCTCCCTGTTTTGTACCTCTTTTAATTGCGAACAAGTCAGTAGCTGTACCATTATTTGAAACACACGCTTGATTATCCTCTAAAAGAACTTGTATCCATTTTATAAATCCCTCACCAAAACCATAACTTTTCAAAACTGCAAATATAAAAGGATGCTCTATCGAATCAAAGGCTTTTTCAAAATCTGCTGCAAACATGATCAAGGGGAGACAATTTTTCTTTGCGTAAAACATTATATCCTCAATTATTCTAATTGGTTCATCTATTACTCGCCCTTTAACAAAAGCTGTCTGGTCATGATGAATTATACCAGGAAGGATATGAGATAACCTCTTACTAAGAACCTTACTACATATTTTAACATCCACATTTATTAAACTAATTGGACGCCATGAATCTATGAATCTATTATCTTTACCTGGCTTTTCCAATAATGTAATTATTATTTGTTTCTGTGAAGTTGTTAATGAACCTTTTTTTAAACTATCATTTAAGCAGTTGACCAAATCTTCCTTGATATCATGCCATATACTTAAATAAAATTCTTTTGTTAAACCATCGTTTCCTGGTGTTTTGGAGGACCCCATTGCCTTAAGACTATTAAAACATTCATTAACAGTCATCCTCCCTTCACATGCCATTCTTTCTTCCTCTGACAATTTGGGAATATTAATTTTACTAAGAAATTCTAGACACTCAGACTCTGTCTTCCCTGATTTGAATTTAAACTGTTGACTAAAGTGCTTCCTGATTTCTTTAAGTACTTCACGTGGCTGTACAATTTCATTGTTATCAGCGTCAACGAGTTTCCTAACATGTGTTTTAGATTTGTTTCTTTTTTCTAGTGTCAAGAAATATCTAGTATTTTTTTCTCCTAATTCATTCCAGGTTGCCTTGGATCGTACTATAACACCGTCGATTACATAGTTACTTAACTCTTCTAACTCCTTTGTTAGCTTGTCATGTTCCGTTAATTTACTTTCATCATTTTCCCAACCTTCCGTATTCTCAATCTGAGTGATTTTGTTCTCAATATTACTGTATACGCTCCGTTTTTGTTTAGCCAGATGTTTAGAAAACTTAATTGTAAATTTACGTACCTCATATTTAATCAGTTCCCACCGTAACTGTGGATCAAAGATGCCCTCTTCATTCAAAGCCTTCTTCAAATCATTTATTACCAATTTCAATTCTTTTATATATTCTTTGTTTTCTATCAATGAATTATTAAATTTCCAAAACGAGGGACCCCTTTTACCCTCTTTAACTTTTAATAATTTTAAAGTAATGGCCGAATGATCTGTATTAGGGGCTGGAATTACATCACAGTTATCAATAGAAGGTTGCAATTCATTTGAAACTAGAAAATAATCTAATCTACGATGTATACGTTGGCTGCTACTACGTGTACCTTGTCCTTTACCCCTCCATGTGAACCTTTTCAAAGCGGGATTCCGAATTCTCCATATGTCACATAAATCTAGTTCAAGCATGATTGTTTCCATTGTCTCGATGGACTTTACCTTAGGAATTGGATTACCGCCGGATGATTCAAGGTCTAAATCAAAACAGAAGTTGAAATCACCTCCCCAGATAATATTAGTTTCAACTGGGTAATCAATTTCGTTAATTCTAATCAAGATCTCATTAAAAAATTCAACTTGATTTTTTTCCACATTGGGAGCATACGAGTTAACTAATAAAAAATTAGAACCTTGAATTTCACACAATACTATCACATATCTCCCTCCTGCATCTAATATTTCTTGGGATATTTTATAATCCAATTTTGCTCCAAAAACAATCGCAGTGCCCCTACTTTTCGAAGTCCCGTGGGCCATCACTAACTTTGCTCTTGTTCTATGGGACCATTCAACTGATACATCGTTAGTACTATGTGTTTCTTGTAAAAACGTGATTCCTTTCTCACCCTTGTGTTTCGTAATCCAATTTAAAATTTTTCTAAACTTTGTATATTCTCTCAAACCCCGAACATTTAAAGATAGTAAAGAAAAATCAAATTCATCCATTTATACAGGAAAACCTAAAGATCAAAATATAAAGATGGTAAATTTGGCTTGAGTAAACAAACAGAAATAAAATAAAAAAACTAAACAAACACATACCAACATGCACATTTATGCAATTATCTAAAATCATGTAAATTGAACCTGACTGGTGAAATAGATGGACAATTATCTCACAGCGAGAATTAATTCTGAATCTTACTGCAAATTTAAAATTAAACTTTCGTAAATAGCTAATAGAGTAAATAAACATTTAAACTTATTGGTATTACTATTAAATAAGTTACAGTAACTTATCTAAATCTTCAATATCCTTGATCTTGATAGGGCGCGACTCCTCGGTTTTCCGCATGAAAACGTTTCCATCGATGGTCCAACACCCCTGGAGTTTATTATCTGACTTAAATTTTCTTGCATCTTTGAAGAGCTTCCTTTTAACTGCTGTTAGGTTTTCATTAATGAATAAAGGACCAGCATCTGGAAAGATTTCACCGTGGCCAAACTTCCTTAATTCGCGTCTTGCTCGATACATTTTCTGCTTAGCCTTGTAATTACTGAACCTAGCAATAATTGGTCTTGGTTGCTCCTCTACTCCTACGTATCCAGGACGCTTCTTTGCCTTTATCCTAACGGACATTCGATGAGAAATGTCAATATCGTCTTCCGTGAGGTCCACTTCCACTGCTTCAGCAATCTTTAAAATAAGGCGTTCGGTTGATTCGCGTCCCTCAGGGATACCATGAAATTCGAGATTAAATTTCCTTGTATATTGCTCTAAATTTTCCAGTTTATCGGCGGTATCGTCGAGGTCGTCAGTAACTTCCTTCAAATCTTGCTTAAACTCTCTCGCTTCATTTTCCAACGCCTTGACCGTCTGCTTCAGCGTGGAATTATCGTTCTTGAGTGAATCCACTTCAGCAATATAAAACTCTAAAGAATTCTTTAAGTCTTGAAACTCCGTTTTCATCGTCTTCAATTCCGTTTTCATCACCTTGTTATCCTCCAACAACCGGTCGGTATTACTTTTAATATCCTTTAAGACACTCCATATATACTCAAAGTTTCCCTCTGCTGAACCCTTGACCACCTCGAACACTTCTTCTGTAGCTCCGCCATTAGACTCTATTCTTTGAAATTTCACATCTCTTGACAATATAGGTGAGCTCGCTGAGTCGCTGCTGCTAAGTTCGTCCCTTTTTCTTCGACTAAAAGACGACTTTTCTTTCGGAGAAATAGTCGACTTAGCTGATATATTTAAAGACATATTTCACACAAGGATAGGTTTCGTATAACTCTATAAATTTCTTCTCGTGGAGAAAAAATATCGAGAGCGTTTATAGCACGCGTCCCTACGCCATGCCTCTCGAACCCAGTCTCTCAGGACGGTGCCTACTATTGTCAGCGCGCACGCTGTTCTGCGCATCTTGCGTCCCGCGGGTCATCCCGCGAGATAGGCCATTTGCAGAACTATTTTGAAAAAGCTGTGTTAATTGTGTAATTTGACAGACAGAAAGATGAAGGATTTTAAAATACGGTCGATAGATATGCTCGAGAAATGAACGATTTGGGAAATCTTTAAATTCCACTACATGGCCACGAACGACAATTTTCAGCTAAAATGGTATTAAAAGAGCCGACCATTTCAATGATTTATCGTGGGGAGATGGTCGAAGAATCGTAGATTTAGGAGATTTACCCGACCAATTGAATGAAGGTTGTTTGGACTGCCATGAATCGCTGCTGTCTTTTCGCCCAGCGCCTTGTGCTTTAGGCCTGTCGATGCTTTCGAGTTTCGTCAGTTTCTCCAAACATGGACTCGGCCGAGTATAAACAATGTGTGAATACGGTCAAATAAGCTTTGTGAAAACGGGTAAACCTCTTGGAAATCCAAAGAAGAATGAAGAAGGGAGGACTGTATGGGGTTTGAGCACAAAGGAAGCAGTAACAGGTTTGATTTTCAATGAAGAAAGTCGAAAGACGGCACTGACTCTTTTCCCCACTGCCATCTTGAAAATCTCCCAGAATGCAATAAAATAAACCAATTTTCAGACTTACTAGGGAGGCCTTGGTAAAAAATGTTAATTTTTGAAAATAAAATTAGCCATAAAGAGGCCTACCACCCACATAACTTTTTAAAACGCGTGGATACCCCCATTTTTTATTTTTGTAATCTATAATATAGAAGCTAAACAACGTTTACATATATTTTTTGTCTTTATAAAATTGAAACTTGATGCCCATTTCAGCAAAAAATATGTCTGTTTATGGTCACTAATGAGGCTTAGAAAGCAAAATCTGTACAAAAAATGATAATCATTGTAAGATAAATAGTTTGATTGGCATCCTTTGTGAAGAAAGCTATGTCTAACGTTTATTGCCCTAATAGTTTGCCAGATAACCCAAAATATTAATCGAATTAAAAAAGTTTCTCGGACAAAGAAAAATGCTGAGTCAGCACTTTTTTAGATTTTCATCCTTAATTATCTCTCTTAAACGTATGGGTACCCCATAATTTTTTTTCTGATTTCAAAAGCTCCTTAGGGGGTTCAAACAATTCATATATATTTTTAGAAAACAAATTGGTTTGCAATTAGTAGGCACCGTCCTTAATTGTAACCGCGACTGTGAGCGCACCAGAACTTGTAAATTGTCATATCTACCATAATTAACAGTAAAACGCAAATACTGTATCACTCTCTGGCTATCAGATAGTTTTTGTCATGTTATATGGTCGGACTTCCCTGCATTTTGATTCTAAGACTGACATCATTGCGATATAGTCCTGTATGTTTGTATTGAAACACTAATTATCCGTTAATTGTCTACATGGCGGCCATGTTGAGTCCCAGGAGGATAAAAACCTTAGTTTCTTGCACATCTAACCTCGTTCTGAAACTGCTCAGTTCGAGGCTGACCTTGCAAAACTTATTGTTTATAGCCAATATGGCGGCCGTGTGAGAAGGGGCAATTGGTGCAGCCTTCAAGTGCTTTTGACGGTGTTCGCTTTGGCTCAAGCAAGTGCTAAACATACATCCGAACGTCAGTCTGGAGTCTACTGTTCGGCCGATTCCCGACAGTCATGGATTCCATGTGCCCGATCCAAGAGGAATTATTTGCATGTGTGGCCGCTCCAGTCGGCCCAAAATGAAACCCCCAACTCGTCGTCGACCCGTTCTTTACACAATCCCCGATTGGTTTTGAAGTGCGCGGACATCAAATCGGGTATCCGCCAAATCGACGACAGTTGAATGTGTAACTGCGCAGGATTCACCGACTATATCGTCGGCGAATCGCTAGCCAATCACAGAGAAGCGCGCGCATGCAGTTCACACGGTGAATTGTATGTGTAGCCGCAACAGGGTCGCCGATTGGTGTCCGAGCTGCATGTCTGGCCACTTGCAAGTCGGTGTTTAATACTGTGGTCGAACGGATATAGAGATTATTTAATGGGAAGTGCTGGCGTATGGTATTTACGCATGAGTTTGTTTTCACAAAACGAACGAGCGAGGCACTTTCCATCTTGTAATTTGTTTATTATATATACATACTGAGATTTTTCTCCAATATAAAACAGGTTATATTTAGGTCTTGTCATTGAACACGTACATTCTTTGTTCCGACTCAACGTAGACTAAAATTTATGCTCGATACAATAAAAATGGAAAGAAAATATTACTTTCTAAACTGACATCAGCCTTGAAATAGTTTTCAACATCAATATGAAACTGTCTTTGATTCAACAAATAAAGTTTACAAGTGTACATCGTCAATAGATTAGTATACCTGCTTTTTCCAAGTTGTTTGCTACGAGTCAGTTCCAGACATCTCCACGGCTTGTAGGTTTTCTCTGCTCACAAAATATTTACGATTTTTCAAATGTCGATGGCCTATGGAAGTTGAAATCACTCCACGAAGGATTGAAAGCTCGTAATCTTCGCCGTATTTCATTTTGACACTAAGAATGATTTCACATAGATTATCTCAATATCTGTTGAGTTATTTCGGTAGAATTTCGCTTCTTCTTTGTCTTTTTAAGTAAGTTTACGTCTGTTTCTCTAAGTTTTTGCTCTTGTGATTTTGTTTTCTTGGTCGATAATATAATCCTCAATTGACTTGGAAGTTTTAACATCGTTAGTTGGCAGTTTACAGATCAAAATTACATTATTTTTTAAAAAAAGTCAAAACCTCCAACTTTCGTAGTGAATGAAAGCGGCGCCTCCGATCTCAAGTCCAGTTTGAAAATCCCGATATGTTTTGGCAGGTGTTTTCTGATTGGACGAAACATTTTTCACACGTGTGAAAAATTCGTTTCGCGATTCTGATTGGCTAAGGAAAATTGTGAAGTGGGTTTTCGCATGAATGATCCCATTCGTAAATCTCAGTATGTATGTAATAAAGCCGACTCCCGACGGTTTGGATGTACGTGTAGCTCCGAATTCAGCACGAAGGGGAACTTGTAATGACTAAAACGGTGTTTAACGTTAACTTATTTTGAAATCGTGTTTCCTCATACATAGAAAACAACGTCCATTGACTAAATCATACTCTTCGACAAATGGCACACACAGTCACACTCATATACATATGCTGTAGTTTAATTTCTACTCCATGCATTAGTTTAAGAGCTAGGGTCTATTTGGCGTATACACATTTCAGTTGTCAGTTAAAATGTTGGCTATTTGTTAGTTGTCAATTAACCGCCAAGTATGCCAAACGCAGTCGCAAGTCAGCTTGCGTCCCATTTGGCCCACCTACCTGCGTTAAATTGCGCCAACTTGCGTTTACTTTGATCGACCTCAAATTTCAGCGAAAGATAACGCAAGTTTTCTGAGGTTTGACTCGATGGAACAATCATATACAAATTAAATATAAAGTAATCAGAAAAGTAAAAGAAATCGCAATAAAAATAAAAATATCTACATCAAAATGAAGATTTCAGTTCAGTCGAAACTTGCGTCAACTTGCTGCGGTCGTTTGGCCAACCATCCGCAAGTTGAACGCAAGTCGGCGTTGATTTGCGTCTCCGTTTGGCCAGGGTTTAGGTTAGAGTTGAAGAATTAAATGTGAAAGGAAGTCAGTTGATTGTTTAGGTAAAGCAGTGCCAAATAAGCCCTAGGAACTGATTTTAAATCACATCACTTGCAATATAAAGTCACACATGCATACTACGTCCAACAAAATCGTAACAGATACAATTTACTGGTTTTTCCCAGCCTCCAGTTGACAGACATCACCTAACCTCGCGACGAGAAAATACATCGTCTGACTGATCCGGTGTTGTTGATTCATCAGATATATATATTTTAAGTATATCATTAATTTCGGCCAAGCTTCCTTTCACTTCCTGCAAAGAGATTTCTTCCAAATCGCAACAGCATATTATTTGGTCGGGAGAGGTTGGCGATGCCATAGTCATGTTTTCTAAAAAGTCATTTTCCAATTCATATTGAAATTCACAAGAGTTTTGTAGTGTATTTGTTTCTTTTGGTGAGCTTATCTTGTAATGATTTGATGGCTCTTTGAGAGTCTTAGATTTCGTCACCAATGCTTTGCCGTTAGCTTTACCGTTTTCCATTTTTTTCGAACTAAATAACCTCTGGATGATCCCAATAAATTTAGTTAGCTTAAAGCGTAGTTTTGTGTTAATTTGTTCCATCATATAATAAGCATATTCGGCTTCGACGATATCGCCAGGATCGAGTTCATCTTTCGCCTCTGTAAAACAGTCATTTAGTATGGACATCAAGAAATTGATCAGAAACATATAAGTGCACAAAGTGTAAATGACCAAAAACAAAGGAGCAAGCTCGCTATCTATTGCCTCAAGATTCTGAGAGTAAAACTTTCCCCCTACGATGAGTATTATGCAATTAGCTAAGGACCGGGGAAAGGAAGAAAACGTCACGGAACCTTTCCCAAATGCAAGAGAAGCCATCGTACTACAGGCTATCATAATCACAAGAAAGAATACACAGAAGACGGCAATGTACTTTGCAGAGCGTTTAAAAGTCGCTGTCATTTGACAAACTTGTGCGTTAAATCGTATCAGCCTGAGTAACTTTATTGTCATTATGAAGACAACGAATGAAAGGAGTACGATCTCCAAGTCGAACCACAAGACAACATAATCCGTGCTTGATGTTTTAAACGGATTTTCTTGCACGCTGCGCACAAACTCACTTGTGTATTTTTCCTTCATAACGAACATAGTAATCGAAGAAACCACACTTGCCATCTGAATCCACTCTACCCAGTTCCAGATGCTCCTGACATATTTACACCCTTGCTTGTACATTTTAAATAATTCCAAGGCGATAAATACTAATAATATTATCCCTAAAAGAAGTTGACAAACTTGAAGGAATACGTAGAGTACTTTGTCTGTTGGGGAGTACATGATTATGGTATTCACCATAGTTATTTTATTGGACCCTCCGGATGGAAATCGTTCATAAAGGTACTTCAGTGAACTGAAAAGTGAAGAGGTAGGATTGAAAACCGTTAACTCTACAAACACGGCAACTGTTTTGTCATCAATCCAATTGTTTCCTTCTAGATCATCAATAACACTGCTAGTGGTGTTCATGTTATAACCAAGATTAGCGACAAAGCCTCCGCCTCTGTACGATATTCCAGATGCAATATACACCAGAGTTTGAAGTAATCGCGCAGACTGATATCTCCAAGGCGTTGGACAGAGATTTTCGAGCTCAAATGTAGTTTTGTACTTGGAAACGTTTTGAACGGATTCCCATCCGGGTAAGTTGTATGGAGATGTTTCTTGTGTAAATACACCATATTCAGGAAGACACCGATAAAATATTCTTGTTACCGCTGGGTTTCTTTTCTTCAAACAATGAACATCTGTTTAATTCAAGAAGAAAAATCATTAGCAACTCAAGCGAAAGAAAAGAGCAACACTCATTTGCAAGAATCCACCGTACAGATGGCGCTTGTACTTTTACCCACAATCCTTTGCACCCGAAAATCTTTAAATCCGTTATAACATTGCTATAGAGAGGTTTTAAATCTTAAAAACAAGTCAGTACAAGTGTTGTTGCCAATACACTATCATTGAAGAGAACAGAGGATTTATACGTGTTATCTTAATAACAAGCCAGTACAAGTGCTGTTGCCAATACACTGTCATTTAAGATAATAGAGGATTTCTAGGTTTTATCTTAATAACAAGCCAGTACAAGTGCTGTTGCCAATACACTGTCATTTAAGAGAATAGACGATTTCTACGTGTTATCTTAATAACAAGCCAGTACAAGTGCTGTTGCCAATACACTGTCATTGAAGAGAACAGAGGATGTCTACGTGTTATCTTAATAACAAGCCAGTACAAGTGCTGTTGTCAATACACTGTTATTGAAGAGAATAGAGGATTTCTACGTGTTATCTTAATAACAAGCCAGTACAAGTGCTGTTGTCAATACACTGTTATTGAAGAGAATAGAGGATTTCTACGTGTTATCTTAATAACAAGCCAGTACAAGTGCTGTTGTCAATACACTGTTATTGAAGAGAATAGAGGATTTCTACGTGTTATCTTAATAACGAGCCAGTACAAGTGCTGTTGCCAATACACTGTCATTTAAAAGAATAGAGGATTTTTACGTGTTATTTGACTGTTTTAGGTTCGCAAGGGATTGTGGTCAAATATACTGGCTCCATCTTTTTTGGTTCGGTGGATTGTAGAACAGATAATTGCCGGTATTTCTGTATTGGAGAAGATCTGAGATGGAAAACGGAAAAATCGGCAGGGAAAAGAAGGCATTGAGACTAACAGGGTAGTGAAGTAACAGAAATCTGCAACTCGGACATTGCAGAATACCTTGCGCTCAGTCAATCTGTACATTAAATATACAGTTGTTATTACATGCAAAATGAAAATATTTATGAATACGGCAGGATATTTTTTAGAGCCAGTTTTACTTTAATTGTGAGCCTGAAAGGAAATGACGAGTACAAATTTCCAGCAGTATTACACAATTTTCCGTTTACTATATATTATACGACGGTCAACATCATCAAGGATCCGATCGAAGATTGCGCGAAATTGTTTTTGAGTTTAGAGACGTCCGGAGCGCGCTCGCACTGAAAAAAAGTATCGTTTCACGAATGACTATTACTTTAACAGCCCTTACAAAACCTTTGACAGGTTTCGCGAACTGACGAAAACGAGTTCGTGCTCAAAAGCGTCACATTATGAAATTAATACAGTCACGTTATAATATCAACATTTATTTATTGGTCCGTAAGTTATCAAAAGCATGTATGCATGGTCATATACATACCACTGCTGTTGGTAATTTGCCAGACGGAGTTTTGTTTGCTTTTGTAGTACAGTTGCTGTTTTAATAGCTCTCTTTATATGGACAGTGAGCATTTGTTTTCGAGGAAGGAGGATTTCATATCAGGGTGAAGGTTTAGGAAAACGAGGGAGCCGTCTCGTGAGGATTAACGATATTCACACAAACTAAAACAAGTCATAGTGACGTTTCATTTGGACGCCATCTACATGAGACAAATTGGCACTTCGCAGAAATGCAATCACGTAGTTTTACTGAATGGCAAAATAATCTGACTTCATTATTTATTGTCGATCTTTCTGAAAGAGCGTTTTGGAATATTATTTGCTTCCCTGCTAGCAGATTTTCCTTTTCCTCCCTTTCTTTTGTAATCGCTTCGCGAACTGGCGGGAGAAAAAACCTCTGCCCCCAGTTGCACCAGTGTTTGTTGCGCATGCGTTAGCATTACTAAGCGACACGAAAACACTTGGGCGGGTTGAATTGATCAATCCCATGGTAATTAGTATGCAAACTAATGATTGACGTCGGTGCGTGGTATCATAGCGGGCTCAAATTTAAATCAATAAATCTTTTACACAAGCATGCGTATTGTTATTTTTATAATTTAGTCCATGCTGGTGCGACTCAGGGGGCAGAGGTTTCTTTTCGCCCGCCAGTTTGCGAAGCAATTATAAAAGAAAGGGAGGAAAATGAACTTCTGCTAGCAGAGAAATTGTTCGCCATCCAGTAAAGCATTTTCCATGGGATCATGAGCTCAATTCATTCGTTATTCAAGTGATATATCAACACGTGACCGTTTCCTGCAAAAGGTATTTTAACGAGAGGAACTCTCTTTCTTCAGTGGTTCAACATTAAGCATACCATACTAACCAGGAATTACTCTCAACTGTCTGATTCTCGGCATTCCGACCATAAACATTTTCCTGTTGCTGATAAATCCCTCATTGTAGTCAAACTTTTGGCCGTTATACCACGTGATATTATAGAGACCCGGGATGAGCGTCCTTCTTGTCCAGCTCCAGAAGGATGGCGTGTCGTTTATCTTAATATATAAAATAAGGTAAAAATAAGTAACAATTATTTATACACTTTGGGAGATGTCAAGCCCAGAATACGTAACAATTACTGTAGGAGAAGTATAGGATAGAGAGAAAAGTAAGTGGCAAACAATGAGTCGTTTGTAGGAATGCAATCCCGTGGTTGTACTGGAGGGCAAAACAATCTTAATTCATATATTTAAAGGCACATGTACGAGATAGATAGTGTTATTAGCAAAACCTGTTTGTAAATGCTATTTTCCACCTCCAATCGATTGTCGATTTTTCTAAAACAGCGTTTTTAAAGATAGCTTTACTCCAGCATCCATATCCATGGCAACGCCTTTCCCATGGGGATCACGAGCTCAATTCATTCCTTAATGAAGTAGTATATCAGCATTTTTCCTTCAAAAGGCCTATTATAAAACGGGTGTGCCTTACGTACCTATACAACCCTGGTCAAACGTTTTTGGAACACTAGTACTAACCAAAAGTTCACAAAGTACCACTAAGTAACTCACCAGATACCAATATTCGAATACTATTTTATTACGATATGACTCCCTTCCTCTCAAACAATGTTGGGATATTGGGGCATAATTTTAAGTGATCTCACTGATCAATATTCAACATTGAACTGGTAGATCAGTAAAACAAAGTTTAATATGTCGTAAATTCGATCTTTAAAACAATAGTTGATTGTCCCAACACTTTTGAGCAGGATTGTAGAAACACACACTGCAGCCATGTTTGAAACTACTAAATATTTTTAATAGGAATGTTAAAGTGTGAACGGCTTCCTTTCGAAACTGAGTATATTTTGCCAGTACAAAATGTATTGAATTCAATAAAATGCATCCTATGTAAATGTTTCGTATATTTAGGATATTCATTTATGTAAAAGCAGAGAAAATTGTGGTAGTTATTGCACATTTTCTGTTGACCTAGTATTAATTAAAATGCTAGTAAACAAACACTTCAAATCTTACCTGTTCGAAATCAGGGAAGAGATCCTTGAGGGACTTGTTCATGATGAATCTCGTGTGATCCCTATTTACGTAACAAACAGTAAACACCAGTAAAAGATAGAAGAGAAACAAACTAATCTCGATCATGGTGCTTGTTAACCAGGCCTTCTTCACTTTTAAATCACGTGATTTGGTCAGTTCGGCTGGGGAAGGAACTTTGACCACCTGTTTTGGATCCAAAACTTGTAAGTTTGACAAATCAACTCCTTCGTGGATATTACATTGTTTCGTAACAAGGAGAGCAAGAATTGATGCAAGTATGATTATTTTCATTGGTTGAATGAGGAAAACGTCTTCGGTGAACGATACCATGGTAGAAAACAGCCACTGGTTGGATGTTGCTTCTCCCCACATGATACTATAGAATATGGTAAACACTGATGATACACCTGCAACAATCAGACACGAAAACCATGCAACAAGCACAAATCCATTTGGCAAACATCCGTTGACCTTCTTTTCCATATTTTCGAAATCGTTATCGTTTGGAATTAATTGTTCGCGCTTGATGTTCTTAAATATAATTACTGCGAGTAAGGTTATTGGTAGCACAAGTACCGCACTTTGTAATCCAATTTTGATTCCATTTAAGTTGGCCTTCAATTGGCCGATCTGGATGTAATCATTTTTTTTCTCGCCAAACTGGTAAAACATTGCATTGGTAATCATTGTAGAGAACATAATCAACAGACAACACGAAAGCCGCTGGCATCGTGTAAATGGACTTTGGGCACTTCTAGCAAATAGCGAGAGACATAGGTGAGAATCACTAAACTGTTTCGAAACCCTTGAATAAAACAAGTTCTTAAATGTTAACACCTCTTTATCCTCTGATTCAGGTGCATCGATCTCGATCCTTCCATCATCTTTGTTTACAGCAATCCATCTATTAACCAAGAAGTACCATTTCTCCCCCGGCTCCTCCCCTGCTATTGTGATATCCTCAACGAACCAGGCTGGATTCTTTCCAGAATTGTCATGCCACAATTTGACTTTAAACAGATGTCCAAGTCTCAATGGGAGGCCTACGATGAATGTGTTTAGGCTTCCTCTGGCGAAAAATGTCCTTTCAGCATCGTTGTTTTTAAGGTACAGGGGTAAAGAATGGCTGTCGTCGCCGTAAATGATAAGCCCCACGTTAGCAGTTGTACCCGAACCTCTCCATACACCTGTCTGAATGGATATCGTGTACTTATGTTCTAGATGACTGCCAGACATTGACAAAGAGCCGCTGAGTATCTGAAGAGAAAAAGAGAACAATACAGCAACAATTACCATCATCGTGTATAATTGAAGCGTACGCGGAGCAAACGCTTATAACAAAATCGCTCCAGTGAATTTTATTGAAACTTCTCAAGTCGAAATTTTACAAGAATGATTTACCCATTCTTAGTTTTCAAGCCTTAACGAATCTAAACGCAAGACAAATGAATTTTCAAAGAGGCACTTCGGTGCACATGTACCTAGATTCTACTTTGCTTGCAATTTCATCTGTCACGACTTATTAACAAATACAAATTTAAGAAATAGAAAACGAATTCGTGTTTCTATGGCTATAGCAACACGAGTGGAAGTTTGGGAGAACGAGAAGAGGGTGTGGGAACACGAGTCCGAAGCCGGCGAGTGTTTCTACAGCTAGTTCGAGTTCTTCCAAACTTCCGCAAGTGTTTCTTAATAACTCTAGTATAGAAAGACATATTTCTTTTCCTTTATGAACATAAGTACAACAAAGGAAAACATATTATACATTTCTATAATTCGCGTAGTCATTACGTCATTAACTCATGACATGGTCATGCATCAGTCCGATTCAGCGATTGTGCTGAGCTAAACCAACTGTTTTGGCGAAAATTACTGTTTACGGATTTCGGGTAATTCGGACTAGTGGCGTTGGTTTTATAGTAATCCACCGTACATAAAAAGATGGCGTCTTGCACTTTTACCCACAATCCTTTGAATGCGAAACAAAATAAATCCTTCATAAAATCGCGGGAGGAAGGTTTCAAACCTTAAAAAAACAAGTCAGTACAAGTGCCGTTGACAATATACTGTCATTTAAGACAATAGAGGATTTATACCTATTATTTGGACTGTGCTAAGTTCGCTAGGAATTGTGGTCAAATGTACAGGCGCCATCTTTTCCCGTATGGTAGCTTGTGTGAGCCAGTACAGTAGACCCAATCAGATTCGATTTTTTGTTCTGGTTTATCATTATTATACAAACTTGTCACCGATATTTGATGCAGCACGAAAAGATTGAATATTGGTTCACGTTCGGCTTGAATGTTTTTGATAACACGACTAAATAACACTCACAAACCTTTCTGCTATCGTGTTTGTCGGCCTTTCCTGCTATGACCAGCCCCAACAAGTACGTAGCCCAGATAAAACAAACGGTTGCTAAAACAACGAAGTTTCCAGTCTTTTCAAGTCGGCTGAATTCCAGGAGTACTTTGTCAAAGTCGATGGGATTTGGGGCAACAAAGAAATCTCCTCCAAACGCTGACAGATGATTGCACAAACAGTGAACATGAGTCGCGTTCGAGTTGGGACCAAGCTGAAAATAACCAAAATAGAATGACAATGAATAGCCTAATGATGATGATTATTTGCTACCCATTTAACGCCTCACCATCTCACCATCTCACCATCACAGATTTACTTTAAAAAAACATCTCTTACAGAGTTGTGTCATCTGCTTATATAAAAGCGCCATTTCGGCCTCGAGCTCCATTTTTGATACCATAGAAAATGGCCGCCAAGCCAAAACTTTTACCAGTTTTATGGTTTGAGCTCCTCCAGCATCGTTGCCAGGGTCTTCCGTGCATCC
This sequence comes from Actinernus sp. WN-2022, assembly GCA_030867875.1. Lineage (NCBI taxonomy): Eukaryota > Metazoa > Cnidaria > Anthozoa > Actiniaria > Actinernidae > Actinernus > Actinernus sp. WN-2022. The sequence continues at coordinate 64,002,255 of JAOWCC010001589.1, read as the reverse complement.
AACATGAAGATCCTGGTAAAGGATGAACTATCAAGTATTCTAATTGGCTCTTCGCGCGTTTATGACGCATATGTTGTTATAACAATACTTTTTATTGACCCAAACGAATTAAGTTGTATAGTTTAATTTTATCAATAAAACGATTTTAAATAACCTTAAACACATTGTGTAGGTACAGCAATAGATTAAGTGTATTACTGGGTAGTTTTCTTGTAAGTTTCATCAATGGGAAAGCCAGGAGAAGCCGTTAAATCTGAACATGTGCTATCGATCGAAAAAGAAATGGCTTTTTAGGATTATCATCTAGCTTATATACATCCTGGTAGCATTGTTTCTTTATCGAAGTAAACTCCATTTGGAGCCGTTTAATAGATCTGTTTTCACTGCATCGTTCACCGCGTGGAAATATCGTTAATTGCATCTCGCTCACTCCGGATTGGGATACCTATGGTTTGCATCACGTCATGAAATATTTCCATATTTAGGGTCGCGGCTAGATTCCATCCGCCAGAAGGTCGAATTGCAATTTTCTCGATGTTATATTTCTAGGGTACAAACTAAAGCGGCACTTAGAAATTTAGGCGAACAAGTACGCTTCCCTCACCTATATATATAACAAAATATCGGCTCCACGAAGACTAGAACCGAAACCGTAACCCATCTATTAACCGAAACCCTAACCGTCACTATCCCTTACACCACGAGGGATTTGATGTCAACAACCGCTCTTTAAGAACTTCTATACTGCATGATGTTTGATTAGCAGGCGTTAGACACCAGTTCCTGCTCTCAATGAAGCATTTTAGTGCAGTGCATTTTGGGATTGCGCCTTCTGGAAGATGGAATCTAACCCTAACCCATATTTAGCTTGGTCGCCATCTTAGATCGCCAAATCATGTTACAAAATACTCCCATAATCTGGGAGTATTTGATCACGTGATCCAGCCTTTAACAGGGTCTTCTCTGGAGTAGCCGCCATCTTGGATCTGACCGAGAAGATACTGCGGATGAGGTTGGAGCTCTTCAGCTCCAGTGAGAATGATTTGAAGATATATGTTCATGCAGTAATCAACAGATCCAGAATACCTTAATTTGTTTAATTCAGAATTGGATTACACGAAAGGAAACTGATAGCTTAATTGTCAGGTGCGCCAAGGACCCTGGTTGAGATGGCTCAGTAATCAACAGATCCTGAATACCTTATTTTGTTTAATTCAGAATTGGATTACATGATAGGAAACTGATAGCGTGTGTGGCGCGCAAAGGACACTAGTTAAGACGATATTGATTAAAGGAGCAATAACATATTTTAAAACCTATAATGTAAACGTTGTGATAAAAAATACAGGCATTTGGATCGGAATACGAATGGGGCATAAACATTCACACCAAAAAAACATCCGGATCACCTCAAGGACCTAAATGTATGTCCCTTCTCAAAACAAATAAAACAATATTTACTGTCAGAACAATATTCGAAATAATTAGTAGTCTATCATTATCATTATTATTATTATTATATCATTATTTCCCTAGTAGTAAACATTTTGGTATTCCATCTCTGATTTCCTTCGCTACTCTGTATATGACTAAAAAATGCTGGAGGCTAACTTGAAAACCTAACGTTTACTTAGCCTTTTGGCTCAAACTTGATTCCTAACTTTACTCTGTAAATTTGTTCTTTGTAAACATACCTATATGTTGTGTGTATTGTATTTTGTAATTTATTATTCCATACGAGCAAATAAAGATCTAGAATTAAAAAAATTATAATAGCAAAAGCTTTCTGAACTGTATCAATCTTTACGCTAAAACTACAACTTTTCTATATTTCTTGCACACTCTTCAGTACTAAGGAAAATAAGCACGGTGGGCACAAACTACCATAAAAACGGCATGACTTCAATATCTTAAAACGTTTTCAACACAGACGATTGAATTTTGGTAGGTGGGTATAGAATCGTAAAAGGAATATAGCCTGATAATTTAAGCTATGTTAATACCGTTATGACGTCACAATGACGTCATTTACCCATTTGTAATACGTTTCATATAACTGGGCATTACCCTTAAAAACGGAATGTCGTATATTGCTAAAATCTCCTCGTGATGAGAATGAAGGAATCGAAAACCCGATGTCGATTGGTTAAGGAAATCAAAAGTTATGGAAGTTTGAATTTTGGAAATTTTCCCGCCAACATTTGACGAGAAATAAACAACACAAAAGCATTTATGAAAATATCGCTTCATTCATCTTTTATATATATATATATCATGTCGGGCATAAAGTACGTCAAAATCGGCATCAGTGAGCGTGGACAAATAATTAAAATTAACACCATTTCTTTACTTATAGTCTCAATTTGAAGAAATGTTGGTGACTTGTTAACAAAATGAAACTACATATTTTAGGTGTTTTATGTTAGTATGATGACGTTGTTGTGACGTCATAAGTGATGCCTCGTTTTTTGGTAAAATTCCCCCTTTAATAGATGTTACAAACAGACTACACCATCAAAGGGCCTTCACATGACACACATTCCTTTGGCGCAAATTTGAACGTTCTACGACTATTATAGCAAAAGTTATAGAGGAATGACTGTTGCTATGACGTCATATTTAGTGACGTCAGGTGTCATACCTAAATAAGGCTGCCTATTGTTAAAAAATCAAGAAAAGAAAATAATGTGGGTTTTGAGTGCCAGACTAGCGCATTTCATCACTAAAACTCGAAAATCACTCAAAGGATATTTTTCTAAGGGAATGTATAAAAAAAGTATGACGTCATAATGACGTTGCCGAAAATATGACTTCAATTTTAAGCCGGTTATGGAAAAAAAATCTAAATTCCAAAAACATACGATTTTAGCCACCAACGTGTTTTATGATTGGACAAATTGTCATGCAACAATATTTACAACTCTAAAAATTGAATGAAGCGATGTTTTCATAAATGCTTTCATAACTTTTGATTTCCTTAACCAATCGACATCGGGTTTTCGATTCCTTCATTCTCATCACGAGTAGATTTTAACAATATACGACATTTCGTTTTTAGAGATAATGAACAGTTGCAAGAAACGTATTACAAATGGATAAATGACGTCATTGTGACGTCACTATGGTAGTAACATAGCTTAAAAAATCAGGTTATATTCCTTTTGCGATTCTACATCCTTCAACCAAAATTCAATCGTCTGTATTGAAAACTTTTTAAAATATAGAACTGATGCCGTTTTTATGGTCGTTTGTGCCCACCGTAATTTTAGAGTTTTAAATACTGTTGCATGACATTTTGTCCAGTCATAAAATACGTTGGTGGCTAAAATCGTATGTTTTTTGATTTTTGATTTTTTGTCCATAACCGGCTTAAAATTTAAGTCATATTTTCAGCAACGTCATTATGACGTCATATTTTTTTATACATGCCCTTAGAAAAAAGCCTTTGAGTGATTTTCGGGTTTTATTGATGAAATGCCCTAGTCTGGCACTCAAAACCCACATTCTTTTCTTTTCTTGTCTTTTTAACAATAGGCAGCCTTATTTAGGTACGACTCCTGACGTCACTAAATATGACGTCATAGCAACAGTCATTCCTCTATAGCTTTGGCTGTAATCGTCGTAGAATGTTGAAATTTTCACCAAATGAATGTGTGTCATGAAGGCCCTTTGATGGCGTAGTCTGTTTGTAACATCTATTAAAGGGGGTATTTCACCAAAAAAGGAGGCATCGCTTATGACGTCACAACAACGTCATCATACTAACATAAAACACCTAAAATATGTAGTTTCATCTTGTTAACCAACTCACCAACATTTCTTCAAATTCAGACTATAAGTAAATAAATGGTGTAAATTTCAATTATTTGGTCACGTTTAATGATGCCGTTTTGACGTTCTTTATGCCCGCCGTGAAGACAATCGTATTATCTAACTACGGTTTTATTATTTATGCGCTTGCTTGGTAAGTACTGGCATCAAAAGCAAATTAATTACATGTTCAAATGAAGTACCTTGCAACCATGGTTTGTCCACTGCTCATTTTCTTCCAACCAGTACAGGCAGGCAGATTGTGACACACTTAGAGTATAATTAACATCGGTACCTTCATCATACTCAGGTGTAAGTTGTATCATAGGAGGAGGTAGTGTCGGAGCCGGATCCTTGACACCGACACACGATCTCTTTTGACGACCGTTTCGACTGTGGCATGGATTTATTTCACTTGATAACGTTTCAACGGTGCTTTTGATGTTGTTTGCTTTGAGACTATTAATGTTTCTTGGTTTTTGAATGCTGAAAGTGTTCTTTCCCTTAATTTTTTCAACTTTAGCAGTTTCATCATCAAACACGAAGGCATCGGGGTTCAGCGGAATCGTATAATTCTTGTCATGACGATCATGCGCAGAAACAAACCTAATACCAATGAAGTGTAAACCGGTAGCTCCCGTTATTTTGCTATTAATTTCAAAAGTGTACAGATCCTTTGAACACTTTGCTTTATGTTTCCCTTTGGAGTATTTGTCGATACCACATGAGGACAAATCGGGGACCTTTGTTTTATAATCATATCTCTCTGCAGTTGGTCGCACCTTTGAACGTACAAATATATCAAGTTGTTTCCCTTGTTCAGGTATTACTGTTATGGTTAGCGTAACATAAGAGGACGCCATTAATACATTATGAAACTGCATATTTCTGGTACTTGATGCGTTTAACGTTGGCTTCACGAAATACATTGGAGTCTGGAAATAATCAGCTTGAAACATTGTGCTATCTTCTTTATTCATATTTGGCAAAAATAGGCTCACGGGAAGAGCTAAACCACTTATGTTAAGTTTTCCCTTAGATTTTGTGAAAATATTTATATCCAAGACTTCCGATTTGACTGCGCTTGCGCTCTTGTCCCAGAAGAATGGATTGGTAGTAAACTTTATTACCTGAAAAAGAAGTAGATATTATATTTCAATTATTTTTAAGTCATTGTAAGCTACAAAGTGTTGGGTTAAGTTTATTTTTACGACATCTCAAATATATATCCCCCTTCCTTCTAGTCCAATGTTATTTTTAATAGTGAGGTCGCTTGTTGTGACCCAATATCTCAACACTGTTTTTGGGTAGGGGTAATATATTCTACATGAAATACTAATGAACGTTGTGAGTTGTAAATATTGAACGTAGTAAAAACGTGTGTGGAGAATGCTCGGATCCTTAGCTCGGATCCACTAGAGGCCTAATTTAGCCTTAATATCCGAAGGTAAACAATTGAAAATAGTAGATTTGATTGATTTAATCGAATATCATAGGTAATTATAGAATACTACGTTAGAAGTAGCGTGTCTCAAAAACGTTTGACCAGGATTGTAGCTAAAATATAACAAATTATAACTGTTGCGCACAAAAGCATGAAGTGATGATGAATTCCTGGTAAATAAATTAAGGGAGTTGTTTCATGGTGTTGCGCTTGTGGAATCAATCTTCGATTGGTAGCTGTTAATTGGCTGCGAAGCGTTGAAGTCCCTCCCTCAATACTTGATTGAAAACCTTTCGATATGGGCTAAGCAATATTTTCGTTGAAAACTAATACAAATTATAAAATCGACGTAATAGTTTATTAGCATATTTGCTGTGATTTCAAACGGTGGCGCATGCCTCAACTTGATCTCTTCGGGTTTTTTTATTTAATGTTTGAAGAAACTTGAATTTAAAAACATTTAACATTAAAGAAAATTAAACTTAGTCTTTAGTTGTTACGCCGGTAATTTTCAGTGGTTTTACCAAGCTTCTGCTAAGGATATTTCTACATTTTAGGGCAACCTACCTGGACATCCATGTACGATGGAGCAGTACTTGTGTTAGGAAATAATTCGTCCGAGTGGGGCAAAATAACTCTGCTCTGACCCTCTTCTACTTGTTTGTTATCGAACGAAGACGTTATATCCCTTTCCACTTGAATGGTTACTTTGCCAGATGTAACAGTAGTGGGACCTTCTCCTATTTTCTTGAGGAATGTGATCATACTCGCAACGTTATGAGTCACATTTGCGCATCTCTTCGAGACTTCTTTACCCTATTACATTTTAAAATATCGGCGAAATATTTAAATTGTGCGCAAGCGTTAACTGATCGAAGCGAAAATTTGTTTTTAGAACCAGAAGTCACATTTTGTAGATTCTGTTTTCAACAATGTTATAACTCAGAAAAAAGAACAGAATAGGACACTTTACTATTTAACCTTACTGGTTCCATACAAGCAGCTTAAAGTGCCTATAAGTAAATTTTGTTAATCAATAATATCGATTCCACATCAAGTAAATAGATGAATAGTAAAATATGCATTTACTTGAAGGTTGCGTCAATGAATTATAAATGTTTCTATTTCGAATATGCTAATTATATGATGTCATAGGGGGCTTCATTTATCATACAAAAACGTGCAGGCAGAGATAAATAACTTTTCTAAACATGCATGTTACATTTGGACCTTCTATCAGTGACTTTACCAAATCAGAAATAGTTTCGTTCACAAGGACAAAGGAATGACCGTTTGGTGGCCTCCTGTGATAGCACGATGTAAGCATGAATTCTAATTACCATGTTCCAAATATAAACTATTAAATCTCGTAGACGCCGAACACTACTCAAATCAAGAAATATTTCACTATTCACTTGATGTATACTTAAGAAAGCACCTTTTCATTATTATTTAAATTATTATTTTCATGCAACGTTCATATTGTATACGATATCAAGACCACATCATACCTCTCTTTACCTCATTTTTTCGAAGATTAATATTGCTGTCCTCGCCACTGACATCAGTGATTGAGGAATTTAGGATATTGCTTACTGCATTTATGAAGTTAGTAGCGATATCCCGCAACAGACTAAGGTCCACATCATCGCTACCATTGGTCACCAATGATTTCATCGTGTTTGATGTTGTCTCGATAAGAGTTACAGCCTTTTTCTTTGATGAAAGAAGAGTTTACAGTAACATTGAGGATCTTGTAAGAGATCAGTATTTTTAAAGACACAGGGGACATGTTGGGAGGGAGAAGATATGATAACTGTTGGTTCTGGGGCAAGCTCGAAGTAGAACTTGAGAACTTCCGTTCGATTAAGAGTAAAGTAAAGCAACTTTATTTAACGTCGGTAACTCGTGACAGTCTGGTGAGACTGATAAATTTGAGGCCGACGTGAGACCTACGATTTTACGTCCTTATCCGAGAAGACGTGAAGGTCTAACTATTTGAAGTTGTTTCACAAAGGCAGCACCTTCTACTCAGTTATTTTAAGACCCTGAGTGTTGGTCCGGCCGGGGTTTGAACCCGCGACCTCCCCCGCTCGACAGACCGGAGCTTAACCATTGAGCTAACCGGGAGGCGATTAATTTTGTAATTATCTTACCCTACGCTATCATTATCTGATCACATCACATTGCAGAACGAAAACAAAGCATTCCAACTTACGGTTATTTTATCCAAACAGTGTTGACACAATATCAGTAATAATATTTCAACTTGGCCGAGCTTCGATCTGGTAATTAAAAGGGAAATTTGTGGACTAGTTTTAAAGTTGAGGTCTTGTGAATGAAGAAACTCACATGGATATGCTGGGATTAGTAAGTTGGAAAGCTCTATTTTTGTTTTCCAGTGTATTTGGTTCTCCTAGCCCGAGTGGCCCGCGGTTACTGTAGTCGCACTTTAACTCACCTGTGACTTCTGAGAAATTCGCACGGGTTGCAGTGTTGCTCTCGAAGCTACTGCTGCGAATTTAGTCACTTGGGGCAGGGAATCAACTTTAACATCTCCCATATGACGAAGAATGTTATCTTTGGTCTGTTTAACAGAAAAATATATATAATTTACAGGAGCATGCTAAGAACGCGCGACTTCATTGGCTACGATAATACATTAGATTAACTTGCATGATAGCTATAATTAGCAATACTGAGAAAGGAGGAATTAAAATGCCACACTGATTTAGCATATTTGATAAAATTTCAGAGAATAATGTTTTTGAAGCGATTCGTCGACTATCCATCCTATTGGAAAAATAGTATAAGTCAATATATCAAAAAAAGTCATGATCAGTGGTACTTTTATCTTAAAATGTAATTTTAATGGGGAAACATTACAAGTCAAATTACCAACGTTTTATGAAGAATGTTTAAAATCGTGGTCCCTTAAGCTTTTGACAACGAAAGATATTGAGAGTTATGAACAAGTAATGAACCAGCAAAGTTCTCAGTTTATAAGGAAAAGTTACTTGAAATAGGCCTCGTTACAATAAATTATATTGTTCAGACAAATGGACAATCCTATTATTTCCATTGATGGCTTTGAATGGGAATAAATAGATTGCCTTCCTTTTATGATTACTGTCGATGTTAAATATAGAGAATTTCAGTACAAGATTTTACACCGCATATTATATACTAATAAGATACTATACCAAATTAAAATACTAGATTCTCCCGTATGCACCTTCCATGAAGAAAATAAAGAGTCTCTCGAACATTTAATGGTACATTGTAAATATGTAAACTTATTTTGGTCTGCTATAAAGAGGAAATTAGTATATTTAAATGCTATTAAAAAGGAATGTTCTGAATTAGATATACGGATAGGGATATTCCAAAAGGACAAAGACTTAATTTTGTTAAATTTCATAGTTTTAGTTGCTAAACGATGTAATATATATAATTGTCGTGGTAAAAATATGAACCCAAACCTAAATATATTTTGGGAAAATGTGAAGTATGTATATAATTTAGAACTCTTAATAGCGCGCCAAAATAATAAATTATCCATCCGACTTAAGAGCAAGCCTTCAATATACTCAAAAGGACATGGATGACATGAAACCGGCAAAGGACCAAATAGAGGAGGTCGAACAAGAACTCGGAAATATTCAAAATTATCTTGATTACCAAAAAGTTAAGATAGAATACATGGAAAATCAAAGTAGAAGGAACAACATTCGTGTTGTTGGTATCCCTGAGGAGGATGGTGAAACATAAAATAATAATAATAATCTGTATTTATATAGTGCTGTTTCCACAGAGAATATTTAAGTGCCCAATAGCGCTTAACAGATACATAAGGCTGCGCGTAACAATAAAATGGCGCTCTCAACAATATTGAATAAATATCTATATCAACAATAAAAATTAACCTGCAACTACAGCTAACTAATTAACAAACATTATAGTAATGGGAAACTAAAAACTAAGCTAGCCTAACTATAGGTAAAATGATAATAACAATACGTCGTGTTTTACATGGTATAAAGTAAACAAAGATATGGAGTTAATAAAATGCCTTCTTGAACAAATAGGTCTTGAGTTGTTTCTTGAAGCTCATAAGTGAGTCACAGATCCTTATGGGGCGACATGGGACGACTCTGAATGAAAAGTGAAAGAGGTTCTGAAAGAAAAGCTGAAACTCAGTTTTGACGTTTATATTGAACGTGCCCATCGTGTGGGCAAACGTGCAGCGAGGGGCGCCTACTCTTCATCTGAGGACCGGCCTAGACGTCCTAGCCATAGAAACATCGTTTGTCGTCTGCGAGACTGGAAGCAAAAAGAGTCGATCTTAAGGAGCGCCAGGAAAATTAAGCCTGAAGATTTATTTATCAACGAAGATCTAAGTAGCGAAACCATTGCGAAAAGAAAAAGCCAGATGACTAAACTGAAGGATGCCAAGAAAGCTGGAAAAATCGCCTACTATGTGTTGGATACTGAACTTGTAATAAGAAATCGGCTAACCAGTGCCGAACACAGATAAGTTACCATGAATTCACTTTCAAATTTACCTTTTAATGACTCAGTAGATGATAATTTATTTAACCTTGTAATTTATGAACTACAACATGGTCTTATTCACTTTAACTCTGATAGATTGTCCAGTTTGCACTATAATCCTTTATTCTCAAATACAAACCAGCACATAACACTTTCCGGTGACCTAGATCCAGATACACATTTTTATAATGATTCTAATCAATGCGATTATTTTATTGAGGATGAGTTTAACGATATGTAAAAAAATGGAGCCCAGTATGGTAAACAATTTTCTCTTTTGCATTTAAATATTCGCAGCCTAGAATCTCACGGATAATTTGACGGATTTATTGGCTAATTTAGATACTAAGTTTTCAGTAATTGGGATTACTGAAACCTGGCTGCAAGATTCCTCTCATTCAGTCAACATTGAAGGTTTCTATTTTCATCATAGATATCGATCAAACAGATCTGGTGGTGGTGCCGGTTTGTATTTATTAGACGAATTTGAATCTAAAATTCGTGTTGAATTAAGCTTTGATGATTTTGAGACTGTGGAATATTTATTCGTTGAGATCAGTAGACCACAGAGGAAAAACATAATTGTTGGTGTCATTTACAGACCACCAAATCAGAATGTGAATGAATTTTTTTTTAATTCAATAACATGATTGAGTGGAAAGATTTCTAAAGAAAACAAAATATGTTACTTAATGGGCGATTTCAATTTGAACCTAATGAACTATCAATGTCATGCACCTACCGGCGAATTCTTAGATGGAATGCACCCCAGTATGTTTCTTCCGTTGATTACTCGTCCTTCTAGAATAACATCTCATACGGCAACGCTAATTGATAACATATTTACCAACCATTTTAATAATCACTCGAGAAATGGTCTATTGTTTTCTGACATTTCCGACCATTTACCGGTTTTTTCGATTTGTTCCGATGACACGCTGCATCAAAACCCAAATGATTATATTCTCGTTCGTGACAAAAGCCAAAACAACTTAGCTAATTTTCAAGATAAGTTAGAAAAAAATAATTGGTCTCAACTTGACGCGTATAATGACCCTAAGAAAGTATATAATAGCTTCTTATAACTCGTGCTTTCCGTTACGAAGAATAAAGGCAAAATGTGGCCTCCTTGGTAAACCATGGTTATCAAAAGGCCTCCTTAGGTCCATAAAAAGAAAAAGAAAAGTTATATAAAAAATACCTGCGTTTTCCAACTCCTAATCACGAACTGTCTTATAAAGATTACAAAAACAAATTAAATCATTCTCTGAGAATTGCTAAACGCCTGTATTACGAAAAAATATTAAAAGACAATAAGTCAAACATTAAAGCCACCTGGAGGATTCTTAATGAAGTTATCAATAAAAAAAGATCGAAGCCTAAATTAAACTGGACGTTTAAAGTTGACGACCATGAAATTTCTGATCCTGTTGAAATTGCTAATTATTTCACTAATATTGGACCTAATTTAGCTAAAAAAATACAGCCCTCAGCCATGTCTTATCAGAATTTCCTTTCCGGCTTTTTTTCGAGTTCAATTTTTTTTATCCAACAACCAAAGAAGAGAAAATTACCAACAGCTTTAAACCAGGAAAAGCCTCTGGCTATGACAACATACCTATGTATATAATTTTTGGAAAGCGTAATTTATAACCGCCTATTGATATACATTAATAAATGTGATATTTAAATGATAATCAGTTCGGTTTCAGAAAAAAATCACTCTACTGCGCTTGCTTTGATCGACATATATATTAAAAATTAATCTGCAATTGATAGTAAAGAAATTGCTGTTGGAATTTTTCTAGATTTATCGAAAGCCTTCGACACTGTTAACCACAGCATTCTTTTTGACAAACTTGAACATTACGGTATTCGTGGCATAGCATTAGATTGGATAAAAGTTAATATTCCAACAGAACACAATTCGTTCAGTTTAATGAGCGCTGCTCTTCTCCTAAAAAGATTTGCTGTGGGGTACCTCAGCTCAATTCTTGGTCCTCTATTTTTTCATTGTATATCAATGACTTAAATAATGTTTCTAATGTATTAGAGCTTATTCTATTTGGTGATGACACGAATATATTTTTCTCGCACAAAGACCCTGTTTACCTGATCAATACACTGAATGCTGAAATAAACAAATTATCAGATTGGTTCAAGGCAAATAAACTCTCATTGAATTTAACAAAGACACAATTCATGGTATTTAAGCCAAGACAAAATAATAGGCCATATTTATATAGCGCCATATACCACAGTCTCATGGCGCTTTACATATTACTGACATATCCCGTCAGTGAATTTTTCGGACTGAAAATAGGCAATGTCATAATATTCAGTTGGTTATAAACAACCAGAGAATTGATCAAGTAAAATAAACCATGTTTCTAGGGGTAATATTAGATGAACATTTATCTTGGAAACCATATATCTCTCATATAGCCAACACAATATCGAAATCTGTAGGAATAATTTTTAAATCTAGTTTTTACCTTTCCAAAACGTCTTTACATACACTGTATTATGCAATGATTTATCCTTACCTTCAATATTGTAATTTAGTCTGGGCCTATACTTACCCATCCAATCTTCGTCGTATAGTACAACTTCAAAAACGTGTCATTAAAATCCTAATGAAGACTAAATTTGATGCTCACACTGAACCTATTTCCAAAGAACTAAACATAATTAAATTCCATGACATTCTTTTGTTACAGATAGGACAATTTATGTACTCCTACAAAAATGTATTTTGTCAATCAAATTCAACAACATGTTTTTAACAAATGATCAAGTCCCGCATACTTACAACACTAGAAATGCTCCAGCGTTTCGCACTCCCTTATGCAAAACCAACATAAGGCAGTTTTCTGTATACTTTCAAGGTCCAAAGTTATTTAATTTACTTAATACTGAACTTATTAACTCCGCCTCCCTTTCCCTTTTCAAAGTAAACTCAACGTGTTAAGGCATGGTTTTAATTTGAAAACGAGGCTACAGCTATTTTGTTAAATACAGTCACTTGAATTTGCTCAAATCCTTGAACAATGGTGGTTATAACTAATCTCAGCGTTTTTAGTCGTCCTAATATCATATTTTGGTAAAATGTCTATCACGTTGTATATTTTAAGTAACGATTTTGTGCTTATCTGATTACACTTGTGGTTGACTTTAAAGATCAGTTCGGAATGGTTGCCCCTGATAGACTGTTAAGGCGAAAATATAGAAAACAGGTCACGTGACCTATTCTTGGAACCATTTTTCGCCATTTATATCCTCTTCAGTGATAAAAAGTCAACCATTCCGGACACAAACTCATTTCCCATAACAAGCTTAACATTTCGAACCGAAAATCTGAAACAAAACAATAACTTCCGCCATCCCATTTTGATTTCTTTGTTTTATCATCCTTAAGGTCACGTGACTTTCACAACACCAAAATACCGATCCTAAAATGTTAAGACCTACGGTTACCGTATTATTCCAAAGTTATAGGGTATTTCATACATAAATGACAGAGATAGCGAATTTTGAATGTTTTATCAGAACTGCTCAAAAACCATGCCTTAACATGCTTGAGAATTTAAAATATTATCTCTTTCGTAAATATTGATCATGATTACTCATTATTAAGGATAAATGTAATGCAAAAAAAACAAGGAAAAAAACAACGCCAGTTCGTCATAGTTACTCGTTATATATATCCACTTGCTGTTAGTTTTAAGAGGAAGCCTCGATTCACATAAGCCCTTAATTGTTTCTTTTTAGGCTTCCTCGCCACTAACCTTTGTATATTTTACTTTGTATTATTTACTTTGTAAATTATATTAGTGGCGAATCAATAAAATACAATACAATACAAAAGTGGAAGGCATTGATACCTTTCATTACATAATTTGATACAGTACATGTAGTGTACATGTCGATAGAACAATATATATAGCATCTTTGTCTTCTTTCTTTTTCCGCCTTATTATTATCATTGTATGATTCGCAATCTTTTTCATTTAGATCATTGGTTGTATTAGGCATTTTCTACGTAACAGATCTGCCAAACTGTTTCCAAGCTGCCAAGATTTTATTGTATGCAGATGACACTGTCGTTTGTTATGCAGCTCCCGCTATTTCACGTTTAATTCCTGTATTGAACAACGAGCTTGCTCACTTTAACTTAAGTAATGGTTCGTGTAAGAATTGGAGCACTCAACGGCCAGGAATGCACAAAGGTGTTAATTTCTCTATTGTTGAAATGATATCTCCTTGGTTAAACAGAAATAAACCTCCTAAAAATAGGAAAGAACTCTGATTTCACAATATTTTTTTAAAGAAAATGATTGAAGCGGACAATATGTAACTATGTGAAAAGAGAGAGAGAAATCCTATGTGGTGAACATTGAAATATTTTATAATATCTACGCTTTTGTTTTAGTGTCTTTCTATTGGCTGAATTTGTTTTGGAATCAAAAACATATACACAACGAGCGATTTCATGCATTTTAATTTGATAACATTAATACCACTAGTCAAGAGATATCTTTAGAAAAAATTGAACTATTTGCTATGTGGGATTAGTGAAATCACATTCATTGCCGCGGAACAATAGATCTTGTTCCAGTTTTTATAAGAGCCATTACTTAAATGGTCTACAAGTAATGAGATGTTTTTACATCCCAACAAAACTGAATACGTAATAATATTCCCAATTCGAAACTTCGCAAAAACTAAGCCAAAATAACTTAGTAGATGCTAATGAAATATTTATTGGTACAACAACAACAACAACAACAACAACAACTTTATTTACACCTGGAGATTACAAGTTAGCTAAATTCGTTCGTTATTGAAATAGGTTATGCATTGGTTACCTAGAGTAACTAAAAAGCTAATCTAGCTAGGTAACGCAAGTATTAGACAATTTGTATAAATATATGCAGTCGGAAAGAGGACAATTAAACATAGATAACGATGAGTAGAAGTACAGACATCTAGAGTAGACTAATGGATAATGAAAAGAGGTAAACGTGATATATGCAAGCATTGTATACATAGAAGATTATATGAAAGGATTTACAGTCAAATAATCAAATTATCATTATTGAAATATATAAATTATACATATTCAGTAATCATTGTAATTAATAGTATTATTATTTAAGGTAGGAGTCAATAAAGTCTGCTTTTAGTTTTTTTTTTAAAGCTTTTTTTGATAAGGGCTTTGTTTTGTTCATTTATGGAATTCCAAATAACAGCACCTTGAAACCTTAAGTTAAATTTGCCGTAATTAGTTCGAATTTTAGGAAGACAGTAAGAGGATCTGGAAGCTAGTCTAGTGTTATATGAATGTCTAGTTCTTACTAGTATAACAAAAATATCAAAGGCGATAGGAAGTAATCCTGCATGGAACTGATAAAGAAATTGGGCATTATAGAAAAAAATCAGATCATTAAATTTTAGAATTTTAAAGGACCTGTATGTTCATCAAATTTGGAATAGGTGATTAAGCGAATTGCCTTCTTTTGTAGAACAAAGAGAGGATGAATAGTAGATTCATAAGTATTTCCCCAAAAAATAAGACCGTAAGTAAGATAGGGATAGATCATTGAGTAATATAGCTGGATTAGAATATTAATATCTACAAAATGTCTTATACGAGATAAGATACCTATACCTCTGACTATCTTTTTTGAAATTTCATATATATGGCTTTTCCAATTTAAATGTTGATCTAACATAATTCCAAGATATTTGGTCTCATTCTTTTGTTCTAATGGCTTGTTTTGAATGGCAATTTTAAAGTTATAATTTAACTTTTTCTGAGGGGAAGAGAAGAGAACATAATTTGATTTATCAATATTCAAAGTCAACTTGTTTGCACAGAGCCAATCATTGACCTTAAGTAATTCTTGATTAATTACCTGTTCTAGATTGGCAAGATTCTTGTCAGCATAGAACAAGTTCGAATCATCAGCAAAGAGATGAATGTTTAGAATTTTAGTACAATTGGAGAAGTCATTAATATATAACAGAAACAGTAAAGGTCCAAGAACGGATCTTGAGGTACACCACAAGAGATTGAATGATGATCAGATGTTGAATTTCCAATTGAAACATATTGACTTCTGTTAGACAAATAGGAGATAAACCAATCAAGAGGAGTTCCTCTAATTCCGTAATTCATTAATTTGCTAATTAGTATTTTATGGTTGACCGTGTCAAAGGCCTTACTTAAGTCTAAAAATATTCCACAACAATATGATCCTGTATCTATAGCTCTTTGAATTTTATCTGTAATCAAAAGTATAGCTTGCGTTGTGTTATGATTAGAGCGAAAGCCAAATTGTCTATCGTAGAGACAACAAGTCTTTGTGAGGAATGACATAAGTCTTGAATTCATTAATTTCTCAAGAATTTTGCTAAATACAGAGAGAAGTGAGATTGGACGATAATTAATAATAGATGTGCGGGAATATTTTTTATATATAGGAGTTACATTAGCAATTTTAAATTTATCAGGAAAAACTCCAATACTAAAGGAATAATTAAATAATATCTCTAAAGGTTTTGATAATAATGATTTAAGTAGCTTTAGTAATTTAACAGGGATGCTAAATGGACCTACAGATTTACCACACTTTAAATCTATTATTATATTCTCGATTTCAACTGATGATGTAGGAAAGAGATAAAAATATTTACTGTAAGATATAGTGCAGTTAGTATTATTATGGAGTAATGTTAAGTTGTGGCCTATGTTAGCAAAATAAGTGTTAAATTCATTGGCTATGATTTTAGGATTAGTTAATGGTTGACTATCCTTAATAATTTTATTTGGGATATTCCATTGCTGAGATTTTAGATTTATAATTTGCTTAATTCCTTTCCATGTATTTTTAATGTTGCTCTTATTAACAGTAAAATAATTGCTATAATATTTTTTTTTGCTCAGAAGGATTAAATGATTTAGTTTATTACGATATATTTTATATTTGGCTAAATGAAACTCAGATCTTTATGACGCACTGTACGTCAGTTAGGTGTTTACCTAGACCAGTATTTGACGTTTAAAGAACACACAACTAAATTGTTCGTTAAGGTATCTGAGTCAACTTGGAGTAAGTACTCAGCCGAATTAGAAATATAATATAAAGTGGTAAGCTGTAGTGCTAAGTGTGCACGCCCTACGAGGGACAGAGGAAAAATATCTGACCCAAGTGGGACTCGAACCCAACTATCTCCAGGTTACATGTCTGGCGCTCTACCAACTGAGCTATCAAGTCAGATGAGAGCAATCGTGGGTATAGGTGCGTTATATGGGGTCACGGCGATTATATATGTATATGTAGTTATGATATTGTTTGCCGCGTAGCACTAGTAACTGTAAAGAATGTAATATAAAGTGGTAAGCTGTAGTGCTAAGTGTGCACGCCCTACGAGGGAAAGAGAAAAAATCTCTGCCCCAAGTGGGACTCGAACCCAACTATCTCCAGGTTACATGTCTGGCGCTCTACCAACTGAGCTATCAAGTCAGATGAGAGCAATCGTGGGTATTGGTGCGTTATATGGGGTCACGGCGATTATATATGTATATGTAGTTATGATATTGTTTGCCGCGTAGCACTAGTAACTGTAAATAATGTAATATAAAGTGCTAAGCTGTAGTGCTAAGTGTGCGAATTAGAAATAACCGTACAGTTAAGGCAGCTGAGAGAGTGTACGAATTAATTATACTGCTGAAACCAAACTACTGTGATTTTGTCTGGAACAACTTAGCTCTTCCTAGATTAATAACCGGTAGGTAAGAACGCCTGCAGACAAGAGCAGCAAGAAAAATATTAATGGAGCATGACCTTTCGCATAATGATATATTACACCAACTAGCTAGAGTGGCAAAATTTACAAGCGCGCTGTACTATGCACCGTGTTGTTTTCGTTTTTAAATGTTTAAATTGTGACGGTCCAGAGTTTTTTATTTATTTCACTAAGACATATCATGCGCACAACACGAGGAGGAATGGACAAGATGTCATCATTCCTAAAATCAACACAGGGGCCGCCAGGAAAGGTTCTTTTTACTTAGGTGTTTAAAAAGATTTAATGGATTGCCTAAAGCAGTAAACAAAGTACCGTCGTTTTCAGATTTTAAATCGAAATTAAGTGATATTTTTAGATTTGCGATTTTATATGTTAGTAATTCGTTATTATATGGGCCGCGTCAGGCAAAAAGGGCCCGGACGACATAATATGTAAATGTCTTTTGAAATTGTACCATGTTTTTTTATACTTGTAGTGCGATTACAATATGCATGTAGTGTTGATTTCATGAAATTGATAAGTGAAATCGAAGACGAAAGTTACGATATTTTTATACAAGGATGTGATCACAATTTTAGCGGACGCAAATGATTCCTTATCATCAGACAATTGTTTCAAGGTGTAACTTATTCTATTGTTCAAATCATATTATGAGCTACGGGGAGTAGAATGACTGCATAAAATACATTTCTTGTCCAAAAAGTGATCATCTGGTTCATCTTATTAATTTTTTACTCTTTAATGCCAGCAGGTATACATGAATGTCATACATCAAAATCATGCCCTCTGATAGGATTCCTAATTTTTGTGGTCATATTTGTAATCGAGCCATTGCATCACAATCACGTAAATTTCCTTTTATTGAACTTTTCCAAGACATATATATGTAACAGCGTTAGCTGAAGGGTTTACCCAGGTTACATATTATTATTTATTATTTAAAGTGCTTAGTATGCGTAGACTAATTAAAAAGCCAGTATATTATCATATTCTGATTCATGTCTTGCAACTCACCTTGACTTCCGCTTCTGGCGGACTTTGGACAATTTTCATCATGGACAAGGCAAATAAGGACATATCGGCTGCCTTGTCTGGATCACCACTAGCTATTAGCATCTCAAGCTCATTGCCAATGTTCTGTAGCATTAAATTTGCTTCAGATGTGGATGGAGGTCGTACCTGTAAATGAACATTGTAAAATTCATTAATAATTAAGGATGGTAACCAATCCAAACCGGCGCAGCATTCGAGTCACACTGGGTAACTCTGTAAACCCACATACTGAACTGATTAGATATTCAGTCCGTACTTAGGCAGATATTAGCGGTTGTTTGATACAAAACTGATTAATAAAAATTATCAGTGTCTGTATATTTAATACGACACTGATTACTAAAACATTAGTGTTGTATCAGATATACATAATATACAGATACAGATCGAGATTATATAGGCAGATACAACACCAACGCGAATGTTGTAAACACTACTTAATTGTCTACGTTATTATAATTACACACGTGCAGCAAGACATCTTCCGATTTGTTTCATGATACGCTTTACCAAGAAGAAGGCAATTACACTCGATACAGCCGAGATAACATGTTCGACGGTCTAACTTCTGTAACATTTGTTTGGATTAAAGACAACTCTGAGAAATCAAAACCTAGTTAGACTACAGTTACACGTTACCTTAGCTATTTACTCGGTAAATCAGCAATTAGCATCTGTTATGAATTAAACAGCCATGAATAGACCAATCCAAGGTCGCCATTGCCATTACATAACTATATCTACTGTACTTAAATTAGCGATAGCACCAATACTGCTGAAAACAGCACCTCAAAATCCCGAATTTGAGAGTTATATCTTGTATGGGAGCACAGATACGGTTTCTCAAAGTAAGATAATTTTACAGACATTAATTTTGTTTGCGGGGGTGCAAATACAAACGTCTGTTAAAATAGCGCACTTCACTACTCGACTATATCCTGGCTTCTTGGCGAGATATAACTATCAAATTTGGGGTCTTGACTAATTTGGATGTGCTATTTTCAGCAGTATTGGTGCTCTTGTTAATTTAAGTCGATATCGTTATGGTAATGGCGACCTTGGGTTGGTCTATAACGCTTACTTAAATATATAAACAACGCTAATACCTTCACAGGTAATTTTAATGTCTGTTTCGCTCCAAGTGAGTCGATTATGACGGTTTCCATGTCAAACATATAGTCCAATTCCTTCTGTCCAGGCAGTAGCTGCGCACTGACATTCAGCGAAAATCCAGACTGAAGTATAATTAACCCGAACTCACTCATATACTGAAACTTGTAGGAAAGAGGAGTATCCTCATCTTCCCATCGCTCGCATGAAAGCATGAAGTATGTCTTCATTGCAAAGCCTTCACGCGGACTTAACATACATCCTGATGCATTGGAAGCAGCATTGTTTGGTACGGAGTTCAGAATGAAATCAGCTTCAGACTGAATTCCTAAATACTCATCGAAACGAGCCGTAACTTTAATCGTGTAGACTTCATCGCCGCCTTCTTTACTCTTGATTACATGTGTTAAGTGCTTAATTGTTAAACGCATTCCACTCATGGTCTGCGAGGTACTCGAGCTCGTTGACTGTACGTTTTTCCATATTTTAGATCCATTTTCAAAGAAAGAGATTGACCATACGTATCTGGAAACCTTTTTGCAAGCCGTACCAGTGCATTTAACTTGTAGGACTTGTTGATGCAAAGGATTGATCTTACGGGCACAGTTGGAGAGACACCTAAGAAATGGTTCGAATGTAAGGAATTCATTAGTTCCATCCCTTTGTTACCATGCATATCATTTATCTAATACAGTTTTGTTTGCATGACATGAAGTGGCTGACATGGCCTTTAAGGTCAAAACTCATAGGTTTTATAAAGCTTAATCTAACAAAACCATTCCAAGATTTTAGAAATACACAACCAGACATATATTTTAATGTTCCGCTGAAATCTTAATACATTGCCGACTCATAGCATATCTTCATTATATTGAAAAGCCAGAGGATGCCTCAAGTTGATGTTTTTTGTTTATCCTGGAATGAATGAGGCTGATTAGACAGTCTAGCAATGTATACTAATGTTTCCGAGACTCATACGATTCCACACACATACCTTACTACATTCATAATATATTCTCTGCACTCAACGTCCAACTGACATGCTGAATTTTATATATGGACGGAGGAAAACTGGAGAACCACGAGAAAACTCTGAGAGCATGGGTGAGAACAACAATCTCAACTCACATATGAAGCCGCGTCCGGGAATCTATCTCGGGCCACAGTTATGCGGTTTTATGCCAGCGCCATCCAGCTTCCCACATAAAACCCACCACGTATTCGTAAAATAATGTTACCTTAGTTAAATGGGTTGAAATAAAATATATATATAAGGCAGGTTATGAGGAACTGCGGAAATAAACGCGTGTAACTAAACAAGGTATTAAGGCAAACACGTATCCCTGAGGGTACATTTGTGTAAATTTTGGGAACTTTTATTTTGAATTTTCATGTAAGATGGGGTTACAAATTCAATTAATAATTATTCGTAGTTTTTACTAAACACACAATATAAAAGAGCAGGTGGCCGTGTCCCTTGAGACTTACCTAATTGCTAAAGTGGTGTAGCTTTCAACAGTTACTTTGTGAAATACGCTAGCAGTAATTCCATCCGCATTAAGAGTCAGTTCAAACGTGTATTCCTTCTCTTCCTCAAGGACATTTCCATCCAGTTGCAGGAGCTTAGATCTTGAAATAATCTTTCGATGCTCACTACAAAAAGGTTCCTTAGATAATCGTTGGGTAACGCTCGTTGTTGTATTGCAATACCAATTATATCGCAC
The DNA here is from genome assembly GCA_030867875.1 of Actinernus sp. WN-2022. Lineage (NCBI taxonomy): Eukaryota > Metazoa > Cnidaria > Anthozoa > Actiniaria > Actinernidae > Actinernus > Actinernus sp. WN-2022. The sequence goes on along the minus strand of JAOWCC010001589.1, from coordinate 63,980,745 downwards.
GTTCACACTCCGTGACCACTTTGGATCTATGGTAAAGTAAGACTGTGATCCGTCTAGCGAGACATTCCTGACTCCTTTTATTGCCAGTAAAGGACCTTTTATCTTTGCTATCAATTCTGCATCGATCAGTTGTACATATATGTAGTCAAAGGCGAAGGTTTCCTGGCTACGGCCTTGCATAGATGCAACACAGCGAACGTATAACGTTTCAATAGATGGATACCGTCGTGGGTTCAGGCGGAATCTCCGTTGATTGGGTTCACCAGCTTGCACGAAGGGAGACATTTGACCGCTTTTAGTATCCACTTTTGCAATATCCCAATTGAAAAGCAGTTTGTGCGGAAAGTTGCAGTTCGCTCGTACTTCTGCGTGAAAGACTGGGAAGGAATTCCTGAGAATTGCTCTGGATTTTGATTCGTTTTCAGTGGGTGGACTTATAATGACTAAAGGTGCGTCGCATTTCCCGGTTCCTGCAACGACAAACAGATAAGCTTCAGTCTCTGACCATCATTGTTCCGAAGAATAGTTCATCTTGCTTTTCAGTAGTTAAAGGGCCACCATGAGAAGTGCTTACATTAAATTTACAGAGATAATGAGATACTGAAATGCATGATATAAACAGAAAATGTGTGAGAACTTTGGTATTCCGAGAAATGTAGGGTGCATGACTTCTAACGTTCCTTGTTAAAAACAGTTTAGAAGCACTGTATTTGTTCGTATAGCGATACTTACTCCCACGTCATCCATAGTCATTAAAGTGCCAACCAGAGATCTATTGGTTCCTGACACAAAGCGGCCTTTTGAAATCATGGTTGGCACGTTAGCATAACAATTGTAATGTTTATCAACACGAAGTATCGCTACACATTGTCTATAAGTGCGCCTAAATACGGTGTTATAAATATAAAGTTTTCATATTTGCTGTTTTAAATGATTTAACTGTATTAAGCCTTGTTATTTACAGCATCAACTTATTAGTATTCTGTCACTATTACTCTTCAGTTTCTTATGCAAAACCTGAAATCTGCAGCAGAAATTGTTCATACTCTCCCTTGGGAAAAAGAGAGCTTCGATGATCAATGTTGGTTTAAATTCACCAATCGGAATTTAGAGCCCGACAGCCATAAAAAGAAAAGCGTAGAGATCGTCATATGAACTTTAGAATACCAGTTTACGGTTCATGCGCAGTTGTACAAATCATTTGTTTATTTGGAAGGCAGGCAGATGTTAGACAATGGTGGCCCGCCAGTTACCCTAACCTCTGGCATCCAGGGTACCCATGCACCAAACCTCTGGCATCCAGGGTACCCACCATTGAATCAATTGAAAAGACTTTAACAACTGCGCATGAACCGTAAACTGGTCTAGAGTAAAAGTAATAAAACGATACATACGAGAAAATTGTAGCTCCAAGAAGTTGTTATCAAATACGCTTCCAGGACTCATAACGAAGGACATTATCTTCTTCACGACTCGATCAATAGATTGCTCCAAACAAGGTATCTCAACTTCCGCAGTAAGGAATGTAAAACCTGAGGACGACTTCTGTGGACTAGATAAGAACATCATTTTTATTACACATTTTGCGACGATATCAGTGTGATAAAAAGAAGTGAACAAAATCCAAATAACGAGCAATGAATTTGGTGTAGATGGGGTTATCTGACACCTGTCAAACGTCTTAAAATTTAGCTGACAATTGACAATACCCTAAATTTTAACTGAAAAATGTGAATTACTGAGCTGAAAAATTCAGTGGAGATCCAGCTTTGAAATTCAACACAATAATGCTAGTTCTCAAGGATTTCCCTTAAAGATTTTATTCTTGGCGGTTAACTGACAATTGAAAAATAGCCGAAATTTTAACTAACAACTGACGACATTTGTGTATCCCATCTAGACACTCGAATCGAATCATCAATCACGGTGAATGATACAATATAATTTACGAGTTGATCGTCCAATCCAATTTCCTATTAGAAAAACGTCGACCAATCAAATTGCCTTCACCAATTATGATGAGTTTGCAGCGAGCGGTCACTCATCTAAGAATTTTCTGAATGAAATGGCGGCTGTAAGTGTTTCTAGCGAGGAAATAGAAAGGTTTCTTGAACACTTTGAGAACAAGAACACCAATAGAAATTCAAAGCAGGATGTAGCGCTATTCAAGGCATTCTGCGAGAAACAAGACAAACACCCTAAGAAAGAAGGAGAACAATATTTGGGATGTTATCTTGACTATAATTAATCGATCCAAGAAAGAAATGTATCCCTGAGTTCAGGACCTGTTCGCATGAAGGGAGGGTAAGCCTAGTGCTAGGACCAATAGCATTGTTGTCGACATGCAAACAGTCTAGAGAGATTACAGTACAATGAAGGTAACCTTGGTGATAGCTAGGCCCTTAGAAAATGTTAATGACTCTTGTATTGAATTGATTATATATATATGACAAGGAATACCTTCATATATTGTTGATCATGATGTATATGGTGTTTATTTTTCAGCCAGGATACAAGAATTGAGAACGCTCAATATTCGAGAAACTCTCGCTTTAGGACAACATAGCTGGACCACTAGTGGTAAGAGCAAAATTATTTTTCACTTACCTAAATTCTCGAAAACTAACTCCGAGATATCCGTGGACTTCTTGCAAGTTCTTCTTTATCTTTAAAGCATATAATATATAGCAAACATAAGATTAAATAGTCAAGAGCAAACAGTAGTCAAACTAAGGTTTCATTAACAGTAGATTGGAACGGTGGCCTTTTTTCTGGTGGGTTTAAAAATGACATTAGTGTCTATAAAGGTAAACAACTGAAATTGCTTTTAATACCATTCAGTATATTCTCGTTCTGTAACGAACCCCCTTAACCAGACTGTGTCCTTTAAAACATGTTTTGCATTACTTTTCTTGGAATCCCGAATTCTGAATAGAGATATTCAGAATTTATAGATTACTACATATGACTTTATCAACGTTCTCAGTGAATCTAAATCCTGGTTTTCACTAGCGACGCAAGAACAAGAGTCCTTATTTCACAGTAAAAACCGGCTCAACACAAGCACAATAGTTCTTATTTCACAGTGAAAATCGGCTCCGTCAACGCAAGCGCAAGAACAAGAGTCATTATTTCACAGTGAAAACGGGATCGACACAAGTACAAACACAACAGTCCTTATTTCACAGTGAAAACGGGCTCGACACAAGCGCGCAAGTCCTTATTTCACAGTAAAAACCGGCTCAACACAAGCACATTCAGCACAATAGTTCTTATTTCATAGTGAAAATCGGCTCCGTCAACGCAAGCGCAAGAACAAGAGTCCTTATTTCACAGTGAAAACGGGCTCGACACAAGCGCGCAAGTCCTTATTTCACAGTGAAAACGGGCTCCAGGCAAGCACAAGAGTCCTTATTTCACAGTAAAAATCGGCTCTGCACAAGCGCAAGAACAAGAGTTCTTATTTCACAGTAAAAACGGGCTCTACAGAAGCGCAAGAACAAGAGTTCGTATTTCACAGTAAAAACGGGCTCTATAGAAGCGCAAGCACAGGAGTTCTTATTTCACAGTGAAAACGGGCTCCAGGCAAGCACAAGAGTCCTTATTTCACAGTAAAAACTGGCTCGACGCAAGCGCAAGCACAAGGATCATTTTTTTCCCTTTTCATTTTGCTTGAACTTAAGTACGTGCGTTCGCGTTGTGCTCGTGAAAACGGAAGACAGCACAAGCACAAAGGAGTCTTTGACAGTTAGATATGTGTGGTCAATCAAAACACTCGCTCTAGGTCCCTCTGGCGTAAACCGCTCGCTGGCATATTAACCGTTTCACAAAAAGAGGATGAGAAACTAGTAAAGTCTGTACTGTACTTGCGCTTATGCTGGGAAATTATTTTTCACTTTGCCGAGCCATTTCCTGAGCATAGGAGGATTATTTTAACCATAAACAAAAACGTAACGGAGACAACGATCGATATGAATGGCCAAAATGACATCTTGAATTAGAGGTCATTTTTAAATGGTCTTGCAGCTCGAAAGAGTAGTTATTTTTGTCTTTCTTCGTGAGAAGCTTTATCATTTGTGAGTTGACAGTGCCCCTTTAAGACAATGAATAAATAAACACCTGTTCAACTGTTTCATATGCAAGTCTCTTGTTCTCCTCCCCGTGTTCATTTCTAAATTCCAGTGTGAAGGGCCTTTGCACAAACATCAGCCAGGCGTTAACATGATATCCTGCAGACGGTTCATAAAAAAAAACACAAAACAGTGAAACACCAGATCAAGACACTGATCAAGACACTAAGTAACAAGGATTACATCATGGGTATGGCGCCACACGAATATATGTTAATTAGGAAAAGATGGAAATCAGCCGCGTACGTAGTGTGTCGCGGACGTTCCACCTCCTGAATGTTTCCATCTTCTAGTCCGCTGTCCTTGACCAACAGAAAATACCAATGACAAGCCTTCTGACCAATAATTGTACATGCATCATAATACCAGGCAAATAATACTTCAGTCCTGCACTCGTCGAGATTTATTCGTTTTCTCGGTGTTTTGATACCACGGTCAAGCACTTGAAATGGTTTTTGATATATACATTAACTCTTTCGGGTCCGAGCCTGTAAATATAGGTCCCCTGAGACCTATATGAGAAAAAAATAATTGCATCACATCTAGACATGCCGGAAAGACGATGTTGCGATATTATGTGAAGGGATGAATGGCTTCAAAGTCAAAGCTATAACAGGGATCGCTTGACTCTTTCACTATGGATAAAAGCTCATTTGTTTTGGCGTTCGTTTTTGTTTCTTCGATTTTCACGAATTTTAAGGAGCTGAAAATCGGCTCAAAACATCCTTCCCATTCGCACTTGAAATCAAGAGCAAACACAAAATCAGTACTCAGTCGTTACAGTACCTTCTTTAATCTTTCGAACCACCAGGTTTGTTTGCACAAAACACACCAAGCGACTGTGAACCGCGCTATTATTGTCACTGCATTTCATTCGACCACATTTACCTGCTCCCACCTCCAATTGCATGCTAGGTAATGGACACAAAAATCACAAGGGGTTTCCCCCTCTGGGACTCCGGTAGGGTTTTTTTTATAAGTCTTTTACCCCTACAACCAAGAGCGGTGATTTGGTCTCAAGCCGTTGCTTTAAAGTGACAAAAACACATCCTAATAGGTTGAGCAGGGGTAAAAGACTGCCAACTGCAGGATTCCAAGGATTTCATTGAAGAATTTGTTCCTGTGTCTGAAAGCACAAACACAACGGAAATACCCTGTGAAATCCCCTCACAAAGCCTACTAGAAGCAAACCAAGTACTTTTCAGCTGTCCTCAGACTTAATGATGTCCTCAAGCTCTCTGACAGTGGCATATTTCTCCAAAATTAGAGCACATTTCATTGGAAACCCTACCGAAGCAGCCATACCTACCGTCAACGAGTGAACAAAATTCTCCCAAATGGCATTGTGGGAAAGGTTTGAGCCCTCGGCTTAAAAAGTCAGCAGTATTTAACTGCCCCGGGCTAGCCAAACTTGAACTGAGGGGGGAGGGTTGAGTTAGCACTCAGGATTTCACCAATTGAGTTCAAACACGATCGGACCCGAAAGAGTTAAAGATTCTAATATGTTCCTTGGATCTTCGAGCATGAAAAACCATATGGTTAATTGCAACTTGTTCAAGAAAAATCAGGCATTGTAGCAATACTTCAAATAATAATGAGTAGGCTTGTTTATAAATTCTGGAAATATGATAAATAAGATAGGAATTGCTTGCGAGTAGTCATAAACTGGACTAAATACAGAGGCGTTCCTAGACATTTTTGCATTGTTCATGTAATGCATATTTCTACTTTTGCTTATTCAAAGGTTAAGGTAAAAGAAAGAGGTTTGTAAGCTCGTGCTTATTGTCTTTACAAAAGTACATGTAGGCACGTCTCTGAAAGACGTCGTAACGATATTTAACAAGCATACAATTGTCGTATACAATTAACTTACGCCATTGTTCTTGTTGTGTAGATCACACACACACAATCATGATCCCTTCATTCATCAACTTCTTCTTCAACAAGTTAATTATAACTATTAGGCGATATTTTATTTTGATTAAATTTATTTTGTTAACCTGACGTTCGATTATTTTATGGGACCTCTGTTAAGCGGATACTGCGTAGCGCACTCCCTGATGATGTCTGCTTAATACAGATTATACTGCAACTATTCCGTACAAGAAATACATGTTTTGATTACCTGGAGTGCAGCCGTATAACTCCATTCTTATTCCAACATTTCCATTCCAGCCGATTGGGAAAATCTTTACTTTGGAAGCGATGGCGGGAAGTCTGATATCTTGTCGATGTACAGTTTTACTGTCTTTGTTACCTTGAAATATCTAGTAAGCAATGTTGTGTTATCATGATAACAATTAATTACCAGCATTTTTACAGCTGAGAAAGAAACATAGAATCTCAATAAGAAACAGTTTGGACGCCTCGCAAATTAGCAAGTCCCTTCTATTCCTCTAATTTCTATATGAGCGCGAAGCTATGGTTAAACTGGCCTAACATGGCCCAACATGGCCGAACATGTCTGAGTTTATAGCAGAAAGTAGGGACTGCCGACTCTGGATCTTTTGTACCATTGATCAGATTTTACAGATCTGCCAGCGGCTTGTCAAAGTTAAATAACTCGTGGCATTTGGAAGAAACGTATTCAATATGCTACTTCAGTAACGTTAACATTTAAACATATTTCGTACTGTTTTAAAAATAGTAACACACATTTCCTTACTTCTTGCTTAATATACTTACCTGAAGTCAGTGGCAGGGTATTCTGCATGCAGTTACTCCCCTTTCCTCAACGGCACTTTCAGCATTGCGAAACGTTCGCTTCGAAGCCAGCCAAACAACATAGTATGGTATTGTTTTTGTAATTTGAACGAAACGTTCCAAGTTGTACGTACGCCAAACGGCGATTCAAAAAAGTATGCAATAATCCGACGCTGTATCTGTATTCTTTGCTTTGCGTGGATGCTCTTTTATTTTGAACTAGTGTTTTAGGGGTTTCATGCCAGCCACCCGCTAAAATAATAAAAGCGACTATAATCGGTTTTGACAGCACGGTCAGTGTAAAACGTACGAAAGAATCGGCAGCTCCTACTCTCCGCTCTAAACCCAGCCATGTCAGCCATGTTAAGCATTGTCAAGCCATGGTGAACCATGGTTAGCCATGGATTTGCGCTTATGAAGCTAAGAAATTAACGGAATAGAAGGGACTTGCTAGCAGTCTATTGCAAATTCGGCGCTTAAATTTTGCGTTTTTCATCTGCAAGATGCTTTTTAGGCACTTGAATTTGGAAACTTTCGTTTGTTTGTGTTTTAAAAATCTTTCTCCACTTACCAGGAAATAAAATGGTTGTCTCAAATGTGTCAACTAATTTGTCAGGATTGTTGCCAGGACCCAGTTTCTCAAAGCCCGATTACGCTAACTCAGGATTACGGGTAAACATGGACTACTGATTTGTGATCAAAACTGACCTATTTACTCGGGCTGCCTGTGGCAGCGCCCAGTCTTAAAATGCAAGTCGTTTTTTTTTATTATTATTCTGTGCAACAAGTCTTCTGCGCATGCGTTAAAGGTCAAATTCACACCAATCAGATTGCACTGTGCTGATCACGCAACAATCGCCAGGTTAATTTATTTACATAATTTAATACAGTAAAGCAAGATGGCGGAGGACCCGCGAGTCTCATCTCTCAAATGTAAGCCAGTTTAATGTTTTATTTAACTTCACTCGTGCGAAAGCCTTCCAACAGGCTTAGGATATTTCAACTGGCGCTATTGTCGTAGCCGAAGGACCGCATTTTTTACCCAGATGGCCAGTGATTTTATTATACGACACGTACGACGACTTGAAGCCAGTGTAGGGACCAGGATCCGGAAAGCTAAAATTCGAAGAAATAGATATTGGAATCTATAAGCCATCGGCTCGCTGTGCTGCATTTAAAACATCCGAGGAGAACATCTTATTTTGGGTGAAGGCACTTCAAGACCAATATTATGAGTCTCTTAAAAACTGTCAGAGATTTAAATTTACCGTAAGTTGGATCAGAGAGTATTGAGATCAAGTTATTTCGTTCCAGCGAGGATATTGACCTAGCGGAAACGGTACAAGCTGTCGAAGGATTTTAATTATAATCATCCACGTCTACTTAACAACAGGAATAGTTATGTGCCAAGGCATGGGCAAAGATAGAGTTTCCCAGATTACAGATGAAAGTAGAGAACTTGCCCTTGCGAACTGAAATCCCAGACTTTTTGGATATCCTAAGATTTCCTACAAAATCCTAGAAAATCCCAAAAAGTCCCATTGATACGAATAGGTGTGAATTCGCACATTTGAAGTTGATCGCGGTATCCTAGAAAATCCTAGGAAATCGCAAGGTTTCTTTTGAAACCATATGCAGGCTTGGAAATCCTAGGAAGTTCTAGGTTTACCTGGTATTGCTTTTCTAGCTTAATCTGACAGTTCATTTCTTCGCTTGATCATTAATTAATGCTGTAAAAGTGACGTGTTGCGACATCGGCGCGGGAAAAATACAGACAAATGCAACTGCTCGCTCTCCAGAACACTACAGCCCTCAGACTTGGCCAATAAAATATTTTACCTAGTATCTCAGGTCTTGCTATTAAACCCAACAAAATCGCGACCCTGGTCTATTTGGAAAAGAATTCGAAGATGTTCGTTTAAGATATCAAACATAAGCTAAAAGTTTTAACTAGGTACAGCTTCTAACCTTTCCCTTGGTAGCCGTGGATCTTACGTAGGTGGTCTTCCATTCTTTGTGGACGCGAGAGCTAGAGAATCCTTGAAATGCAGTCAAGAGCGGCAATATTATTACTTCAGTTTCCGTTTCCGATATCGGCAAACGGCGAAATATTCCCTTGACCTATGGCCAATTCCTTCATATTCCAACTCCTTTACGAAATCATGGACTACACGACGGACCTACAGCTGCAAGGAGTTTGTTTCATACCTTCTTTGTGCTGTAGCTCGTATAATATTCATGATTTTTGCCATCTCTCGTAGCTCGTGTAATTTCACCGCCATGTTCAATAACCACAGGCATCCCAATCTACACTTTTGTATTTCGGGTTACCTGTGGTAATATCCTCGAGAAGAGCTCTGTGAATGTATTTTCCTCATAACATGTAACAGATATCTTAAGGAATAAAAGAACAATACTGTATTTAGTTGATTGAGTTGTACTTTGACTTTGTATTTTTCTAATCGCCTATGAAATCGGGCTATGAAACCAAGCCGTAATGACCACAGGCAACCCGAAATATGAAAAGTAGATTTTGGGATGCCTGTGCTTATACAAAATGGCTGCGGAACAATGGCAAATCACGAGTATGTTATACGAGCTACAATGATGGCATAAATCCTGAATATGATAGCTACAACATAAAGAAGGTCTTTATACAGTTGCATCAGAATCACGCAATGGACTTTGACCGGGACTTTGACCAGTTCCAGGCCGGATTTTTTCGTTGGCCAATCAGAACGCCTGAACATTGAAAGCCGTTTCTTCGCGCTTGAATTTGATCGAAGGGCTAGTTCGGCAGTGTTACGATCACTGCGATTGATTCACCCACTGGCTTGCTCCCTAGTTTTCAACAACAAACATGCCCTGAAGGCCGTTTAACTAGTTGTTCAATGGATTGAAGACCCGAAGATGATAACACCGAGATTAGCGTTAAGTGAGCGACAAAGAAATGGCAAATTATTGGGGACCGAAGCCTTGACATGAAACCAGAATGGAGGGCGAAATCGTTTGATCGAAAACTTTCTCATGTACGGCTAGTTCGGCAGAGTGTTACGATCACTGCGATTCATTCACCCACTGGCTTAAGTTTTCAACAACAAACAAAATTGCCCATGGGCCGTTGTTCAATGGATCGAAGGTAGTGACAGAGCGACAAAGAAATGGCAAATTATATGGGGACCGAAGCCTTGATGAAACCATGGTCATGGAGGGCGAAATCGTTTGTGTGATTACGAAGAGAGCTCCTAAAAAGAATCCTATGATATATAAAGCATATAGTCTGTGGTAAGTGTAGCTGAAATACAATTGTCTTTCTGTGGTGATTTCATGTTTATATTGGCCGTAAAGTCGGATTCGTGGTAAACGTATTATTAAAACAACACATATTTTTCTTGTCATGTTTCCCCATTTTACAGACAAGCCTGCCAAAGCGAAAGAGGCTTTCTATCATCTAACTGCTGACGATTCAGGTACGTATAAAGCTATTATAGAATTGCAGATGAATATTTATTGTTGCCTCCTGAGTGAGTCAGACTTTATACAGTAATATTATTACTGTATAATTCTGACTCACTCAGGAGGCAACAATCAATATTCATCATGATCAGCTGCAGTCAATATTCATCTTCAATATTATGATTAGTGATTTGTTTCGTTTATATGTGAATCCTGGGACGATTTCTAGCCCTCTTAAACCGGGCTCAGTCACTCGCCTCCATATACAGGCCCTTTAATAAACGGATTGAGTGGATTTTTCATAGGAAGTCAATAATTTGGGAATCCATAATAGAAGCGGTACATGTAATTCACTGACTATCATCGATTACTTTCGACAGTCAGAAAACTGCTCTAATGAAATGTGTCAGTGATATGTTTAAGCTTGGGCATTTTCCAATATTCAACATTCTGTTTCACAAACCTTTGTTCCACCCACCCCCACTCTGGAATTCCCCCCCCCCCCCCCCCCCCCCCATACATTTGATCTCCTATTATAACAGACCCGTAGTGGGGTATGGAAATGTTATGGAATCACACATTCAGAGCACCAGTGCTGGTTCACAAATGGTAACATGATAATTTTTAAAGTAAGCTTAAGCTTTAATTAATTGGCTCACAATTAGTTGGTCAAATCCTCAGAAACATTGAAGAACAAGCATGACAAACTGAATTCCTATAAACAGTTAAGCTTAGGGAGGTAAACATGTTAGTTCTTAAAGTTATACTGTACAATGTACATCAGTTATTTGTTTTAACTAGCCAGGGTGGCACGGGGAGCCGGGGTTGTGCAGTGGTGAAGCACTGTCACTCTGGTTCGATTCCCGGACACGGTGCCATATGTGAGTTGAGTTTGTTGGTACATTTTACATGTACCTCGCCCTTGCTCCAAGGGTTTTTCTCTGAGTTCCCCAGTTTTCCTCCATCTGCAAAAACCAACACTCTAAATTCCAATTCAATCTGTGGATTAGCCGGGGCCTGGCTTTGATCAGGCCCCATGGTTGTTTCAGGTGTTGTTAGAAATTCAGAGTTCAGAGTCCACTTGCTGGTAGTAATTTATATCTTACGAAAAAGGCTATAGCAGCTGCTGAAGCAAAAAGTGAGTACAATTCTAGGGACACAACTATTTTTTTATCTTTAATGACTGGCCCAGCTAGGTTGCATTAATTAATTTTTGTAACCAAATAAGAAATGCACCCCCCCCCCCCCCCCCCCCCAACATTTAACATTACAGTATTAAAATGCTCTACATGTAATTACTTTTGTAGCCCCTGGGGGGCTCATTTCAGAATTCGTCTTGGAAAGGGGGCCTTGCAGTTGATTTCACATAACTTTTGCCAATGGGTTCCATTATGATAGAAAAAATGATGGGCGTTTGACGGTTATCATAATAAAGAGGGAAGCTTATTCCCAAAAAGATATGATACCGTCAAAACCCTAAAATTTTTCTACCAAGATGTGGTCACATTAATTAGGAGCGTCCCATTTCTTGTAAGCATGGAAATACAAATTCAAGTAACAATGTGGCATGTCATGTTTGCCTTCCTCCTCTTAACATTTGATTTTCACTAAGGCTTATAAAACTAAGGCAAGGGAGGGGGGGCTTATTCCAAAAACTTTGTGGGTTTGGTTTTGTGAAGTAAATTTCTTAAATGGGCTGTGTCACGGTAATAGACTTTTACATTTGCATTCCGGGCCGGAAACAGATATTTTCACTGATTTTGATATGAACTAATGAACCTCTCAGCCATGTGGGATGCTAAAAATCAAAGCGAATATGCAAAAATGAGTAACAAACAGTGTATATAAACAGTCCCCAGGGAAAATATTGAAAATCCTTTCAATCAAGCATTGAGGGAGGGGAGTGTAACTGTTTGTATCCAATTAACAGCCACCAACCGAGTGATTACTTGATACATGCGCAGTACCATGACATAGCCCCTTTAATATTTGTTCATTCTATTTCATACATATATGTACAATGTAGATGTCACTGAGCCTGAAATTTCCCATCCCCCAAACAAAAAGGGTAGGAAACAGCTGCCAGTGCAAGCATTTCTACAACTAACAAACTGAGTCATACACATGTACATGTAGCTGCTTTGCAAAATGTATCAAATGGATTAAACTCAAGATGCATACATGTGAATAAAAAAATATAGTGAATGATCATACTGTAGATACATGTAATTCTTATTAAAAAACCTTGTACATGTAAGTATACATGTACATGTAACTTGTTGATCTTTGTTATTACTTAATTAATTCACAGATGTCACTGAGCCTGACCTTCTCAGCCACAAACAAAGAGGGAATGAAAACAGCTGCCAACACTATCACTTCTATAAGTAAGACTGTGCCATATACATGTACATGATTGCATTTTACAACTAAATTATACCAAATGCATGATAGTCAATTATTCACACTAAAGACCTGTGAGCTTAAAAATGTACTGTATTTCCTCAAATAAGTCCCCCCTCAAAAAGAGCCCATGGCCCTTTTAGTCAAAATTTGAAATACAGTCAAACCTCTATTAAGTGGTCATGCACCAATTTGTTGGCCAGAGGCTCCATAAAATAATAGGAAATCAAATGTATGGAGGAAAATGGCAATTCCAGAGGGGTGGGTAGTTGGGTCATGAGGCAAATTCCCTCCGTGGTGGGGGTATGGATATTACAGTGTATCTGAAATCATACAAGTCCTGTGATAATATAATTATACTAATGTAGCCATCAGGGTTCCAAAATACTGTTTATAAACAATGTTTAAGAATACTTGCCCCTAGGCAAGTACAATCTGAAAAGCACTTGTCCAGAAGCTTGGACTCTTATTTGTACAATAACCTGGGTTCTCAGTAGATTTCTCTACAGCCAGTCAAAACCATTGTAAGGTGAACCAGCTTTTTGTCGTACATTGCTGCTAAATTTGGTCAACACAAACTTTGAACAGTACATTAAACAGGACATTATTGCAAACCATATTACTATCTTATTCAGACTAAAAAGGACAAACATGAAGAGATGATCTATTAAAAATATTAAATGGGGAGATATTTGAGAAGCGAAAATGTATACATGTAGATTCTACTTATTTGAAAGGGCAAAACAGAAAAAATATAATTTACAATATACATGTAGACGCATTTTTCTGTTTTTATTTTTAAGATAATTACTGTATACATGTACATTCATTAAACACAATTTTTTATGTGCTATGAAAATTATTTTAAAGAGACAATTACAATGTATGATGAGATGATGTTAAAATCCCTGAAAATGTATTTCAAAGGAATATTAAAGTAATAATCTTGAAAAGTAAATGCACGTGTTTGTAATTTCCTCACTTAGAATTTACGGAAAGATTCAGATATTGTGTATATAATTGTCAATGCAAGGTTCTATGTCTCAAGCATGTTAAGGCATGGTTTGAACATGAAAACGAGGCTACAGCTATTTTGTTGAATAGAGTCACTTGAATTTACTCAAATCCTAGAACAATGGTGGTTATAGCTAATCTCAGCGTTTTTAGTCGTCCTAATATAAAAGTTTGGTAAAATGTCTATCACATGACCAACGATCACAAAAAGTTGAAAATTTAACTAAAAACGGGGTGGTACATGTATATTTAAGTAACGATTTTGTGTTTATCTGATTACCCTTGTGGTTGACTTTAAAGATCAGTTCGGAATGGTTGACCCTGATAGACTGTTAATGACAAAGATAGCGAATTTTGAATGTTTTATCAGAACTGCTCAAAAACCATGCAGGCCTATAAACATGCTTGAGCGTGGATTGGTCGTCACTAAAACCCTGAAAAATGCCCTGAAAAGCTGTTAATATAGCATGGGCAATCCCAGAACATTCTAGAAATTCCTAAGACATCCTAGAAATTCCTAAAAGTCTATTCCTAGATAGTCCCAGCATTTCCTACAAAACCGAAGGAAAATGTAAACTGTAAATCCTAGGATTTCCCACAATATCCTAGAACCATGCATCGTAAATGCTTTGCCATGAATATTTTGAGAAATCCTAGAAAATCCTAGAACATCCAAGTGTCCAAATTTACGTGAAAATTCACACCTCAAATCCTAGAAAATCCTAGGACAATCCTAAGCGGTTCTAGGTTTTGAATCTTAAGATATCCAAGGATTTTCCCAGAAGATCCTAAGATATCCAAGGCTTTTTTCGCAAGGGTGATGAACGAAGAAACAGAGGTCACGCGCGACATGCTTGATAACATGAACATGTTCAACACTTTATGTTATACTAAGAAAACAAAACAAATTACAGAGCCTGCAAGTTCACAAGTCAATGAAAAACCCCAAGAGCCTGTAGTTTTGGATCAACATATCCTTGAAACTCCAAAAGCAACATACACATGAGTCAAATTCAAACCGGAAGAGACGGAATTATTTAGATTCTTCACGAGGATAAAAATATTTGTTAGCCGCAATAAGAACTCTCTCGCTGCTTTAACGACCTTGATTTGTAACATGGAGGCTGACCTAACTGATATGCGTAATGAATTCTTACTCTCGTCACATCAAAACACGAATCAAGAAACCAAACTCAGTCATTTGGAAGACAAATTTATAGTGCAGCAAGATAATATATACAAGACCGAAATCAAGATGCTGTCATCTCGAATATATTATTGACCTAGAAGTTGAAAATGGCGAGTTGAAAGCGGATATAATAAAGCTGTGATCCGACTTTCAAACTTAAAAAAAAAAAAAAGAAGACAAAAAAGAAGACAATGTTCCGAGACTACCCAACCTACCGCTGAAGCTTATCAGTTTGTTCAAGAGCCATCTTACTTACATGACAACCCGATCCCTATTCATCAGAATACATTTTCTGTGCTAAATGACGAGAGTTTACAATCACCTGACCGACATCCCACTACTAAAGAAAGGGACCATAAAGTACGGTAGTACGGTTAATTCTCGGGTTCAAAACAATGAATATATGCCTGCTCAAATGCAGTGTGTTAAACGAATAAGTAGTGTTTAAATTAAAAGGTCAACATACGAGAAAAAGAAAACTATTAAATTACATATATACTAGGGGAGCAGAGAATGAAAGTCACCGCGCTACCGGCCACTCCTAAAGACTGCTAAATTCAGCTAATAATTATTCCCTTTGGTTAATATTAGAGGATTAAGAGGATTTCAAATGAAAGTGTATTTCATCTTCAATCTAATGTGGCCCGAGTGAAAGCCCAGATGGGCTCTTGTTTTTATGAGAAAGGAGTTGTAACTATCTATTTGTAATCCTAGAGTAAAGAATGCCCCCTTTTACCAACAGAATCAAAATTCATCGCTTAAAATGTTATCCAGGATTAAGGTCAATCGGGCTTCGAGGAACTCAGTAAAGCACTTGAAATACAAGGTGAAACGCAGATCGAGGTTCCATACCACACTTGTACTTTTAGCAGGACTAAAGTAGTTGCTGTAATCCGTGTCATCATCCTTGTCTGAATACAGAAGAAGAAACTGTGTAATCCATTCGCTTGTCCCCTTCTCCCCATAGCCTTGTGTCGCAACACCAGTTATAACCATTCTTTTATCAAGAGTTACTGAGAGCCATGAGTTTCCTTTTGAGTTAACGTTCCCTCGGTAACCTTGCGGCCAAGACATCGTATGTAGACGAGCCCGTTGTGGACCATACAAGGCCATGTTGTTGTCATACGCGGTAACAGCGGTAAACTGGACGTCTTTGATCAGACCATTTTGAAAGCCAAGGGAATTGTTGCACGTATCTGTTTCATAAAGTAAAATTTGCTGTCAATAGACAAGTTCCGATGATTCGCCAGCACTAAGGTATTGGATAGTGACTACCTGTCAAGCAATGAGACGGTTGTCACTGCAAGAAGGGTGGGTAGGATCAGGAAGGTGGGAGGAGATGAGATGAATCCGTATCTGGTTAAAGTGAATAATTATAGTACGTTGTGATGGGCTAAGCATCCTTTTTGCTGAATGACTTGAGATTGCGGTTACGTACGGTGAAACGTTGTGAGTTTGTGCGTGTATGTTTGACCTACGGCAGTATTCTTTCGATCTCTGCAAGAATTAGAAAATTGCTAAACATAAGAGTTGTTGTGTATCGGTTAATTATTATTTGATTTTCGCTTTAAAAATGTATGCCGCTAAAATTTAAACATGTTGGCTGGTAAAAACATCCGGACTGAATCGGTAGCAAGAAAACAATTCAAAGCGTTTTGAACATTACGAAATTCTGCTCACAAAACTGCTGAATTTTATTGTTGTCGTGTATCGGTCAAGTTTTATTTTCGCTTTAGAAAGAAGTATTATCGATTATCGATCAAGCTCACAGAACATCTAGGTGCGAAAATGCTATAATATAAACAGCGTCATCTCTATCTGCCTTCCACCTTCCTGGTAGGGTGCGCCGACTTTCTCCCAATTCGATCTTTGCGAACTGACAAACTTTGCATAATCCACAACACGGAAAAAGTTCGCGGCTTTACATTTGCCCACAATTCCTTGCGAACTTAGCACAGTCCGGATAACACTTAAAATCATCTGTTCGCTTCGGCATTAGTTTCGTGGTAGAGTGGTTTTCAATAGGGCGTGCACACTTAGCACTACAGCTTACCACTTTATATCACATTCTTTACACTTACTAGTGCTACGCGGCAAACATGATTCAATATCATAACTACATATACATATATAATCGCCGTGACCCCATATAACGCACCAATACCCACGATTGCTCTCATCTGACTTGATAGCTCAGTTGGTAGAGCGCCAGACATGTAACCTGGAGGTCGTTGGGTTCGAGTCCCACTTGGGTCAGATATTTTTCCTCTGTCCCTCGTAGGGCGTGCACACTTAGCACTACAGCTTACCACTTTATATAACATGGTTTTCAATATAGGCCCTTTGCAGCTAACAAATCATGTGGTTATACTGGAGAGCAAAAAATATCGGACTTCATTTATTCAAAGGCCTTGTACGAGATCTGGAGTGTTATTAGCAACACCTGTTTGTAAATGTAATTTCCACCTCCAATCGAATGTCGATCTTTATAAAACTGTGTTTTAAAAATAGCTTGCTCTTCAGCATCCATCAATTCATTCGTTAGTGAAGTAGTATCAGCCCGTGACTGTTAGCTGCAAAGGGCGGAGTGTCGTAAAACCAAAACCAGTGAGCCAATCAGACAGACAGACAGACAATCTTTATTTATCCACGGTTTAAAAACATCAGTTGTACACGAAAGGTGTACCATTGCAATAGTAAAATATGTACATTAAAAATTAAAAATGTAATAATGCATTAAAACTGTTTTACATTTTGCCGTGTGGGAGTCCGATTTAGCATACAGAGTATCAATTTCCCTTTTGAAGTGCTTTATATGTTTAGACACTCTTAGGTCATGTGGGAGATTATTCCATAAGTTGTAAAGAGATCCTGAAGGTAATCTGGGGTGAGCTTTTGCATGGTTTTGTACATCGCCATTGCTTTTTTTTTTCGATGTGGATATACGTTGTCCCAGCCAAGCATATCAATCAGTAGACTTGAACTCGTGTCATAGCTTGATCGAGTAATTACTCTGGCTG
Source organism: Actinernus sp. WN-2022 (assembly GCA_030867875.1). NCBI lineage: Eukaryota > Metazoa > Cnidaria > Anthozoa > Actiniaria > Actinernidae > Actinernus > Actinernus sp. WN-2022. The sequence continues at coordinate 63,962,830 of JAOWCC010001589.1, read as the reverse complement.
CCCGGATTTGCAGATTTTGCAGTTTATCATTTAACTGTTGACTTAAGCCATCCCAAACTGAGCCACAGTAAACAAAATGCGGCTCAATCAGGGCTTTATATATTTTTACTACAGTATCTCTACATATGAAAGGCTTTGCACGCTTAAGTGCGCCAATGCCAGAGGAGATCTTTTTTTGATATTTCGTCTATATGCTTCCGCCAGATATTTACATTTTTTAGTTCCGCAATGATTCTTGTTTCAAGATCTCTCTGGCTTGAGGCGGCAAAACTAATATTAGTATCATCGGCGTACGTTATTGGTAATCCCTCGTTCAGACAGTTTGGCAGGTCATTAATATGAATCAAAAAGAGTAATGGTCCAATTATCGAACTGCGGGACTCCACAAGTTATTGGGCTTTCACTAGACATGTGGCCGTTCAAATTACATTTTGACTTCTATTTGATAGATAAGAGTCAAACCATGCCAGGGTAATTCGGTCAATTCCATATTTCGCTAGTTTTTGCATTATAATTTGGCGATTAATAGTTTCAAAGGCCTTTTTTAAATCGATACATATTACACCATTAAGGAAACCTTTGTCAATATTTACACACCAATTATTAGTAGCTTCAAGCAGAGCAGTGAGAGTACTGTGGAGTGACCGTAAGCCTGACTGGCAATTCGTTAGTAGGTTGTTGTTAATAAGGTATTTGTATAATTGGTCGTAGATCATTTATTTCGAATATTTTAGTAACAATTGGTATCACGGATATCGGTCGGTAGTTGTTAAGATCTGATTTAGTACCTTTGTTACGTTAAAAACGGGTGATACCCTAGCCAGCTTCCAGTCAGTAGGAAAGATTCCAGATACTATCGATTCATTCAAAATACACGTCAAAGACGGTGCGACAATGTCAGCGGCGATTTTTAGAAGTTTACATGGAATTTTATCCAGACCCGTTGCTTTCCTACCGTTTATTTTGTTTAATAGTTTGCGGACTTTGTGAATGTCGATTTGTTGGAAAGAGAATGACCTAGCTATCAGTGGTTTTTAGATAGGTAAGAGGGTCAACGTCTATTCCCGGGATCTCGCGCGCTACGTCCTCGCCAATGTGGGTGAAATGCCGGTTAAAAACCTCAGCAATGTCAGCAGAAGAACTGAGAGTTTGGTCTCCTATTTTGATTTCAGAGACATTGGTTGATTTGCTTTGTCGACTTTGCAGGTCATTAATTAATTTCCAAGTTTTTCTTGGGTCATTTTTATTGGCTTCAAGATTGTTAGTGAAATATTTGCGCTTTTCTTGCTTAATGGAGTTGTTAGCGTCATTTCGAGCTGCTTTATACTGTTCCCAAATCGTATTCGTTTGTTGACGCTAGTTTTCTTTTTAAAAAGTCACGTGCATTTTGCTTATTAATTCATTTGTAATCCACGTTTTTTTTTGTTTCGGATTCTTTTTGTCCTAAGTGGCGCATGTTTATCAATGACACTCATTAGAGCGTGTTTCCATACACGCCACATTTCATTTGGGTTATTGTAAGTAGAAACGATATTCCATTATTTTTGCTTTAGATCGAGTAGAAAATTATCTTTGTTAAAATGCTTAAGCTGCCTCGCCTGAATGGTCTTATGAACACCAGAGTGTACATAACTGATTTTACGAGTTAGACAGACGAGGCCTAGGGAGTGATCGCTGATATCAAGTTGGAGAACACCCGAATTTGAGACCTTTTCCGGGAAGTTTGTTAAACCTAGGTCTATTAGAGTTCTCGAGGTTTCGGTTATTCTTGTTGGCTCAGTGATCATCTGACTCAATCCGTAAATATCCATGATATTCAAAAGATGAGAGGAGTTACAATCAGTAGCATCTGGTAGCAAATTACAATTTAGATCTCCTAATAAATATAGCTCTAAGTTTTCCGCATCAATTTTGTCAATAAGTTGCTCAAAAGAGCTAAATAGATCCGGAGAGGACTGCGGAGGTCGATACCAAGTACTAATTAGAAATGGCTTCGAGCGAGGTTTTGTGATCTCTAAAGTTAGGCATTCAAGCTTATCTGAGCTTAGGTCTTCACGATTTTGGAAATTGATATTATTTCGTATGTAACAACAAACACCACCACCATTTCTGCCATTGATATTCCGGTCTTTCCGAATTATTTCAAAGTCGGGTAAATAAACCTCCTCATCCCGGATGGTTTGGTCTAATTTTGTTTCATTAATTGCTAAAATGTCGATTCTTTTGGAATTACTCATGAAGACTCTAAGTTCATCTATGTGGGCAAGTAAGCTGTTAATATTTAGGCATGCCATAACAAATCCACGGCCAAAGTTAATATTTACAGGAATTACTGACTCACCATTGTGCGTAGGTTTATAGGTAATATCAGGTTTTGACCTAACGCGTCTGTCGGACTCCCAGGCGGCAAAACACTAATACCCCCTGATATGTGTGGTATAATTTTCAGCTAGAAGAGTAGTGCCGGCTTTTGACAGATGTAAGCCACCGCGATTTAGGTGTTATTTGGTTATATTGTTGTTTTCAATAAGGTTCCAGTGACGTTGCCGGCAGGACTGCTTCAGGTGCTTGTTGACACTGGTAATATTACGGTCTTCGTCATCTGCTCTTGCGAGTAAGCCAGATATAGATACACTGGTATTTGGCGAGTCATTTTGTAGTGCAAGGTAGACGATGCGAAAAAAATCAATGAACCAATGACGAACTGAAGTAATTCACGATTTGTTTTACTTCAACCAATCACGAGGCAAACTAAATAAACGCAATCATGGATAACTAACCAATCAAATTCGAAAGCAATTAATTTTCGACTCTCAATTGAAAACCGCTCAAATATAATTTGTACTTGCTTGTTTTAAGGTTTTAAAACCACGATTTTGTAATGACTTTAATGTTTTTCGTGGGCCAAAAGTCAGTACAAGCTGTCACCTATAATTAATTAGGCTGACCGTACCGAAGAACCTTAAGTAATCAACCAATACCGACCGAGACCAGTTTCGTATTCTAAATTACCAATAAACGATGTACGCGATGACTACAGACGCGTTTGCTCAATCTTATTCTCATTCTGAAGGTAAACATTTATAAATACCAGTGAGAAGGTTGGCTATTCGCAACTTTGCAAATATACTGTTGGAGTTTTACACCTCGTGAGGTTGGTCATCGCATTCAGTGGCAATTTTCGAATACGCAGAACGGGACAACTACATCATCGCATGGAATATTAAATATTACATAAGGATGAATATATTACCAATCTAGAATGTCAGAAATAATTCAGATGAAGGAAGTCTTAATTATATTGCGTTTGTTTTTACGTTTGACTAGTCCGCCGTGCTAAGGGTGCGTTCGATTGACCGTATTCCGGAATAGGACTGAATAGATAGAATAGTCTCTGGAAATCACTGGTTCGGGCATATTTTGCACTGTGAGCTACAAATGTTTGCTGACATATGATATTCAGGATACATTTAGTATTCCATTGGCTAAACAAATCCCAGTACAAGCGATTTGTAGTGATCATTCTGTGTATTTGTATTCCGGAATACGGCCAATCGAACGCACCCTAAGTATAATCTTGGCTAATGGATCGTCATTCTTTTCGAAACTTCCCGGTGGTAAAAACTGACGTACGTAAGATTGTCCCACTTCCTGCGAAAGTCAAACGACTGAGTGAGTGACATGGCCGTGCACACTCCAGAAACTCCTGTGTTTTGGGTTTCTTCGCATGATCCAAGAGATAAACATTTAAATACAACTATATATATATGATGAATTGGCTTTATTAGCGTTACATCTGTTTGTCTTGTTGTTTTTACTGTACTTTTTTGAAGATTAAGCGGATGTGGATGTTTTTGAACTAAACAAAATAAGAATCCCAGTCGAGGAGGAGGCAAATCAACTGGTTATTTACAAACGTGGTCGAGCGCACCGCAGGGAATCGAACTCAGAGCCTCTTGCCAGTCCGCGCCGCCCTGTTAACCGTTCGGCCACACCACCTCCTTACGACTCTTTAGATAAAAAAATGGATAAACCCCCACTACGCGAGTCGTGTACTAACTACCGCTAAGCTAGCGTTATATAGTTATAAAGAAACTATACAAGCCATTAATTTTCATAATTTCATGGCTGGAAACCACGAGTAAAGGATTATTAACAACTGAAAACCAAATGACTCCTGTTTAAATAACAAGGGCACCAACGGTAAAACGTCATAAAAACGAATATACTTAAGAAATAGAAAACATTTCCCGTATTTCTATAGAGTTAAGGCCTGTTCAAACGGATGCAACATCGTCCAACATGTTGGATCCAACATTGTTGCACGATGTTGGACGGGGGTGTTTAAACGGATCCAACATCAATCCAACATGTTGGATAGTACTGTTATATCGCAAAGGATTCCGGTGCTGTTTACGTCCGCCTTCGTCTTCGCGATTTCTCGGCCGAGTTGAGCTCACAAACCTGTTACTTTGGTTTTTATGTCTGAGATAGTTATATCAAGTCTTTCTTCCATCTCCTCGTAGGCCCTTTCTCTCTTGTTCCTGAGGTGATAATCTTTGCTTGAAACGTCCCAAAGGCAAACTCTCTCTTCTAACAGATCTAGCAGTTCGTCAACTTCGGGTCTGACCACTTTCTGGTCTCGCACGTTACTACTTTTCCTGTGTTTACAGCCTTCCTTTTTCCATTTGTAGGAGTTTGCTCCTGTTTTCCTGCTCAAAATCTTCTGAAAGTACTTCACTCTCCGCCATCATGGTGCAAACTGAAATGATCGCCTAATCGTCTGTATGTTAGTAAACAAAATCAAATCTCCATGGATACAGCGCGAATGACGAATGAAGTGCACGTGCGCGAGTCCAACATTGTTGGGAAAGCCGTTCAAACGGATCCAACATGTTGGGACATGCTTCATCGATCACGATAACAAAAGAAATGTTAGACGATGTTTGATGAAAAGTTTGACTAGTTTCAAACTTCATGCAACATTGTCCAGCATCATCCAACAGGGTGTTCAAACGGATCCAACATGTTGCATCCAACAATGTTGCCTGATGTTGTGCCAACATGTTGCATCCGTTTGAACGGGCCTTTAGAGAAACACGAGTGGGAGTTTGGGAGAACGAGAAATGGATGTGGGAACACGAGCCCGAAGGGCGAGTGTTTCCACAGCTATTTCGAGTTCTTCCAAACTTCCAGAAGTGTTTTTATAACTCAATAGAAACACGGGAAAAATGTTTTCTATTTCCTTTATAAAATAACCCATAGGAAATAAGTAAAACAAACGAAAATCGCGCGTTTATAATGATCATCAAAACATGAACTCTTCTAACTCGCGCAGTCGCTAAGTCATGAACCATGACCAAATCATTCACTTTTGTCAATTCGATTCAGCGAGTTTAATTTGAACTATGAAAAACCTTGCAGCCCAAAATGACATATTGACAGAATGATGAAGATGGACTAATGCTAAAACTGGATTGACAATACACGGCAGCACGTAATGTTCAGCAGTTCATTTTGCCCCATGGACTTCACGGTGTGAATCAAGCGGGCGCCGGTTTTCGTACCAAACAAAGTTTACGGGAGATCAAGACGTGTTGCCAGAAAGGAGGATATTTTGGATTTATCTCAATCTCGTTCCCAGAGCCCGCGATCTTCTGGCCAACGCCAAGATACAGAGCTCTGGGATAATCAACATCGAGGTCTAATTTGATTGGCTAGCATATCTCACCGGAAGTAAATTCACAACGACGCCATGGAGTTGCTTCGTGCGATCGGCCATATAAAGACCGGCCTAAAAAGTGGTGAAAAAATCGCTAAAAATCAAGTTTGTCATTCTTGCCGTTGCTGCAGTCAAGTAAGTAATCATCGTGTTGAACTGTCTGGATAAAAAATCAAGAAGAGACACATTCTGAAGGCTTTTAAGAACGATATGTCAGGTCAGATGTTCGGGAGAATCTTTGACGAAATTCAACTGCTAAAATATTTACCAGATTAATTAGAGAGAAAAATTGCCACAAGGTAAATTGCTGATTTAGTGATTGAATTAGTTTTGAATACCTGACTTTATACTCTGGGCAGATGCGTAAATAAAAACTGAGTGAAAACTAGAATAAAACGTGTGTGCATCTCTTTTGTGAAGTGAAACCAAGAATAAAACGTGTTTTATCTTTGCATAAGTATTTACTATTAGGCCTACATCCCGGGCCTACATGTAGTAGATGAATAATAACTATCATTCAGCCTTGAGCAGAAGAAAGCTGAGAAAGTCCACTTCAGCACAATGATGACAGCAACATGTAATATACTGGTTCTATTTTATACTATTTCTATTTTATACTGTTCTATTTTATTCTATTTTATCAATGTTTTTAAGTCACAGATAGACATACAGATACAGATATATGTATTTACAACTTAGTTAGAATTAGGTCACCGAAGAATGTGTATATCCATCAGTTTTACCTTTTTAATCATAGATATACTTAGATACATAGATTGTTTTAATTTACTCTTTAATTTGTGTCCCCAATTCCCTTTTTTTTTGCTAAATACCTTTAGACACGTTAATAGTTATTATTACACATATAACTCCCCCACCCAGGCATTTGTGGGGCACTTGACATTTTTGAATTCAGAGCATTGCAAGTGCCTCATTGGGTCAGTCTCGTGGGGGTCAGCTAAGCTATGCATATGCCCCTCTGTGGGCTTTGGAACAAGTATAAATCTCTTATACAGGGTTGCCACTAACCTGAGTATCAGGGGAGGGGAAGGCCTGATACTCAGGTTAGGTTGCCACAGGTCAGGGAAAAGTCAGGGAAAAAATGTTTTTCAAGGTCAGGGAATTTTGCATCTGGTCAGAGAAATTCTAAATTTCTTGTCAAAGTCACGAAGAAGTCGGGGAATTTTATATTTAGGTTTCCATGATGGCCTCTCATGCCTCAAAGTATCTGCGAGGGGAGGCTACAGGTTTTGATATTAAATGACGTTTGTTTTGGATGAGGGAATGTTGAACAGTGTTATTATATGGTCAGTGAAAATTGTTTTCTGCTCGGGGAATTTTTTTTTCTTGATGGGTGGCAACCATGTTATAAACACTTACTATTTTGACTCTCTTTGACCAATTCCCCACCTCCCAACTTTTCTTTGCTGGCAAATGCCCCATCCCTGGGACAGAAACTCAGTCAATACCCCACATACAAAAATGTATGCCTGGGAAGATGGGAAGATTTGGAATCGATAGAGCCATTACCAGTGATAAATTATTTTCTTTATACCTTTAGATGCCAGTCATAATTATTGGAAACCAATGCAAGTATTTGATCGTCAAACAAGGACATTTTGATCACTTCAACAGATGTATAGGCTGCTTTGCTCGATCCCTACCAGTCAGCCTGCACAGTTTATTTTTCTGCTCCTTTGCACTTGCACTGTGGTGGAAGTGGATATATTACATCACCTTAGGGTTTTTCTTCCTACAATCTCACAAGTAAAAATATCACAAATTGGTGTGTCAAATGCAGAAATGCAAGAGAAAACCCCAATGAAAACTCCTCACAAAGCCTACTAAAAGCAAGCTAAGTATTTTTCAGCCACCCTCAGACCTCAGGATGTCCTTTGGCTTTCTACCAGTGGCCTATTTGACCAAATTAGAGAAGTTTCCATTCAAAATCCTACAAGAGAAATTGCTGCAGGTCATCGGCAAAGCCACAGAATCTTCCCAAATGACATTCTGGGGAAAGCTTGAGCGATTGACTTTATGGTTTGGCAGTTTGTAACTGAACAGGGCTAGCCAAACTTGGACTGAGGGGGAGGGGGGTTAGTTGAGTTAGTACTATGTATTTAACCCAAATTGGCACAGTAGACAATGGGATTTTTGTCCATTACCCACAATTCATTTTGGGATTGGTGCTGCAAAATTGTAAAGAGAAATGCAGTGTCAGAATGCCACGTGGGTTCACAGTCACTTGATGTGTTTTCTGTAAACAAACATGGTAGTTGGATAGATTAAATTGTGTTTGCTTTTAATAGATTTTAATTGCGAACTGGAAGAGTTTTTAAACCTATTTTTAGCATATTGAACTTGGTAAAATTCAAAGAAATGAAAAACAAAAATTGAAAGTGTGTTTTTCCGAAGATTGGAGTCAATAGGCCCTTTGCAGGACCTGGTCATGTGACCTTTTTAGCCTGTCAATCAAAAACAATTTTTTGAAAACTCTATTATTTAGCTTAATTTAACAGAGTTTGTGCTGTAACAAGCCATGCCAGTCAGCAAAAAAAGGCTCACAAACTCTATTAAATTAAGCTAAATTATAGAGTTTTCAAAAATTTACCATTCCTTCAGTTTTAAAGATATGAACCTAAACTTGAGCTTTTTACTAATTTTGGCTTGCTCTTTTCATTTCTGGCATTCATGTTGTTCTAGCGCCAACTTTTTTTTTTATTGACAGGCTAAAAAGGTCACGCGACCAGGCCCTGCAAAGGGCCTATCAATCAATGTTATCTGCCATTGAAATAATATTTGCATTATCAGAATTCCAGCATGTCTAGTAGGAAATATTCAAACATTTGTGTAGCAGAAATAAATATATATATATATGTGTACATTCAGACTTCACACTAACATGGCAGCTTGTGAACGTACATGGTATGGTCCAGCAGTTGACTGTTTCCAGGGGCACACTTACTTATGATATATATTGTGTGTCAGATTTGAACCTACTTTAGAGGGTCTAGCTTTTGTGTAAAACTGTGGAATTCTGAGTTTATATAAACAGCTCAAAATAATCAATCAGGTTGAAAATGGGTTCATTTTAACAACAACTTGGAAATACAGGGTTTGGAGCGAACTTGTGAAAAACTGGGTCCGATTTAGGACCCCATGGCCATGGCTGCACATGCATTGTACCAACTATATATAAGTTCCACCCTGGATTGTAAAAGAACTAGGAAAGAACATCTGACCCACTTATACTTGCTAGACCTCGCCATCTCCAGGGACAGATCTATGGGAGGGCAAGGTGATTTGGAGGATGCACCCCCTTTTGAGATTCAAGTGGTATCAAAATTCAGAAAATACTACTTCAGAGACCTGATTTTCAAAACAAAATTGGGGCCCAACCCCCCTGTGTCTATGGTGCACCCCATTTCAATCCACCCCTGAATCCCCAGAGTCAGGCATTTGATCCTGAATTGTGGCCCAGGGTCAAGGCATTACAAACTGTAGAAGACTTTGACTGGGAAAAGAAAAAGTATGGGCCCAACCTTCAATAATGGTTACAGAGCATCATATTTTTGTTGCACTTCATAGTTCCCAGTAAGTTCCCAGTAAGACAAACAGAACATCTTAAAACAAGGCCTTGGTGTTATATTTCCCAAAATAGAAGGCTTTAAGCTTGGTTTTCTCATTCAGATTTGGGTTAAACAAATTGAAGCCATTTCTAAAGAACTATATATTTTACAATATTATTATTCCTGTGCTTGAGCTCGCTCTTTTAGATTTCTGCATAAGCTTGTAGTCTTTCTGGACCAGGGCCCAGTTGTTCGAAGCAAGGGTAACTTTATCCCTAGGATAGTGCTAAATCTGTACAGTTTACCCTCTGGTTAGCAATTTAACCCCGGGGTAGTGCTTACCCTTACTTCGAACAACTCGGTCCTGGGTGGTACATTTTGATTAAAAATTAAACAAGCAATGTTTCACCACCCTTGAGAATTTGACTGAAATTTCCCCATTGATAGGTACATTACATTCTTTAAGATTTAAATGAATAAAATATATTTGATACAACATAAGCCTGTACTATATATAAGGTGAAGGAATGCAAAGAAGAGTATTAAAAGTTAATTCTAGCACAAAGTAATTAAGCTTATTAAAACTCACCGGAAAAAAATCAAGGCTGATTGTAAATTTATGTAAACGGAATAACATGTAACTTATATTTGAATATTATATAAAACAATCAACCAAAGGCAAAGTAACAAAATAAATAAACGTTTCAATTATATCCGCTATCGATATCCCGGCGATGTTACACCGCGAAATATTCAACGATAACTATACCACATCAGTAAAACAACATTTATTCAACCGATTCAAGAAAATTACACGTCCAAGACACGAAAAGGACTGCCCGTGGAGCAATTAAACTTCTTGTTCGGACCAACACCGTGTACATTTTTAAAAGTTTTGATATCATGTTTCTCAGCAAACTCCACTTACTGCATGATATTCCCGAGTCCTAAGGCCTGGCGCCTCCTCGTGAATTTTGGAGCACGGCAGTTTAAATCATAGCTTTCTTGTCTCTGAGGGAACCTAGTATCGATTGGCAAAAAGGTACCTTTAGCAGTTCCACTGTCGTTAGGATCTTTTTCTCTTTTTTCCCCACGAGACAGACGAACAACATTTTTTTCTCAGCCGTCGGCCATTTTATCAATTTAGTAAGCCAGCGCTCTTATTACCACAGCGGTTGCTTTCTCTGCGCATATTCATAGTACATTAGATATACGACGCATGCTCAGTGAACGACCTTTCACGCATGCGCTCTTAAACCGGAAGCATAAAATCCTGCTTCCGGTTATGGATTATCCCAGAGCCTCAAAGCGTTTGGTCACCGCTGGCCGAAAAACGCGCGGGCTCTGGGAACGAGATTGGATTTATCTTTGAAAAATAGAGCTACAAAGCATGCGCATGCAAGCCATCACTCAGGTCATCAGTTGTTTCATACATTGTGTATTCCTAGAACTAGACTAGTTTCAAACTTCATGCAACATTGTCCAGCATCATCCAACAGGGTGTTCAAACGGATCCAACATGTTGCATCCAACAATGTTGCCTGATGTTGTGCCAACATGTTGCATCCGTTTGAACGGGCCTTTAGAGAAACACGAGTGGGAGTTTGGGAGAACGAGAAATGGATGTGGGAACACGAGCCCGAAGGGCGAGTGTTTCCACAGCTATTTCGAGTTCTTCCAAACTTCCAGAAGTGTTTTTATAACTCAATAGAAACACGGGAAAAATGTTTTCTATTTCCTTTATAAAATAACCCATAGGAAATAAGTAAAACAAACGAAAATCGCGCGTTTATAATGATCATCAAAACATGAACTCTTCTAACTCGCGCAGTCGCTAAGTCATGAACCATGACCAAATCATTCACTTTTGTCAATTCGATTCAGCGAGTTTAATTTGAACTATGAAAAACCTTGCAGCCCAAAATGACATATTGACAGAATGATGAAGATGGACTAATGCTAAAACTGGATTGACAATACACGGCAGCACGTAATGTTCAGCAGTTCATTTTGCCCCATGGACTTCACGGTGTGAATCAAGCGGGCGCCGGTTTTCGTACCAAACAAAGTTTACGGGAGATCAAGACGTGTTGCCAGAAAGGAGGATATTTTGGATTTATCTTTGAAAAATAGAGCTACAAAGCATGCGCATGCAAGCCATCACTCAGGTCATCAGTTGTTTCATACATTGTGTATTCCTAGGACTAGACTAGTTCAGTCTTAGTCGATTCGTTGTGTGACGTCATGCCTCATGTGGTCGCATATTACAGTTGGCAGGTTGTTTTCAGCAGGAGCTTGAAGCTTGATCAGATTTCCTTGCCCTGCTCATCCTCTACGGTATCTGTAGAGAGTCATACTGAACAGTACATTCTTCAGTTAACCAAGAGTACTCGAAAGGGACGGCGTTGGGTGGCCTTTTAATTAGCATCTGTAGCTCTTGTATGTTTATCAACTTGATGTCAGGTTTGTGCTCCACATTTTGCTGTACTTTTGATTTCCATTTCTATTTCAATCAGCTTCTATTTTGTGCATCTAGATCATGTTAGAAATATTTAATACAGGATTTATTTTAAGTTCTGCGGCTTAAATCTACCAAACAATAGTTTTTAATTGAGCTTACTGCAGCCAAAGCAGACTTTTTTTTGGCGAAAATTACTGTTTAGTATCGCACAAATTGCGAGAAACTCAACTTTGTGTGCGTCCATCACGAGAGATGATGACCACTCAGACCCCTTAAGGTTGGTTTCATCTGTTGTGCTTCCATAGATGTCTAATGAGGCCTATCAGAGCACGGAACAGTGTGATGATAAGTTGCAGAGGTAACACTGCTGACTGCACGTTCTTTTCGTAGGCGTCGCTTTTCCTCTGCATCAACTTTGCGTTTCTCTTCAGCCTGTGTGGCTCCCAGACTAATGAGCCCACGCCAAGTTGGGAGATCTTGGGCGGTTTGCTCCCATGTTGCTGTGTTGATGCTAAAGGACTTCAGAGAGGTATTCAGTGTATCCTTGAAGCGTTTGCGCAGGCCGCCATGTGAACGCCTGCCAGAACTCAGTTCGCCATACAACAACTGTTTGGGTATGCGATTATCAGGCATTCTGCAGACGTGGCCTGCCCATCTTGTCTGGTGTTTCTTCAGCAGGGTATGAATTAAGGACAACTTAGCAGAGGTGAGGACTTCTGTGGTGTCCGGGATTTGACCTGCCATGTTATCTTCAAGATGTTGCGCAGGCAGTTTAGGTGAAAGTGGTTCAGCTTCCGTGCGTGCTTGCTGTACACGGTCCAAGTTTCGCGTTCGTATAGCAGGGTGCTCAGAACAACGTCACGATATACCTTGATCTTGGTTGTGGTGCTGATACCTCTTCTATCCCAGAAAATTGTGCGGAGTCTTCCAAAACTCGCACTGGACTTTGCTAGTCTACAGTATACTTCCTCGTCTATGACAACGTCCTTGGACAGTGTACTGCCAAGGTAGGTAAACTTGTAAACAGCCTTGAGCTTCTGTCCATTCACATAAATTGATGGTTCGACATAGGGCTGATTGGGTGCCGGCTAGAACACGACTTCAGTATTTTTTGTGCTGATTGTGAGGCCAAAGTTGTCACTAGCTGACGAGAAGTTGGCCATCGTGGTATGCATTTCTGGCTCTGTGTGGGTGTTAAGAGCACAGTCATCAGCAAACAAGAAGTCTCTCAGTACTATCTCCTTGACCATGGTGATGGATTTAAGTCGGCGAAGATTAAACAGCTTTCCATCTGTTCTGTACCTGATGTGGATTCCAGGATCACTAACTTGGAAGGGTAGGTGCTAAAACACATCATTGCTTAACCCCATTCGTTACAGGTAATGGGTCAGAGCATTCACCATCATCAAGCACTTTGGCTGTCATACCATCATGAAACTGCCTAACCATGGTGATGAATGTTTCCGGGCAGCCAAATTTAGCCACAATCTTCCAAAGACCGTCTCTACTAATGGTGTCGAATGCTTTCGTGAGGTCCACAAATGTTGTGTAGAGCTGGCTGTTCTGCTCGAGGCATTTCTCCTGCAACTGTCGTGCAGCAAACATCATGTCCACTGTGCCTCTACCCTTTCTAAAGCCGCATTGACTTTCAGGGTGGTGGCCTCGCTCAAGGTGACAGTTAAGCCGATTAGCATTGCTCTGGCGAGTATCTTGCCAGCTATGACAAGCAGGGAGATCCCTCTATGGTTATCACACACTTTACGATGACCTTTTCTTTTGAACAGGTGGAGAATAGATGCATCCTTTAGTTCTTGTGGAATAAGACGCCTCTCCCAGAATGAACAAAATAGTTATGTGAGCTTCTTGGTGACGATGGAGCCTCCTGTCTTGTAAATCTCCGCTGGGATGTCATCGGATCCAGGGGCTTTGCCTGCGGCCAGCTGTTGGCTTTCTTGACTTCATGCTCCTCAGGAGGAAGGTCCATCTCGTGGTGGATTTCGACCTGTTCAAGGCAATCAATTGCATCATCATTGATGTTAGATCGTCTGTTTAGCACAGCTTGGAAATGTTCAGCCCATCTTTCGAGGATCTAATCTTTATCTGTGATGAGCGTTGTGCCATCTGCACTCAAGAGTGGTGAGGTGCCCGACTACTGTGGTCCATATATAGCCTTTAGTGCAGCATAGAACCTCTTGGAGTCGTGTCTGTCGGCAAATGATTGATTCTCATCAGCTTTCCTGGCCAACCATGAATCTTGCATTTGTTTCAGCTTAGTCTGGACAGTTCGGCGGATGTTGTTGAAAGCTGTTTTCTTTGAGGTGGAGGTGGGGTCATTGATGTAGGCCCTGTGAAGGCGCTGCTTTTCTTGAAGATAAGTCTGTATTTCTTCATCGTGCTCATCAAACCAATCCTGGTTCTTCTTCGTTCTGGCACCAAGAATCTCATACGATGTTGAATACACACAGTCTATAAATGTCTCCCAGTCATTTACAACATCCCCAGAGGGATGGAAGTCAGCAAGCTTGGCATCGAGCTCGTTTGCCAGTTGGATGGCAGTAACACTTGACTTCAGGTTGGAGACATTAAGCCTCTTGGTGGTCTTTTTCCCCTGGGGACGCCTCTTTGGCTGGATGCAGATGTTAAGTTTTAAGACGATAAGTCGGTGGTCCGTCCAGCAATCAGCACCACACATGGATTTAGTTACTCTAATATCTTGCCTGTCCCGTTGTTTGGTAATGACATAGTCAATAAGGTGCCAGTACTTAGAACGTGGGTGCATCCAGGAAGTTTTGTTGCGATTCGGTAGGCGGAACACTGTGTTAGTTATGAGCAGTTCATTGATGGCACAGATTTTAGCAGGAGCAGGCCATTGCTGTTGCAGTTACCCACACCGTGATTACTTACTATGTTTTCCCAGGTCGTGTGGTCTTGACCAACACGAGCGTTGAAATCACCTAAGACAAGTAATTTGTTAGACTTGGGGACGGCTGCAATGAGGGCATCCAGGTATTCGTAGAACTTGTCTTTGACATCGTCAGGATTGGTAATCGTTGGTACATAAGCACTAACCATTGTGAGGGTACGGTTAAACCTCAAGTGGAGCTGCAGTGTAGCATGTCATAAGGTGGTCGTTCATGCCTTTGGGGAGGCTGGAAAACTTTGAGATGAGGTGTTTTTTTTATCGCAAAGCCAACTCCTGCCTCACGCCGTTCTTCATCACTACGCCCACTCCAGAAGAAGGTGTTACCACCAACCGATTCAGTGAGCTGATCCTCATTTGCTAATCTTGTTTCGGAAAGTGCAGCAATGTCAATGTTGTACCTTTCAAGTTCTCTTGCCACAAGTGCAGTTCTCATCTCGGGTCTGTCTGTATTTGGGTTGTCCATCAGCGTCCTTACATTCCAGGATCCAACAATGAGTGGCATATGCTTTGGTTTTCTTTTCTGATTCTGTTTTCGACCGCAATAGTGGGATTCCCGCCAGTCGCGGTTAACTGGCCAGGAAGGTTGTGAAGCAGACAATGTTTAGGGCTCCTTTTCTAGCCCTTTCATCGTACCATGGAGGTGGGTAGTGCATTCCTAAAGAGGGCTGCTCTGTCGCTCAGGAGGCTGCCGAGTTTCGCTGCTACTTCGATCAGCAAGAAAGCGTCCCTATGGCCTGAGCGTCTACAGCTTCCAGTGTATCCACACCTGCTGCTTCATCGCTCGCCCATCGCCACAGGACTTTTGGGGTTCGGGGGGAGGGGGGGGGGGGGGGGGGGGTTGTGACTTGCGCTTAAATTGGATTATAGTAAGGGAGAGTTGCGCATCATCAGCCTCGCTCTCTCGTCCGAATTCATCTGGATCCAGCGGCAAGACATAGTCAAGTCGGCTGGAGATAAAACAGGATGCAGTGGATGGCTAGCAGTGTGTCTGTCACATTGCGCCCTAAGCACTCCACAGTGCTTGCTGTCGTTGCCTTTCGGCCCGTTGAACCATATGGTGGTTTCCTCCACTCAGTCTGCCAAGTCCAGTCGTCACCGTAACCCTGATTCGGGAGGCTGAGGGAGTACTCACCCTTGCCTAAGGCGGGTTCCCAGACTAGCGGAGGCAAGGAGTCGTCTTACTACTCAATTGCGGCCGCCCCGAGGGGGTGCCCACCCGCTGTACACACTAACACAGAACTGAATGTTGTAATTCGTACTTTGAGATTGTTTTAAATTCAACAAAATATTGGCTTGTTTCTAATAAAATTAACAAAACATTGTCGTTTCTTACAGTACTGTAGCTGGTTCTTCCTCGAATTAAATTTAGTGCTCAATATTTTTAGAAAAGTGCACTAGATATTATTTCGCTGATTTTCCAATTGAGTTTAATGCCACGATGCTGGCATAATTTGCCGTGTTTCTATAGAGTTATAGAAACACTGCTTTCAACCAATCAGAGAGCGTATTTTGTGTGGGTTATTTTACAATGACGTTTTTAGTTAACAAATAAAGAAGCCTTAGCCATGTTTTATACCATCTTTTGCATTGTACAAAATCCATGGCTAATGAGCGTGCATTATTGGTGACAAGCACTCGACTTTTAAAACCTCATTACAATCGCCTATTTAACAGTGAAAATGTAGACAATTACTAGAAAGGTAACGGAAGGATTGAACTCTGTTTCCTGTGTGACAGAAGATATATATTTTGAGGCGAACATTTGCATAATCGCTCGTTGGAAATGGCTGATTTGTGAGTGCTGGAAGTACAACTCAACAAGTCAACATGTGTCCGAGTAAATAAAAGTTTCTACTACACTCTAGTGTCTTACTGAAGAAATGGATTTTATTTATGAGACCTTACTCTGTCAATAAGAGGAGAACATTAAGCGAGAATTCAGTGGATGGTTCGAAAACCCAGGATTTTTGATTTGGAAAATGTTTGCATCGGAGCCGAGCACATGGAATGAAGCTGGTTTCAAGTCAAGATTTCACTTCACTGCCCCACTGGAATCTGCAGATTAGTTATTTACGAATGAAAGAAACTATTAAAAGAAAGTAAACTATCTAGGAGTTAAGCCGGCTAAATAATTGATATTTGAATACATGGCTCCAAGAGAAACTTTTCGAGTTAAATGTACAATCATACTATTCGCCTCACATTATATTTTGAGGCAACATTTGCATAATCGTTCGTTAGAAATGGCTGATTTGCAAGCGCTGAAAGTACAACAAGTCAACATGTGTCCGAGAAAACAAAAGCTTCTACAACACTTTAGTAGTTTTACTGAAGAAATGGATTTTATTTTCGAGACCTTCCTCTGTCAATAAGAGGAGACAATGAAGCGACAATTCAGTGGATGGTTCTAGCTAAAACCTAGGATTTTTTTTATTTGGAGGCCGGTTTCAAGATTTCAATTCACTGGAATCTGCAGGTTAGTTATTTTCGAATGAAAGAAACTATTAAAGAAAGTAGACTATCTAGGATTTGCCGGCTAAATACTTGATATTTGAATACATGGCTCCAAGAGATACGATGTACAAATCATACTAGCAAGGCGTCAACTAAACTGACCGAACGCCAAAGTAAAATATTATTTGCAAAGTTATCTACTTAGTCCTGTTTTTATTCATTGTCTATTGAAATGACATTTCTTTGTGGAGATATTTACCGTAAAATGATTTAATTCATGCGAAATATTTGACTTCTTCATGAAATTGTTATTGACCTCTATGGTATTACAATTAAAATTCACTACTGACAGTGCACTCAGTTTGAATATTAAAAGGGTTAGAGACTTTATGCTTGTGCTTTATCGGCAAAATACAGTCACTTGCTGAGGTCAGCGCGTGCCTGTATTTGCCGACAAAGTACTCACAAGCAGTCTCTAACCCTTACATAAAACTGACGATGGGCATTTGAGAACATGAGCTAAATGTTAAAGCACAAGCCGAAGGCGCGTACTTTCAACATTTCTCGAGTGTTCTCAAATGACCAGAGTGTTTTACGATAGTAAAAAACATGGATTTAAGGCTTCTTTATCTGTTTTATAATATAGATTTACGCGCGCGATGAAAAGAAACCGCCAGCTGAAAACAATAAAACACGGCAAACCATGTTATATACTCTGATAAAACATGGCTTTTTAGCCAATCAGAGCGCGCGTACTATGGTATCTTTATTATAAAACAGATTACATGTATTTAAACATATTTAAGAAAACATTTTGTCGTCTGGTAGACGAACAGCTATTCTGCAGTGCCAGCCAGCCTAAAGCTCGTGAATATATATTTTTTAATTTCCCAGCTGGAAAATGTAAGTGAATGCAGTGGTAGAAAATGAGTCATGATCAGAAGAAATCAAAACTATGTAGAGGGGAATTGAAATACTGACAGGCCAACAAGAAAAGCTTGAAATATTACAAATTTCATTCCATTCATTAATAGGTGTGCCAGACAAATTTCGATACCCTGTAGAATTCAATATTTTTGAAAAATTGAAAACAAAAAGTGCAGAATATTTGCCAACTGAGAAATATCAGACTGCAGAATTTGCCAGCCAAGTGGCCCAGAACAACAGATATTTTGCAGAACAGTTTGTTGGGTGTTCCTGAATTAAGAGGAGTTTATTTATGAATTATGAATTATGGGGAGTTTCTGCTAAGTAATCTCCGTCGGTTAAAGTAAGAAAAACATAGTTTGGTGAAACCGAAACTATCTTTTTTCTGCTAAGTAATCTCATCGGTTAAAGTAAAAAAAAAGATATAGGTTTAAGGCTTCATTTTTTACTTATTCTTGCATGCCAAAACTGAAAATATAACAATTTTCAAATACATTCCTGTCTATAAAATATATAATTAATTTAATTTCAGACCTCGAGCGATCTCATGTTGCACATAAAACTATCTACCAAAGGGCGGCTGTATTGATGCCGTCGATATTAACGATTTAATTTTAGAGATGGTTCAGACGATGTTTGAATTAATAATAAGTACCGAAACAGATCATCTGTCTTTTAAAGCACACTGCATTAACACTTTGTTATTAAAGTCAGTATGTGCTAAACGTTTTCTATGAAGGTTTTGGCTCAATGGAATGAACAACAAATGTAAAAACAAAATCGCGATTGCATGGGAATGTAAATACCAAACTATATACAATAAGCATTCCTTATATAATTTATAAAGACTTCTCAAAGTAACATATAAGGTATTACTACCTACTATCGGACAGCACGAATTCTGAGGCACACATGTAAACAAACAAATATCTCCCTAGAGGAGGCACACAAAAACGTGTTCACGCCTGTCCGAGACTCTTCACTTTATATCGATACTTACCCTATAATCACTTTATTTCTTGAATCTCAAAATTCAGTGAAATAAAAGACTTTCTGTTTACCTGTTGAAGAAATTGCGTCCCTTCCTCGTGCTATACGTTATTGCAGCGACCACAAGATTCCCAAAAGAATGAATACAATCAAACCCGAAAGCAGCAAAACTCCACCAGAACACACGCAAAGAAACGCTTTATTATAAGAATGTGAAAACTCGAGACACACTTTATAACGCTTCTTCACTTTATAGTGAAGAAGCTTAAAACAACTAAATGAAACGAGGCAACAACAACGCCTATTTCCGCCACGCTCGCCAGTTTTACAGGCCTAAATAGTCGCTGATAACTAAATAGTCGCTGATAAACATGTTTTAAAGTTTTCTTTCCATGGTTACAAAGCTCAGAAACATCGAGTGTCCGATGATAGGTATTGCTTGTCCGATAGTAGGTTAATGTGTCCGATGCAAACGTAATCACAACTATTAAAGATCACGAATGTAGAAAAACATTTTCAATAGCCCTCCGGGCGTTATACGACTGGAAGCGATCAAATCCTTAACTGTCCGATACTAGGTGTTCAAGTCCTCATTAATTATTCACGAGGTATTCAGCCAATCCAATGGTCTGATTTTAATCCCTTGAGGACACTGGATACCTGGTCTAGTCCTCCTAGCAGTAACTGGAAAAGTTTCTAGTTACTGGAACAAGTTGTTCCAGTAACTGGAAATTTTTCCAGTTACTACGAATAAATTATTGAAAAACATCATGGCATGCATAATTACTCTTTTATTGATCAGATTAAACAATTTCCTTTCAAATTCCATTCATTATCATTATGAGGTGGATACACCTCTTTTACTAAGTTAGATTATCATCCAGCAACTTTTATTTGTCTTTGATTCCTCCCGAATAATTAATGAGGAGTTGAAGTCGTTCAAAGTCCTCCAATTTCGGACTGGACGGGGATTTCAAGTCCTTGCAATTAGTTCCAGTCCTCGGCTGCGCCTCGGACTGGAACAAATTGCGCGGACTTGAAATCCCCGTCCAGTCCTCATTGTCGGACTTTAAACATTACTTAACTAATACTTTATATTTTCATGTGCCTCAATTCTGATGCTGTGTCTGAGTATAAATGTACTACATTATTCCTCATCCAAAACGCCCACTAGAAAATGGACTAACCTTAGTACTGTCTTAAAAGGTACTGTGGTAAAAAATACGAACATAGTCGGCTGAGACAGGAAAAGCAAGAGTTGAGAAAAATACCTTGTTGAAGAAGCTCCACCTTGTGAAGATACAGCAGGCCAAGAAGCCACAATACCGAAGGCATAACACTGGCAATTATAAAACCTCAAACTCAGTGTGGCCTCGAATTCAAAACTAATGCCGTATATGAGTATAGGATATTTCAAATTATGCATTTTTAAATTCCTATAGTATAAGCCCAAATTGATTTATCATTAATATCGATTAACTACATCAAGTGAATAGGCGACATGAGTTCTCCTTGTGAATTAATCTTTTTTCCGATTTAAACGAAATACTGGTAAAATTACTGATATAAGCCCCGAATATAAGATGTGTGTCGAAAAGGTCATTTACTCTAAACGTGTTTTTGTAAAATAAATCAAGCCTCCAATGACATCGCGTAATTAGCATATTGGAAATAAAAACCTTTAAAACTCATAGGTGTAATGACACTCACACCAATAAATATTTACTATTCACCTATTCATGACCACTTGATGCAGAATCGATATCAATGATTAGAAAAAATTGGACTTATAGGACATTTCAAATTATGTATTTTAACCAATAAGCATTTCCTTGATTTGTTTTTCGCCCTAGAAAAATCATGATGTTTTGACTCGCCAGTTTTACAGGCCTAAATAGTCGCTGATAACTCTAGCCTAATCCAAACATGTTTTAAAGTTTTCTTTCCATGGTTACAAAGCTCAGAAACATCGAGTGTCCGATGATAGGTATTGCTTGTCCGATAGTAGGTTCATGTATCTGATGCAAACGTAATCACAACTATTAAAGATCACGAATGTAGAAAAATATTTTCAATAGCCCTCCGGGCGTTATACGACTGGAAGCGATCAAATCCTAAACTGTCCGATACTAGGTGTTAACTAATACTTTATATATATTTTCATGTGCCTCAATTCTGATGCTGTGTCTGAGTATAAATGTACTACATTATTCCTCATCCAAAACGCCCACTAGAAAATGGACTAACCTTAGTACTGTCTTAAAAGGTACTGTGGTAAAAATACGAACATAGCCGGCTGAGACAGGAAAAGCAAGAGTTGAGAAAAATACCTTGTTGAAGAAGCTCCACCTTGTGAAGATACAGCAGGCCAAGAAGCCACAATACCGAAGGCATAACACTGGCAATTCTAAAACCTCAAACTCAGTGTGGCCTCGAATTCAAAACTAATGCCGTATATGAGTGTAGGATATTTCAAATTATGCATTTTTAAATTCCTATAGTATAAGCCCAAATTGATTTATCATTAATATCGATTAACTACATCAAGTGAATAGGCGACATGAGTTCTCCTTGTGAATTAATCTTATTTCCGATTTAAACGAAATACTGGTAAAATTACTGATATAAGCCCCGAATATAAGATGTGTGTCGAAAAGGTCATTTACTCTAAACGTGTTTTTGTAAAATAAATAAATCCTCCTGTGACATCGCGTAATTAGCATATTGGAAATAAAAACCTTTAAAACTCATAGGTGTAATGACACTCACACCAATAAATATTTACTATTCACCTATTCATGACCACTTGATGCAGAATCGATATCAATGAATAGAAAAAAATGGACTTATAGGACATTTCAAATTATGTATTTTAACCAATAAACATTTCCTTGATTTGCTTTTCGCCCTAGGAAAATCATGATGTTTTGACTCGCGATAGGTCTGGTGTAAATGGCCATGAGCGACGTGAGTTTTTCTCGACTTGATTTCAGTAGAGATCTTAATGCCTTCATTTTCGCTTTTTCTACTAAATATAAAGCCGTAATCTAGAATAGATCAGAGAAAGAACGAAAAAAAGCGAATTCTTGATTTAGTCTGTATGGAAACAAATCCTCAAGAGTACTACTAGTATATTTTCAGAACGCGCCATTGACAATCGTGAGATAAATGTAACAATGTGATTTAATATATGTCTTGCTGCTTCATCAAGCGAAGTCTTCCGGCGAACTATTCTGACCATTCACAATTATAAGTGAAGGGAATAAAGTGGAGGGATGGCACGGGGCTTATATTCTGACCAAAAATGTCATGTTTTAAGAGAACATTTTGTTTAACTAAATTTGCTATAAAAGATGTCTATAGGAGATGAAACAATCACTGAATCAAATATTGTTATATTAAATAGTAAGCAAAGTATTATTGGATGAGATTGAGCACGATAGGGAAAATTATCAAGACAGTGGTTTGTGTTATCTGAGGCTGAAAACACACAAAGAGGTCTTGATAATTTTCACTATCATGCCAAAACCGAATTCAATAATTGTTGTATTAACATTTAAACACATCTTTTAGTAAAAAGAAAGCTAGCGAAAACGAAGAAAATTTGAAATGAAAATTGGTTTGTTTACGATCAAATTTCAAGATCGTTTGTTTCTTTTTTTTTGTCTTTAACAACCTCTTTTTATTTTCTTTAATAAATTTTACAAATTACACATCTACTAACACTAAACTATACACAAAATAACTAAAAATATAATAAAAAATAAAAATTAATAAAAACAGTCAAATTTACGCTACGTTTTTTTCTAATTACTTATTTATTGCCATTAGAATTGTGTTCCATTTCTTATCATGTGAAAGGAGTTTATTTCTTTTTTTGGCGATTTTTAATTCAATTTTTTCTGAGTATCTTAATAAGTTCTTAAAAAGAGTGATAGACGGAATTTTTTTTCCTCTAGCTTTATAAAGACACATTTTATATTCTAAAATTATATAATTTATTACTTGATCATCTACACCTAAAATGATATTTACTATATTGGACTCTGGTAACTTAATATTGACAGTTTCAAGCCAAGTTCTAATTTCAAAATATAAGTTTTTTGACTCAACACACTCAACAAAAAGATGATCAATAGTTTCGTAATACGTTTGGCAGAACGAACAATTTGGATGACTACTAATTTTAAAGCGAAACAAATCATAATTAAGAAATAAACAATTATTTAGAATACGCTATTGAAAAAACCTAGAATATGCATCAATTGAAGTGGTGTAAATTTTGTTATACACCGACTTCCAATTAATTACAAATCCTGGTTCAATCCGTTTAGATATATTAACTTGTGAAGTAGGTGACTTTAACTTTTTATCAATTAAACATTGATATATAATCTTCGTGTGTCTTATGTTATCTATGGCAACATCCTTTTCACCAACCCTTAAAAACTTTCTCCGGCACAATTATATCTTGATGTGTTATAATCGATGCTTTTAAAATAACTTTCCAATCATATGGCAAAGAGTGCACAATGCTCGCCCAGCTCATAAAATCCTTATCTTGTAACCCTTTTTGTTTAACAGTCTTCCATTTAAATTCCCCATTTTCATTAACCATATCAACTATCCTATTTATACGGCATCGTGCCATTCTCTCATAATATACTGATCTCTTATTAATTGTTATGTAAACATTGTTCCACAAACTTTCTTGAAGAACCTCCTGCAAATCCATAGTTTTTAAATCTTTCTTACAAAATTCGGCCCAGCACTTTAAAATAGATTTATAAAAATCTGGAATATCGAATGGGATTTTCTCCTTATCGAAGTTAACACTTATAGCCTTCGTACCACCTATTCTTTCTAAATAGGAGCACGGAATATCTTTCCATGCGGATTTCTCGCTACGTAACAAAGAGCAGGCCCATTTTACTCTGTTTGCTTGAACTAACAATGAGAAATCTGGAACTTTCAAACCCCCTACTTCGTAACTTCCAATTAATGTTTGATACTTGATTTTTGTTTTTTTTCCATTCCAGATAAAATCCTTTAGCTCACATTCTACAAGCCTGATAAAATCTTCAGATACATGTATTTTGGAGCAAACATACAACAATTTAGACAGTGCTAATGTACGAACAATCTGTATTCTTCCATATAACGTAAGCGTCCGTGATCTCCAAATAGATAGTATTGTTTTAAAGTTACACAACACTCGATGTAGATTATTACTATAGATTAACTTCTTATTATATGAATAAAAAATTCCCAAAATCTTTAGGCCGCTTTCCTCAAAATCAATTAATTTAAAGTCTTTATAACTATCGTTGCCTGACCCTGACCCCAGCCACCCTATCTCTGATTTTTTTAAATTAATCTTTAAAGAAGAATATACTCTAAATTTATCTAGTACTTCTAATGTTTTTTCAAGTGAACGAGTATTTTTAAGAAAAAACGTAGTATCATCTGCAAATAAAACAAGTTTTCGGCTCAATCCATTTGGAAGCTCAATGCCTTCTATCTCCTCACAATTTCTTATCTTTAAGGCCATAATCTCGATTACCAAAATAAAAATGTACGGTGAAATGGGATCGCCTTGCTTTGTTCCCCTCAACATGGGGAACAAATTTGTAGCTGTACCATTGTTGTTAACACACCCCTGATTACCTTCTAACAACACTTTAATCCACTTAATAAAACTCTCACCAAATCCAATTTTTTTAAGCACTGCAGTTATAAATGAATGTTCAATTGAATCGAATGCTTTTTCGAAATCAGCCGCAAATAAAATTGTAGGTATATTTTTAGATTTAGCGTAAAACAATATATCATCAATAACTCTAATTGGCTCCTCTATATTTCTACCCTTCACAAACGCTGTCTGATCTAAATGTACGTTTGTTTCTTATACGAGCTACAAATTGCTTTAATTTACTAGATACATTATTTTCACCTGGTGGCCATCTTTGATTCAAAGCGAGGCAATCCTTTGTTTTTGCCAGATCAGCCTCGCAATGAGGGATAGTCAAAACGAGGCTAACCTGGCAAAAACAAAGGATTGCCTCGCTTTGAATCCAAGATGGCCACCAGGTCAAAATAGTAAATTAGGAAAAAAGAAGGACTGAAACATAGTTGAGAGCTTAAAATAGCAAAATGGCTCAAAAAGCGAACAAACTCGTCTACTTTCTAGCGTTAAATGGACGAATTTGCTTTTCCTCGAGCGCTACAGATAATAGCAGTGTGACATCACAACCTACAGATAATATAATATTGTACGCATGCGTAGTCAATGTTATAGCCAGCTATCGAGGAATCTCGTTTTGTCTCCTTTTTTATGGCCCACGTGCTTCTCGGTTAATAAGAAGTATTTACATGCTTTCAGTTTAACTAAAACAAACTTAAATTAAGGACTCCTTTAATAAATTGTCACAACATGTGACAATTGAACCATTAACAGACTTTGACTAACTATAGTCGAACCTCCATTAACGGCCACCTCCCCATAACGCCCACCTCTACGCAACGGCCACGAAATTTTGCCACAACGGCCACAAAATTTTATCCCCATGGTCGCCGTTGTGTAGAGATCGACTGTATGTAAAAAGTCTGTAAAATCTTTGTAAAATGTGAGCATTTGAAATTTAAGTGATGTAGCTGTGCTGGGAAGCGTGCAATCGTGTTGTTTCCAGTTTTCCATACATTTGTCTATAACAACGAGTCAAAGTACGCGGCAAAATTTACAGACAGATGTATAGAAAACTGTTCGATTGCACGCTTCCCAGAACAGCTACATCTCTCAAATTTTAATCAGTTATATAAATATTTTACCTGGTATCGTACCTTGCAGACAGTGATTTCGATTTCACATTACGCGTCTTCTCAAAACTTAAAATACATATCATATCGAGTTTTCTTCTGTTTCTTGATATTTGTTGAAAATCTTTATTTGGTTCCCTTGTTTTCTCAAAGTATCGCCTGAGGTGCTTCACCTGCGCCTAATTAAATATCTTGTCAATGCGGAAGAAAGACGCGATGGTTTCTTTATTCAGCTGACGAGGTACTCAAGTTATAGTGGTGCTTCCCTTATGGACTAGTTTTAGTACTCAATTAGCTTCAGACGTCAAGCTCCAACCTTCTCTTCCGGCTTTTGGATCCGGCTTGTAAGGAAGGTAATGCTTTATGTTAGTTGTTTTACTGATTTGTACGGAGAATACTTTAAAATATTTTGAACTTTGTCTTTGAGGCCGTGATCAACACGAAAGCTTCTTGCTACTTTGATCCGGCTGTGCACGAACAATTGATTATAGTTTATTCTCAGTTATGTAAATGTTACTATTGTTATGTTTTTTTATTTATCCTGTAATTATATACTATCCTGTTAATTAGAAAGTGTACGAATAAACTGAAAGTCTAAGCCAGTATGTATTGAGTTTTACAGATCCTAAAATACTCAGGCCATGATGAATGTCGTTTGTGTTTACATAGAAAACAGAATGAGCTATTGATTACTATTAGTATTTGCAGATGATAGGGAAGGTGTAAAAGCACCGGATAGGACAGCAAGTCCCCATTCATGGCTTAAAGGCGCAGTGTCACGGTACTGCGCATGTCACAGTCTCCAGACATTGAATTGACAGCTGTATTGTGTAACCACCAATAAGAATCAATCAAAATAAATTGAAGGAAACGCCACACTGTTCGGGTGATAGCCGTGATTCACAGATTGTAGTTTTGTACAGTATATGGCGAGATTTACAAGGATTTTATTCTTCCTACATCCAAGGTAAACAGCATTGAGTAAAGATATATTTCATTACTTGACTGTATTTTTTGCTGTTTCCAGTCGTAAACAGTTCGAATTTGACCAAAGTGAAACAAGCTGCTCGCGTCCGTAGATATATATTTCTTCGTTATACACTTTTGACATGAAATAATTCTCCAAATGCGGCCATTGTTTTATTTCTACATGATTAATAACACAGTTCTCTGCTGTAAAAAAAATGAACATTCTATAGAAGATTTCTTGTCTAAAAGTTTGGAAACGTAACACATGCATTTGACGCTAGAAAGTCCAGTACTCGCGGAAGTACGAGTGGCTGTTTACTAGTTTGTACTATCGGCTGTTATGGCCTGGAAACTTCACAGCTTATTATTTATGTCGATTGGTCAGAGGGATATCTTGTTCAAGATGCTATGGTCCTTTCGGCATCAGGAATTTTTTAAACGGGAGTTTTCGTACAGTATTTCAAGCTATGCTGTAGCTCGAGTTCAGCAGTCATAAATGTCCGTGAAACTAATAGCGCGTTTAGTTATTATAAGTTTGCTCTATGGGTTCTCATGTATTCAATAATTACTTCTGGAACTTCATATGTATGTTTATTGGTCACAAGGATTTCCTCTTTCAGTTTCCCCCGTTAGTTTAGACATTAGGGATTTATTCTTGGAGACTTCGTACAATTTAGCGACCGTGTGTCGAAAGTAGAAATATTCGCTTGTCACGAAAGTGCGTAAACTGACGAGTGGTTTCATCGCAGTTCGATGTTTGACTCTCATGTAGTCGATAATAACTTCTATAGCTTCATATGTATGTCGATTGCTCACAAGGCTACCGTGTTTGAGTTCATGAGGTTGTTTTGCTAGCAAAGAAAGGTTCTATCTAACTTTTCGTACAGTCTTTGCACTCCGGTCGGGTCATATAATTTCATATATATGTAGTTTCTAAGCCGTATATATATATTTCTTCGTATCGCTGTTGAAAACTGCCATATCATTTATAATACGACTCTACTGGACATCCAAACACCCTTCGCTTCTGGTTGGAATGCCAAAAAGCGTCCAATTTCTTGCGTTTTTTGGCTGCTGTATTCAGAGTACTCAGTGGCCGTTTTCCCGGCCGGTAAGCATCACTTATGCTTTTTTGATTTAGTTGTGTTGCAGTCTGCAACGACTAATTTTGAATAAACAAATAACTAAAACGTATTTAAGAACATTTCACATTTCCATAAATGACCAAAGGAGGCAAGGATGAGTTCATAAAGAACACTGATGGAAGTCGATTTAAAAATCGATATTTCACCTCTAATTCAAAAAATCATCAGATTTTCACACATGCGCAGTACCGTGACACTGCGACTTTAACGCCCTTAAACGCCACTGTATTTGTTATTTGTACAATGTAACATTATTCGATATGAACGATAAAAGACGTGACTGATATATAGGTCCAAAATTTAGATCAATATGGCCTTAAACATAAAACAAGAATAGAGCTAAGATATGTTATTATTATATCGTAATTGGTTTTCTTAACTATTTTTTACTAACATTATTATGTCGTATCTCGTGTTTTGTTTTTTTATATCTCCAACTTCTTCCAAGCAATTCTCCCCGTGTCGGTTATAAATGATCTTACTAGCACTGGTTACTTAACACACAGAAAACTTCCAACTGACAAGAAAACAAACATTGTATTAAAAGTTCAATCACTTCTTTGATCATTTGCTTAAAATTCAATGTTTTTGATAGAATATATATGACAAGTTTCAGAATATATATGAATCAATATATATGACAAGTTTCAGAATATATATGACAAGTTTCGATAAATTTGTGGCGAGCTGCTGATCTGAACAACAAAAGCTGCAAGCAGCCTGTAATTGCGCATTTAGTCAATCGCTGATTGGCTGTTGGAGATCGTGTTGCTGTGACCGTGACTGATGCACCCTGAAATGTGCGTCAAGATAGAACAATGTGTTCAAGATAGCTCTACAGTGTAAATAATTTATTACTGCGGTTGGTGAAACAAATTTGTACCACCCAGAAACAAACAGAGAGAACCCCACAAGGCAACATCATTCAGTTGGGCCCCCACCCTAGAAAACAACCAAGTATGCAAGCACTTTCCTAGGATGGTAGCTGGTTTTTCTAGGAAAACGCATTGAACGTTATCTACCGAGTGTGTAAATTTAATCGAATTAAAAAGAGTAACATCACCACAAGAAAATCACATCGAAAATAGCACGTTTGCCGAGTTTTGGGACAAATAAGAATAAAATAGGAACAAAATAAGAACCGAAAATAGGAACAAAAGAAGAACAAAATATCAAGCTTTTAAAATCAGTTGCCTTGGGAGCGGGACGACCGTCCTTTTTTCGTTTATGAAATGTTTAATAGCATCACGTTTTCATTACTGACAGCACGACATTATTCGATTTGAAAAGAAAACTGACAATACCTACAGATTGCTTATTTAGAGATCTTTTATAAATTCATCTTCTGAACAAGAAACTACAACGCCAAAAGATAATACAATGTGCCCTCAAGGGTATATGAAACGACAATGTGAAATTCAGTGGTACAGACTCCGCTTATTACCAATCCAGGGGATCTTTACATGTAGAGAGGACTGACATGTAAAAACCCATTAGGATTTATCTAGTCCTCCTGTATCTGTCATTTATATTAAACTGTATGAACTTAACGTATAGAAATAAATAAAGATACAGAAAAAGGGGGAAAAAGTATTATCATTTCACGTTTAGATTTTGACGAGTTCATAGCAACCAAAAACGGGCAATGGACCTAAAAAAATAATAGTTATGAGGCCGCCATAACATGCTGCGTTTATAGGTGGTTCGAGTTTGCAGTTTATTTTTCCATACCTATTTAGTATTGGTATTTTCCCGTCATGCATGTCAAAAACCTTTCAATAAATTGTCTACAGTGTATATTCATACCATTTTTATATATTAAGAGTGTATGATTTCATCATATCCCTCAGTCATCCTTAATTCTGAAGTCAAAGCTAAGGTTTCTAATTATAAGTAAGTATTTTTGTCGGTTAAAATTTTCTGAATAACACTAGTGATGAAAAGAACAGCATCTAAGAGCGCTTTCCGTTTTGGCGCGTAAAAACGAACAACGGTACCGTATATTAATATACTAGCGGTTTTTATCAAAATGGGAGTGCTGCGAGCAGCTTGAAGATTTGGCCTGTAGTGATGACTGAGGCTGTTATTTAATTTCTCTGCTAGGAGAGTTCTCTGATGGCAAAGAGAAAATGAAAGACCTAACTGAGAAATTAAACATTGGACTGAACTCCCCTTTAATTCGCCTAAGGTAGTGCAAGAGTGTAAAGAAGATAATTTTGCAATCATCATTTTTCAAGTTTGAAATTTCAACGATTTTAATTAACAGTCAGATAATTTCTTTTATCATCCCAGGACACCAGAAGTGCTATGTTTATTACAGTTCTTCAATGTCTTCTTACAGTGTGGGATTTTTCTCTTTACTTCCGTTCTCAGTCACAGGCGATGGTGAAGGAGAAAACTTACGAGAAACCTCGCTTTTCGCTAAAGATTCCATGGCAACGCACGCTCCAATCAGACTAAAGCATGGGAAAGCTTGTTGAACCAGACACCCAGGCACTAAAGCGCCGAAGGGGACGTGCGTAGACATTAGCAAAAAAATAGTTCTGTCTTTTGCATTTTTTCTCTTACCGCGTGTTACTGAGAACGGCAGTGATTATTACTGCAGATTATACAATCTGATAATAAACTGGAACATAAGAACTCTTATTGTCCAGAGTAAGTTTCTTTATACCATCCGTGGATCAGAATCTCACCGAAGTCTCAAGTATTTTGTTCGTAATATCCACTGTGGAATGTAACATGTGATTATAAACTGGAACATGTGAAATGGAGCATATATATGAACTCTTATTGTCAGAGTTAGTTTCTTTATCGTCCGCTTCTTCAATGATTCTATCAATTGTTTGCGAGCGCCATTGCACAACTGCCAGCGACTGAGCACGCAGTAACGCTGAAAAACTCATAAAAGAGCATTGTCTGCCCCTTGAAACGTCACTGAAACGTTCGCTACCTTGATGAATACTTCCAGCAATAAAAAGTCGACATTCGACATGTCTTCAAGCGGAATTACTCACCTCAAAAGACCTCGGACTCGAAATCCTAAATCCCCCAAAACCTTCTGGTTGAACGAGGCGAAAGGATGTGGTGACCCTGGCTGCTTTATGGGGCCACCCCACACATGGTTGCGGCGGATTTTCCGCAGGTCATAAGTACTTGGGGCTCAAAATCATCTCCACATCGTGACACTCAAATCTCGGCTAAGCACAGCTTTAGGATGCTGCTCGCTAATCGCTCGCAGCAATTAATATATTATTTCTGTTATGTGAGAAATTCATTGTACAGAGTGACACTGAATTTGTGTGCCCCAACGAGTTTTGGATGTACTTTGGATGTTGCCAACACTCCTGAAGCTTGAGTAGTTAAAGGCGATTATTTAGCTTCTTATATAATGCGCTATTTAAACTAAGATTCTGGAAAGCTTATATTCTGTGTTTCAGAACATTGCGTTTATAAATTGCAACTGGGGTAGCATCATGATAATTATCACCGACCGCGAAATAAGTATTATAAAGAGTATACTATGTAACGATTTATTTCATTAAAGTCCGTATGAGATTCTGTTGTTATGGCTCAGTTGCAGCCTCTTTCGTGAATTTGACTTTCATGTGACAGGTAACACATTCAGCCGGGTAATTATTTTTACAGGTCACATACAATTTCGATTTAGAAAAAGAGTGATCGATATCATGCACATCACATTTTTTTTATTTCCCATGGAGTAGAATCAGCTAAATAAATTATGAGTCTGACATAGCTAAGCTTTCTGTCGAAATTAAACTATTATTCAGTGAGTGTATATTTTTTGAAGAAAATGTAGAATTTATGCGGAAAACTGCAAAATGATCAATCTTAACAAAAGAAGAAACTGTTAGACGTATTTTTCTACAAACATCAAACTGGAATATTACCTCGATTTTCCGATCTGGTCAATAATAGGAGAACAATGATGATTCTTGGTTGTATTTCCATGTTTTTCATCTTGTGCTGTCTTTGTCCAACTGCATGTATAACGAGACATACGGCGTCCTTTTATGCTAGAGAAGCGTCAGTTGTGCAGTATTAAGATGCAAATAGCCATGAAATTACCAAAGCTAATTCCGTACTGATAAAAGGAAGAGATAAGAATTGGGAAGATTCGTTCCTCTGGGATGACAACGCGAAGTCATTACTTATATACTTCAGCACGGAACATCTGTGTTTCCTGGATAAATATTGAAGGAGACATGTACCTCAAGTTCAATGAGTCATGAATAAATAACCAACATGATTTAAATGGAATAACTAATATAAATTCAGTATGAAAACAAAGTCATTCAGTCTAAAAGATGAGTAAACCAGACTCTTCACTAATTATCAGTCTACCAGTATAGATTTGGTAAGAAAAAAGAAAAACTAAAAAGGCTAGTTATACGGCACAAGAGGATCAGTATAAAATCTCCAATATATCTGTTGGTTTTGAACGGCCTTGGCATGTTTACAGCAATCCTCCCCAAAACGTCTCAATTGCAAGTCGATCTATTTTAAATTATTGACACAATATTGTTACAATGCAATATTTCGTCTTTCTCACTATTTCACCTTCCCTCACTGTCTATGTATATTTTATACATATATATTACATCTCCTTCTCTCCCAATTGATATACAGCTATTTCAGAATTGGTGGTCTCGGTAAAACGACAAGCGGCATTGCCAGACTGAAATGGATTGTGGTTCTAACTTTCCACCTGTACGAAACGGATAAACTAGTATGGTGTAATTGAGCACACCGAGCCCCAGTATATACCTTAAAGTTTTTCACCCCAAAAACAAACGAATTCACCAGACTTTTTCCTACAACCATTTCTTTCTGGGAATGTATCTTGTCGTTTTCCGTTTTCCGGGATGACCATTTTTGTAATATATATATATATACTAAATTGAACGTGACAAGTGTTAGTTGACTCATTACTGCAGCACGAAATGATACGCACTCTGGATTTGCATATGTGTGGTGTCTTTTCCAATTAAAATTGCTGATTACGGTGTATAATTTGCAGTGTTGTCAACGACATACTATATAGATGTCATGACATTCTCACTGTTGGACTATGCTTAGATTACTCAGTCTCCCGCACACTTGGCGAAACAAAAAAAATGCCTCCTTAGTTACTCGTTATACCAACCAACATGGCTGCTACGCTTTTGTTTCTCTGTTTATATCTAATTCTATTCTCTGTTTATGTTTTGAATAAAAAGGCTGGAGGCTAACTTGAAAACCTAACGGTTTACTTAGCCTTTAGACTCAAACTTGATTCCTAACTTTATTCTGTAAAATGTTTTCTTTGTAAACATACCTTTTTTGTGTATTGTATTTTGTAATTTATTTTTCCATACGAGCACGCAAATAAAAGAATTGAATTGAATTCCCTTAGGAATGATTGCAACCCAAGAATAGCAGGAACGTTCTAAAAATAACCTAACTTGTGAAAACGCTGTGACAAAGGCCTAGTATGCGGGATGAACGCTCTTGGCTATGGGCTTCTGCTCCCCTTCCCCTCCTTTGCGCCGCTACGCAGGCTGATGCGAAACCAGGTATCCGATCCTATGGTGAGAAGAGGGAATTGCATGGAAGTCAGGGGTCTATAATCAGTTGTACTCAACCTGTCTTATCACAGGCTGGAGGTTAGTCTCAGAGGAGGCTCTTGTTAATTCTAGACTGCTAGCCGTCCCACTATTTCCTCTAATTTCTACACAAGCGAGAAGCCATTGAAAAAAAGTATACCCGAAGCGCGATAGCTGATTTACCCACCCATTGATATTATGCTGCTAGTACCATAATTGCTTAAATTGACTAAATTAACCTAATGTTTGTACGGGCGTCGCGCTAATCGAGAACTTTGAGGAAACAGTATGGCTTGCCTAGCCTGAATTTCAGCCATCTCCTCTGGTTCGGAACGGCTAAAATTAAAATTCAGGCTATGGCTTACCTAGAAGTCCCTTTAATTCAGCCTCACATAAGAGCTATTATTGTAGCGTTTTGTAAAAATTAATCTCAAACATTGTCTTGCAGCTGGCCACTGGATTAAATGTTTTCAAAGTTTCCACCCAAGTCTGAATTATAACTCAGCTACATAATTCATATACTCTTGCTAATTGAAAACCGCGAAATAAATTACCTTTTCATAACTAATCAATAAATCCTAGATTTAGCTAGATTGCTAGATTGGTGAGCTTCACTAGAGGCTTTTACACACTTATATAATATCTTTCTGACATATTTGATTTGTGTTTGCCAAAATGTCGCTTAGTTAATGCAAGACTGATATACTATATACTATATACTATCACACATATAACTTAAGTGTGGTAACTGCCACATGTGGTTAAACCTAGTGAAGAAGAGCTTATTCAGACTTCGCGTAGACCTGTGCACTTATTAATTTAGATAATACCTACATGTGTACATTAGTGTTCGGCGTTTGCAGACATATCTGAGTGTTAATTAATATACTGATTTGTGGGAAAACCCTAGCTGTAGTCGACCAAACGATAAGATATATACACGTTCATTAAAAAAAAAACGATTTTCAAAAGTTAGAAAAATAGATCAAAATATTCATGTTTGCCACAAAAAATTGTCTTACTTTCTGGGTCGAGTCAACACAATATTGCTGTTTCAGATTAATTTGAACTTGGAAGTAAAAGAAACCTAGATAATAATAAAACATTACTGAAATTCAAAAGACATTTTCAGAAATAGTGCGTAAGAATGTTATTGGTACATTGCAGTCAAGATTTGTAGGACTCACAGATCAACTGAAAAAGCACTAAGGAATTTCCGGAGCACTTTCAAGGCAATCTGAGATCAACTGGGAAAGTACTCAGGAAATTCGGGAGTACTTTCTAGGCAAGATTCGTTACCACTCTGAGACCATTGAAATATGTTATTGTAAACTAGCTACCTGGCATTTTTAGCCCTCTAAGGTTATTTTGGGTTGGCAGTAGCCCTAAATTAAAAAAAATGCTATTTCTGTAAATCTTAAAGCTTTTATATTAACTTTTTGGAGGTCCTTGGCGCTTTAAAGACCCTGTGTCCGAGACTATGGTGTTTTGCGCGCGCAAATCATTTCGTAGGCTACGAAAATCAGAAAGATCGTTTTTGTTGTTATGTGACATCCCTAGTTTAGGCCATCGTGTAATTATTTATAGGTATATATGCTTAACTGACTTTCTTTTATCTTAACGTTTGTATATATACTTTTTAAAATGAAACTTTAGTTCGAATATTTCTTCGAATCCCGGTCTAGAGTGGCGAGTAGAGGAATTCCGTAGAAAGGACCGAGACAGCGAGGCAAAGCGAGTCGACAAATAATCCTTCAGCAGTCTACATTTTACGTTCTCTAGGTCTACAAGAGAACACTTGTGATTCAAAATGACTACTACCTGAGTTTCCCGGGGATTTGCTGTACAAACGGGACCGGCGGGCTTCGTTGGAAATACAAAGCACAAAGCAACCACTTTCATTCGTAATTATAGTTTCGCATAGCTAAGCTCCACTGAGGTGTTACGACTTATCTGTATATGTTTTGCATTTTTATTAGCAGAGAAAGCAATGTCCTTAACCTTTTTTTCATCCTCCAGTAAGGTCCAGAAAGTCTTTCTCCCAAAACTACGATCGCGGGTCAAACTCCAATCTGCCGAGTTCAGCTGTTACTTCGCTGTGAGTTTGACTCGAGTGCGAGTACGACATTTCATTTTGCACTCAAAATATAGCATTCGCAAGGAAAGTAGAGATCTTCAAATACAGCTAAGCAATACTGCAGACACGAAAACAAGGTAGCAAGAGTATATATGTGTTTGCTTGTAGAGTTGTCAAAATTCGCACTCGTAAATCTAATTAGAATCCTGGCTTCCTGCCGAGTACTGCAACAGTTCAAATCATATTCGAAACATCCGGGGGAAATTCGTGGGCTCGATTGGGTTTTTAATCCGGTAGAAATTATGAAATTCGTTATCCAAAGTGTATGTGTACTTCTTTTATGAAACTTATAAACAATCGATAACATTTTAGTTCGCCTAAAAGCTGGCCTTTAATTTATGCGGCCGTTGATAAACAAACTAATCATAACACTGGGGCAAAGCACCATGGATACAGGGTCTTTAAGACCCCACCTTTGCTGGGCAAACTCTATTTATGATAAAAATGTACATATTAATGAGTTATTAAAGAGTTATTAATGAGTTATTATGTGCTAAAATTGCACATAGCCAGATTAATCCAACTCGGTAGTCGTGTGTTTCCTGCCCTGCAAATCGAGCTCAACATTGACATCAAGTTCATACAAATATAACTGTTCAGTGAAAGGCACTGATAAAGGTTGTTGTTGTTGTAGATATGTACAGAGCTGCTCGCAATAAAGTGCACCTAGCCGGATCAACTGAAAAAGTACTCAGGAATTTCCTAGCTACTCGACTGCTGTAACAACACATCTTTACCTGACGACAGGACTCAACTATGCACAACAGGAGAGCTTAAAGACCCATGACGGACCATTACGCTTTGCGCGCCTCTGTTTTTGTTTTGATTTTCATGAAACCGAGGCTTCTATTGTTTTCGCCTCGCGCACAATTTCCTCGGTTCGCTTGAAGTAGAAATCCTTCTACTCACCTTTGTCATTTGTTTGTATGTTAGCAAAACAAGGAAATGAACTCTTCGTTATCAATCGAGTGTTGATGGAAGTTTATCAACATAGTTAGAGTGCTTATGGCTCCATTGTTGCAGGCGAAGTAAATATCTGCGAGCATCAGGCCGGAGAAAATGAAAATTTAATTTACTCTCTTGATTCGTAAAATGGTCGCTGTCGGTGTTTACTTTTTCCTTTTACTAACCAAGAACCCGTAATAACAAAGCCAAGTGCAGTGCCAAGGTCAGTGTGCCATGAATGGAGGAAGGGGTGCTTGTATAAAGATACGCGAGAACAAGGCCAAATGTATCAAAACCTTCCAGCTTATGACAGAAGCAAATGTAAAAATAAGGTAAGCGAAGACAACTTGTTTATTAGCACAATCTGTCCATTTGTACGTTGCCCTAATAGAAATAATTCCTTTATGGGAATTTGCAGTTCGAACATGGCGTACATGTTGTCCAGAATGGAATAAAGTGCTCAGGTTGTTGTTGGGACAATGAGTTAAGCGCACTTTCTCAACATTGCATTACATCAATATTCCAGTACAGTTTACCCACCTTTGATAAGAAATATTCTTCTGTTTGTTTCAGGAAAAGGGCATGCATTGTTTTCTTCAATCTGTTATTAAAGTGTGGGAAGAGGACGTATGGACTTTGCCAAGAAATTTACAATAAATAGTCCCCACCTTCAGATTCACCACTGTGGTATGCAGATAAATGGGAATTATCTGCTGTAAGAGGATGACATGCATCACCTCCTACACATTTTTTTAATAAGTTTATTTTGTGTAGATTGGGACAGTTTGAAGGTCGACTTTTATTATGAAGACTGCAAGGCTGATCGGATGGCTGAAAGTCCAATGCCATGCATACCCATATGTTTGAAAGACAAAATTATGGTATACAGGTATCCCTTACAGCACAGAAGCTAATGGTTTCTGGACAAATTAGACTAAGAAATTAGTGACAATATCATCTATATTGTTGTTTTCACTTTGAATACAAAACAGTGATTACACACACAGAATATTACATACTATAATCACGAAATGCTGGTAACTTGATTTTTCAGTATACACAGAAGCCCTTAGGCATGTGGAAACAGAGAAAAATAGTCATGAGTGGAATATTCATGGCATACTATGAGAAAACATTGCATATTAACTATTTTATCCCATGCCAATCTAAATAAAGAACTCTGACCTCACCTGGCACACGTGCTGCATCAGATTCCAGTTTTCCTTCCAAAATATTGTGATGAGTGCACGTACAGCACATGGTGGTGTAAAAAAACATTGAATTAACCTGTGGGATACTGCCGTGCAACATATTTCCAGTCTTCTGACTGGCTGTATTTTTCATGGCATGGCCGGTAAACAACTATATCCCTTCTGCCAGATAAATCAGAAATATACAAAGAAGAGCCTCCTAATGCCTCCTAATTTGAGGCTAAACTTGGGCCTGTGGACAGGACTCGGTCAGGTTGGGTACAATGTTTGGATGCTTAATGCAAAGTAGAGGTAAAATGGTAGCATATGTCAAAGAAATTATATTGGCCCTAAGATAGCCAATTGGTTGGCAGTGAAAAATTGGACCATGAAAAAGCATTTGTGGGGGCCGGAAGATAACATCAATTATAGTATTTTTTGAACCAGGCAACATTTACATGTATTTGCCAATATTCTACAGTCTGGAGTTACCTTCATAGCATATATGTTGAAGATATGACTAATGGTTGAAATGGTGGCAGTAAAAAGGGTGTATGAAACTTTAGTTAAAGTTTTGATTTCAGCACTTTTACCAAAACCTTGATGAATTGCCATGTTTAGTTATCTTACTTATGATTGTTATAAATATTGTTCTCCAATTTATTTTCTGATTGGAAGTACTGAAACACCAAAACAAATTGCATACACCATTCTTGCTGCGCATCCCTCCTATCAATAGGTAGCTGGGATCTTGGACTACAAGGCCAGATATGAAGAGGAAAGGATAAAATTAATATGACTGAAGTTTTATGGATAAGGTCAACATGTCATATTGTTTTAATCTCACTCTAGTATTTTATCGCTTTTTCCTAAAACTTGAAAACTAAAGAGCAGAGCCCCTGAGGATTCTGGTTCTTTTGGTAAAACATGTCATTCTGCACTAGTACTCTTACTAATATTAAAAGTTAGAAATGCACTACTCAATCCTCATTAAACCACAATTAGTTTTTTTTCTAAAATCTACATGTACATCCTTACAGTTCAAAATTTGTAGTGCTTTGTTTATAAAAACATGCTAGTATAATTGCCACCCATCATGCAAAAAAAAAATCCCTGACTTTTCACTGACCAGAAAACAATTTTCACTGACCATAATAAGACTGTTCGACATTCTCTCGTCCAAAACAAAAGTCATTATAAAAACCTGTAGCCTCCCTTCGCAGATGTTTTGAGGCGTGATGAGGAGCCCGTGTGGCAACTGGAAAATAAAATTCCCTGACTTTTCCCTGACCTTTGAAATTTTTTTTTTTTTCCTACCCTGGGTGCCAGAGGTTTTGAGACGTTTCACGATTAAGAGAGAGTAATTTTTCGTTCTAAATGTATATCGTCTCGTTTAGCAGCAAGCCCCTCTGGAACCAGGGTAGACTTTTCCCTGACCTGTGGCAACTTCTGTATGCCTCTGAAGTTCACAATTGAAGGGCTGTGTGCAAAAAGGGCATAAGTGATTCTTGATCATTCTAAATTCTTCCTTGGAAAACAAAGAAATTGAAGGAGATTTAGAATGTGATCAAGAGTCACTTGTGCCCTTTTTGCACACAGCCCTTCAATTATAACACTAGGTACTCCTCTAACCAAAACCCATACAGACCAGCCTCAAGAACAAATTATGGACTTACAATATTTAAAGTAATGTCATCAAAAATATGGGAAACAGTAGTAACCAATCGAGATAAAATGTTTGCCTCATAACAGTTTTAAAAAACAATATAAGCTCTTCCTCCTTGGAAGCCAGCTATAAAATGTTAGCTGCATCTATAATATATGTATATATCAACTATTATTTATAAATATTTACTGTAAATGTCTACATTATTCTGTATTGTAAAATTACCATATATCCAAACTTAGTTTGTACATGTAAACAGCCTTTATTTTCTTCCTCTTAATTCTCTCATAACCAACAGTCGTACTTTTTAAAACCCTGTAAAGATACAATCAAGCCTATTCGTTAATTTATTCCTCCCCTCATTAACTTCAACATGGTAGTGGTTAACTCGAAAGCTTTGCTCCTTTGACCACTACACACTATCATCTAAAGATTGTAATTATTATCTACTATTTATTTTTCTCTTTCTTATTGCTTGTTATATTCAACCAATAATAATATTGTAACCTACAAACAAGTGTGACTAAATTGAACTTGAACTCTGAACACTCAAATTGTTCCAATTTCTTTGCAATTCCATAGTTGGAATCAACATTTTTATAAAAATACTAATGTGAAGTTTCTAATATTGTCATTTCCAACAGTCACTGAAATGCATGTCTCAAAATGTCTGGGCTATATTCTT
Source organism: Actinernus sp. WN-2022 (assembly GCA_030867875.1). Classification (NCBI taxonomy): domain Eukaryota; kingdom Metazoa; phylum Cnidaria; class Anthozoa; order Actiniaria; family Actinernidae; genus Actinernus; species Actinernus sp. WN-2022. The sequence goes on along the minus strand of JAOWCC010001589.1, from coordinate 63,922,628 downwards.
GCAGGGAGGTGGAAGGATTCTTGGCTTTCTCATCTACAATATTTTTATTATAAAATTCATTCTCATGTTTCAGCTATGATAATTAACTTAGTTGTGAATTTAGAAAAGTCTCTGGTAAATATTTGTTGTAATGAACGTAACAGTATTCTGACTTTCTGTCATTTACTGTTTGTTGTTGTTGCTTCAGTTCAGTCCGCGAAGGCGACTGTTCACATACATGTAATTCACAGACAAACTCCCAATCATGCCCATCGGCTCGTCAAAAATACGCTTAGAAAATCCACTGCACTTCTCTAGCATTGACTTGCAACGTATTAGGATATTATTAGTGCCAGTGGCGAATCACTCGATCAGTTTATAAGATCACTGAAGACTGCTTACCGTTGATGACGACAGTGGCACAGCACAACGCAAAAAACAGATACTTTTCCCTGAAAAACCCAGATCTGGCTTCCTCTCGTTCCGACGGTCAAATACAGAAGAATAGAGTCATATTTGCCGAACAGAGCCTTCCTACCGACAGTCCGCCAATGATGCCCTCTTCATATAAAACATACATCACATTCTTTGTAACAAAAAATTCGCCTACATTGTGGCCTAAATGTCTTTAAAATGCTACAGAAATGATGCCTTACAATTTGGCAACATGTGAAAATAAATATACTGAAAGTCAGATTGGAAAAACGGCCGATGGAAGTGGATTGCGTAGAGCGATTGAAACTTGTGCATTTTTCAACACCGACAAAAGATGGCGGCCAGCGTCTAAGCGCGCAAAGCGTAATGGTCCGTCGTGGGTCTTTAAGAGGTTAAAATCCAGCTTTCACGTGGTCACTTCTGTAATAGACACCATTAATTAACATAAGCATCCCAGCATGCTTCAGGATGGTAGAGTAAAATCCCGGAGCACATGGTGGTCACACTCGACGAGCGATTTCTTCGAACCCAAAATGGCTGTACGTATTCAAGTCACTCCAATACCAGCATTCGAACCACACGGAGAACAAAGTTCCGTAGCACAGAGATGGGAAAAGTGGATCAAAAGCTTTGAATTATTTGCCGACGCCGCCGGATGCACAAACGCGAAACAGAAACGCCAGTTGCTCTTACACACCGCCGGATCCGATGTACAAGACATATTCTTCACTCTCACCGAAACTGGAACCGAGTTTAAAACCGCCAAGGAAAAGCTAGATCAGTATTTTGCACCAAGAAAGAACACCTCGTACAATCGGCATTTCTTTCGACAAGAGAAACAAAAGGAAGGTGAGACAATCTGTCAGTTTGCTACTAGACTACGTCGATTAGCCGCTCTCTGCGAGTTTCCCGAAGGAAGTTTAAATGATTTTATTCGAGATCAAGTCATCGACAACTGTCTTTCCAAGAAGCTGCGCACAAAACTCCTCGCCGAAAGAGATCTGACCTTAGACCGTGCGTTAGATATCGCTCAAGCAATGGAAGCATCGGAAAGTCAGTCACGCCAGATTGCCGAAGATAACCAATATACAAAAGTCTACTCAGTACAAAGTCGTCAACCTCGAGGACAAGGAGGAAGAAGAACTCCGTCAGAGTATCCAAGAACACAGCCAGTGAAGCAATGCTCTCGTTGTGGCAGTAAAGCTCATTCAAGCGAGATGTACCGTTGCTCACGTAACGTGACATGCTATGAATGCGGAAAAACTGGACACTTTGCGTTGATGTGTCGCAGCAAAACCCATCAAGAAGGACAAACAAACTACCGGTCCAGTACTAATTCACAACGTGAGCCTAACCAAAACAATAGAAGAGCCAGGAGGTATGCCGTACGTTACGTCAGTCACAACACTCAAGAACCGTTGCGTGACTCACAACAACAACAGACGTATGATTCAGACAGTGACGAGGTCTACACAGATGAATACGCTTACGCTCTCCACGACAATGCTGGCACGACTCCCGTCACAATCAATGGACTGTCTGTCAACGTTATCATCGACTCAGGTGCATCGTGCAACATTATTAATGTCACCATAGCCAACAAACTTCGTGAGAATGGCTCTGCATTCCATAAGTGTCGCCGCCTAATTCACCCATACGAATCACCGCCAATTATGTGCAAAGAATACCTTACAGCCGACGTCAGTGTCCAAGGAATTGAAACCATATCGGCAAATGTTCTTCTAGTCCCAGGCAACGCTCCGCCCCTCTTGGGAAAAGATTCAGCAGAAGAACTTGGCATACTGAAAGTTGGCATCAACCACATCTCGCAAACCGAGGAGCAGTCATTTCCCAACGAACTACTAGTAAAATACCCAGGCGTATGTGAGGGCATTGGATGTCTCAAAAATATGGAAGTGATGCTAGATATCGATAAGACCGTACCCCCAGTTGCAAGAAAACACAGCCGAATACCATTCCATATGCGTGACAGGGTAGCCAAAGAGATCCAACACTTGGAGAAACAAGGGATCATCGAGAAAGTGTCTGGCCTGACACAGTGGGTATCAAGAATCGTCACTCCACCTAAGCCTAAAAGCCCTGGTGAAATAAGACTTTGCGTCGACATGAGAGAGGCCAACCAAGCCATCCTGAGGACCAGACACATAACCCCTACAATAGAAGAACTAACAACGGATCTGAACGGTTCAACAGTATTTAGCAAGCTTGATCTGCGTTCTGGATATCACCAGCTAGTTCTCCACCCATCATGCAGATACATTACAACGTTCTCAACACACGTCGGACTCTATAAATACAAGAGACTGAGTTTCGCAATAAATTCAGCTGCAGAGGTTTTCCAACACACGATCCAGATGGTGATAGCCGATATCGCAAGTGTGCGAAATGTCAGCGATGAGATTGTAGTGTTTGGAAAAACCCAAAGTGAACACGACCGTGCACTGGACCAAACACTCCAGAGACTGAACCAGTCAGGTCTAACAGTGAATCCCAAGGAGTGCGAATTCAACAAGTCCAGTATCGAGTTCTTTGGTTACATATTCTCCAAAGATGGCATAGCCCCCGCACCTGAGAAGGTACAAGCACTTCGCAATGCTGCTGAGCCTCAAAACCAAACCGAGCTGCGCTCCTTTCTCGGCATGGCCCAGTACAGCGCCCGCTTCATCAAAGACTTCGCTACAATAACTGAGCCCCTCCGTACACTAACACGAAGTGTCACACCGTGGAAGTGGAACAGACCCCAGGCCAACGACTTCGAAAAGGTCATAAACGCCCTCTCAGAGGCTACTGCAATGCCCTACTTCGCCCCAAACAAAGATACAAAGATCCTGGTAGATGCCAGTCCCGTTGGTGTGGCCGGAATTCTTGTTCAAGATGAGAAACCAATTGCATATGGCAGCCGAGCACTAAGTGACGTTGAAACTCGGTATTCACAAACCGAGCGTGAAGCATTGGCAGTAGTATGGGCCTGTGAACACTTCGACATATAAGTGAGAGGCGCACCCTTCAAAGTGATCACCGATCACAAGCCACTGGTCTACATCTGGCAGAAGCTCAACCATTCAATACGAATCGCAAGATGGGGCTTAAGACTACAGCCTTACAACGTAGTTATAGAGTATAGCCCTGGAAAAGACAACCCAGCGGACTACATGTCACGACACCCTTCAAAACCGAACATCTTATCAAGCCGTGAAGAGAAGATTGCAGAAGACTATGTTAACTTCATCTCCGAAACATCAGTACCCATAGCCATCACTCTCGAGGAGGTGCAAGTCGCGACAGCTCAAGACCACACGCTACAGGCAGTCATCAGCATGTTACAGACAGGACGGTGGCATGACGCCAAGAAGTACGAAGGATCAAACGGAGTCGACACTGCCACCCTCCAACAGTACCGAAGCGTTCGCGAAGAGCTTACAGTCAACAGCAGAAGTAACCTGATTCTCAGAGACACCAGAATAGTGATACCAGCCAGCCTCCAAGCACGAGTAGTACAGTTAGCACACGAGGGTCATCAAGGCGAATGCAAAACCAAAGCCTTGATCCGCAGTAAAGTTTGGTTCCCTGGCGTTGATGCAGCAGTAGAGGAAGATGTCAAGCAGTGCATACCCTGCCAAGCCAACACAACTAGACGTATAGTAGGGCCACTCAACATGTCTGACCTGCCCCGTGGTCCCTGGCTTAACCTTAGCATCGACTTCTGTGGTCCCCTTCCATCAGGCCAGTATTTACTTGTTATAATTGATGAATACTCCTGTTTTCCAGTCGTAGAAGTTGTCCGCAGCACAGCAGCTGAGACAGTCATCCCAGTAGTAGACAAGGTCTTCTGTACGTTTGGTTACCCTGAGCTCCCCAAGTCTGACAATGGTCCACCATTTAACAGTCAGGCATGGAAAGGTTTCCTCAAAACCTGCGGCGTGAAACACCGAAGGATTACCCCGCTGTGGCCCAAAGCCAACGCCCAGGCCGAAAGCTTCAACAAACCCCTATTGAAGGCCATCAAGGCAGTCAAGATCCAAGGCCAGAACTGGATATTTGCCTTGCATCAATTTCTGCGTGCCTACAGGTGTACACCGCACACCACTACGACCATCAGACCGCATCGTCTGCTGTTTGGACAAGAAGCACGAACCAAATTACCTGACTCTGGCTCACCAACGCACCCTGATGACAAAGTCATCCATGTTAGAGGCACTAATGCCAAGAACACTAGGAAGTTATATGCCGACAAGCGAACACATGCTGAAAAGTCCACTTTGGAGATTGGCGATGTTGTTCTCGTCCGACAACACAAGGCCAACAAACTGTCGACTCCATACGACCCAGCTCCACTTGTAGTCTCAGAAAAGAAAGGTTCCATGGTAACAGCCAAACGAGAAAGTGGTCCGACCATCACAAGGAACGTATCGATGTTTCATCACTTGCCCCACACCTCAAAGGTTGAAATACCGGAGTCAACCACCTATGATCACCAGGACGACATTCCAACCACTGCACAACAAGAGGAAGAGAAACCGGTTGTTCAACAGCAACTGATCCCTGAAAGACCCAAGCGAATGACACGGCGACCACAGAGACTGATAGAAGAACTGTGAACATTCATACTCTAAGTTAGTCAAAGTACTGTTCAGTTTAAGTTGTTCAACGTTGAAGTTCAGGCGTTTGTTCTAGGAGTAAGATATAATGGACATTAGCAATATGATACATTGTGTTATAACAGTCTAGTTTGTTTACTGTAACTTTTCTACTAAGGTGGAGAGGGATGTAATAGACACCATTAATTAACATAAGCATCCCAGCATGCTTCAGGATGGTAGAGTAAAATCCCGGAGCACATGGTGGTCACACTCGGGAGCTAGCAGCATATTACAACTTCTGTAAATCGATTCTCAGAAGTCATTTGATTGTACTGCCAGAAAAAACAGAAAACACAGAAAAAGTTGCTAGCAGTCTACAAATCCAAGTGAATTAGTTAGATCAATAATCACCAAGTTTGAAAATGTTATACTTCAAAATTTAAAGCCGGCAGCAACAATATAATGCTATGGTATCACGGCTGAAATGTTTGAGGCCAGTAACCTTCCCTTTAGGCTCGGTTTCCAGCCGTGGGGGTTTCGGTGAGCCCGCGATCCTCTCCCCACTCACGGCTGGGCGCGCGAGCTGAGGCATTGTCGGTTTTTAGCCAATGAAAAACTTGCCACTCAAATCCTGTCGCTGAATGTATTTGCATAATTTTTATTGTAAACGTTTCAAAGCCGGACCAGAAGCTTTGAATCGCTGTTCCAAAAAGCGTTTAAATTTGCTTTGGAAAAGTTTGCTTTCGAATAATTCAAGCATTCACACAAGGAAGCAGTAAGAGAGTTAGTTTTGGGTGAAGACACTGTGTGAGTACGCACCGGGTTTGGAAAGTCACTTGGGAAACCGTCACTTGTACCAAGCTCGAAGGTCACGAAACCCGTAATGTTAGTCATTTCTTTGCCTATGCAAGACCAAGTAGCCATTCTTACTTCAAAGAAAATTAGTGTTGCCTTTATCGGAGAAGAAAAGACGGACGACTCCATATTAAAAGAGTTATAAGAGAGGAAATCACGTCTGACTCAGGCCACGTTTACGCGTTTAACTCTGCGATCACAATTCACTTGAAAATCGCTGCATCAAACGAGTTTTACAATTCTTTAAGTCCTATGTATTTTTTTAAGTCTCCAAAACATACTCTACACAAGTACTGAGCGGGATACTCGACTCTAGCTCAGAATAGGTTCGAGACATTATATCTGAACTCGGCTTTTAATTGCTGTCAGCGAGGTGTCTTGAGCGGCACTATTATATTACAGAGTAACAAATAATTCAGCCTAGTTTCTCAATAATTTTAAATGGTGTTTGTTCTTGAGAATTCATTTCACACTTGGAGTTTTAGTTTACTGAGTTCCAGTGTGTTTTGAAAGTTTAGAGCCTACGCTACAGTCGTGAAAGGAAAACGGCTTTTCTTGTCAAAACACGCAAATTGAATAATATTGGATTTTAATTCGCTGACGTCACGGACACGGTGTGTTGACCGCGCGCCCAGCCGTTAGTGGGGGGAGGCTTTGGAGAAACGACACCCCAACGGCTGAAACCGAGCCTACCTTCCCTACCGTTATCAAGTACTCCAGTTTCTAAATTGAATAGATTTAGCAACTTACTAGAATACCCGGCCACTTTTGAAGGCATCTTACCTAAAATTAACTGCCACCGCGGTCGTCCGGCGGTCTTAAGTCGATGAATACGAAACATACCCCGTGAAAATAACTGCAAGCTTTGACTGCGGACCGCGGTGGCAGTGATTCTATGACAACGTGGAGTGGACGGGTATGCTATAGTGCAACATCCATTAGGTTTTGAAAAAGTGAATAACATTAGTTAATTTAAGAAGAAAAGAAAAAAAAAATTATCTGCGGACAATCGAACTTGAAAACTAATTTTCTCTTCATTAGATGTACCCTGGTTACAGAGGGGCTTGCTGCTAAACGAGAATGCGAGTCGCGAAGCGACTAGAACGGAGTCGCGAAGCGACGAGAGTCGAGGAGAGAAGCGACGAGCCCCTCTGGCCACTCGAGTCAAATTTGCCCGCATTCTTGGGAAAAATTAATCCGCTTGCTGATTGGCTATTCATGAGATCGTCATAGAAACCACCAAAGGTCTATTTTGATTGGCCCTCAAATACAGATAATGACGTACTCCGTCAAAAACCGGTTTTACAAGTCACCGTCCGAGCATATTGAGCAGAAACACAAACAACATGGCGAATTATTGTGAAAATTTCGATGGTGTCTTTTATAGCTCTGTTCAGTTCGAGTTAGCCTCCAAATTTCCTAATGTCTGTAAACTGAAGTCGGTTTAGGAGGACTCACTTTATGAGTTCATCAAGCGGCGAGATGTTTTCTCTGTTTTGCCAACTGGATATGCTGGCGTCTGATATACGAGTGAAAATTTCTCACCTCGACTGGCTTTTCAGGACGCTTTTCTTTTGGCGGAGCAAACAGATCATCGTGGAAATTAAATTCTCATCAGCAGGCTTGCCGAGAATGTTTCTCTGTCGTGGATGTACATATACGAGGGGAGAAAGAGCGCTCCGCTTCCTTTGAGGACTTCTAGTTGAAGGTGTACCATGTTTATTGGCGGGAGAATCACTAATATTATGACACCGCTTAACACGTTGAGTTCCAAAACGTACGTAGCACTAATATTATGACACCGCTTAACACGTTGAGTTCCAAAACGTAGCTTTTGAGCTGCAATACTAGACTTTCTTGTAGTATAAAATTCTTCAAGCAATTTCTTCAAGGATTCAATCTTCTCCAAGCGTCTTTCGCAGAACGTACATATCACCCACCGACGAAACATTACAAGTCTCCACCACTGGCACCGCGCCAACACAGTTGAAAGTCTATCAGGAAAATTCTCTTCTGAAGCTCTTTTCCCTTTAAACAGCAAGCACTTTTTGCGTCCAGAAGTTAAAATATATTTATGTCGCACACTCTACAATAATCGTGTTTTCCAATATTAAAAGAACACGAACGTTTTTTCCATCGAACGAGCTTCCCCGGCATGTTTATTTTGATTCAGTCGTTGCACCACGTGAAAGTGACACATGCAAATTAGTCCTGGCAATAAAACCGGTTTGACAGGAAGTGAACTCTAAAGCGAGGCTATAAACACCAAAGCGAGGCTGTCCGTTGGAGATGTCTCGAGTGGCCAGAGGTTTGTGGAGTGAACTTTCTCAACGATATACATTTAGAACGAAAAATTACTCTTAATCGTGAAACTACTCAACACCTCTGGCACCCAGGGTACATTAGATGAACAATACAAAAAAATAGAATAGCAGAACTTGTTTCTTTCGAATACATCTTTGTATAGGGTTCAACTTCCCTTTAAGGAGTCGATTAACCAACAAATCTTGAATATAAACAAAACATTATGTCAAAGCATAATGTGATTTATGTCGAGGCATTTCGCAATATTGTATGTGGTAATTGATAGTCCGCAGGACTCGGTTTTATCTTACGGCTTATGTCATTTCTGACTAGTTAGAATTTGGGGGCGTTCCCATAGATGGGAAAATAAATAAGAATATGTACGTTCTTCCAACCACGCCGCCCTTCCAACTCTTATAACAGCTTTGCGTACAGTTCCTTTAAGATGACTCGATATAAAAGATACTTTTGCTCCACTTGACATGGTATAAAAGGCGCTACGCCTTACCCTACCCCTCTCCGGCTGTGTTCGCTCAATGAAGTTGCTGTATAATTAAACTTCATCATGGACGTTCAAGTACCGAGAGGTCAACCAATATTTAGAAAGCAAGACTGCTCTCCCTTCGACATTGGCGTTCTCTTTCCCGTGAGCCGTTATTCCAATGCACAAAAGCTCGAGCTAATTGAGAATCTGTGAAAACCAGATCCCCTGCATGAATTTCCAGAGTCAATACAAAGCGGCAAATCTCGCAAGTTCAGGTTCGTATGGACGCAGAAATTCCCCTGGTTGGCATACTCCAAGTATCTAGATGGGGTATTTTGTTTACCTTGCGTTATGTTTGGTAGGGATTGTGGTCGAAACTCGAATAAACTCGACAAACTAGTGAAGTCCCCGCTTACGTGCTGGACAACAGCGGTGGATCGATTTCAAAGACACTCGAAGTCGAACGGTAAGTGCGAGATGCACAATTTCTCCGTAATCGCTATGGACAATTTCATGAAAGTAATGAGACGACAGACCGTCCCAGTTGACGAGCAACTTGACAATGTACTACAGCAATTTATTGCTAAGAATCGAGCGATCATGTCGTCTTTGTTTAAGACTATCATTTTTTGCGGGCAAAACAACATTGCCCTGAGAGGCCGACGGGATGACGACCCCAGTAATTCCGAACTTCAGCCTTCAGGGGAATTTTCAGGCGCTTCTCGCTTTCAGAGTTGACAGCGGCGACCAGATTCTCCAAACGCACCTAGAAACAGTGGCTCGAAATGCTTTATACACATCCATTACCAAGACTATCCAAAATGAAATGATATTGACTGTAGCCAGATATATCATGAACAAGTTATCAGATCAGATAAAGCGAAGCCGGTTTTTTTCAGTTTTGGCTGATGAAGCAGCCGACGTCTCGAACAAAGAAAACCTTTCTGTTGTGATACGTTTTGTTGATGCCTCGTCCAAAACTATCAGAGAAGAGTTTGTGGGTTTCTATGAATGTGAAGAAGGGACGACGGGGCAAGTTATCAAGAATTTGATAGTTAACTCTGTGAACGAAGATTTGGGGTTGTCGATGAATGATTGCCGGGGTCAATGTTACGACGGGGCTGGTAACATGTCTGGAAGGCTCAATGGGGCGTCTGCTCTTATCACGCGAGAATATGAGAAAGCGATATACGTGCATTGCATGAATCACCGTCTCAACTTGTGTGTTGCTGACACTTGTTCTGCACCACTTGTTAGAAATATGATGACTGTAGTACGAAAGCTGTCAGAATTTTTCGGTAATTCGCCTAAACGGCAGCAATACCTTATCAATAGGGTTAAAACATTAGTTCCCCGCAATAATCATACTGTTCTAGTTGATGTCTGCAAAACACGCTGGATTGCCCGTATTGATGGATTAGATAGAATTGTGGAGCTCTTACTGCCAGTCCACTCCACTCTGGAAGACATTTCTGTAAACAGAGTTGCAGCTGAATACACAGGCCCTGGTAACTGGAATCCCAACAGCAGGAATGATGCTCAGTCTTTGGTAAATGCAATCACATTCTCTTTTATCACCACTCTAGTTGTTGTTAGACATATCCTAGGCCTGACAAGGCCACTAACTGTAAAACTGCAAAGAAAGGAAATGGATTTGCTTAAGGCAAAGGAGGAGATTGATAGCTTGAAGTCAGTACTATCAGACATGGACATTGACATTGAGGCCAGACACCATGCGTTATGATGAGGCTGTAAACCTAGCAAGGAGTGTTTCTGTTGAACCGCAAATGCCCATGATCACCCAGAGGCAGGTCCACAGGGACAATGCCCCAGCCACAACCACAGAAGGTTACTACAGAATAAACCTTACAAGGGTTTTCTTAGATCATGCTGTTGACCAGCTCAACACTAGGTTTCAGGATGACGTACATGTTTGTTATAAAGGTCTTTCCTTGATCCCGTCTGTTCTTGTAGAGGTGAATGCAGTTTGGAAGCAGAACATTGTAGAATTCTGTGAGAATTATAGATCAGACATTCCCAACATTGCAGGGTTGCAAGCAGAGCTGATGTTATGGGAGAGATTGTGGAAGGAGAGAAGAGACAGAAGGGAATAAATCCCAGATAGAATATCCAGTACCTTGGACTTTGTTGACCAGGATTCTTTTGTTAATGTCTATGCTATACTACAAGTCCTGGCAACAATCCCAATAACGTCTGCATCTTGTGAGATATATATATCTACTCTGAGGAACCTTAAGAATTACCTGAGAAATGCTATGTGTCAGGACAGATTGAGTGGACTTGCTCTCATTCATGCCCACAGAGATATGCATCTAGACCTTGAAAGCATCATTCATCTATTTGCCAATCTCCACCCAAGGAGAATGAGGATGGAGAATATTTTCCAAGAATAAATTTCAAGAATTATTATCATTGTACCTGTATGTATGGGATTTTTTTATTCCCTCCTCTTTCTTCCTGTCACCCCCTAATAATTAAAGTATTTCAGCCTTCATGGAAATTTGGCTGATTGATATTATATTGTTCAATTTTCAACAGGTTTATTTGAGTTCTCTCCCTTGGACAGACATCAGAGTTTGACTTAATGCATGATTTTCAATCTTGGTGAGTGAAATTACATACAATATGTGATTGCTTTATTTTTACTAAGCCTGTTAAAATATTTTAAACAACATTTCATTATTTTGAATTTTTCCAAATAGGTTTGTTGAGTTTCCTCCTCTATAAATGACATTGTATTAATACAAGTAAAAGCTGGGCCTGTGATAATTACAATATCTTGGTAAGTGAAATAGTTTTAAAAGTATTATTTTTGTGCTTTAATTTAACTGAAAGTATATTAACTGATCATTAACAAATATATTTTCCAAATAGGTTTGTTGAGTTCCTCCCCTAAATGGTCTGTATATAACAAGAGAGTCAAAGCTGAACTTGTTGCAGCAGCAAATTGCTAGAAATCGGGAGATTCTGAAATCCCTTTTAAAACTAATAAGTTATAATTTTCTGTGGAACAACAACTTAGCTCATACTTTATTCGAATTATTTTACCATAGAAATGATTTTTTTTCTTGGAATTTGATCATTCTGGTGATGTTTTCTAAATGTGGTTGGTGGGCTACAGATGCTCCCAGAATGCAGGAAATAGCATCTCTGGGACACAAACAAAACAAATTGTCTCGGGGGAGCATTCCCGAACCCCCCTCGCATGCGCGTGTCACTGGAATCCACTCAGTTCAAAACCTGGATCCGCCCCTGATATACATCTAGTTGTACAGTATTGTGTGGCTCCAAAATAATTTCTGGAGAGCAAAATATAACTGAATAAGTTTATTTCTTAGCCAGTCTAATTGGTATTTTGGAGGTAAACTTTAGTGATGGCCCGCATTATGTAGACAAATTTAATTTTCATTTCCCTACTACACGTCTATAAACTTGTTCATGGCGGCTGAAACATTAGTGAACACGGCCTTTACAAGTAAATTGAACCACATGTTGATGGATTCAATAACACCGGCAATGATAGGGTTCACACAGTCATGGAAAGTCATTAAGTTTGACAATTGCATTCCTGTAAGTCTGGAAAAATAATGGCATATGAAAAGGGCCACCTGTACCGCTCGAACCGAACCCTACCATTGACTTACCCAACAATACAAAACACCCTTTAGAACCTTTAGAACATGCAGTACGAAAACAATAGAGCTATAGTATAATGGAGTGGTGAAATCAGAATACAGTTCTCGAGCGGTAGAGGATTACTGTATGAAAAAAAGGCATTACGTAAAACGACTAAAACTGGTTGTATAATGTCAACTGCAACAAATACATTTAGCAAAATAATTCATTGATGTATTAATTAAATTTCATATAATCAAGAAATATTTTTTTAACGTCATGGATAATTCATAGAAATTAGGATTTTCACCCAGATTATTTTAAGCCAATGATTGGAAAATAAAGAAGTTAGTATTCTTTGTGTCAAACTTCAAATGTTTGGTAGACTGCGTCGCATCCGAACTGAACCCTGGTTAAGTCTGTCTGCGAATTAACGAACGAAAGCTTGTTTTGGACCACCAGCGGAGTAGAACGATTATATGTACCCTCCTTTGATTGGTTTTTACTAATGCTCATTCTTACACGTCTTCTGAATGGCCATTCAACTGTCACCATTGCGACTTACGGCTAATTTACATTTCAAAATATGGCGGCTTTTATACATGTCGAGAAAAGCGATGACATCTGTACAATATCAGTTTGATATCAAGATTCGTTTGCTAGAACAAGAGCAGTTGGCCGTAGTTGAGTTCAGATGTGGCAGATACTAGATCTTTCCAAGCTGCATGTAGATTTGTCTGTGTGTTCCTCGAAAGAGCATTTTGTCGTGACGGATTCTATTTAACGTGTTCGGCAAGTTTCCTTTCATGTGGCACTAAACCACATCCATGCAGCCTATTATGTTACATTACTTCAAAACCTGACCCTAAATTGAAATAAGCCTAACCTTCTTCGATAGTAAAACACAGGGAAATGACGACTGAGCTCGTCTAGGGCGAGAAATCCAGTAACAGCTTACTCAGATGCAAACGAACAGTTTCAACCGAGCGGCCTCTGACATGAAATGCATCGTAACAATCCCCGGGGTTTGTGACAGTCGAATGGCCATTCAGTAAGAATGAGCATTAGTAAAAACCAATCAGAGGAGGGTACATATAATCGTGCTACTCCGCTGGGGGTCCAAAACAAGCTTTCGTTCGTTAATTCGCAGACGGACTTAACCAGGGTTCAGTTCGGATGTGACGCAGGCTAATGTTTGGCTGCAAGAGCCATAAACTTTGCTTAGAGCAGTACCTTTGTCAGTGATCATGGGTCTGCATTTTGAGGTCATGGACATATTTTTTTTATTTAAACCTAATACCACATATATGTGCTGAATCCTTAATGAGTACCAGAGTGTAAGAAACGTTTCTAGAGAGGTCCTTGTAATGTTCTGAGTATTTTTTTTCAGTTGATCTCAGAGTGGTAACACATCTTGCCCGGCAAAACGTACTCCCGAATTTCCTGAGTACTTTTTCAGTTGATCTCAGAGTGGTAACAAATCTTGCCTAGAAAGTACTCCGGAATTTCCTGAGTTCTTTTTCAGAGTATATCATCTGGAGTGGTAACAAATCATGCCTAGAAAGTACCTAGGAAATTCCTGAGTACTTTTCTAGATGATCTCAGTGTTTTAAAAACTGCCTTCAATATTCCTGGCAGAACACTGTAACGTGAAGTTTTACTTTAACAATAAACGTGCAGTAAATACTTTTATGTGAACCATTACATATTGACCTTCCACAATGATGTAGTCAATAAAGTACTAGTTGATTCTAAAGTATGTCTTGGTATGTGTGTTTATGAATTATCAATTCTCCAATGTTTATGACCAAAATGTTCATAGAATGGGAGCATGTCCTACAACTAAGGCATTCTTTGCCCTGATCACCTGCAAAATATATCAGTAAAGACAACGTCCTTGCCAATTTTCAAACTTTTGAAAATCGTGCTTTAAAAATGAACGTGTTTTAAGTAGTGGTCCGGCTAAGAACGATAGCACTGAACGGCAAGGAATGTAAAAAGGTGTTAATTTTCTATTCTTCTCTCTTGTAATTTCATTGGTTGATACTCATAAATCCAATAGAAAACCATCGAAATAATACATTTTTATATTATATTTTGTTGATGTTTCAATTTATTTTTGATCAAAATGACTATGGTTCAATTTCGAAGAATATCGACCGTGGGAAAGTTATCAAATTTGCGATTGAAAGATCTTTTGTTTTCTCCCTTTCCGATTGGCTGTATGGTGGTTTCTTTGAGTTTTCTCAGTCAAAATAGCCCATAGCATAAAGACTACTTTATTTTCTGGGAGCAGTTTGGACTGTAGATATCTCATACAGCACTTAAGTCATATTCACGCAAAATCGACCGTGAGCATAATGCTCATTGCCACGGCTCTATTGTTTTTACTATAGTTCTTACACGCACCATTACTTAAAGGGATACCCGAGTGAAAAACACATTAGGGCTCAAAAGCATCTTTTAGATGTACTTTGTTCAGAAAATGTATTAAAATTTGATAAAACTTTTTCAGAGTTGAGAACGAGCCCCTCAAAGTTGGCCCCGCGAAGACCTGGGCGCCGCCATTTTGTTGACATTAATTCCTGTGACGTTTTTTATGACACTTCATCTCACCGGAGTCTTGCGGCTAACTTGTAGCGACTTGTTTTCTTTGTAGAAATTTCACACGCTCGGAATTAGAGTAGATTTTCATCGATATGGCAGAGCAATTTCGTACTAGAACAAAAATATGATGAAGACGATATTGTGAGAGAAGTTCAGAAGACTGGGAGGACGACGAAAAGCATGTGGAAGGCGAGAATATCAGACGAACAACAAAAGGCAACTACCGAGCTAGTGGAGTAGTGCTATAATGGTGTTGTGCTATGATGTAAATATTCGCTGTGTGTTTTTGTATGGAACTTGTAAGCCTTAAACGCAAGACTAAGGTACATTATGACAATATTGATATTGGCATTGGTTTCGAAACTTATGTATTATTGAAGCTATATAATTTGCGAGTTATCCGGTTCGATCTGTACTGACTGCATGGCTTTGTGCAACTGAAACGAAACACCTGAAAAGTTAAAACCTCCCTGTAAAAACCGATCAAAACTAGCTCAACATAGCAGAATATATGCAATGACACAAGAACGAGACACTGGGAGCAATTTTATTGCAAATATAATTCCATTCCCTTATTAAATTGTGTGAAAGCATTGGCGCGATCAAGCCCGGTATGTTTGTGGTGGAACTTGGCGCGCGCGCGCTGATTCACAACACATCAGTTAGGTAAACGAAATTAAAATTATGTGGCTTGCTATACTCTGATTATCTCTCTGGGTCAAATTAAACAAGTTTCGATTGCTATGTCGATATCAATATTGTAATAATCTACTTTAGTCTTGTGTTTAAGGCTGACAAGTTCCATACAAAAACACACAGCGAATCTTTATAGCACTAGCTCGGTGGTCGCCTTTTGTTGTTCGTCTGATATTCTCGCTTTCCACATGCTTTTCTTCGTCCTCCCAGTCTTCTTAACTTCTCTCACAATATCGTCTTCATCATATTTTTGTTCTAGTACGAAATTGCTCTGCCATATCGATGAAAATCTACTCTAATTCCGAGCGTGTGAAAATTCTACAAAGAAAACAAAGTCGCTACAAGTTAGGGATGGACCATTAGAAATCCTGGGAAGGGGGTGGGAAGTCCAAAAACAAATTTCGTGCAAGACTAAATGTCCCCAAAAATTATTCCTGCAAGCACCAAGGCACCCAAACAAATTTCTTGCAAAGGAACATAACTGATGCATTGTTCAATTTTTGTTTTGAAAAAAAACACTAGCAATTCAGTTTTACCAAATATATTTCTAAAGATTACCCACACAGTCTGTGTAACTAATTTTCAGGTATTTCCAGATGAAAACAACCTCCCCAACATTCATAAAAATAGTTTAGTCACTGTTATCATGGAAATATCAACTGGTGTTAATTACTGAAGGCTCACATTATTCTCTGATGCCATTAGTTTTTGCAACCGCGTTTAACGTCAGGTTTCATTGAGTAAACTTCAACTGGTGCCAGTAATTTCGAACACATGGAAATATTTTCATGTATAGTCTTCTGCAAAACATCATGGACAATGAAATATTGAGGTATGCATTTTTTATTTGGCCTGAATAGAGCCAAGCAATGAAAGACCGGGACTATATGAATTCTAAGGCGATCAAATTAAATGGTGTAGGACGGTTTGTCTGACAGCTGCTGCAAGCCTTAACAACATTGTCAATGTCCTGATCTATTTGGGGCCACTAAACATATGATCGGGCCAGAGCCTTCATGCAGCTTACTCCTGGGTGAGCCTCGTGAAATTCCGTCAGGACCTTCTCTCGTCCTTGATTGGGAACTACCACTCTAGCCCCCCCATAGTACTATTCCATCTATCAGAGTTAACTCTGTCTTCCGTGCTACATAGGGTTTAAGTGCCTCTTCCATCTCTGTCTCTGGCAACCCTTGTGCAGTATATTCATAGACTCGAGCTAATACTGGATCTGTTTGGGTCCAGCATTTAATCTGATATGTGGACAAGGGTGGGGTTGCTAGTTCCATTAGAAGCACTGTCTCTTCTGGCTGGTCCTCCGGTATTTCGGCAAGGGCAGGCGAGACAACCCGTCAGCATTACCATGATCTTAAGTTGACTTGTGATGGATTTTATAATCGTAAACAGCTAACAGCAAAGCCAATCTCTGTATTGTTGAGGCTGCTAGTGGTGGTACTGTCCGATCTTCTCCGAACAGCGTAACCAAAGGCTTATGGTCTGTATACAGGCGAAACCGTTTTCCCAGTAGGTAGTTTCGAAACTTCTTGAGGCCAAAGATTATGGATAGGCCTTCCTTCTCCAGTTGGGAATAGCGTTTCTCTGCAGGTGACATTGTGCGAGATGCAAAGGCAATCGGCCGCTCTGAGCCGTCTGGTAGCGCATTTGCAAGGACTTCCCCCAGGCCATGGGATGATGCATCTGCTGCTAAAATTACTGGTTTATCTGGGTCGAAATGAATGAGCACTTGTGATGATAACGGAAGTTCCTTTGAGGCTCCAAAGACTGTGTGTTCTGTCATCCACCAATGCCATGGCTCGTTAGCATGGAGAAGCATATGCAGGGAAGCAAGGCACTCTGATGCGTTCAGGAGTCAGGTGGAGTCCATCTTTGTCTATGATGTGTCCAATATATTCTACTGATGGCTGCATAAAGAGGCACTTGTCTCTTCGCATGCGTAAGCCAGCCTCTTCTACTCTCTTTAGGACTTCCTCCAACCGATGAAGATGTTCTTTGTCATTAGACCCATGCAGTCACTGAGATGTCGCCAATATACACCACAACCAGTGGGATGTCTGCGAGAAGTGATTCCATGGTTCTCTGGAACAAAGCAGGGGCTGAGGTAACACCAAAGGGCAGACGATTATAGCGGTATAACCCAAGGTGTGTGTTTATGGTGACTAATTCCTTTGACTGTTCGTCTAGTTCCAGCTGGTGGTATGCTTGCCTCAGGTCTAGCTTGGTAAACTTTTCACCACCTCGAAGCTTTACAAAGAGGTCGTCAACTTTCGGTATCGGGTACTTTTCCACTTCCTAGGCTTTGTTCACGATTAGTTTAAAATCCCCACAAATGCGCACATAAGTTCCATCATTCTTTAGAACTGAAATTATGGGAGCGTCCCAGTTTGAATGCCTTACAGGCTCAATTACTCTCTTGTAATCGGTCTAACTCTGCCTCTACCTTATTTCTCATTGCGAATGGTACTGTTCTGGCCTTGCAGAATTTTGGGGTCGCTTTGGGAAGCACATGTATTTAATCTTTGTGTCCCTTAATGTCCCCAGTTCATCATGAAATACAACCTGATGACTCTGGATTATGTCGTTCACTGAGGTACTTGGGGGTAATTCGATAGTGTGAATCTGCTGCCAGTTTAATTGGATTGATTGTAACCAGTTCCGACCAATGAGGTCAGGGCCATCTCCCTTTACGATAATGAGAGGAAGCTAAACTGGTTGCTGTTTGTCATATTCTGCTTCAACCATGGTCTCTCCCAACACTTCTATTCTTTTAAGGCCAATTGTTCTCTTGGCCACTGTAACTTGTAAGTTTTCTCAGACATGAGTGTGATAGCAGCACCTGTGTCCACTTCCATTTGGGTAGGTTTGTTATTCAGTTTTACTGTGATTTGAAGTGGAGTATTCTTTGAACTTTGTGGTATGTAATTGGCCTTTAATGTAAATAGACCTTGGTTGTCCTCAACTTGTTCTGTTATGTACTTGGTATATTGTCTACTTCCCTTCTTTTGTAAAAGATTCCTGTTTTGGGAAGGCTGTTTTCTCGCCTTACTTTTGCATACACTTGCAATATGACCCTTCTTCTGTCAATAATGACATTCAGACTCCTAGAAGTAGCAGTCATCTGCAGCATGGTTGTCCCGGCCACACCGATAACAAGGCACCTTATTTACTCTTATTTACTCTCAAGAGATTTTGCGCCTGACTGGATCATAGCACGGACATCAATGGTGTTTTTAGCCGCGGCCTCCTATGCTATAGCTATTTGAAGAGCCCTGTCAAAGTTCAGCTCACCTGCTGGTTCTCCAAACAATTTATGCTGAATTTCTGGATTATTTATTCCTGCCACTAATCTGTCACGAAGCATCTTGTCGAGTGTGATGCCATAATTAAAATCCTTGGACAATGATCTAAGCTCTTTTACAAAATTTGCAACAGTTTCTCCTTCTTTACGATTACGGCTGTTGAACTTAAATCGCTCGACGATCTCCGACGGCTCTGGGTTGTAATGAGCCTTCAAAAGTGTGACTATTCCGACGAATGACTTTGTGTCAGGCTCCGCTGGACTAAGTAAACACAGAGTAAATTGAATGTCTTTGAACCTACCACAGCCAGAAATATTGCATGTTTCTTGGCTGCTGCTCCTTGTCCTTTGATTTCGTTAGCCTTGAAGTAAAATTCGAGTCGCTTGATGTATTGCACGAAGGTTTTCTGAGTTTCGTCGAACTCTTGCACTTTCTCGTAAGTCGGTAGCATTGTTAACTTGTAAATCTCCCTTTAGGTCTCTGTAATCTTCCAATATCCTTGTCGCCGGTGTAATAATCCAAGATTCAGACTGATTTGCCTTCGTAAATACGAGCATTGACTCTTTCAAGATGGCGGACTAACCCAAAGTGTGCTCGTGCCCAGAACGAGACTGACTCGGCCCAAGCTAACGCGGCCAACTACTACACCCGGCCATGCATATGCAATGTGCACAGTAAACAGATGCTTGACTCTTGTGCAGACAGACCCACGCATCATGAGGCTTGTCGTTGGGCCGCTGCGAAGGTGTTACTTTTCCATTGATGAAACAAAATGGGACATCATCTCCCACGGAGTGATACAACAAAGGTCTTACATGTCCACTGAGGAAAAAGTAATAAGCGTCGAGCGACTTAAAAGCTTTGACAGACTCTTTCGTGTAGCTCCCTGGCGTGTCTATGAGATACGTGTACATATCCCCGAAGCTCAAGTCTGGCCAAAGAATCGGGTTATTTTGCCATCCTTTTATTCCATACGGATCGGGAAGCTTCGATAAACCTTTGTTGTAGGTAGGTTTCGAAAAATATCGAGGCTTTTAACGTAGTCGGAGACTTGCGAAACGCTTGCTGTAACCGAAGACGCCATACTTTCTTTGTAATCAACAACAATAACACGCGTCCTTTTGACAACCACGCAACTGCGCATGCTCTAACGTGACGTCAATGTTGACAAACATGAAACATCGCTATGACTCAAGACTTCCATAAAACACCGTTCTAGCGAACTGAACACAAATAGGACGACAAAACAACTTCAATTAGAGTGATTTTACTTACCGTGAAATAAATACTAGTGTATTACACACTATTACACTCTAATTATTTTGTTCTCTTTTCTGTTTATCTTGGTATTACACACTAACTAATAATTTCTGTTTCACGGGTCAAGTAAAATCACTCTAAGCCTTCTTCCTTTATTTAATTTGTATTAGAGTAGATCTGTAACTAAATTTAGGTTATTATTCCGAGTTATGGGAAGAACTCACATACAACATTGTAATTCACTGCTTCGATATAAAATAGTCAGAACTTGGGCGGCCTGTGCTTTAATCATCGGAAATGTATATTGTCCAGGCAAATCACATACACGTAATTGCATAGGCATGTGTTAGTAATTATTTTATCAAGCAATTTAGGAAACAATTACTTTAGATTTCATTCCTTCGGGTAGGGAGGTGTTTCACGTCAATGTTTTCGTTACCTCAGTGTATGGTACAAGAAGAACACTACAGATTGATAACTTCTGTCAATCTCTCTTCTGGGACTGGGAAGAAGGAGGGGTGGGGTCTACGGTATAGCTTAAAATGCTTGTTATGGTTGGTAAAAATATCAGCCGGAGATTACGTGAAGAAGCGCATTTTTGTAAAAGTTGGATTTTCTTTGCTAATAAAACAGCACTTTTATATTGAACTTGTGTTTTGTCAGTTTGAACCACTAACAAAACTGTCAAATTTTACGAATCTGGAAAAGCGTCTTCTGTGAGGCTTGCTTTCTTGGCTATTTTGAAGACAGGAGGATTAACCCATTTAAGGAATAGCAATTTAGGAGTGAAATGTGAGTCAAATAAAATAGTTTGGAAAAACCGGGAAATAGTTTGGAAGAGGTTATTGCAAACTCTAAGAATGTTTTTGAAAAGATAGGTAAATTTTGAATTTTTAGTTTATTTTTAATTTAATGGAAGAAGTTAGGTTATTGAAAAAGGAATCATTTTATGCAAGATTCTATAAAATCGTTATGACCCCTTTTTAGGTTCGAGGCAACGTTGTTGAAGTAAACATTAAATGCATTGTCAATTTTGATATAGAAATCAAATGAACCCACACTGGCTCACCGAGCGGTTTACATACAGTCAGCGCTAATCATCCAACGTACGTATAACTTAGAAGTCTTTGTGTGAATCACAGTAAGACGTGAATTTACCACGGGGGCGATATTGGGCCAAAGAAAAACTGCATTCAGAGCATTTTGGAATATTCACTTCTGACCATATCAAATTCATTGTGTACAAAAGCCTATATATCGATTACCGGTGAACTGACTTGCAGCATAGCTCACATCACTCGCTCGAAAACATACGGTTTTAGTAGCTATTTTGCAAATGAATTTATATTCAAGAACCACCAAGCAGAGAAAAACTGGGTTTAGCTTGGATATGCATTCTTACCTTCGAATTCAAATAGGACAAGACATTTCTAGCATTTTTATGTATAGAACGCGGTCGAGGTTTCTCGAGTTTAGAGTACGGCAAATCGCTTTTAAAGTTCCAAGTATGGTACGACCCGTTGGTATGGACGGTAGCTGCAGTTGAAGTGATTGTCGAGAGTCCTATTAATCACTACAAACGTTACCAGTTGCAGATTAGATGTTGCTTAACTTTGATTTGAAGGTAGAAATTTTCCATAAATCATTTTATTTGTTTTAGAAGGCAAAATAGCTCCCCAAACCATGTATTTTCGAGTGATTTGACTGGGCCGATACCGGAAGTGAAAAGGTTACCTTCGCGGGTGCCTCTCGTTAAAAAAATATACGCGCTACACTTTAAAGGAAACCATATAAACCTATACATCACTGTAAAGCTAATGAAACAAGGTATCTGTTGGAATTACTGTTTTAAATAAATATTTCATTGGAAAGCAGTACTAAGCATACAAACGCAAAAACGACGAGGTTTAGATCAGTGAATTATGCGCGTGCGCGTTTGGGCGTATTATCCCTTCAATTGCACTATGTTAATCAGCAGATGACAGCCTCCAAAATGGTGTCGGGGATTTTTAATATTTTACTTTGTTCGTATGCAAATCCTTCTTGAAGTTTGAGGCCGGAAAATATTCCAAACTATATGACGCTAAGCCACATAAAAAATATATAACGAAAATATCGCTAAAGCCCGACACACTTTGGTTCCTTCAGTTGATAGTATAACTATCTTTAGGCCAAGTTTCGCAAGGATTCGATAATTATTAAGACACGTATAATTCACTCAAAGATAGGGAATAAGCGAGTTTGACTAATGGTCGTGTGTCGATGGTCGTGTGTACATGTCGTGCGTAGTGGGTGTGGGTACAAGTCGTGGGTACAAGTCGTGGTTAGGGTTTTTCTCTTTACTGCCAATTACTGCCAATATTAAATGCTATTTTTATTTTATTAAATTCTGTACTGAATAACTGCGGCCGGTTTTTGCGAAAAAGGACCATAATAAAAACGTTAATTCTGAGTCGTCTAAATCATGGAATTCGGCATCTTTTTTCACACAACAGTTGAAATTAGTCAAACATCAAAATTAATTCGCGAGAAATTTAAGTAAACAAGAATTGGATAAAATCCAAATGTTCTTTTCATGTTTTCTAAAACGACTTAAATTGCCAGGTTTTGGGCTGTAGTCTGTAGATTTTACTGTCCACCGGTTTCGATCGCGACTCTAGACAATTTGGTCAAAGTGAGAAGTCTTACATAAGCCGTTCAAACCAAAGTTCAAGTCAGCTGAGAACTTACTTGGTACGAACTAGCTGTCGGTGTTATGCGAGGTGGCCTGGTGAAGAGCGTTACAGAGGACGACACGAACAATATTTCAATATAGAAGATTCATTTATTTGACTCATTATATACATACAAAATTAGTTAGATAAAGAAAAAAAGCTAACTAGAATGATAAGAATACGTTGGAAGGCAAACAAAAATGGGGTGAGGACAAAAAGGAAGGAGGGGGCCGGGAGGGGCCAGGAGGGAACGCCTGCCTGCAACTCAGTTATTTAAAACATCCGTTCGTCAGCTGGGTTTCTGATTGGTGCGGCACTGGCAATAATGATTGTCACCAGTATCGAGGCAGACTTCAGCGGAGAAGACTGAAATCGCGCTAAGAGAGATCGATTCTTATGTCATTATCTTGTCAGCTTGTGTCAGGTTTTCCTTCACTCCCAAGAAGGATTGGATAGGTTTGGACAGCTTGTCTTTTCTTCGGGGGAGACTTACTTGCTATTCTTCCAACGGGTGTTTTTTTCCTAATCTCAGATTTGAGAACTCCTTGTTTGTGTCAAGGACACTATAAACGATAGAAGAAATCGTCGTTTGCCCTCTACTATAGTGAAGTCTGAATACAAGGCTAGACCAAGTAAAAGTTCATTGGAATTGAAGGCTAGATATACTACAAGAACAATAACTCAAATCACTTGACATGATAGAAGTTATGTTTGGGATTTTAAAGTTAATCTAAACCTGACTAATTTTGGAGAAAACGTACATTTGGCAGTAAAGACAAAAACCCTACCCACGACTTGTACCCACGACATGTACCCACACCCACGACGCACGACATGTACCCACGACACACGACCATTAGTCAAACTCGGAATAAGCAAGTAAATTCACACACGAGTTCACACTTCATCCAAGGTTCTGTCAACACGTTAATCCAACAAGCCATGAAACATAGGACCCCTGGGGTTGTTGTGAATGAACCAAGAATTAACTCACGGGCAATGAAATTGTTCGTATTACCTGGGTTTATATTCTTACAATCTGGTTAGACTTCTAGCTAGCTATCATGGCAAAAACTAAGAAACCTAGCGAAAAGAAAAGTGTTGTTAAGCGATGTAAGACAAAAAAGCAGCCTGAGATATCAAGGACAAGTAGAAGGAGAAAGCGACAACAAAGCCAAAGAGAAACCGCAGCACACCATCACGAACTCCGGCTGTAGATGTGGTCATAGGGCATCCAATGCAAAGGACTGGGATTCCGTTTTGGTTTATTCATAAGCGAGCTGAAACAATATTTCTAATGAAAATTCGAAGAGAGATGAACGATAGCAGTACTGCACAGTATGCTAACATGTGAACACTAAAGCACATGCTATATGCATACGCATTGATATAGGAATTTTGGATGTTCCGGATGTAGTTTCCGGCAAAAACCTACATCGAGCTTGGCGCTCATAAAGGGATTATCACACCTAAGCTATCTATTTACTTTACTTCGATCGAAATACGGTTTTACAAATATCTCGCAAAGTTTTCATTTTTAAAATATTTTTTTCAGGGAAATAAAGTACAATTAATAAACTTCACAAGGAATGAACACATTTTTAGCGGGAGAAAACAGGCCGCGAAGGTCTACGTTAACCTTAATTTCGAGAGAAAGAAAAAAAAGTATTTTGCTCTCACACCACGTGCTTATGATGACGATGCCATGTTTTTGAACAGTTTGCACCGTATTCGGAGTGCCGAACAGAAGTCCGATCAAAAATCATCCGGCAAACGTCAACCTACTGGATTCAAATTCACAAATGGGCCGCGTCAGGCAAAAAGGGCCCGGACGACATAATATGTAAATGTATTTTGAATTGTACAATGTTTTTTTATACTTGTGGTGCGATTACAATATGCATCGCGAGCGCCACATTGTGCTACTAACAAGTAGTGTAGATTTCAAGAAATTGACCAGTGAAATCGAAGACGAAATTTACGATATTTTTATACGAGGGTGTGATCACAATTTTAGCAGGCGCAAATGATTCCTTATCATCAGACGATTGTTTCAAGGTGTAACTTGTACTATTGCTAAAATCATATTATGAGCTACGGGGCGTATAATGACTGCATCAAAGTTTTTTGGCCAAAAAGTGATCATCTTGTTCATCTTATTTTTTTTTTTACGCTTTAATGCGAGCAGGTATAAATGAATTTCATACATCAAAATCATCCCCTCTGACAGGATTCCTAATTTTTGTGGTCATATTTGTAATCGGGCCCTTGCATCAAAATCACGTAAATTTCACCCCTGATTTTTGTTGTCAATTTCTTGAAACTGACATTTATTGTTAGGAATGAAATGTAGCGCTTCTCGTCAAGAATACAATACAATCTTCAACCTATTATTAGGAACACCGTTGTAGGAATTATTTAACTTGAATGTCGTCCGGGCCTTTTTGCCTGACGCGGCCCAAATGATATTTGTTCTTAACTTACCTTTGATTCTGTTGTCGGTTCTTGTATAATTATTAGGTCAGCTTGCTGTAATTACAATTTTCTTCAGAGCGCTTTGACGAAGCGGATCCGAATTACAAAGGTTTGTATGGAGACTGAGTAACCGCGCTAGGAATTCTTGCCAATACCTTTCAAAATGGCGTCAAAACTTCGAGCTGGTCTAGTAGGTTTGGCACACGAGTGAAGTGGTGTCTGGATACGAGCGAACGTTGTTTTATTCATTATTTAATTACTATTTCCCACAGCAAGCTGAGACGACAGGCCTTGTTTTGTTCCCCTTGGAATAACGGTTTACCTTGGTGGTTTACCTTGGTGGTTTACCTTGGTGGTTACAGGCTATTTTTAGTGAATAATTTTTTAACATTTCAAAACCCAAAATTTTTCAATAAACACGGAGGAGAACCGCAAGAATGCGGTTATAAATAAATAAAGGTTATGTTTCCAACCTTGGAGCCAATATATGTTGATATAAATTTTAAAAACTCGTATTTCTTCAGGCAAAATTGAAATGTTAGACATGCACTCCTCCTCGCACCCCCTCTACTAAACCTAGGTAGTGAATGCTGGCGCTCAGTTAAGGAAATGTATTAGAAAATACCCTATACAGTAGCTTAGCTCTTTAGCAGGAAAATATATTACTGGATCACAAAAATGTCAAGGTGTGATGTGTGTCAGGTGAATCTATTGTGTAATGAGCTTTGGAGCTATCTTGCCTGACGTCAGGAGCCATTACCAGAAGCGTCCATCTCCCATACTACGTCTGTGATGCAGCGTTTTTACAGACCGAGTTATTTTTAGAATGTGTTTCCCGCGAGTTTGGTTCCGCTAGCCAATCACAAGCGTTTGCGTAATTTTAATTCAAATGATTAATGATTCTTTTCCCGTGACCTTGTGTTCGAATGTCATAAACAAGTAAATAAATAAATATATGATTAATTAATTAATTAATTAATTAATGATGTTGCTAACGAAGCATATTTTGTTAACAACGTTCCGCGATGGAAGCGAAGAACGAGGTGTGAAATTTAAAAATAACCCGGTCTGTCAAAACGCTGCATCACGAATATATGACAGATGGACGCTGCGGGTAATGGCTCCTGCTGAAGCCTGTTTGAGCTGTGTTGCGTGATTTCTAAAAAGTTGTCCCGATTTATTTTTAGTTTGTCCCGATATATCAATAATTTCCCAGTAAGTTCCCTGAATCTACCAATTTCCGACATTTTATTACGATTCCCAGCAAAAAAAACTGCTGTTCTCCGGAAACAGGTATGCATATAGTGGAGTCCGATGAAGCATAAACTACCCGGAAATCAACTGTTATTGAGATATGCTAATTTGTGTGTTTTGAACCCCGCTGTTACTTTTCAAATTGTAACTATATTGATATGATTTTATCGAAGGTAATATAAGCAAATTATGTGTTGCTAATCATATTGGTAAGAGGTCAGATCTTGCTCTTTGGAAAATAGTCATTATCTCCACCCCAAACTATCCAACTGTACGACTAAACGACTCCAGTGACGCGTGAAGTAGTCTACTTAGCATCATCACCATGATCATACATTTTGTGGGTTAGTAAACTTCACATCAAAACACGAGACTAACATGGATCACTGAAGAAATTGTGGTAAAAATACAAACGAAGGCGATCACAATTTATTCACACTCGCTGTAGAATGGTAATAACAGATTCTAAGTGCGAATAAGAGCCACATTCACATGGAAATGCAAAATACCAGCAGTACATACCTTCACCCCCAAATGAAAAGAAAAGCGGAAGACCGCGCATATCGTTCATGTGTCCTTGCGCATGACCACAATGCACTTCGTTTGATATACGCATATCGTTTATGTGTCCTTGCGCACGACCACAATGCATTGTTATGGCAATGCGCCAAACAAAAGGCTCCACAACCCTGATTAGTACTGCTTCCTTGCTCGCTCGCTTCAGGGTCTCTCACTGCGGCACAATAAATAACCAGTTCCACGTAACGTTACATCTCGACTTGATTTTTGACTTCACTTCACTCTGATCTCCATACCTACAATAGTCTGCGCCAATCAATTTTTGGCCCAGTAGACGGTTATAGCTCCTCACGCATTTTAGTCGATCCATCTCCTTTGCTAAATTCATGAAGACGGCGATGGATGCAAAATAAAATATATATGGAGAATAAAAACTGTATCTGAATTCTGATTTGCTTCCTAAACTTACTACCGGCCGGATCTGATCTGATCTGACATGAAGACAATTGAAAATGAACTTTGAAATTTTATATTATAAGCTTACCACTGCCTTTATTTAACAAATAAAAGAGAGTTCTCCTTGTTATATAACAAAATAATGTACGCTCGAGGTCTTGAAAAACTGCGGATGCACGAGCGGAACGCGAGTATGAGTCCTCCCAGGGTATGAAATTATCTCCGTTACCCATATTAAACTCGCGAAAAACAATCACGGTACGTTTTTTCTTCTTCTCCAGCTTGCATAACTGAAGCAAAACAAGCACGCCGAGCATCCAATGAAATCGCGCGTTCTTAGAATGATCCCATAATTTATATTATAAATTCAAATGATGTACCATCTCATTTCACAGCAAGTTACTTTGGAAGATTTCGGCTATAACCACCGGTTGTTTTCTGAGAATGCAATATATCACGTGGTTGTAATGGCTGGCAGAAAGGCTGACTTCATTTATTTAAAGGCATGTGTACGTGATAGGTACCGTTATTACCTATTCGTAAATGCTACCTTTCTCCTCCAATCGATTGTCGACCTTTCTGGAACAGCGTTTTGAACATGGATGTTACCAAGCTTTCTCCTTTGGGAACTTATTAAATATACCCATTTGGGTTTCAGAACAAAATGAAAGGCCTCAACAATAAACCTTTTTTCCCGAAAAATCTTAGATTTTGGACACAATCTAAAAATCACTGAATGTGCTGGGAAAATAGTATGGGGAAGGGGTGTGACTGTGGGTGGGAAACTTATAGAAACGTCCCACTTTTCTAATCCAATTATAGGCCTTTTGGAGGAATGCAATCATGTGGTTGTACTGGGTTAGTTTTTTAGGGCCACAAGTTTATTAGTGTTCTGCACTATTATGTGTTACCCTCCATAAATAAAGTCGTCATTATTATTATTATTATTATTAATTTGTTGGTATCGATTGTCCTTGCTCCGAGGATTTTTCTTTGCGTTCTCCTCCATCCACAAAAACGACACGCTAAATTCCAATTCTCGCTGATTTAGCCAGGTCCCGACTTTGCATGATTAGACCCTACGGTTGTTTGTGGGAGTTATGATTATAACGAATGTCGTCGTTATTCCCCTTCGGCTTTTATCAACTTCATCAACAAGGACCTTTCAAACGAGTTCGTACACAGTCACGCGATAGAATGAATAGAGAGAATACTCGTGTTTTCACTTATGGCATTTCGTTTGATGTTCTGACAATTTTTGCTTTTTTCGCGGTTTGATATTAATAGCTCCATATAGCTTCCTACGTGTCTTTATATCATAAACCAACATTTAGTATGATAGACCTTTCTGCACTCTAAACACTAATATTTCACTCTCACTTTCGGAATTGCTAGAACGACGGCTATCGGCAACTTCGTATTAAATTCATTCTCCTTTAGCTGCGTTTTCTCCTCCGAAAACAAGCCGTTTGAGCACCCCTCGAAGTTTTCTCCGATCTCCATCCTTCAGGGCTTAATCTTTTTCTCTTTGATGTTTATTTTCCAAGCTACTCGCGAAATCGCGCGCGCCGAGAAATTACGAAAATGTTTGTTTACATGTGACGTCACGATTTTCCACTTGGTTGCAGCCACACGTCAGCGCGTGCCCAATCCAGTCTTTTTATGATCCATGGTTTTGAAGTTTGCCATCCAGTAAAGCCTTTCCCATGGGATCATGAGCGCAATAGACCTTATCCAGACTGTATGAAATCTCAAATTGTCCTCATAACTTCTATTTTAAAATTTACCATGTTCCCTTTTCTCATATGGAATCTCCCAAATATATATCTGTCTATACCAGATCTGCTGCGCATTTGCGAATTTCCGACAAAAAAACTGTCAACATGACTGATTAAAACACTCAAATCAACGTTTTCATTTTTAACCTTTATTTACATCTCAATATACTTGGCTATAAAAATACCTGTACTTGAAAAACATATTCCCCTCACTCAACCTAAAATCATGCAAATAATTTCGATGCAAGCTATATTTTTCCAAGCAACTATGATATTTCACAATTATTTCACGTACACGAAACGTACATGAGCTCATAGCAAAAGAGGCACGTGGCGCCGCATTAACAATGAGTTATGTACGACGAGAATGACTGAAATATTGGTTTATTACACACACAAACATCTGATATGAGATTGTTAAAAACAACTTACTCACTTGATACTTTTGGGTCAAAGGTCATCTTCTCATATACATTGTGGTATAGGATATGGGCCTTTATTAGTCTAGTAGTATGGAACCAATCAGAAAGCTCGACTGTAGAAACGAATAAGGAACTGGGACCGAGTGTGAAAAACTAATATGGTAAAAAATGAACCCCAACACAAGAATAATCACACGGAAATTAATGAGTTTACCAGGTCTTGGGATGTTTAATTTGGGTGAATACGAACTGAATGGCAAGCCGCTCAAATAAGAGAAATGTATGTAAGTGGGGACAAGCTGTAAAGTGATACATACTCTCTTACTTCAGCGATATTTGAAATAATCGCGTCATAACATCAAACCAATCTTCTTCAAACTTGGGAAAGTTTGATCATTCATACTATAATTTTGATCAGTTTAATGTTTTCAAACTCGGACCAAGTCCATTACTCGTTTCTAACGTGGCCAATAGCTCATATCCAGTGGGTGGTTGTAATACGATGGCTTTTGCGCTACGGCCTAGTGAAAGCTACATACACTGGTCTGCAAACACGGATATTTTACAGTAAAAGTCCTAATTGATTTCTATTTGATAAATAATCTCAATGGAAAGAACTGTAGAAGGAATATCCAATATTTGTAGAAAGCAACTGGTGTTCTATCACGAATCCTGCAATCTGATTGGCTAAGCTACTCGATATCTATTCTGTGATAGATAGTGAGTAGTGAACAAGTCGATTTTCAAAAGCAAAACAATGGGTTCCAAGTCGTCAAAATGTCCAAAAATATTTTTGTTTCAGTTTAAGATTGAACTACTAGTTCGTTTCTACTAAAACAATTAGAAGACTACTCGTTCTCAGTTTTTATGGCTGATAGTTCACTCGGAGATACGCTTCTCGTCACAATAGAAACTTCGAGCTTATAGTCTAATTATTAAATATAAGTAATATATTAACCATAAACTAATTCGTCGATTTTGTATAGATTGGGTACATATATATGTGGGTGTTTCATAGAACATCCAAGTTCGTTTTTACAAACCAGTGTACTCTAGCAACTGCATCTATGTTAATTGTAGAAGCTGCTAAAAACAAATATTGTTTCTTTGTGCAAGCAGATAAGATAAAAACCGAGCCTTTTTAATCTTTCAAAAACTAAGAAAGAAAAGAGAAAAATAGTACACCAAGTGAACCTATGAATATCTAATAGTGTTAAAGGAGCACTCCCAAAACGATTGCTTTTCTGTGTCAATTTCGATAGCACAATAAAATAGGTTAATATTAGGCTAAAAATTATTATAAAATCCCGACGTTTCGGCTGTGCAGCCTTCTCGAGAGCAAAATGCGTTTAGCGTATGAAGACAATAGCTTAATTAATGCGTAACGTAAATTCTTCCCCAAAAAAATGAACAACTTCAAATATGCTATTTATATTAAAACAAAAGTACAGATACACAATGTATTCATTCGGATGCATTAATTTTATTCTGAATTTGCAAGCGTGAAGATTTCTAAAACTTCACAATAGTCCAATTAGCACTTCTTGACCAACATTTTGAAAGGTAACCAAGCCTTTGGTGGCATCGCGGCTGGATATCTGGTTAGCACGATAAGCAAAATCTATCCATATTCATATAAATAGGTTTGTATCAGTGCAGGGTCAACTCCAGCCTCATGGCTTGTATCTAGTTAGCATGATAATCACAATCTATCCATATTCATATAAATAGGTTTGTATCAGTGCAGGGTCAACTCCATCCTCCATGCATGGCTTGTATCTAGTTAGCATGATAAACAAAATATATCCATATTCACATGCAGGGTCAACTCCAGCCTCCATGCATGCGAGGCTGAGGCTTCGTTACATTTCCAGTAAAAAGCAAACATCATCTTGAGCTTCAAGATTGCAACACAACAACTACTGAAATTCTTGGAAGAGCCCCTTGAAATACGCTAACACGAAACACATGACAATTAACATGTACTGATCCAGTATATATCTCTTTTGGACAAGTTTAACTTATCAGACATGTAAAGTTCAGGTACGGTGAGTAAGCATAGTATATGTAGCAGGTTCTCTGTCAACTAAACATCTAAAATAAATGTTAACCTCTCTTTTAATTAGTACAACTATTGATTATATAAAACACCTTGTTGTTTCCAACAATGTACGGTCAATAATGTTCATAATCCTAAAATCCTTTTGAAATTATCAACTTCAGCATATACGCTCCTTTTTGTATAACTATTATAATCATAGTATGGTTGATTACTCCAATCAATTATATAATGTTGAACGTTAAAATATCAACTATATTTTGTTATCGCTTATCATCTAACAGAAACATTTCAATCTGAGAAATTTATGCCTTTTATTTACTAATATTATAATATTTGCAAATGTTACTTATCAATTTGCCTTTCCCTACATGTATATAATTTTTATTTACTACGTTACGGTAAGTATTTCTTATATTTTCTTGGATAACTGGAAATGAGACTTAAGTGTGGCTACGGAGTTTATTTTCTCTAGGCCGAAAATGGAGAAAAAGATGGAGGAAATAACTTCCTCTTTAGCAGTAACAGTACGATTAACCTTTTAACGCTAGTGAATTTCCATCGATAGATGGATAACTTCTTTTCTACTATTGATTCATTTCATCTCAGTCTATATATTGATATTGTGTTTGCTTTGCTCAAATATTAAGCATTTAAAGCCCTGTAAACATACATTTATGTGATAACAACTGGATCGCATTGCTACAGTCAGTATAATCAAACTTATAAGCAGTAACGAATTGGAACTTAGCACATTTGCTAAAGAAAAATCTCCCGTTTCTGAATCAAAAAAATGCACAGCAGTTATATAGGCTATACTGCTAGGATTTAAAATACAATAAAACGAGCTGTCCAACAAATTGAATATAAATATTTACTTTAAAAAGAGATGCCTACCAAAAGCCAAATAATATCGAATACTTATCTACTCAGGACAAATAAGGTAGACAAGATAAAACTATGTATAGAAATAAAAAAGAAACAACCTATTATACTGCGCAGCTGCAACCTACGTACGAATCAGCACAAGTATGCGCAATACGTTTACTTTATCAATTTATCATTTTCATACCACGAATGATGAATTGGCTTTGAATTATGTAGAAAAATGTAAAGGCGACATTCGACTGCACGGTGTATGCCAAATTAACTTATATCTCACCAGATTAAACCTGCATATAGCTACAAAATGTCATGAAATTGCATTCCCTTGTTGGGAAAAATAAACAATAAACCGGAAATAAAATAAAAATAAAATATGTTTACGTCCATATTTCTGACAATGATTTAGAAGAGGAATGAACAAGCGAGGGAAAAGGACATGTCATTTGTATAAGCTATGACATCACAAGAACACTGATAATTATCCTACTGTCATGGAGATGTAGTTCCATTGTGCAACAAAGAAACGAAACTGTCTTTCCTCGCACTTAGTGTGCGATAACTCTCACCGCGGCCACTTAGACAACGAAACCAAGGCATTGCAACTTGCGAGACAATAGCATTTAAACTTGCGAGACCCGGTAAAAAGCAAATTTCAGTTGGTGGACTAGTTCTGAAGTCAAGGTCTTTCGAATGAAGAAAATAACATGGATATGCTAGCATTTGTATTTGGACTGCGTATATTTTCAGTGTGTTTAGTTGTCGTTGTTTAAGTGGCCCTGTGATTGGTTCTCGTTGTCTAAGTGGCCCTGTGATTGGTTCTCGTTGTCTAAGTGGTCCCGATTACACTGTCACACTAAATCTTTCCGGCACATTACCGAATCCATACGCTATCGAAATGGTGACGTAATACCAAACTACTTGTTACTAGGACGCAATAAAGAAAATGTAACATATTTGTCTCTTTCTTCAGTGATATAAAACGATTTTCGTTTATGAAAGACGAACAAAATCATTTCGACAGCGTACAGAAAGTGGAAATGCAATGTAGAACAAGAAAAACGGGAATCAAAGTTCATTCACACATGCACTCTTCTTCATTCACAGAGGTACTTGCAGTCTCAATGGTTGGTGACTTGGTGTCCACAAGTCTTGTACTCTCAAATGTACAATCGTTGTCATCTTCCTCGTCGTCATCCTTTTCTTCCGTTGGAAGAATAATATAAGCCGTTTTCTTAGTACTATGTAACATATTATAAACATTCGGCTTAACGAATATCGTACCCGAGTCAGAAGGTTTGTCAACATTTGAACTGATGCTATTGGACGGTGTGTCAGATATTGAGCTGAGTGCATCGAGTTGAGTGCATTTGGACGGACGGTCTGTCAAATATTGAGCTGAGTGTATTGAGCTGGGTGTATTTTTAGGTTGATCAAACTGGGACATGAATCTGCTTTCATCGAACATGGGCTGCCAATCGAATATTGATCCTGGCTTTTTTCCTGACTCTGATTGTCTCGGGATGATAGGACTGTCCCATTTAATCGATGGTTCGTAACATTTGCTTTCATTTTGAACCAGTGACGGAGTTTTTTCCTTTTCATCTTCTGTGGTTTTTAGTGATACGACAGATTTTCGCAGTTCATCTACGCTGCGCTTAAGATCATTTATACAAGTCTCGTCGTCACTAAAAAGGTCATCAAACGACTCCAGAGAGGCAAGGTGAATTTTCTCGACGCTTAGAACATCAAGAGCGCTGTCGACTTCGTTTTCTTCGTATACTTCAATCTTTGTTACGGATTCTTCGATATTAATTTTTGAGTATTCTTCGATTTTCTCCTTTTTAGATGGACGTAATTTGCTCAGGAACAATGCAACAAGTTTCTTGACCGTACTTTGTGCTCCGTCGCGAAGATACCCGATATGCGTTCCAAAGTACTCTCCCATGAATTCTGCTAAATCAGCATCAGCAAATTCCCCGCCTGCTAATTGTTTTGTTTCCTCATAAGAATCGTTCAATATCGCCAGGAACATGTTCAGAAGTATCATCGTCATTGTAACCATGTACACAAATGCGAATAATGGGCCAAGAATTTTATTTACTGTCTGAAGCTGGTGGAAGTGCATTTCTCCTCCAAGCAACATTTGTAAGACGGAACGCATTGACTGGAAAAACGAGGAATATGGTGGTAATGACGCACCAAATGCAAGAAAACCGAGCTGAGTAAATGCAAGGAGTACTGCTATGAATACAATAAAGAATGACGCAATGCTTTTAGCAGATCTTGTAATTGTCCCAGTCATTTGACAAATGCTGCGATTAAATCGAATAAGTCTTAAGAACTTAATAGTGACAACGAAGATCACAAGGGAAAGCAAGTAAATTTCTAAGTCAGACCACAGGACGATATAATCCGTGCTTGAAGTCTCAAAAGGATTTTCTTGTACCCTTTGAACAAATTCGCTCGTGAATTTTTCTTTAAAGAAGAACATCACAATGGCCGCCACGGTACTGAAAATCTGAATCAACTCCATCCAGTTCCAAAACTGCTTCAGGTAAACCCGTCCTTGACGATAAACTTTTCCGAACTCCACAAATAGGAAGAAGATGATCATTAACATTAACATCAGTTGGCAAACCTGAAAAAGGGATTTAAAGTGCACATCCGAGGAGGAATACAAAACAAGCGTCTTGACGGTAGGTCGTACGTTTGTACCTCCAGTTCTAAACCTCTCGTACAAGTACTTCACGGCACTAAATAGCGAAGTTGTTGGCTCAAAGATAGTAAATTCTACAAATACTGCTACTGTTTTATCATCAATCCAGTTATTATTCTCCAAGTTTTCGACAACCTCAAATGCTT
This sequence comes from Actinernus sp. WN-2022, assembly GCA_030867875.1. Classification (NCBI taxonomy): domain Eukaryota; kingdom Metazoa; phylum Cnidaria; class Anthozoa; order Actiniaria; family Actinernidae; genus Actinernus; species Actinernus sp. WN-2022. The sequence goes on along the minus strand of JAOWCC010001589.1, from coordinate 63,887,033 downwards.
GCCAGGAATTGTAGCCAAGGTCGGCAACAAACCCTCCGCCATCGTAGGAAATTGTCAATCCTCGAAAGGACAGGGAATGAAGATCTGTGGCACTTTGGTATCGCCAGGGCTTCGGACACATGTCTCGCAACTTGAAAATTGACATGGATTTCGTAAGGTTACGGACTGGTTTCCAACCTGGCATGCTGTACGGTGTTGTGTCTTCCTTTTCATGTACATAAAGTGGTAGACATCGTGAGAACATGTGAGCAAGGAAGGGCTCATCTTTATCGACAGGACACGCTGGATCTAAATATAATCAAGGAATCACATCATATAGCAGCGGGTAACAAGTGTATACATATACTTAAGCAATATAACACTCACGCCCTGCATGTCTTTGTTCTCTTATATGAACACGCGGGATATGTTGGGAGAACCAAGAAAAACTCGAAAATCACGAGCGGCTAGCTGCTTATATAAAATAACGAACAGGAAAAACAAGAGATAAATTTTACGCACGCACGATCAGTAGATCAATTCTCCTAAAAGTAACAGTCGTCAGAAATCGACTGACGGTGAGTTTGCAAAGCGTGGGAAATTCTCCAAGGCAGAACTGATAGAAATGAAGACTTGCTCTTCGTCATTGTGTGGCTCTATTTTGAAAATATCTGTTTCAACATTCCCAGAAAAGAATAATTCGGAATTCAATAGCTTTTTTGCCTGAAATTTAGCCATATGACATAAGGCATTCAAGGAATAGAGGACTTGAACTTGGTGCTTTTGTCGCTGAATGTACACGAGGTTATAGTTGAATGAACTTTTATTTTCGCCAAACTCAATGGCAATATCTAGTTAATGGGACCTTCCGTTCAATGAGCTGAGGTTAAAAAGATCAAGGTAAGAGAGAAATACTAATTTTCAGGTTCTGTGAAAAATCAACACGTTTTGATTTGGCTGCCCCACAGGTAACCCAAGCTCTGTAAATGGCAATATTTACTAACATTTGTATGGGCTTTATTTAGGCTTGGATTTTCAAAACTAATATAAAATAAAAATCGACAATACTTACAGGATGTGTGTATTTGTCCATGGGCTGTGTGTGGTTGCAATTTGAACGTTTTCCGGCGAGTTTTGACCCCAGCAGCTATGTGCACTGTATACCAATGAAAGGTAGGAGACTAAGGATTTCAACGAGTCGAACTCTCGCCACTTTTATAACCGGGAAATCACAAACAATTGCATCTTGCCTTCACCACTGCATCGGCCAGTAAATATTAAAGCATTTTCAGTCAGTAGATCCGAGATATCCTTCATTCTCGAGCAGCTAGCTGCCGAAGAACTCCACCAAATTACTCATTTGCAGCCCAAACCAAAACCGTTGGCGCGCGGTCAGGCCTGGGTACTACCTTGTCCTCCCCACTATGGACACACCGCGGCAAAATGATATGCTCCGTTGGCTGAAAGAATGAACGCTCTGGTTTCAAATACAAGCTTCCAAGGTCTTAAAAAAAATTGTTTAACTTAGTAAACTCACAAGTGAATTACAAATTAAGAAATCACAAACCTGTTGGAGTCTTAGGCTTAGCTTTTAGGTAGTTTTCTTGTTTTTCGCGAAACAATTTACATAAATACGCGTACGTACGTAAGACTAAAAACACTTGATCTGTTTTCTTTTAGTTTCGGCGGGAAACTGGGGCGGACGCATGCTAGGTTCGTCAAAACGCATGCGCGTGACGTTTTGCCGCGGTTTCGGTTTCGTTTTGTCACAACTTTCAAGGCCCACGAATCAAAATCGCTGCAAATGAGTGATTTGGTGGAGTTGTTCGGCAGCTAGTTGCTCGAGAATGAAGGATATCTCTGATCTACTTACTGAAAATGCTTTAATATGTACTGGCCGATGCAGTGGTGAAGGCAAGATGCGATTGTTTGGGATTTTTGGGGTATATTCTTCGTCTCCTACCTTTCGTTGGTATACAGTGTACAGCATTGCTGGGGTCAAAACTCGCCACAAAAAAGGCTGAAATTGCAACCACACACAGCCCATGGACACATAAACGCATCCTGCAAGTATTGTCGCTTTTTAATATTCATTAGTTTGAAAATTCAAGACTAAACAAATCCCATACAAATGTTAGTAAATACCACTTACAGAGCTTGGGTTACCTGTGGTTACCCAGTTTCCCAACTGTTGCAGGTGAGTTCTGCAAAATTCTGATTTTCTTTTCATGTAGTTGTTCATAAAATGGCAAGGAGAAAGCTAAAATCCTTATCTGAATTGATCTAAGACCAAGCAGGGTGAATAAAGGCTTAATATTTCGTGACATCATACTTGAACTTATTAAGTGAGATAAAAAGGACATGGAAAAAAATCGAAAGAGTGTTGCTTTTCCCTCTCTTCTACTCTAGTCTTAGCTCGATTTATCACTCTATTCGTCTATCAGGAGGATTGTTTTAAAACTATATTTGTTAGCCGTTTGTATGTTTTAGATTTACCGTACAAAATAAGTTAAAGGTTTAGTTTCTTGAATCCGCGAATAAAAATATCTCGGCCGTGATGGTTAGCAAATTTTGCATTTACTAAGCTCTCCTATTGGCTGAGAAAGTAAACTAACCAATCAGAATCGCAAATTAGCTTTGGTTTTGCTTTGGTTTGTCATTGGCTCACAGGGACGCCATTTATGAGTTACTTGTGATTACTCGCTCCTATGATTGGCTGGCTGTGGGTAATTTGCGATTGGTTTCACTACACTCAACTGAAAACCGTTCTATTCACAGTAAACCATGGGAAAACATTGCATAACTATTGTACCCATGCCCATATCACATACACGAATAACGCTTACCAGCCAGGAAAACTGATAATTTGGCAGGAAAACACAACTGCATACAAGCTGTAGGATACCACCGAATATGCAAACTCTTTGCAGCCTATTGGATTGGCTGTATCCTCCATGGCATGGGATAAAGCTTGGTATGACTATGCATCATGTAATATCGTATATACCTATTAAAAGGGTGTTGCCCGATACAAAGCAGCAAGCAACAAGCCAAGACGGAAAATATATCTGGTTCTTATGGGTACACTTATTTTGGATTTGATATTTCATGACCATAAATGCCGCAAACATAATATAGCAAACTTCGTTTCGCGCAGTCTCTCAGCCTAGTAAAAATACACACTGCCCAGATATATTTACGAGCATAGCATTAAATAGTGGTCCGGCTAAGAATGATAGCACTGAACGACAAGGAATGTAAAAAGGTGTTATTTTTCTATTCTTCTCTCTCGTAATTTCATTGGTTGATATTCATAAATTCAATAGAAAACCATCGAAATAATACATTGCTATATGATATTATTTTGAAGTTTCAATTTATTTTTGATCAAAATGACTATGATTTAATTTCGAAGAATATCGACCGTGAGGAAAGTTATCGAATTTGCGATTGAAAGGTCTTTTGTTTTCTCCCTTTCCGATTAACTGGATGGTGGCTCCTTTGAGTTTTCATAGTAAAAATAGCCCATAGCATAAAGACTACTTTATTTTCTGGGTGTATTTTGGACTGTAGACATCTCATACAGCACTTGAATCATATTCACGCAAAATCGACCGTGAGGATATGCTCATTGCGGCGACTCTATTGTTTTTACTATAGTTCTTACGCGGACCATTACTTAATTACGAACCTTTTAAAAATAGGTGTATATCATATGTACAAATGTATCGTATCGTGTCATGTTTTATTACATATTCTAGGTATACATCAGTATCTAAGATCCATATCAAGAGCAGTGAAGTGCTATCGTATCATTCATACGGTGAATGATATAATGTCAGTTTCAATCTTTAAGAAAAACTGCGAGCAATCAAATTGCATGTACCAATTCTGCTGAAGTAGCTCGCTCGCTCGCTCGCGTTATGGTAATGAAACTCGTGAACAAGAATCACATCAAGCTCTTAACATGTAATAATATCTAAGTATCATACATGTATATGATACAGCATGGAATGGTATGGTTTCATTATGTTTTTTTTAAATAAAAACGACACAAATGGTTTACCTGGACTAATTCTGACTTGTCTTAGGCGTGGCATTCCAACAACAAACCCTTCTCGAGTACTAATGAACCCTTCTGCGTATTCAAATGGCTGTCCATTGTACCATTCGGCATCGAATAGAGCAGGGAGAAGCTTTTTCTTTGTCCATTTCCAGAAGGCTTGCGGCGATGAAACCTTAAATTTAATGTATCAAACTCATTAATAATTCATGACAGAAAAACAAAGGAAATTACTGAGCGATAAGTGATCTGTAAATCTGAAATAGATTCCACCTGATTTACAGAAAAGTTTGCTTCGATTTTCTCGGCCGAAATAGGTCGTATCGCCAAAATAACTGAAAAACACGACTCTATACAGCTAGACGTTTGATAAGCCATTTACAGAATTCGTCCATGCTTTATCGAATTTACAAACCGATTACAGAACCGATTTCGACTTCCTAGATGTTGTAGACTCTTCATAAATACTTCATGATCATGAACTGGTACTTTATGGTCACGTTTTTATTTGTTTTTCTAAGAGAAACAGTTTTTCTCTAAGATTATGCAACTCATAAATAAACACACACGACGAATAGGCTCCACACTATATTTGATCATTTTAAACATAGAGTTTTTTAAAAGGCGTACATATTCTCAAATTGGGCCACTTTTACCTTTTCAAAGCCACTGAAGACATGCTCCATCCCTTCTGTCATTAAATACCGCGTTGATTTTCTATTTCCATAACAAACCACGACTATAAGTAGAATGAATACCACAAAGAATATTATCTCCACCATCGTACGGAACATCTCCATGACCTTTGTTCTGTAAATTCTTTGCCGTTCCAGCTCATTTCCTTCCGGAGCTACAATGTTACCTTCTCCGTCCTTATTTTTAGAAAGAGATGCTCCAAGAACCTTGTCCTGTTCTGGTGGTTTCTTGATTACCAGTGACAAAAGTGAGGCTATTGCAACAACTTTGAGTGGTTGAGTGATAATAACATCTTGGAAGAACGACACCATTATTGATGTCAGCCATTGATTAGAAGTGTCTGCACCCCACATTAAGCTGTAGAACACTGTAAACATTGCTGCTGCCAGTGAAGTAAGTATGCACAGAATCCAACCAAAGTAGAGAACGAAATGAGGCAGACAACCAGGCGGTTTTACACCACTTTCGTCCCCCGGGATTTTTGGCCTAATGTTTCTGAAGATCGTTACAATGAGAATATTTACAGGAACAGCTACAATGCTGCTCTGGATACCAATTTTTATCTGGGTAAAACTAAGTTTCAGTGGACCGATTTGAAATTGATCCTTTGGATCAGCTCCAAATTGATAAAACATTGCATTTGTTACCATGGCGGCGAACAGGAGAGAAAGGCAACATCCAAGCCGCTGGCACCTCGTAAATGTGTTGTGAGGAGGTCTTGTGAATACTGATAGCCAAAGATGTCCTTCGCCAAGACTACGGGCCGTCCTAGAGTAAAACAAATTCCTAAACCCAGAAAGGTCTTTTTTTTCAGCACATGGAATTTCGATGTCAATGTTTCCGTCTCCCTTTTCCACAGCTAACCATCTGTTAGCAAGGAAATACCACTTCTTGCCAGTTTGTGCATCCACAACCATCACTTGGTGGAAAAACCACGAAGGACTGTTTCCGGAGTTGTCGTGCCATATTTTTACTTTAAGAAGCTCCCCTAATGTATCCGGTAGAACAAGGGTAAAGTTATTGACACTTCCTCGTGCGAAAAATATCTTCTCCGATGAAGGATCTGTTAAGGGGATATCGCCGGTTTTTCCTTCTTCTCCAAAAATTGACAGTCCCACGTTCGCTGTTGTGCCATAACCTCTCCACATCCCCGTCTGCACCGAAATTTGATAGGCATAACCATCTTCCCTGCTTTCTGCAAGGTTCATGTTTGCAACAACCTAAAATGCACAAATAAACATTTTAATATGTATAGTTTTCTGGCGTTTTGCTATGCACATTCAAATATAATGTTCAATGGTGAAAACAATTCTCTAATCATATAATATCAGGATGTCCAAGCTTTCAAAGCATTTCGTTTTGGGGTTGACCATGGGGTTGACAATTCCCACGCACTAAACTGAGTCTGAAGTACTGGGAGCCATATCTAATTTTGTCTTTCACAAAAATATATATCTTTCTTTTGATTTCATAAAGTCCAAGAACCTCGTTGTTCGAGCTTGCTACCATGTCTGAAATACAAAATATTTTCTTACAAAAGTAATGTCATCAAAGATCAAAGGTCAGCTATTCAGATTCAAAAGTAGAATAGTCCAGGGAAGGTGGCAATCTCTTAGCTGGAATTGAAGAAGTGAAATTGCAATATGTATGTATAGTTAGTACCTTTAATTCGTCCTTCTTGTCAGCGCGCCTTGCAACAACCAGGCCAACACAGAACAGTCCGAGTAGACCACACACTGTAGCAAGAACGACAAAGTTTCCCGTTTCACCCATTCTGCCAAATTCCGCAAATACTTTGTCAAAATCTATGGGATTTGGAGCTACAAAGAAGTCTCCTCCAAACGCTGAAAGATGGGTGCATAAACAGTGGAGGTTTATAGCATCACTGTTAGGTCCAACCTATTGAGTAAATCATAAAGAATTAAAAAATAAAAACATGCATTAGAAACTAAACGTTGATAAGGATATGTTTATCGTCGCGGGAACGGAGGCGCAAAGAGCAAAACATAATTTCAAATATACATGACCACCAAAGAAAACCCCAAACTAAAACCCTAACTAAGGCTTTATAGGTCTTATAGTTTATATTTTAGAATGTTGATGACGTCACATGAAACGATCTATTGACAGAAACTGCATTTAAAGTAGAACGAATTGTCTTGTTTTAAATATTGCAGACACTTCTTAAAATCATCTCAAAATGGTTAATTAATATCAGACCTAAGTATAGTCATCGCTTAATTGAACTGATGGATAGCTTTTTTATGGCAAATCAAACTGGATATATTTTGTCTTTTGCATGATGTCGCAGAACTTCTGCAGCCTGATATTTTAACTACTGCCGCAGGCCGGGTTTCTACATCCGTCACCCGGATTCGGGGATATGAATAAATTCATGCACATTTTTACAGAAGCGTATACGTGTACGAATACATCTTAGCTCACCGTACAGCCATCACCCGTCCATTTCGACTTTGATTTTGACCAGTAGAGGCATTTACTGACACTAACTTTCATGGTGTAGTTGACATCTGTGCTTGCATTATATATGGGTATGATTATCAGGGGGGTTGGAGCCTGTGTGGTAGGGGGATCCTTCACGCCAACACAACCTCTCTTCATACGTCCATTGTGACTGTAGCAATCCCTTCTTACTCTAGCATTAGTCTCGGCGGCCCCACTAGATGTTGGCGCTTCATTTGGACCAACAAAGTAGCGAACACCAATGAAATGCAACCCAATACCACCAGTAGCAGCACCAAACAATGTCAAGGTATAGGGGTCATCGGTGCAATTAAAATAACCCACATTTGGAGTATAATTCTGACAGGTCGAATAGTCTGGAATAATTTTCTTGATCTTGTATTTTTCAAGTGTGGGTTTTGCCAATCGACGGACGTACACCTCAATGCTTTTGCCTGCTTGAGGCTTGATCTTCACTGAGACTGCAGAGTCCTCTGATGGAATAGTGATTTGATGACTTCGGATATTCTTCGCTCCTTTGCTTGGCTTTGCAAAGTATGCCTCAGGTTCAGGTTGTGACGCATTTGAATCCTTTGGCTCATCTTCTGTCTTCTGGGGGATGTACAGTTCAACGGGTTTCGAGAGACCAGACACTTCCAATGCCTTTCCATCGACGGCTTTCAAGGAGAAGTCAACAACGGATGACTTCACGTCATTGGCACTAGAATCCCATGTATAAGGATTGTCCTTAAAAGCCAGCAGCTACGAGAAAGAAAATAAATATGTTTATCACATACACATATTATGGTAAAAGGTAACATAAAGATACAAAATAGCTACATTCTCATGCAAACCTCTTCCAACAAATTGCACCAATTCTTGCAGAAAATAATATCAAAAGGCATTCATGACCCCCACTCCCCCTTTCAATGTTGGGGCTGCATGTCTATTGAATAGCCTCCGTGTTTCCCTCATATTCTTTCATGAAAAAAAAACACTTGTATTTTGGGTATTTTGTATGACATTGTAGGTGACAATATTAAACAACAGTTGTTATATAGTTGATTAATATTCCTGAAAATTTCGAAGTCAGCATCTGCTCAAAAGGGCGCGATTCTGATTGCACTTCGCCTCTACTATTGAAACACTTTTATTGTTTGTTAATGTTTTGGGGTAGCCAATAATATTCCAGGTTTCGAGAAGTGCTGATCGACCCATGAAATTAGAAAGCATGGTAGATATCGTACTTTCGATTTCTAGAATTAGGGCTCTCTAGCTACTTTATTTGAAAAAAAAGTGTAGCATTCCATATAAAGCGCACATTTTCTTGACTGAGAGGAGGGTATTAATCATCAGCAACGATGATTCCTTTCAAATGTACTTCATAGTTTTATACAGTCGAACTTCCCGTAAGCGGATACCCTTGGGACCTCGTGTAGGTGTTCGCTTACGGGCGGTGTCCGGTAGAGGAGGTTCGTACGGTGGCCCAAAAGGGTCACCACAAACAAAAAAGATTTCAACAAACAAAACAAAAGCCACAACGCAAACAAAAAATCCACAACGCAAACAAAAAAGCACAACGCAAACAAAAAAGCCACAACGCAAACAAAAAAGCCACAACGCAAACAAAAAAGCACAACGCAAACAAAAAAGCCACAACGCAAACAAAAAAGCCACAACGCAAACAAAAGCCACAACGCAAACAAAAAAGCCACAACTCAAACAAAAAAGCCACAACGCAAACAAAAAGCCACAATGCAAACAAAAAAGTTAATTGTACGTTACCCTCGTTCACAAGCTGACATGAAAACGAGGTTCGTATTCAAGATGGCTGACTCGGAGGTTGTTCAGACTGAGAGAGAACAACCCAACCTCGTCCCCAGGGTCTTCTCGGTCAGATGCAAGATGGCGGCTACTCCGAGAGAAGACCCTGGTAAAGGCTGGATCACGTGATCAAATACTCCCAGATTTTGGGAGTATTTTGTCACGTGATTTGGCAATCTAAGATAGCGGCCAAGCTAAATATGGGAATAGTTCAAGACGTGTACAAACCATACATGTAGGTATCTCAATCCGGAGTGAGCGAGAAGCGATTAATGGTATTTCCACGCCGGTTTATGGAAACTGGTCACAATTTCCAGATTTTAAGGGGGAGGGGTTCAGTAAAATTTTCAATTTTGGAGTTTGAGTTGGGAAGTCGGAAACCTGTCAGATTTTTTTCTGGATCCGCGCCTGAAACAGGTCTACTAAATGGCTCGAAATGGAGTTAACTTGGATAAAAAACCAGTGGAAAGGTATCACAAGGCTACCAGGATGTATCTAAGCTAGAAGAAAATCATAAAAAGCCGTTCATTTTCCGTTAGCGTTGAAGCGAAGCGATCGATAGCACATGTTTAAGTTTAACGGCTTCTTCTGGCTTTCCCACTGATGAACCTTACCAGAAAACTACCCAGTATAATGCACTTCATCTATTGCTCTATCTACACAACGTGTTTTAGGTTATTTAAAATCGTTTTATTGATAAAATTTGAGCAATTTAAACTATATACAAGTTCATCTCTCTGAACTCAGTCCGTTTGGCCAATAAAAAGCATTGTTAGAACAACCCTTGCGTCATAATCGAAGAGCCAATCAGAATACGTGACAGTTCAGCGTTTACCAGGGTCTTCTCTCTGAGTAGCCGCCATCTTGCATCTGACCGAGAAGACCCTGGGAACGAGATTGGGTTGTTCCCTCCTCAGTCTGAACAACCTCCGAGTCAGCCATCTTGAATACGAACCTCGTTTTCATGTCAGCTTGGGAACGAGGGTAACGTACAATTAACTTTTTTGTTTGCGTTGTGGCTTTTTGTTTGCGTTGTGGCTTTTTTGTTTGCGTTGTGGCTTTTTTGTTTGCGTTGTGCTTTTTTTTTGCGTTGTGGCTTTTTGTTTGCGTTGTGGCTTTTTTGTTTGCGTTGTGGCTTTTTTGTTTGCGTTGTGCTTTTTTGTTTGCGTTGTGGCTTTTTTATTTGCGTTGTGCTTTTTTGTTTGCGTTGTGGCTTTTTTGTTTGCGTTGTGGCTTTTTTGTTTGCGTTGTGCTTTTTTGTTCAGTTGCGTTGTGCTTTTTTGTTTGCGTTGTGGCTTTTTTGTTTGCGTTGTGGCTTTTTGTTTGCGTTGTGGCTTTTTTGTTTGCGTTGTGGCTTTTTTGTTTGCGTTGTGCTTTTTTGTTTGCGTTGTGGCTTTTTTGTTTGCGTTGTGCTTTTTTGTTTGCGTTGTGGCTTTTTTGTTTGCGTTGTGGCTTTTTTGTTTGCGTTGTGCTTTTTTGTTTGCGTTGTGGCTTTTTTGTTTGCGTTGTGGCTTTTTTGTTTGCGTTGTGGCTTTTTTGTTTGCGTTGTGGCTTTTTTGTTTGAGTTGTGGCTTTTTTGTTTGCGTTGTGCTTTTTTGTTTGCGTTGTGCTTTTTTGTTTGCGTTGTGCTTTTTTGTTTGCGTTGTGCTTTTTTGTTTGCGTTGTGGCTTTTATTTTGTTTGTTGAAATCTTTTTTGTTTGTGGTGACCCTTTTGGGCCACCGTAGGTTCGACTGTATTCTTTAAAAGCGTGAAGACAAGAAGCTCCTCACCTGTGAGTCTACGGCGGGCATGTCATCAGCAGTATTACCAAACAATGTCCCTGCAGACGGTAAAGCGACATTACTGCCGCCTTCGCCAATCGTTTTCCCTCCCATCTTCGACGGTGTCTGTCTATCCAGAACCAAAGCGAGCGACTTTGTCTTAATCGTAGTTGGTTTCTCTCCGACGACTTTCGTTGCTAGCAGACTTCCACTAACCGTTTCCATCAAATTTAAAGTTTTTTGAGCCATTTCTTTTCCCTGCAAGACAATCATGTTTATTTCATTAAGAATCAACTGCGGACTCGTTATATTTAAGTCACGGTTCGCCAACGTACAGGAGCAAAATACGATAGGGTGCGGCAATGAGCAGAGCCCCAAATGCGATTTTGCTATGTCCACGGTCAAAATTGTAAACAGAAAATTAAAGTCTCGATAAAGGTTCAAAATGGAAAAGTTTCGAAAATGCGTTTTTTCGCAAATTCTAGATCTAAAAGCCCCAAACTAGCATCACAAAATAAAACTCAAACTCAAAAAAAATATTTAAAGCCTTGAAAATGCGACTTTCTGATTTCCCGCTAAAAGAGACGCGAAAAATAATTGACAGCTGCTGTCATTTACTGGGCATCATATTTCATTCTCGATATCCTGTGATTTCGTTAGTAAAGATTTCCTACGTTTATAATGCAATGCCTAAAAGTGCAAAAGTAGATATTTCTTGGCGCCATATTCAAAAAAGGAGGGGGAAAAAAACCCAGCACAATTTAGTTTGTGAGTAAATTTGGAAGCGGGTGTAGTTCTTAGGACAAACAATAGCTGGCTGGAGGGATTATATACTCAAGTTCCAAGAAGAAGTTAGAATCATCGAAGACTGAAAGTCCACAAAGAATAAAGCAATACAGTTTTGTTATCTTCAATCGGCCAAAAATTTAAATAGAATTCAATTCAGGAAGCTAAGGGGCCGACCATTTGACTTTTGAGGGAGGGGGGGGGGGGGGTGTTTTTGAAAAAAAAAATCCTGCAAGCGTAAAAGCTTTGTTCTGGCTCCGCTTTTTTCGCAAAAAAAAAAACGTGCAACAACACTGCTAAAAAAAAAAAAATCGAGCACAGACAAGAACACCCACCCCCCCCCCCCCCCCCCCCCACCCCCCAAATGGTCGGCCCCTAAGGTTTGCGGTTTTGTTTCAGCAAGATAAAAAAAATTAGAATGACATAAACAGTCTACCGTGTACATGGTGTGGAGCTGCGCTTCAGTGGTTTTCCCTCCATGATATTAATTGTTTGCTTACTGTGGTGCCATTTTTCTGTACTCCTAAAAGAGTGTTTCTTCTTGAAATTAAGCTGGAATCGACACTATAGCTAACTAGTTTCTGTAGAAGAATCGAGCATCGGTGAACTGTATAGCTTTCTCGATCTGCGGCTCGTCTGAACTTTGTAATCGGCCGAGACTGAACACAACATGAATCGCTCTGATTGACTAATGTTAATGAGATTACCCTTGGAGACTTCTTAGTCGGCTGTTTCTCGGCTCTTTTTTCGGACAAAAACAGAGTCGTAGAAAACAGTCGAGTCGTAGAAAACAGATGTTTCTCAAATACCGTATCGGGGAATTTTGAAATATTTTTTCGTTCAGGTTTTATGACCTGGTTTGTATCAAAATGGGATGAAAAACTACTTTTTTAACTTTGAAAAGGGATAAAATCTGTAATACGCAATATATCAAAAATGCCCGACACAGTAGTTGAGTCAATTTAGTTGGGATTCAAAACGCCTAATTAAAAAAAATTGTTTCAAAGCCTGAAGGGCTGAACTCCTTATGGCGGCCGGAGTCATTTCGCGTAGAAATATATACAACATCTACGCTTTTAACTTTTGTTCAAGTCCTTTAAACGGTATATATATAGTACGTCTATGTGGCTTTAATTCCGACGTTGCAAGAGCGTTTTCCGAAATGACACGTTGAACCTTTATCGAGACCTATGCTGTTTGAATACTGAAAGAAAACATCATCCAGGCAATCGGAAATGGGAACCCAAAAGATCTTTGAATCACATATTTGAGAACTTTACTCAAATACGATTTTCTTTGAAATAAGATCATAGTTATTTTGTTAAAAACTAAATCAAAACTTTAAACGCTATCTTATGAAAATACATTACGTTGCTGGATTTCTATTGAATGTATGAGTATCACCCAATGAAATTACGATAAAGAAAATATTAAATATTTTACACCTTTAAATTTAGCTGCCGTTGACTGCTCCTATTGGTAAAATAGCTGTCATATTTGACAAATGTTTTATATATTAACGGATGTCATATGTATATGAGTGCACATTGAGCATGCAGGCGCTCCTGAGTTCAATTCCTTCCGCGGACCAGCACATCTGTACCGATTCTTCTCTGATCCGAGTAGCTTGTATAGCTTTAATCCCATTAATCGGGAGCTCTGATAGAGAAGGGGTTAAAGTTGTGCACCGTCGGCCTCTTTTAATTTATATTACTTTATACGTAATACGTCGTGTATTTGTACGAATCAATTACATATATTTATACAACTCATTGGCTCGTGTACTTACAAAACACTATCAAATGTTGAAGCAGAAAACCAATTTTTGCCTAGTTTTCGACCGTTTTCCCCTTTCATGTAACGTAAATCATTTAATCAATGCATGCACGTGTGCGTGTGTAAACACTGAATTTTAACGGGACCTGAAACAGCCATTGAGTCTGATCAAAGTCAGGATCCGGCTGAATCTCAGATATAATTGGAATCAAAGCGTGCTGGTTTCTGTCAGTTCTGTGGACGGGGGAAAATCGAATGAACCCGGAAAAAAAACCTCGGAGCAAGGGCGAGATACCTATAAACTCAACTCACATGTGGCCCGCGAACCGGAATCGAATCCGGGTCACAGCGGTGAGAGGAGAAATGCTCACCACTTGCGCTACCCATACCGTACCCAATTTCCATACCACGCACAACTGACTCTAATCCCAGGCTCACTTCTATCTATCTCACTTCCATATAACCATTTTTGTGTACCCTTTTCTTCTTTTCGGCGTTTGACTTGTCGGGTTTCCTTCTTCTCTTTCTGTCTGTTGTTGCATCCTCATCCTTTGCTTCAGATGATCCTGCGGACATCAGGTTACCGATGCCATAAAGTAGACTTTCACCAACCTTTTGAACAAGAACAGGATCACCGGTGCCCTTTTGCGAGAACATGAAGTTGGCTGTGTTTTCTAAGAGGTTCACTGCAGCTTCCTGTGTTGGTGATAAGAATAACTATCAGAAATAGACCGTATTCATAAATGCAAATTTCAATACTTTAATATTCACATGCATGTACAGAAAACATGATCATTACCACGCAAAAGAGCATGTCGACATTAGCGATCTTGAGAAATTTGAGGGCTGTAGCTTAAAAAAGCAATAAAGTTACATCAATTTGAAAATAGAGAGATTTGTATGAGAAAAGCAACTGAGGCTTTTCCAACTTCGCTTTCATGTTTTTCTGCATTTGATACACCCACATTTCTCTAAAACGGAACACAATATGGCCCATGTGGTGGCATTAGTTTCCTCTACAGATTTATGGAGGAGGAGGCAGCCATTACGATTTTCGTCAATATAACGAGTTGATACGTTTTGATTCTTAAATGTACAACCTTCAGAATTTATGTCAAATCTATTTTTAAACAAAGATGTAAACCATACGAGTAACGAAGGCTTCTAGAGATATCTAATATATGCCGTAAGTTTCATCGATCGCGCGGTAACAAATTATGCGTATTTCTCTTTTATTTGTTTATTTGTTCGATACCGTAGGTCTTTGTACTTTCAGGATCAGTAACTGTGCAATTTTCATTCCTCATTCAAAAAACTTCGACTTAGAATTTGCATTTTAACGATCGAAGCTCGAGCCAGTTGAAATATTGTATTCTACTCGACACAGATTGGCTCAAATAACCGTAAATTGAAATGCTTTGTTTTCGTTCTGCAATGTGATTGGTTCTCGTTGACTAAGTGGTCCCGGTTTCAGCAGTCGCACTGCAAAAACTGATGTCACCCGATAGGCGACTGCGGTATATAATAAAGTATAATGTACATTGCATTTGGAAAACTACAAACCTGTGAAGATTGGGAAATTTCATCTTTCTCTCCAGTTGCCAAGGCAATAACAGCAGCGACTTGAGTGATTTCCTCTAGACTTTTGACCTGCACTCCCGATATTTGATTGATAATTCCTTCTTTTAGCTGTAATTCAAAAAAACTTAATGTTAGGGTATTGATATGTGTTTTATTAAGTAAGAACTCAACAGTTAACGTCCAAATGACATATTCAACGTCGACGATTGGGGTTTAAGGATACATAGCACTTTCAAAATGTCCTCTGTTTTAGACTCGCGCCTTAACTTTAACATAGAGAGACAGTACAACCTCTGGCATCCAGGATAGACTGCTAGCAGCCTTAAATGAAAACATGCAATTGTTTTTTTACGTAGTTAATTGTTAATTTGATATATTTTTTGGGAAAACGTGAAATGTGGAATTGTATATCCAGAGAGTATCGTAGTTTTAAACGAGGATCAACCGAACTGAATATCTCCTGGGTATCCGGGGATGCTTGATTCGACACGTGAAACTACAACAATACACAGTCTTGTAAATAGCCCACCTTCTCGCTGGTATTTATGAATGTTTAACTTCAGAATGAGGCTAACCCTGTGTACATGCGTCTGTAGTCATTTCATTCAGCGGTAATTTTCGAATACAAAACTGGACTATTACAGGGAGAGATGTGCTTATTGTGAAATAGAAACCACTGTAAGGCTCGTCGTTTACAGGAAATTCATTTTGCGCACGTCACTTCTAAATTGGGCCCAGCACTGCAAACATGCGCACCGAGACTAACCTTTTCACAGCTAGGTTCTCGGCACCCACAGATTGTTGGGCATGCGTACACTGAACAATTCCATTCATCTATACAATAAAATAAAAGGTGCCGTACACAATAGCCCACTATCGATATATTTATCCTTCACTTGTAAGGCACAAAGGTTTCGTTATTGTATTGTATTGGGCTATTGCGCACGCGTGTGCTGTGCCCACAATACCTGTTGTGTACATCGGTATTCATTTGATTGCTCAAGGCAGTTTCAGACGGCGAATATATTCAATACTAATGATGTCAGTCTGTTATTAGGGCTCATTGAATTGACACTGGCTGAAACGCTAAAGTTGTTAACGGTACCTGAAGCAACCATAGGGGCTGACCAAGTCAGGAGCCGGCTAAACCACCGATCGAATTGGAATTTAGCGTGTTGGTTTTTGTGGAGGGGGAAAAACCGGAGAATCTGGAGAAAAACACTCGGAGCAAGAGCGAGATACCAACAAACTCAACTTCCATGTTACCGGGGCTGGATACAGTGGTTACGACTGGCACCACCCCGGCTCCGGTTTCCCTTGAACGGACCTTACTTCGGGTTCGATAACAACCACGAACGTTATCCGTATCTAGAGTCGCTTGAACCATTATTACAACTGGTATATTCATAATATTATGGACCGGTAAGACTGTTACATCGGCTTTCAACCCTCCTGTCTTGAAACATAATTCAACAAGATCTTCGAAGTTTCTATTTACCGTTGAAAATCTTTCGCACTCCGTGGCCGACATGAAGTTACAAAATGAGAACATCAGACGGTGGATTACCACGTCACTGGCCCTCACAATACACATAGCTATTCAGTTTAAAAGTTTGGTGTTTATTATGAAGATCGTCCAAACTAAACCGGCATTACATAGGTTTTGAAGTACTCTTTCAAACACGAATTGTGGTGTTTCATCAGGGATTCCAAATATTGAGAAAACCGATGAAACACGAACAATGAGTGTTTGAAATTACTTCTCATGCGAATGCAAAAGCGACAATTTACATACGCTTCTTTTCAAACTTCATTAGAAAGTATTGTTTACCGTTTGACTGTTGTATCTAATTATTCAATAGATGGCTTATTATTCTTTTTTGATGGCAGTGATTTAAACTAGCGTACTAGTAGTGTAGTGGACAAGAGTTAGTACAAGCAGTCGGAAAGGTCGAAATTCGAACTCCAGTCGAGGCAGACTTTTTCTTTCTATGTCATTCTTTATTTCTTTACTTCTTCGCTCCTTACTTGTAGTTTATCAGTATGCAATTAGTTAGTGGTTCATGAATATGATGATTAAGAAATATTGATCACTAGGGTTGGAAATCTGATTTGGAACTGGTGTTTCACGAACGGTGTTTCACGAACTGGGTTGGAAATCTGATTTGGAACTGGTGTTTCATTGGGATGTCAAGATGCATCCACCTGACGAAGCTTCGAACAAGGGTTTCACCGGGTATCAAGACCCATGCATGTGACCAAATGCAGTTCCTCCATTGGATGACTATCTCATGAATTATTAATGAGTTTGAGAATTTTATATTAAAATCATCTTTGCACTGTTTTCAAGATGACTATCATATCTGATCGATGAGGCTGCGTTCTAACATCAAAGAACCATTAGAACCACGAAAAAGGAAGATCGAAATCTTCATCACATGCTTTCTTGATGCAGTGTTGTTTGAGAAGAAAATAATCAGCAATTATTGGACGAGGCTGAGCAGAATATCATGATTTGTTCGTGACGTGCTTTCAGTTATTTGGCGATGCCAAAGGCAGAGGCAAATAAACTGACAGCGAGATACGAACAAATCTTGATATTTTGCAATACTCGAGTTCAATAATTGTTTTATCATTTGACAAAATATAACTTTACCTACAGAGTTCCATATTGGAACTTTGAGTCACTATGAGCAAAGCAAATCGATCTGGCTTGTTTACAAAAGGAAGTGATGAATAATGCGCATGCTCGGACCGTTATTTGTAGCAAATATTGAATTATCACGACTGCGCATGCTCAGACCGTTATTTGCAGTCAGTCATTTGCAGGTGAATCAACCAATCAGAATTCATGATGGGAGAGAGTCGAAAGATAACAATAATTATGATTCTTGATTTATAGATATAACAAATATTTTGTGCACATGCTTCAGTTCATAACGTTATTATAATTTATTATTTTTAGTTTGTGGATTTATATTTTAATACAACGTACAAAGAAAGATGGCGGCTGTACTTTTTCCAACAATCCTTTGCACATGAAAACTTATAAAATTCCGATATAAAATTGCGGTAGAGGTTTTGAATCTTAAAAACAACCAAGTACAAACTCTGTCAGCTAAGAAAATATCTTAATTATACGTGTTAATTTGGATTCTGTTAGGCTCGCAAGGAATTGTGGTCAAATGTACAGCCGGTTTTTTTTCGTACGGGAGTAGTGCTTATTACAGTGGTGAAATGGTGTTTCTTCTTTTAATGGATGCTACGGATTGTCTGTTTAGTGTTAAATGTTTACTAATAGATATTATTTAATAGAGTGCAGCTTTTCATGATTTCTGTGAGTGCTTTAGTAAGAGTGGCATAGCTAGAAAAAGGGAATGTTTTTAGAGTTTGACCATGCACATTCGTACTTCTCCTCTTGAGGTCTAGATTCCCTCTTACTAGAATGATACCAGACAGAAAGCGATCATTCTTTTAAAACGACTTCTTACTGATAGTTCCACCACACCTGTCAACAAAAAAGAAACACTTCGGGGAACATTGCTGCGCTCTGGTTGGTCTCGGAACATACAGTGCCAACATCTTGCGCCACAATTTCGTCAGAAGGAAATAAAAACACAATCTTGAGCTCTTCGTAAAGTTTAAAGTGCAAGTATCACGTCGAAAAAGTAAAAAAACATATTGTACTATTGTGTTTGTTTCTCACAAAAAGGTAATTAATCTTGCAAATTTTGTAACATTTCTGGCATTTAATCCCTAATTTTGGTTACTTTCCGTGGACCCTGTGACGTCATAAGATGAATCAACTCCCTCCCTAGAGAAAACTACTACAATAAAATCCCGTAGGTTTTCATTGTGACATCACAAGATGAATCAATCCTGCAATTCGGGTAGCGTTTATTCTGGTTTGATTTCCGCTTCTGCCTCTCAAAGAAAACTAAGTTAGACAACTGAAGTATATCAGAAATAGAATTTGGGGCAAAAAGAGTTCATGTTGTTTTATGACGCTACATGCACTTTAAGTTAAGCAATTCAGCTTAAAGATAGGAAATCGATAAATCATTCGGATGAAAACTATCACCAAACTCAGCATTTTTGCCATGTTTGCTTTGAATCTCTTCGGGTTAAAGTTTACGGCTTCCGAGATATAGCAGAAGGAGAGGAGCTAGGAGAGGAGCTAATAGCAACAGCAACTAGGAGGGGAGAAGCTAATAGCAACAGTAACTAAGAGGGGGGGAGCTAATAGTAATAGTAACTAAGAGGGAGGAGCCAATAACAACAGCAACTAGGAGGGGAGAAGCTAATAGCAACAGTAACTAAGAGGGGGAAGCTAATAGTAATAGTAACTAAGAGGGAGGAGCTAATAACAACAGCAACTAGGAGGGGAGGAGCTAATAACAACAGCAACTAGGAGGGGAGGAGCTAATAGCAACAGCAACTCAGTAAGAGGAGAGGAGCTAATAGCAACAGTAACTAAAAGAAGAGGAGCTAAATATGCGGCCGTCGGAACTGTAAATTTATTTATATTGAGTTTATTTTGAAGAATAATTATTTTTAAATGAATTTTAAAGTCATAATTAAGCAACAATTGATTCTGCAGTTAATATTTTACATTTAAGCCACTATTCTTAGTTTTTTTAGGAACAGTTTCCGTGGAATAATCAATGAAAATATGATATCATAAAAGCATGATTACATGAAGTGATAAATATTTAATGATAACGTCTTACAGTGACCATAGCCAGTGCAACAGAAGTGAGTCGAGTTTATCGTGCCTAGGTGAAAAGAAAGTGTATAGACATACGTATCAAGTTGATTTATTTGCCAGTGATTTAATTATTCATGTCTCTATCAATTTCAAACCTGCCCCGATTCCTCCCGCCGGAAATTTGACAACTCAGTCTCAGGCAAAGAAAAGTTGAGGGTGGGTAATTTGTCAAAACGAGTCAAAGACAGATAATTTTAGATGAATGTTTATAAAAGATTTGCAGTCGTTCCAAAGCCACACGGTGGGGCATTTGCAACGTTCTTATTCAAATGTCAAATGCCAGGGGAGATGGGCAGGTTTGGAATTGATACAGAAATTAATGATATGTGCATGGTGCTCTCTGTAAGATACTTACGTACAAGTGAATCGCACGTAGTTCAGTATTGACATACTTACTTTCTTTGCTTTTTCCTTGTTAAAGTTATACTGTTCGCGTAACGTTTTTCGTGTATTCGGGTCCTATGAGAGGTAACGGTTAATTTACTAACATTATAGGTACTTGTTAGATATCGTTCAATGTATCCTTATAATCGGTTTATGTTTGTTTATATTTTCAGTTATGGATTATCATGAATATTTAGAATAAACTGTAAGCGTGACAGAAACTCCTGAAACTGCAATTATCATTAATTTGTATTAAGTTAATTATATAATTAAAATGAATATACATATACTAGACCGATTTAGCTTGTACATTTGTTGACCCAATTCAGGTCAAGTGACAGCTCTCCAGAGGATTCAGTGCTTTGTTTTCGAGATCTACAAATTTATACATTACCTATTTGGATACAGAAAAAAACTACTCAAGGAGAAATCAGGTGATCTGAATTGGGACATCGAAGTGAGGCGTTCGGGTCAATACCGCTGAAACTGCTGTTCGTAGACGCAACTATAATATCAGCTATTGTACATGCTAAATCGGTCAAGTACATAAACGTTAATAAAAAAAAAGAATTAAAAAAAGACAATGTACGAGTCAGCGGAGCGCAGTGCTATTGTTTCTATTCACTTTTAAAAATATGTCAACGTTCTCGAAATTAGGTGTAAGTTAGATATATAATTAAGTACTGTTATGATAAAGCTTTAGCTATTGGTTTATCTATGTTATCATAGTAATAAAGAATCTATTTATAATTTAAAATATCAACAATTATTTCCATCAGTCTCGGTGACTAGCGGTAGATATTTACATCGCCGCTTCACGGCTTGATAAATATCCACCACTAGTCACCTCCACTTCGGTGAATAATCAGTTAACTACATAACATAACAGCGTAAAAGACAACACTAAAACGTTATGACTACCCTGAGCTTTTGTTCTATCTCTCCAATCGATGTCAAAGACGACAACAAGCTAGTTAGTTTTTCTCGACAGATTATAGGATTCATAAGTTCGTAACACTCATAACTCTTCACTAAATTTCAGAAACTATCAATCTTTCTTCAAATGCTGCTGTTTATCTGGAATACCCTACAGCTTTCAAGTAGTCACGTTTCTTATTGTCGTGCTATGAGGACGTGAAGTTTGGGTTAATGTTAGTAACTTTTTAGTGCATATGAGCCCAATATTTTTATCATTAAAATCGATTGTACATCAAGTAAATCGTTGAATAGTAAACTACCTCTAAATTTGAGTGTTGCGTGTTTGAGTTATAAAGGTTTACATTTCGAATATGCTAATGACATGACGTCAAACAAGTGAATAGTTATTTTCGCGTGCTCTGATTGGCGACTCCGGAGGTGAATATCCTTTGCTATTCACCTCCGAGCGGTGAATAGCTTCCACTCGCTCGAATACTCGCTCGTTCGCAATATGGCATTAAAAACTCGTGAATAAAAACGATATCAAGCTCTTAACATGTAATAATCTATATATACAAAAACTTGCTGGTAGAGATAAATCACCTGTTATAAACATCTATGTGATATTTGAAGCTTGCATGTATATCCGTGATTTTACCCAATATTCTGTCTAAATCAGAAGTGTCATTCACAAAGAAAATGAAATGACAGTAAATTCCCTGTTTGACGTCAGGCATTAACATATTCGAAATATAAACTTTATAACTCATAGACGCAACACTCAAATCAAGAAAAAAATTACTATTCAACTATTTACATATAATCGATTTTAATGTTGACATATTTGGGCTAATTCTTCTGTGCTTGTGTATACGAAAACGTAAAAACCATAATATAGCACGGTCTATCACAAATTTACGTATTTGTGTGCCACTTGTTTTCCCTACTGAGTACTGATCAAACCTGTTCCAACTTTCTGTACGTATGTCACACTCGCACGACCTCCATTTTTGCATTAGCAGTAGGGATAGATCGAGCTTTAAGCCATTTAGTGGACATTATATTATCAAGTATAATAATCGTCTGGATAAGGCACTGTAAATAGTAACAGCATTATAAATAGTATTATCAACTTTTAGCATTATTTAGCATAGTTTTTAACCGTTTGAATTGTTTTAATCATTTTCAGCATTACATAGCATTATTCAAAACTTTTAAGTGAAATGGTACTTTTTCCTAGTAAGTTTTCATGGAATTTATTCCTAATATTTTATTGATCGTGATAAGTTCCCTTTATAACTGTTATTTTGTTAGGGCTCCTATTGATATCAGTATAAATTTATATTAAGGTGAAAGGATTATCCTATGTAATTAAAGTATCAATCTATCTAAATGTTGAAAACACGAGAAGAGTAATGAACCGAATTAAGACAAATATTAGCGTAATCAGATAGCCTTCGAGCTGAGGGTGCCTTGCATGGATATTATGGAACGCTGACCACAAATGAACATAGGGCTCATATGAATAACATGTAATACCCTCTTCTTCTATACATTAGATAATTATAGCCTCATGCCAATGATCTCCATGTATAATCCCCTTGTAGATAGTCCCCAACCTGCCATAATCAAAGTACCATGTATAGCGATGTTCACTGTCACGTCATGACCATTGTCATTAATGTGCCAACCAGAGAGCCATTAGTTCCTGACACAAAGTGGCCTTTTGAAATCATGGTTGGCACATTAGCATAACAGTAATGTTTATAACCACGAAGTATCGCTATAACGATCCCCGTATATCATACCCCTTCCCTCGTGTATAATGCCCTCCAAAAGGCCCTTTATGATGGTTAGTCCTCGGCCGGGTCTATGCACTGGATTCTACCGGTATGCCTTACATTATTGCTCCTAAATAGACAGCAATTAACGAATGTAGAATCTAAATATCACGGTATACGTAATACTCGTAAGGGCAGAAAACATTAGATTAGCGATGCTTGGAAGTTAAAAAGACAGTTGAGTGGTAATGAAAGTAATAATAATAGTTAAAAAATAATAGTAATAATAACTGTAATATATAGCAACAATGATGTTAATAATAATCATGGTAATAATTTTTTTTGGAAAACTTCCAAATTATAGTTGTGGGAAACAGATTGATCTTTCTCAATCAATAAAATAAATAAATACTAATAATAACTGTAATAATACTAATGATGATAATAATAATTATGCTAATGAAATAATGATAATATAATAATAATTACAATAATGATGATGATGAAGATGATGATAATGATGGTGGTGATGATAATGATGATGGTGGTGACAATAATGATAATGATATGGCCCAGATGAAAGTTCGAGCGATTCAAAAATGAAACGTGAAAGGACGAAGGCGGATATCATGCGCGTGTAGATCAAGAACAAAGATACGATTGACTCAAGAGTTGTTTGCTTCCGATGACCGATATGTCAGGATGCGTTCAGATGGTTATCGAATGGTGTCAGAAGAAGTCGATTCCTGGTCAACTATGTCGGACTGGATGTTCATGAATGAGAAAGCATAAGTATTGAATAACAATCGGCTAAAGCATTGCCAATAAGTAATTGAAATAAGTTAATGCAGGAGCACATTACCAGGAGTGTTCATCTCCCATACATTTACTTGGTCTGTGTGTCAGCACATTCCCAGATCAGGTTCATATTTATACCACAGGAGACGAATAACATCCATACCCCAAGCGGTAGGCCGATAAAATGCTTATCTTTTTCACAATGGCAAGGTTTTCTCACTATACGCAATAACTATATTTACTTTCATGAATCATTAGGAAGCATTGTTTGCCTAGTACATTGTTGAATAAAATTACTCTTAACCTGATTCTAAAAATAGATTGATCTGGGAACACGCTGGCTCACGAATGGATAACAGATGGATGCTCCTGGTATTGCACTCCTGCTTAATGCAGTTACTAATCTGAATAGTTGATATGCATGTTCACTGGAAACATCGAACAATTTACAGAGGAAAAAGTTAGTTAAACGTATATAAAGTGCTCGCATTTTAAATACTTTTTTCGTAGTTCTTCAAAGTCAGTAAATGGTTTGATTTTTCCAGTGGATAATATAAGAGGAATTCCAGTGCAATTTGCGATTAATCAAATCGAATGAAAAGATTAAATTAATTACAAATTGCACAAGGAAAATAATGAAGACCTTTGAAATAATATACACGCGCTCGTACTAAAACAATTTAGTATATACCACACCAGTGAATATCACTTTTCGCGCGCTCTGATTGGCTACTAAAACAGTGAATACGATTTCATATCCACCTCCGAGCAAAGCAGCCATCATCTCGCGCGAGTGTTTTGTCCATTTGACAGAAAATAAAATCAATTATTTGGTGCTTGCTATTCACCTGGAGTGTGGTATATACTAAAACAATTATTCACCTCAGTGTTGGTGAATAAGCGGCTTGGTAAATATCCACCACTATTCACCTCCACTTCGGTGAATAATTGTTAAATAATTGCAAATCTTGAGCGAGTGTTATTCGCGCAACTTTTCGATGAAATCATTTCCCTTCATCGTTGGCTGAATCTCAGAAAAAGCTTCAGAAATAGTGTAATGAGGATTTTGCAGGATACAGTCACGTAGTTGTGCTGGGTGCCAAAACAATATCTGGCTTCATTTGTTAAAAGGCACACAAACTATTCATTTGTTATTTATCAGCACGTGACTATTTCCTGTAAAAGGCCTATTTGCATGAAATTGTTGATTCACATTTCTGCACTGGTGGAACTAACAAAATGTGCATTGCGGTACGTTGAACCGTACTGTTTACAGCCAATTGACCCTCCTCACATGGCCGCCATGTTGGCTGGAAACAATAGGTTTTGCAAGGTAAGCCTAGACCTGAGCAGTGTCAGAACGAGTTTAGACTAGAAAAAGAAACCGGTTTTTATCCTCCTGGGACCCAGCATGGCCGCCATATGAGAAGAGTCATTCAGAATCATTTCGTTTTCATGCATATTATGGCTGCAGTAATCAGTTTATTTAATAATCTTAGTTGCTTCTAGGCCTTTACCTAGTTAATTTGGATTTTGTAGCATTCCTAAAATGAACGTTTTTATTCGACCTTTATGGCTATAAGTTAATCAGAGGGAATTTAGCATGAATATCGAAATATAACAATTTTGTAGAAGCGTAATTGTACCGTACATATATAGCTAATTCAGCAATATGTTGAGCAAACCATAGGAAATATTACAACTGCTTGCTTATTACACCACGATTCTTTTTGCACTTTAAAAATGTCATGTTCATCATTTAAAGTAATTATTAAGAAATACATTGAGAAAAATCTATGATTAAAATTCTACTCAGTTGTTCAAGATATTGAAATGTTGTGAATAACTGAACATTTCTTCAGTTATATTCAATTATCGATATCGATTTTTTTTATAACGTTGACAAAAAGTTGATATATTAGCACAAAAAATATCACAAAAGAGAACCAAACCAAACGTTGATTGACCATATTATATATCTTAATATTTCTATTAACTATAAGATTTAGTATTTAATACATTTTTATCTGTCGATCGATTTTTTTGTTTTCCTGGGTTTTTTTTTAGGGCCTAGATGAAAATTACGTTTTGTAATTCTAGTTACCCTGTTTAAATTTCAGAATACGGTCAATCGAACGCACCAGTATAACTAACTTTTTTTGCAATTAGTATAATACTTGCATGCTGCGCTCAAAGAATTGTGGTGAAATATGCAGGCTGCCATTTATGCGCGGTGCTGCTCAGCGTATTAAAACATTACATGTATGTGTTCTGAGTACTACGACACGTCACAGCTCTTGCTATTTCGTGTAGAAAGTACTCCATCCCTGTCCTGCTCGCAACTCAACTTACCGATTTCTTGTCCTTTGACTTAATACCGTCCTTGCTCTGGTCCACAAGTGAGAGTACAGCATATGCCATCTGCGCTGCCTTGCCAACGTCACCACTCTTCATCAGATTACCCATTGCGCTGTTCGTGCCACTTGTTAACGCTAGTAAGGTGTTTGAAACGTCAGTAGCAGCCATTGGCATCACCTACAAAACAAGCAATTGTAGATATCTTAATTATTAGTTATTAAACATTAATGTAACATCAATTCTTAGTATAATTTCATTATAAAATAGACTTTATGCACCCCAATCCCCCCTCGACAGACAGTTCATCGTGTGGTCTTGGAGTCGAAATCATGTCTGCATGGTGAAACACATGTGTCGAGTAGTGAAATGCTGCTAAATTTCTGTCCCTGGCTGTAACGAAGGAAACTTATTGGTAAAACGGAGAACAGATTTCAAACTTTCAGATCCTCGCGAAAAATACGAAGGTTAACAAATAAAGGGCTTCATTTGAGAATAAATTGACAGTTTCGATGAAGCATTGGAAGTTTACTCATGTCTGTATCGCCAATTTCTTACGGCCATAACTCGTAGCTTCAACATTATGAAGATTGAGCGTAGAACGAGAAACTAGAAGTTATTTTGACAAAATTCTCTCGCGGTTCGCTTCGCAGCAGTGAATGTGGTTGCTAGCATTGTGACGTTTTATGTGAGCACCAGTAAGTAAAATAGGTTCCCGAAGACCAAAATAAAGTGCTTATAAGTCCTATCCAGAAAAATCGATGATTTGGGAGAAGTAAAGTGTCATTAAATCTTGTTCAACCATTTTTAGGTAATTCATTGTCGTAATATTCCTTTAAATTGCATTTCAAATCCTTAAAATGACGTCATTTAACGAACATTATGCTAATGATTTGACTAGAAAGGCAAGGCTGATTCAACGAGTTTTTTTTCTCCAATATTTTGATCGGCACGGCACCTTCTTCGAAGAGCCGATCGAAATATTGGAAAGAAAACACGGTCGTTTATCATTTCGACTATGGTCCCTCCAATTTACTTCATATATATGATTTAATTGAATATGAGTATTTGTTATTTTTTAGTTGTTTTTCAGGCGTCAGATGTACTTTAAACACAGTTACATCAAATCAAGATGGTAATTCATGTTATTTGCCAGTTATTTGCCAATGCCGCAGGTGATATTTTCCTCAGACTTATCAGCTGCAGGTCTTTCA
The DNA here is from genome assembly GCA_030867875.1 of Actinernus sp. WN-2022. Lineage (NCBI taxonomy): Eukaryota > Metazoa > Cnidaria > Anthozoa > Actiniaria > Actinernidae > Actinernus > Actinernus sp. WN-2022. Next base: position 63,859,885 of record JAOWCC010001589.1, on the reverse strand, counting down.
CAAATACAGCTATTTCAAAAAAAGGTTGTTCCGGTTAAATGACATTAAGGCTAAACGACATTCCCAGCCCGGTAGTTGTTAATTCAACACGATCTCAACAGGGAGACAGCTATTTCAAAAAAGGTTGTTCCAGTCAAACGACATTCTCAGACGGAAATGGATTTAGCTTACAACTGTCCAACTAAACTACAGTGTCATTCGAAAATTCGCAGTATACCATTAATAATTGCTGCTGCAGCGAGCGAGCAAGGCAGCAAATCTAATGCAGTATGTACGAGAGTCAAAATCTATATCTAAATTTGCAGATTAACCAGACGACATTCCCAGCCCGGTAGTTGTTAATTCAACACGATCTCAACAGGGAGACAGCTATTTCAAAAAAAGGTTGTTCCGGTCAAACGACATTCCCAGACCGAAATGGATTGAGCTTACAACTGTCCAGCTAAACTACAGTGTCATTCGAAAATTCGCAGTATACCATTAATAATTGCTGCTGCAGCGAGCGAGCAAGGCAGCAAATCTAATAAAGTATGTACCGGGGTCAAAATCTAGATCTAAATTTCCAGATTAACCAGAATGCTCTGCAACTCAACCAGAATGCTTTGCGCAGTAACAACATTGATTTGTAAATTAACCACCACCCCTTGCGATGTTTACAAAATGTGAAACAAACCAAGCTTGAACCTATTTGCGATCAACCACTGCTTTCGAGAAAGATGTGTATGTTTAGCTGATGCATGTTTTAACCTCTTGATAGTCACATATTTAGGAGTCCTGTTTAAATGTAGTTTCTTTATATTTCAGAATCTTTGAGCGAAACTTGTATTTATTTTTCCGTCAGGTATGTTTAGTAAACTGAAGTTTTTTGTGTGACACTTTCAAGTCGCTAGCATTGAGCTAGGATTCGGTTTCTAGGATTCAGTCTTATTCAGAATTACAAATATCTATGCAAGCCCGGTATTAAAGGCTTATGCTTAAAATAGGCGTGTCCGCGTGTTTCGAAGTTACGTGTGATATTTTCAAACAAACTGAATACTTTCAAGTCGACCTATCTAGGATTGAGAGTGTTTTAGTCTGTGGTCTTAATGCTAAGGTAAAATAATTTAAAAATATTTTCGATGAATTCTTTATTACAAATATCTATGATAATTCCAAAAATCACAGAGAACAGAGCCTAGACGCTTTCTATGTACGACGCAACTATGGTAGGTTATGTAATTTCATGTGGGTTTCCATCTACGGCCGGAACTTGTTCCTATCTCAGTAAAATTTGCTCTGTTCGCGTAATTTCTCAGTTCCCAGTAATGTTCCGCCCATTCCGTCCAGTTTTGATTTAAATGTTTAAAAAAAGAAGCATGTTTTTCAACGCTGTCTTCGTGGTCAAGTTGATAAGGCGCCGGACTTCCGAAACCTTACATGCAAAAAAGAGAAGAATTTGATATAATTTATTATTATTTAAAAAATGAATCACTAGTATTTAGAATAAGATAATGTTCCTTCTATGAAGAAACTTTTCCTTGAAATAAGAATGTTAATTTTGAAGACATCTAAACTCTTACCTCGTTATCCGAGAATACGCGAAGGTCTAACCGTTTACTTTTTTGTAAAGCCAACACCTTCTACTCAGTTATTTTAAGACCCTGAGTGTTGGTCCGGCCGGGGTTTGAACCCGCGACCTCCCGCTCGACAGACCGCTTCACTGAGCTAACCGGGAGGCGGTGAATCAACATTTATCAAAGGCCGCATAAATAAATAAAAGAAGTACACATACGCTTTGGGTAAATAATTTCATAATTTCTACCGGATTAAAAACCCAATCGAGCCCATAAATGTTCCCTGCGGTGCTTCGAATATGATTTGAACGTAACTTGACAGGAAGCCAGTTGTGCATTTACATTAGAATCCGCAAGCAAACAACTACTTTTGGTAGCTTGTTTTCATGTCTCCAGCATTACTTACTAGTTGTATTTGAATATTCCTACTTTCCTTGCGAATGATATATTTTGAGAAGAAATGTCGTACGAAGAAACAGTTGAACTCGGCGGTTCGGAATTTTTGATTCCGCGATCGTAGTTTTGGTAGCAAGACTTTCTGGACGTACTGGAGGAGGAAAAAAAGGTAAGGGCATTGCTTTCTCTGCTAATAAAAATGCAAATCTGAAGTTTCACACATAAGTGGTAACACCTCAGTGGAGCTGAGCCGTGCAAAATTATAATTACGAATTACTTGATGCCAGAAGTGTTACATGTAATAAACCCATCGCAGCGCCTTGGTTGCTTTGTCTTTCCAATGAAGCCCGCCTATACTTAGTGCATCAAATTGGACCGCAAGTCTTCTCTTGTATACTTAGAGAAAGCAAAATGTGGACTGCTGAATAATTATTTATCGAATCGCTTCGCCTCGCTCCAGTTGTCTTCTACTAGCCACTCTAGACCGGGGTAAAATCGAAGACATATTCGACGAAAGTTTCATTTTAAAAGGTATAATATAAACATTAAGATAAAAGAAAGTACGTTGAACATATATATCTAGAAATAATTACACGATGGCCCAAACTAGAGATGGATTTCGAAAGTAACAATACGAAAATCATTTGCGAGCGCAAAGCACCAAGGGCTCGGACAGAGGGTTTTTGAGTTAAGAGTTTTAATTAATGTCTTCTTATTTTAAGTTTTTGACTAAAGTCGACAAAGGAGAATGCATTGTGCTTTGATTTACCAGTGATGTGTCGGTCTAAGAATATAACTGTTTAATACAATACTGTCATTAAACTATATATTTAAAAAATAATGTTATTCATTTTCAGTTTTTGAAAATCTGATAAAGAAAAATATAAAATGGTCATGCTATTATTTAATTTGCATATTCTAAAAAGAGGTCAACCACGGAAAGTTATGCATGATTTAAGTTATGTTGTGTATCATAAGAGCTAAAGGCGCAGTGTCACGGTACTGCGCATGTCACACTCTCCAGACATTGAATTGACAGCTGTATTGTGTAACATCCAATGAGAATCAATCAAAATAAATTGCAGGAAACGCCACACTGTTCGGGTGTTAGCCGTATTCACAGATTGTAGTTTTGCACAGTATATGGCGAAATTTAAATGTACAAGGATTTTATTCTCCCTACATCCAAGGTAAACAGCATTGAGTAAAGAATGGTATCTATATTTCATTACTTGCTTGTATTTTTTGCTGTTTCCAGTCGTAAACAGTCCGAATTTGACCCAAGCGGAACAAGCTGCTCGCGTCCGTAGATCTATATTTCTTCGTTGTGCACTTTTGACATGAAATAATTCTCCAAATGGCACCATTGTTTTATTTCTACATGACTAATAACACAGTTCTCTGCTGTAAAAAAGTAGAACATTCTATGGACGATTTCTTGTCTTAAAGTTTGGAAACGTAACACATACATCTGCGCTAAAATGTTCAGTACTCTCGGAAGTATACGAGTGGCTGTTTACTAGTTTGCACTATCGGCTGTTATGGACTGGAAACTTACTTTCACAGCTTAATATGTATGTCGATTGGTCAGAAGGATATCTTGTTTAAGATTCTATGGTTCTTTCGGCATCAGGAATTTTTTAAACGGGAGTTTTCGTACAGTATTTCAGGCTATGCTGTAGCGCGAGTTCAGTACTTCTGGAGCTTCATATGTATGTTGATTGGTCACAAGGATTTCCTCTTTCAGTTTTTCCCGTTAGTTTGGACATTAGGGATTTGTCTTGGAGATTTCGTACAGTTTAGCGACCGTGTGTCGAAAGTAGAAAAGTTCGCTTGTCACGAAAGTGCGAATACTGACAAGTGGTTTCATAGCAGATCGAGGTTTGCAGACTCTCGCGTAGTCGTTAATAACTTCTATAGCTTCATATGTATGTAGATTGCTCACAAGGCTATCGTGTTTGAGTTCATGAGGTTTTTTTTGCCTTTTTTTGTCTTTGCACTCCGATCGGTTCATATAATTTCAGCCTCGTTTCTAAGCCGTAGATATATATTTCTTCGTATCGTTGTTGAAAACTGCCATATCATTTATAATACGACTTGAAATTTTGCCATGTGTTTCGTGAACTCTACTGGACATCCAAACCCTCTTCGCTTCTGTTTTGGAATGCCAAAAAGTTTCCAATTTCTTGCGTTTTTCGGCTGCTGTATTCAGAGTACTCAGTGGCCGTTTTCCCCGCCGGTAAGCATCACTTGTGCGTTTTTGTTTTAGTTGTGTTGCAGTCTGCAACGACTAATTTTGAATAAACAAATAACTAAAACGTGTTTAAGAACATTTCACATTTCCATATATGACCAAAGGAGGCAAGGATGAGTTAAAAAAGAACACTGATGGAAGTCGATTTAAAAATCGATATTTCACCGCTCTGAGAACTTCGTTCCGGGCCGGAAAATAATTCAAAAATCATCAGATGTTCACACATGCGCAGTACTGTGACACTGCTCCTTTAACGTTGTCTAACTTTGCTCAATAAAGACCAAGTCACCTGTTAACAATTCTACAAAAGAAGCAAAGTCCAGAAAACAAAAACTTAATAACCTATTGACTCGATTATTGCATTTAACACAATCTCGCGTTTAAATTTTGCCCGTGTAGTGGTTTGGGGGAGAGGCAGTATTCACTAACTTTAAGTTACGTTAGTAATGTAAGTATTCTTCTTAAAGTTTTGACCCCAAAAACAAATGAATTCACCAGACTACAACCACAATCCATTGCGGTCTGCGAATGTCGTTTGCCATTTGTCCGGGATAACCGTTTTTTGAAATAGGTGTATAATTATTTATTATGAACACATTTTACCGTAACAGGGAGGAAGTCCATATAAGAAGCACCAAGTGAATCAATAATATAGATCTCTATAGCGATTGTGTAGTCCACTTCTGCTTCACCCAGTGGTAAGCGAGTCGATATGTTCGATTTACTACTCTTCTCCATGACAACCATTCCTATATTCGTGTGATACCTAAATTAAAATGGTATGCAAGATTTGGATTTCTTTTTCTTCATAACTACTTGTTATATAAAATATTACTTCAACATAAATTTCAGGAAAAACAATATTATATACTTTTCTTGACACACAATTTATAAAATAATGACATTTTGTTGTTGGATGTACTGTGAAATAATTGAGACTGATTATCCAATGTTTCTTACTACTGAGCCACAATCTCAGGGTTTTGCATGCGAATTCTCGATAGAAGCGCGCACATGAATTGTTTGTGTAAACAAAACGTATATGTAGTGATCATCTGTGTAAACAAAAACTTATTAAGATTGATTTTTTGTGGGAGGATTAAGACGAATGACAAAACAAAATCCGATGATTTGAACTTCCGTAGACATCTTGATGACGTCATAGTTAGGTCATGTATCCATTTATAATAGGTTTCTCGATGTTTTCAATTACCTTTAACATCAGTACATTTTATATTTTCGATTCCCATCATGTTGACAACAAAGTAATCGAAAACCCGAGTTCGATTGGTTAAGAGGGAGAATAATTTTTAAATTGTGAATTTCGGTAATTTTCCCGCCAAATTTTACAATACAGAACCATTTAAAAAATAATTTGTTCATTCATCTTTTATAGTTTAAAATATTTGTTCACGACATCAAATCGGTACCTTTCGGTAAATTTTCAATTTTTGAGAGGAAATACTTTAAAATTCACAGGGAAAAAAGAGGATATTTCATTATGACGTCATATATTTTTGAAAGCGTCTTTTAAAAATAGATATTTGATTATTTTTCAAGTTTTAAAGAGGAAATGTACTTATTGTACACTGAATAGCGGCAATCTGGTCTTCAATTTAGAAAGCATGACTGATGTCAGATCCATGACGTCAGAAAATGTGACATCACAGGAAACTTCAGTTCTTAATAAGTCAGCATATATTTATTGTAGAGACTTTAAAATTGCGGCAATCAAAACCAGATATTTATGTTGTTGTGATAACATGCTTTATTTCAAACGCATAGGTAACGCAGAATTTGACCTTAAAAGGAGTTGTTCATTATAACGTCACAATAACGTCAAATTACAAACGTGCTTGATCCTAAAGATGTTATTTCATTTTAATACTAACATACGAACATTTTGTTAAATTTGACATCGAATTAAACAAAATGTGCTAGTTTATATATTTTGGCTCGCTTCGTAGTGATCGATTTTGAGGTAACTTATGCCATGCGTGCGCTTCGGTGAGGATCTATATATCCGATACACCACGGACTTGAATTTCGTAAATTACTTCTAAAACTCAAACATAACTATTCAAACGCCATATAACCAAAATAGGTCAATATTTAATTTAAAAAGAGTAACATTTCTATCAATTTATCGAGGCTTTTTGCATTCCAGTTGAGTGCAATATTTATTTCACTGAATAATAACCCGGAATAATTCCTTTGTACTATATATGATTTGTAGCTCAAAACAAATTTGCATTTCAAATTTCACTAGTTCAGTCAGTTGCGTGTTCTTGCATGTAGTTGAGTTTGCGGGGCGAGGTTCGTTTCTTCTAACCTGAGATGGCGCGATTTCGAAAGCCAAAAACATCAAAGGAGAAACAGGAGTTGCCTGAATCTAATATTCCAGCCAGTATTGCTGGGTTGCATGTGACGTCATGGCCGCCATGTTGGATGACAATAACAAAAGATTCCTCGTTAGCTTCTCTTGTTAGTTCATCCAACATGGTGGCCACGTCTTTGTTATTTGAATATCTGGGGATTGGGTTGCAACCCACCAATACTTCATATTCAACGATGAAATGGGGTGTACACATATTCCAGTGCGTTCCAGGGCTGGCAATCTACTCGAATGAAGGCGCAACTGTAGAATACCCGGCCACTAAAAAAATGAGTCGTAGCTACTGGCTACATAAATAATATAGCTATAACAAAAGTCATTTTAGTAAATCAAAAAATGAATGATTTTATTCAATTTCGTAATTTGTTTTCTTTTTACATTTGAAGGCTAAAAGTTGGGAGTTGGTTTAAATATTTCAGGGGAATGCTGGACTGATGAGTACCTACTAAACTAGAACACTTACAAAACTCTTGAGTATTGAACTGGAACACTTACAACACTCTAGGTTATTCAACTGGAACACTTATAAAACTGGCGACATAAGTGTTCCAGTTGAATGACCAAGAGTTCCGTAAGTATTTCAGTACGATAATCAAGAGTTCTGTATTGTCATTTTTAGAGGTCATCACGTGGTATAATCTATCGCACCAGATTGGCTCTAGCACTAATTGAATATCTTTGAGTTTTAGAAATATTTTGAAAAAAGCCGGTACACGTGCTATTGCCAATGCACTGTCATTTAAGAGAACATGGGATTTGTACAAGTTTTTTTACTGAGTTAGATTCGTAAGGGATTGTGACCAAATGTACAGCTGCCATCTTTTTCCGTTCGGTGGATTCACATTATTTGAGTGTTTACTTATTTATAAGAACAGTTACGCCGTCTTACCTGAATTCATATTGTAACGGTAAGTCTTCATCTTCGAATCCTTTGCACCATATGACGAATTCAGTAGTAACGGCTGAACCATTCTCTGGCTTGATAAAACATCCGTCATCATCTTCTACAGGGTAAGGCGCGGAATTCGTAATGAATTCCATGGGCTCTGATTCTTCGCTAGACCCATCTGACAGCGTTGCAACAATTTTGAGTCTACAAAAGAGAGTAGTGAGTTGGAGTTAACGTTCATGTCTATACTTGAAATATTTAGCTTCTTTGTACTCAGTTTTAAGTAACGAATGGTTAACCGGTGGAATATGGTACATGTGTACCCATTTTAAATGATCTACCGATGACCTTCTTGAAAATATTGAATTTCTGAATTTAAATTCATAAATCCGATAAGGAAAGAAGTTAATGGCTCCAACAACTATAGTTACAGTAAGGTTATTCATCATACGATTTGGCGATTTCGAATGCAAATACAGACCAAATAGAATGTAAATATATACAAGCGTATTATAAAGACGCGGCTATGCGACTTTCTTAAAAGCTGTCGCGTCCCCAGCGCGCGGTAAAAATCGCACATGTGGCCACTATTGCACTGGCGATGTAACATCTGAAAAAATCCCGAATTTTTTTGCGAGAAAGTCTATGATCGGAAAATGTAATTTCTGACGGCTGAGAGGCGTAGGAACGAATTAGTCAGAAATTGATATTCTGACGGCACGAGATAGAGGCTCGGGTATCCTCTAGGGATTGCTGGTACTATTTAAGCATGGAGCGGGAAAGGTGAATTCAATCTACGTCAGTCAGTCAGTTACTTTCGTTTCGAATTCACGCCAGGACCATACTGATGACAATGAATAACCAGCATGTAACACTTCTTGTGCTTCTGGACCTGAGAGCTGCCTTTAACACTGTTGATCATAATATCTTACTCGATAACCTCAAATCCAAGATTGGTGTATCTGGCAAAAGTACTGGACTGGTTTTCATCATATTTATCAAACAGAACGCAGCGCGTCTCGATCAGTGGCACTCTCTCGGATAGTTTTCGACCGAAATGGAGTGTTCTACAGGTTCTTGTATTGGGCCTCTACTTTTCGTGATTTATGAATCTAAACTATTTGAAATCACACACGTACATCTCCTAAATGTTCATTGCTATGCTGATGACTCGCAGATATACCTCTCTAGCTTTCAAGCAAGACTCAGCTGTGAATCAGGAAAACGCTATTGCTGCTATAGAGAATTTTATTAAGGACATCAGTCGATGGATGCTTGCTGACCGGTTAATGTTAATTGATGACAAGACTGAATTTGTATTTATAGACACTAGACAGCAATTAGATAAAGTAAATATTGACCACATCACTGTTGGAAACTGTAACATCGCGCCTGTATCAGTAGCCAGAAATTTAGGATCTTGGTTTGATTCTAACTTATCTATGAATGACCATGTTAGTAAGATTTGTAGCTCTTCCTTTTTTCACTTACATAACCTAAGACGTATTAGAACGTATCTGTCTACCGATTGCCAAGCTTTTAGTTCATGCCTTTGTTACTTGACGTATAGACTATTGCAATAGACTATTGTATGGTCTGCCGCAGACTCAATTAATTAAGTTGCAGCGGGTACAAAATGCTGAGCCGTCTTATCTGCAATGTATCACGTTTTGAACACATAACACCTGTTTTGCATCAACTACATTGGCTTCCAGTTAAATTTCGTATTCACTTTAAAATAATGCCTATTACTTTCAAGGCATTGCATGGTATGTGTCCTATTTATATTCAGGAATTAATTAAGATTAGAAGACAGTCTAGGTATAGTCTGCGTTCTAACAATGAACTGCTGCTACTTGGCCCATTGTTGTTTCTCGTCTACATAAACGACTTTAGTTACCAAATTGCCTCGAAACGTCAACACCATGTATGTTTGCTGATGACACCAGCATCACGTTTAGTGGAGCAGATGTTATTGATATTGTTGTCAGAGAAAATACCGAATTGCTCAAGATAAACAACTGGCTCAAAGCAAATAAGCTCCACTTAAACGTGGCCAAAACAGAATTCATGATGATCGGCTCGCGTCAGCGTTTATCGAATCTGGACGAGGAGCCCATAATAGAAATTGGAGATAAAAATATTAAGAGGGTCAGTAAAAGCAAAACGGTAGGGGTAGTTGTTGACGAAAATTTAAGTTGGTCTGACCACATAGACCACTTAACTAAAAAGGTTGTACCGGGTCTAGGAGCGTTAACGAGTATCCGCCCATTTGTGTCCCAAGACACTCTAATGAAAATATATAATTCACTTATTCAAACTCACATGGATTACTGCTGTGAGGTCTGGGATACCTGTGGGAGGGTCCTCTGTGATAAACTTCAAAAAATTAAAAATAGGGCTGCTAGGCTTATTCTAAGGGCTGATTATAAAACGAGCTCCAGTCTACTCCTTGACATACTAGATTGGGATAGACTTGATGAACGGAGGTCTAAACGCAAGGCTGTCTTGATGCAACCAGTCTCACCGAATTATTCAAAACAATTGGAAGTAGAACAGACTACAACCTGAGGGGGGCAGATACCAAACTCTGCTTGCCCCTCCCCAAAACTGAGTTTGCGAAAAAGAGCATCTCCTATAATGGAGCAAAGCTCTGGAACCAGCTTCCAGGTGAATTACGCGAGACTAGGTCGTTGGTTTCTTTTCAGAACAACATTGCGACTGCCTCTCTCTTAAATTGACTTTTAGACTATTTTTACTATATGTTACTTTACTTTTGTATTTGTTATTGTTACTACTATTTTATATATTATTGTTTATACGAGTATATAAGTACATAATTAGATATATAGTATTAGGAATTACTTTTAATTATATACTACGGATGTATTTTTAGCCACGGATTCTATGTAAATCAGCGTTATGCTGTTAGCAATACCGTGAAATAAGTGATTTTACTAATATTAATAATAATAATGCTAGAACCGCCTAACGTCCTCACGAAGCCTACACTTGGTGACAGAGCCTTTACATTAGCGGCTCCTAGCCTATGGAACGCTCTTCCAATCCATATTCGCAATGAGCAGTCTCTTGAATGTTTTAAGCGCTCCATTAAGACTTATCTATTAAAGAAAGCATTTTTATACTAGACACATTTTATTATTTTAGTCTCATCTGCTCTGAAATTGCTAGTATTAATGTTCGTTAGTTTTAAAAAGTTAGTTTATAAAGTGGATTTTTTTGTAGTATAGGTGCGAATAATGTAGAGCACGATATGTTAGTTTTAAGCTAGTTTTATATTTTATCTGTAATGTAATGCGCAGGTGATCATATTCACATGCGCAATATAAGCTATTGATGTTCAAATTTCGCACGCATGGCATAAGTTATAATTACCTCAAAATCGATCACTAAAAGCGAGCCAAAAGTATATAAATCGGCACATCTTGTTTAATTCGCTGTCAAATTTAACGAAATTTTCGTATGTTTATATTAAAATGAAATAACGTCTTTAGGTTCAAACACGTTTGTATATTGACGTTAGTGTGACGTCATAATGAACGACTAATTTTAAGGTCAAATCCTGCGTTAGGTATACGTTTAAAATAAAGCATGTTATCACAACAGCATAAATATGTATTTTTGATTGCCGCAATTTTTAAGTCTCTACGATAAATATTTGCTGAGTTATTAAGAACTAAAGTTTCCTGTGACGTCACATTTTCTGACATCATGAGTCTGACATCAGTCTTGCTTTCTAAATTGAAGAAACATAAAAAATACTATTCAGTGTACAGTAAGTACAGTTCCTCTTTAAAACCCGAAAAAATACTAGAATAGTTATTTTTAAAAGACGTTTCCAAAATATATGACGTAATAAGGACGTATACTCTTTTTCACTGTGAATTTTAAAGTATTTCCTCTCAAAAATTGAAAATTATAAAAACATACGTTGTGGGTACCGATTTACTCTTTTGATTGCTAGATTGTCGTAAACAAATATTTTTAACTCTAAAAGATGAATGAAGAAGTTATTTTGTAAATGGTTCTGTATTGAATATTTCCCGCCAAATTTTGGCGGGAAAATTGACAAAATTCTAAATTTAATAACTTTTCTCCCTCTTAACCAATCGAGCTCGAATTTTCGGTTTCTTTGTTGTCGACATGATGGGAAATCGAAAATATAAAATTTACTGATGTTAAAGGTAATTGAAAACATCGAGAAACCTATTATAAATGGGATACATGACGTAACTTTGACGTCATCAAGATGTCTACGGTAGTTCAAATCATCGTATTTTGTTTAGGTCATCGGTCTTCATCCTCCCACAAAAATTCAATCTTCCACGTTGGAAACTTTTGAAAATATAGCAAAGTGATCGATTTTAGGGTCATTTGTGCCAAGCGTGTCGTGCGTTGTACAAAATCCAAGCATGTGACTGGCTACTGAGCGTGCATTATTGGTGACCACAGCACTCGACCCAGATCCTCTCTTCCCTCTGTGAGGGACTGGCTCGTGAAAAGTTGCAGTGAGAGCCCGGCAATTTTTGCAGTTTTGCCCTTTGTAAACACAACTTACCAATAGCTAATTCGCTGCTTAGTTCCAACGCCAACGGGGCCGGATAAAGAGCATCTAAGTAGGTTTGAAGATTTCACTGACACAGAAGTGTTAGATTCCATAGAACAAGCGATTCCAACCTCAACAAAGCAGCAAACTCGCTGGGGAGTTTCGATAATGAAAGGTGAAATTTTATTAGTGTGTTTTTGTGAAATGTTCTCTGTTATTGAATGAAATCCAAAATGTTTGAATGAGAATAGCTTTTGGTTTTATTTATATGTTAACCAACAAGGTTTTTATTGCATTTTTTATTGTAGAATGGCTTCAAAAAAGGTTTCCCGAAGAGCAGCTCGAATATCTAAATCAAGAACTTCTTCTTTCCGAGCGACTGAAAACGTTTTACCAAAAAGTGAAATGTTCGATCGCCTGAAAAACGCTACAGTCGTTCAGCTCATCTTGCCATTAGAGACGCTATTCACCGACATCTTACCTCAGAACAAGTTGGGAAGGAGTTTTCCATTATGAATGATCCTATTTTCAAGGTCGCTAACAGTTCGCTGAATGCCAAACTCAAAAGAGTGAAAGAGGAAGGCACATGCAAAATACATCACCACTCTGCCATTGACCCAGAAGATATAAAGAAATGTTATGAGACTGGCACATTTAGTGAAGATACAGCTACATCTCTGCTACGAGTCAATTGGATTAACATCAGTCTGTTTTTCTGTCGACGACGTCGGGAGAATCAGAGAAGGTTGAAGAATACACGTTTTCAAATAAAGCGAGATGCAAACAATATCGAGTTTCTCGCCAAGACGGAAGAAGAACGAACGAAAAATCATCCGGGAGGATTAAGCGACAAAGCAGAGGAAGGGGACCCCAAAATGTTTGCCAATAGAACTAACAATTGTCCAGTTCAGTATTTCAGGAAATTGCTGTCGGTGATAAACCCAGGATTAGAAGCATTGTTCCAGATACCAAAGAGAAAATTCTGTCCTGGCGACACTGTGTGGTTTGAAAAGTCGCCGCTTGGAGTTAATACGCTTGGGACAATGATGAAAGAAATATCCTCTGCAGCAAACTTAAGCCAGAAATACACAAATCATAGCATCAGAGCAACCTCAATTACTCTACTCGATAGAGTTGGTATTCCTCTGCATCGGATAATGCAAGTATCAGGACACAGGAACGAATCAAGTCTTAAATCCTACTGCGAAAGGCAAACTTTACAACAAGAAAAGCAGTGTTCAGAGGTTCTAGCGGCGCCGGTTACTGGACAAGCGGCTGTACAACTACAGGAGAATGTTAAGTAATTCTACGTCTAGCAGTACTATTTGTAACACAAGTCTGCAAAATTCTCCTAAATTTATTGATTTTGGTAGTGCTCGCCGTTTCGAGCACTGCAGCTTTGTTTTCAATTACAATGTTGCCGGTAAAACCAGCAAGTAGGACAGTGGCCAGTGCTTACATTTTCCTTCGCAAGACTTTAATTTGAATTTGTATATACACTTTATAATGTTTTACCTTAATGTCTAGTTATTATTTTGGTTTTCATTTACTGAAAACTGAATTAAAGTGCCTATGAACAATATTTTTTTATTTTAGATATAAATTCTAAATCAAGTGAATAGTAGAATGGTAAAATATATTTTGCTTTGAATGCTGTGCCGCTGAGTTAGGGAGGTTTTAATATCCAAAATGCTAATTACATGACGTCAGGGGAGGTGTCTGCAATCACTTCTTAGCGGTTGTGAATGGGCGTTTCTACTGATATTATAGGAAAACAAATTTCTAACATCATTTTATTTCAACCATGATAATTTGAAAAAAAAAATTTAATTGTAACAAAACATTTTGTATAATAATTGATGCCTCCCCTGACGTCATGTAATTAGCATTTTGGATTTTAAAACCTCCTTAACTCAGCGGCACAGTTCAAGTTCAAGTTCAATTTTATTACAGACTTGTTTATAGGTTTTACATTTTTGACAAAGTAGATTTAAAACAAATTAATGATATAGATACAGAATAAATAGAGAGATACTTGTAGAGGGTGTACGGTTGCCAAAGTAGCATTAAGCTTCCGAGTTGGCCACCGTTTACATTTGAGTAAATAAACTGAATAACTGAGCATGTTGTGTTATAATTATTGTATATATAATGCGTACGTCGTCAAATTAAATGAACTTGGAAAGGGGGGAAAAAGGGGGGGGGGGGGGGGGGAGAAAGAAAAAAAAGTTACTTGGATAAGCATTTCCCCAGATTATTAATCCATAGTTTAAGTACGGAAAGACAAGAGTATAGTAGAGTTGTTTTAACATTTGAATATTTAGATGGTTACGTAGTTTGTAAAAGATACCTAAGTTCTTAGCTATTTTATTATTTATATGAGTTATTTGGCTTTTCCAATTTAAGTGCTCATCAATATATATTCCTATACAGTTTTTCTGTTTTTCTGTTTTTTTTTGTTTTTCCTATACAGTTTTTCTGTTGATACAGTTTTTCTGTTCAATGTTTAAGATGTTCTCTTGAAGAGCGAATCAACATAAAATGTGTCTTTTTCATATTGATAGAAAGTTTGTTTGCATTACAGTAATTAATAACATTTTGGAGTTCATTATTCATAACTCTTTCAATTCTTTGGGATCTTTACTAGTATAAAAAATATTTGCATCATCAGGAAATAGACGAAAAGAAAGTTTTGTGGATGAGTTTGGTAAGTCATTTATGTATAGTAAGAATAATAATGGTCCTAGGGTAGATCACTGTGGAATTCCACAGACAATACCGAGGGGAGTGGATTCTGAATTACCAATTTTAACAAACTGTGTACGGTTTGCAAGATAACTTTTGAACCATTCCAGAGCCACTCCACGAATTCCATACTTATATAATTTCTTTAACAATATTCCATGATTTATCGTGTCAAACGCTTTAGAAAAGTCAGTTGTCTTAATTCGTTCAGTAGTTTTCTTCAGTTATCAGCTAGCGAATTAAACGCATAAACACTGTCACTGCAATGCACTCGGTTTGAATATTAAAAGCGTTAGCCGGACTTTGTGTTTGTGCTTTATCGGCAAAATACAGTCACTTGCATGCTGACTGTACGATGAACTCAAACTTTCTTCATACTGCATTCGGCCTCATGCACTATTTATTATTTTTCGTTCATCGTACAGTCATCACGTGCCTGTATTTGTCGATAAAGAACTGACAAGCAGTCTTATTATATTTTTTACTTTATGATTGATGGAAGCCTAAATAAATAAAATACTAACCTCTATTTACTTTGATGCACTAAATTCTCACCTGTACGGCTGTTCATCTTCCAATGAGTTAAAGAATGGATTAAGTCTCCCTATAAATACGATGGACGGACTATCCAATTCCGTTATAATCTTTTCTTGAAGATCATCCACCTCAAACCAGCCTTCCTTTTCGCCCATGGGATCCACTGTATATAAGAACCACCTGTAACTATGAACTGCTTTGCAAGTCCGTCCTTTGCATGACGACTCCACCACCATCCTCATAGTTGTACTGACTTTTACCGCACAATTTAGGGTACATCTGTTAACAGCATGACGATATAATTCGTGTTACTGAATCATGTATTATGGCATGTATTACAACAAACGGTTGCCATACAAATAGAATGGCGATATTAATAATACATCAACTTTGTTTCAGATATACAGCACTGATGTTTTATTAATCAGATTTGTATCCAAGAAACACTATGCTAGTCTCGGATAAGGACGCTAAGTCGGAGGCCCTCATAAGCCTGTTGAGGTTCTCCGTCCACCTTTGAGTGGTAAAACATAATAAATCCTAGTATGACTGACTTCCCCTATCCCGTTCGGGTGAAAGGTTAAGCTAAAACTCCTATATTGATGCAAAGAGACCGTCTCACAAGCTGGGACCTGTTTTTGTATACTGCGCATGTCCGTAACCTAAACCATAGTGCAATATCGTTTCTTACTGCGCATGCTCGACAAAAATAGGGCTCTGGAAGAATCCGATTCCGGAAGTCCGCGAACCACGGACATCTGGTGACTGCGCATGCTCCCCATACGTCACCCGACTTCGAGTCATTCTCGTTCCCAGTTGCCTCCTCAACTTAACTGAAAAATCGGAGGCTCTGGTAAAACATAATCCGGATGTCCTAGATTATAGGACATTGAAACTGTGCATGTTACTTCCGCCCGTTAAAGTGCAATTCAAAAATCACAGAAATGAAACAATATGATGCAGTGCACGTGGACTTTGTAGAAACAAAAACAGAACGGAAATTCTAGAAAATGATAGGTATCAAACACTCGGGTTTACTTAACGGCATTGTTTGCATCTCTTCTTGTATCGGCGTTCAGTCGGTACTAGCGAATATTGACACGGTTTCGGTTTCAAACTCCTGATTTGTGTTCTTGTTATTTTGCTGAACTGCACAGACGACCTTGAAATTACCGTTCAATAAAGCTACCTTAATTTATCCTAAAGAAAGATTTGAATTTTACCTTCGAAGAAGGAAATTTATTTTATTTCCCGCTCCGCATCGTCCTTTTGTCTTGCCATTAACAATAGGAAATGAACAATCTGAAATCTACAATGTTTACCGTCTCGTTTTTCTCGGCCAATGGAAATCGCCATATAGGGCGACTGTCGGGCTGCGTGAAGAGTTTTAAATTTTTGAACTTCGCGCAGCCGTTGTTCAACAGCCAATCACCATCTTGCTCCATTTGTATCTTACCAGATCCTTCGATTTTTTATTTCAGTTGAGGAGCCACTGGGAACGAGAATGCCTTCGAGTGAGAAGTCGTTTCTTTGGGTTCGATTCTCACTCAGCGCCTCAGGCTTAGGTTTTGGTTTGGATTTGGAAGTTCGCCTGGTATCTTGATAGTGATCTTTTGCTTGCTAGTGTCACGGCAAGCCTTAGGGAGTCTCGATCTTTCATCTTCTGCCGTTTTTAGTTTGGATTTAAGGCCTTATTATCTTGCGGTAGATCTTTTATGATCAGACGTCACAGACATGCACAAGAGGATTCATAGGGATCGAAAACTCGCTGAAATCGCCTTACGTATACCTGAGCCCGATGACCACACAAACAGCAACTGAATACACCGTAGAAGCAAGTCAAGGCATTTTTATTAACGAGTCTCTCGTATTTTAGCTCCTTGAAGGCTGGAGTTCGTTGCAAGCATTCCCATACAAACGCTTATATTTAAGCGATCAGCGCCTGTGCACAAGTTTACGAGATCGGAAAATGCCACTTCTGCAATATAGAGCACTTACGAACATTGTTGTAAAATTGGGAATGTGCAGCACGTATTACCTATCTGTTATAGTAAATCCCTCGGCTATATCCAGTTGGGTTTAATTTTCGAATTCATGTACTGTGTGCGATTTGTGTTGGCCGTGAAGTACTTGAACCCCGATAGAATGTAAGCCGGCAAATATCTACGAATCCCTGAAGATTTTTAGCGGCAACCATTTAGGTAAAATCCAAAGGTTTTTAGCATTTAGATAGTCCCAGTTTTCAATGCCTTTGTCCAAATAAAAGGCTTTATGTTTGAGTTCCGGTGAAATTGATTGTCCAGAACAGCCAATCAGAATACACAAAAATCGATTTCTTCCAAAGCCCATATTGTTTTTTGTCGAGCATGCGCAGTAAGAAACAAATGGGGTCTGGGAACTATAGATTTGACATTTTACATCAGAATTTCAATTTTTTTAAAGATTATTAAATATTATAAAGTATAATTTCACAAGTATGAGAAAATATTTGCGCCCGATCTGTATGGGGATTTACAATCTTCCGCTGATATTATATCTATTACTGAAACCTGCGATTCCGCCGGTTAGCTCAGTGGTTAAGCTCCGGTCAAACGTGCAGGAGGTCGACGGTTCAAACCCCGACCGGACCAGTGCTGCCTTTGTGAAACAATCACGTTCTCGAACTGCAAATAGTTAGACCTTTACGTCTGCTCTATAAGGACGTAAAATCGTAGGTCCAACGTCGTCCTCAAGTTTAACAGTCTCACCAGACTATCACGAGTTACCGACGTTAAATTTTTGAACATGCAAAGTCGACAATGTAAACCAAAACAAAACAACAGAGCATACATGTATCTGACAGGAATATTGATAGAATATATTATCTATATTATTCTAGCATTCCGCTTTCTTACTTATTTTTTTATTTCTAGGGGTACATGGGACCTTTTTGAACCTTTAGGAGTTTTAAAACCCTTGCATCCACCACACCAATTGGTGTTGCTCAGTTAATTCTGCATTGTGTACATGCCGAAAATAGGATCCCTCTGAAACCAAGTTCTACTTTTCGCAATGATGGCGGGAACGCTGCACCGTGCAACTTGACTCGCAACGATTTGTGCAACCAGCCAATAAAAATTGAAACACATCGCTTTCAGCCGTTTGCGAGACAAGTTACATAAAACATTGCCTACTGTAACATTCCTGTTAATGCAACTGCAACACATCGCTTTCAACCGTTGCGAGACAAGTTGCATAACACATTACCTATTGTAGCACCTTTACATTGCTCACCGCCTTGGCGATTAAACTTTATGACGCGCATGCGCGATGGTCTTGTCAAACGAATTTCTGTAGTCGATTTTCTTTTTTCAAACAACAACTTGTTCAGAAATGAGAGGACATGCCACAGTAGACTCAGTGACCGCGCACTAGGATCACATTACCCTCGCAATTTTTATCGTCTTCAAGGTTCTACCGTTGTTGTGTAAATAATATATTTACGATAGTTTACCGCGTGGTCGTCTGCCCTCTTATTTACCACGTTTTGTGTCATCGTTTGGGCAAAATTGTGGTGGATTCTCTCGGCGCTCGGGACGTCTAACTCATGCTCGTACAATCCTTATAGTGTTAAAAGTAATACGCAATGGTCATATAGCTATAGCTGTATGGGTAAGAAGTAACAGAAAATTGTTAAACGTTAAATACTTTACTAAATAAATACTAACCTCAACGATAAGGTCAGGGATGAATTGATCCTTAAACTGTGGTCAATTATTGTCTCTCTTGGTCCTTTTCGGATTATTAATCGGATAACATATGTTTCCTTTGACGCCATAGAACCTATCTTCATCTCCAGTGTGGGACGAGTTACATTGATTACCCCAGGACCAGATCCATAACATCCTCCTTTGATTTCCTTCTTGCCTATTGCCACATCTATTGGATTACTCATATTTACATTATCGAAATTCTCATTCTGTCTCCGACACAACCATATCAATGTAAATCCTTTCGTTTTAAGCCACGGACTGTAAGGATCAAAAGATGAAGACGCATCAAGGTGAACATTCCCAGTTCCCTTGATCGTTTCTTTGGCTCCAACGATGCGAGCCACTAAAGGTGGCAGAGTGACATTGACAAAACCATAATCCTGATTGGTCGCACCCTCTTCGCCGACCATTTTTGCCATAAAGCGTACATACGCTAACCCTAGAGGCCATACTCTTGGGCGTACAATGAATTCAGTGGTCCCAAGTCCAAATGTATCCGGTGGCATAAGCCTGTTTGATCTTGGATCAACTCGCGAAACCTCCCATGAATAAATCGTTTTGGTGGTTGAGTTGCAATGTAGCCGTACGTCCACCGTTAGCAGGTTTGATTCCGTTATATAAAATACATTTCCTTGAGAGACGGTTTTGTTTAGTTTGAGGGTGACCTCTGGAGGTCGGCACATGACATCGACTGTACAAAAAAAAAGAGAAGATAAAATGTTGTTATTGACACAAGTTAGGCAGAATAGGACGGTCATGCATTGATCGAGTGTCGAAATGTAATCAGGTGATTGGTTTCGAATTTGATTGGTTAGTTATCTGCTTGTGATTAGTTGAAGTAAAAGCAATCACGAATTACTTGAGTTCGTTCATTGGTTCATTGGGATTAAACCGCCTCCGGGTTAGTTCAGTGGTTAAGCTCCGGTTTGTCATGCAGGAAGTCGCGGGTTCAAACTCCGACCGGACCAACACTCAAACTGAGTACAAGGTGATGTCTCTGTGATCGAACTGCAAATGGTTAGACCTGCCCCCTGAGACCTCCAAAGAGGGGCTTTAAGCCTGTTTAGGTTCTCCGTTCACCTTCGAGTGGCAAAACAGAATAAACTATAAATTAAACTTGCTACTGTGACTGGCTCATGTTTGGGTTTTACGATACTCAATCGAACACCGCTCTATAAAGTGCACTTGAACGGCATTGCGAAAGAGGAAAGAGGTGCCAACCTATGAAAGGTTTAACTTTGAAGTTACTGGACAAACCTTGTATTTAACAAATAAAAAATGGTTCTCCATGTTCTATAACAAACTGTTCTATAATGCATGCATTTACCAGCTTTTTAAGACTTCGAAAGTGCATTATCTTGTTTTAATGTTTTAATGTGCATTGTACAAAATCCAAGCATGTGATTGGCTACTGAGCGTGCATTATTGGTGACCACAGCACTCGACCCAGACCCTATCTTCCCTCTGTGAGAGACTGGCCGGCTCGTGAAAAGTTGCAGTGAAAGCCCGGCAATTTTGTTGCAGTTCGCAACGCATTCTCAACTAAAATCAATTTTTATCATTTACAATTATTCCTATGAAAACTGTGTGAATTGCCCTGATTTTCGGAAGCGTAATTTGTTCCTCTAATTTGTGGCCATTATTGGCGGTGCAAAAACAAAACCATCACAAAAACAGCATTTCTGGAGGACATGTTCTTAATATACGCAAAAATTAATACATTTCTTACGATTAATGTGTGAGGTTAAATAAACCAAAGTCCTCATATCTAGCGGACAACACTAAACCCCGATTCTGCACTGCGGAATAGAAATTTTCTCAAAATACCCTACGAATAACCAAATCTAGCGGACAATATTAAACCGCGATTCCGCACTGCGGAATATAACGTTTCTCAAATTACCCTACAAATGACCAAATCTAGCGGACAATACTAAACCTCGATTCCGCACTGCGGAATAGATGTTTTCTCAAAATATCCTACAAGAACAAATCTGATGCAAGGGTCGTTGAAAAAAAGGATAATTTGCCTACAAAACCGGTTTAGACAGAGATAGCTTCAAGGCCCTGCTTCAAATTTCAAAACCGTTGCAGTTGGTTGTAATTAGACTAATTATTAAAACCAATTAGCTATGTTTTAGCTCTACAAAGGTCCTGAACCTCACATACCAGTTAATTTTTAAACTTACTAGCAGCTCTTTCTTTGGAAATTTAGTATTATTTAGCATGCAGTGCAAACGGGAACTGAGCCGGACTCGATTCACAGACGATCGAATGTGTACCCGAAATCTGGCCAAGCCGATCTATTAATTTGTGAGAATAACACTTAAAATTAGGATATAAGTATGACACATTAGTTGGATATTGTCTACCTGTTCAATCTACTCAGCTTTTCTTCATTCTTGTGGCTGCATCAAAAGCATGGAAATGTTTCCTCACACTCAGATGCGTCGTTCTTATCAGTTACATGTAGATTGGATGTCTATTGTTCAAGTGAAATTGTTCGGCTCACGTCTACTGATTCAACAACAATAGCATCTCCGGGCCAATATATCTCTCTCGGCAGGAATTCTCGGTGCTACATGCCTTGGTTTACACAGAATTATTCGAAGGAGAAACATCTGAAGGTTTAAGGTGATGGGCTGATACAATCCTCTTGATGTGACGCGGCATAAGATATATTTTAAGTGAACCGTAAAGATATTCTCAACTGGTACATCACGCAGTCGGCGTTTTTCATTGATCGGGAGTCACACTGAGACAATAAAAGCATTAGTTCCCGGACAACTTCTCCATGTTCTTGTTCTCTGGCCATCTCAGATTTCAGATTTCTTTATTAAACACTATTTAAAGTATATACACAGAAATTAAGTAAATATTACTATTATAAAATGACTAGTTTGATTATATAAGTTAATGTATAGCGATGCTTCGTGTGTCGTCATCTATTGTCATTAATGTGCCAACCAGAGATCCATTGGTTCCTAACACAAAGCGGGCTTTACAAATCATGGTTGGCACATTAGCATAACAATTGCAATGTTTATCAACACGAAACATCGCTATAGAGGAAGAGTGTGCAGTGATTAAAGGAGTTAAGCTTTCGAGTTAACCACTGCCACATAGGAAGTAAAGACTAAGTCCAAATTAAATTATATAATACAATATGTAAAAACTGTGTAAGTACAGGCTGGAATGATAATTAGATACTGTATGTCATATTTGGTTATAGCTGAAATTTAAGAAGATGTTTCTTATAGTGTTTTTTAAACTGTGAATCTCTTAAGTTTTTTTATCTCAGTTGGAATAGTTTGCCAAATTTTTGATAAGGAGAAGTTGAAAGTACGTAAGCCATAGTTCGTTTTTGCAAGGGGTCGAAAAAAAAAATTATGCATACCTGGTATTTTAAGGATGGATTTCAAATGCATGTATAACCACAGGCAGCCCAATCTCAAGATTTGTGTATTTATACGCTTACAAATATCGCTTGAATAGTTCATATTATAAATCCTTCCAAAACATGTATGTTAGACAAATAAATACACGACTTCACCCTCCAATGTTTCAGTTGTGGTTATTCATACCTCTGAGCTCTTCTAGGGTCGTTTCCGCTGTTTTTTTCGAACCACTTTCCCTCACCTCCTAATATAATGAAAAGGCTGGAAACAACCGACAAATATACGATGCATAACATGTAATCTTTGCCACGAAAATCACACTTCGCTCACTTCAAATAACTCCAAACTACGGCAGGCCATAGAATGACAAATGAACTCATCCCTACCCCAATTTTAAGATCCAGCGATACCACAGTCTGGAGAAATCAAACAATTTGTCGCCCATTTTCAAGTCCTTCGAGGTTGGCAGCCAACGAAGTTGGACGGCGGAAGTGCAATCGTCAAAATTGCCTCGGTCTGGCGAAGCTATTAGCTGGATAATCGACAAATATACGATGCATAACCTGTAATCTTTGCCACAAAAATCACACTTCGCTCACTCCAAATAACTCAAAACTACGGTAGGACATAGAATGATAAATGAACTCATCCGAACCCGAATTTTAAGATCCAGCGATACCACATTCTGGAGAAATCGAACATTTTGTCGCCCATTTCCAAGTCCTTCCGGTTAGGAGACAACCTCGGTCTGACGAAGGACTTGGAAATGGGCGACAAAATGTTTGATTTCTTCAGACTGTGCTATCGCTGGATCTTAAAATTCTGTTTGGGATGAGTTCATTTATCATTCTATGTCCTACCGTAGTTTTGAGTTATTTGGAGTGAGCGAAGTGTGATTTTTGTGGCAAAGATTACAGGTTATGCATCGTATATTTCTCGGTTATCCAGCTAATAGCTTCGCCAGACCGAGGCAATTTTGACGGTTGCACTTCCGCCGTCCACTCTTCGTTGGCTGCCAACCTCGAAGGACTTGAAAATGGGCGACAAATTGTTTGATTTCTCCAGACTGTGGTATCGCTGGATCTTAAAATTGGGTTAGGGATGAGTTCATTTGTCATTCTATGGCCTGCCGTAGTTTGGAGTTATTTGGAGTGAGCAAAGTGTGATTTTCGTGGCAAAGATTACAGGTTATGCATCGTATATTTGTCGGTTGTTTCCAGCCTTTTCATTATATTAGGAGGTGAGGGAAAGAGGTTCGAAAAAAACAGCGGAAACGACCCTAGAAGAGCTCAGAGGTATGAATAACCACAACTGAAACATTGTAGGGTGAGGTCGTGTATTTATTTGTCTAACATAGTGTTTTGGAAGGATTTATAATATGAACTATTCAAGCGATATTTGTAAGCATATAAATACACAAATCTTGAGATTGGGCTGCCTGTGGTATAACGTATCTAGAAAAAATAATTGGAGTATTAGATTTGTCAATAGAGATTTTATGACCAAATATGGAGATTTTTAATTTATATATATTATCAAGAGTTAACGCTCCTAACAGATTAAAATAAGGATTGGCGTTTTCCCTACTGTGTGCAAAGAAAATACTGCGCATGCATTTGTTTTGTTTTGTCTTAATTTTAGTTAGTTCAGTTTTATAAGTGTTACCACAACTCATAATTCCATATTGTAAATAAGGATATATAAGTGTATAGTAAAGCTGTCTAAGCATTGGATAGTTAAGGAAATATCTGTGCTTATTAATAATTCCTATGTTTTTTGATATTTTGTTGTTTATATGTCGAATTTGGTGTTCCCAGTTGAGGTTTTTATCTATATATATTCCTAAATATTTAATATAATTTTTCTGTTCAATATTAACCATATTAATTTGATTATTTTTACGAGGTGATGAGATTATCATGTAATTTGTTTTCTTAAAGTTAACAGATAGTTTATTAGCAGCACAGTATTCTATTAAATGTTGTAATTCCTCATTTATAACTTTCTCCAATTCTTTTGGGTCATCACAGGAATAGAACAAATTAGTATAATCTGCAAACATTCTGAAAGAGACTTTTTTTGCACAATTGGGCATGTCATTGACATACAAACGAAATAGTAATGGGCCAAGGGTTGATCTGTGTGGGACTCCACATATAATATTGAGCATACTGGATTTTTCATCATGAATTTGTACATACTGTGTTCTATTTTGAAGATAACTGTAAAACCAATAAAAGGGGGTGCCACGAATTCCATATTTATATAATTTTTTTAGTAGAATATCATGGTTTACAGTATCAAAGGCTTTTGATAAGTCAAGAAATATCCCACAAGTTACTTTGTTGTTATCAATGTTCATTTCAGTTGATCAGTAAGTTCAAGAATTGCTTGTTCAGTTGAATGTCCTTTTCTAAAACCAAACTGGTAATTAGACAATATGTTATGTTTTCCAAGAAAAGTATTAATTGGTTATATATGTTGTGGGGCAATTTTGATGACTGGTTCAAATATTTTTGAACTGGGGCAGATACTTTTGAACTGGGGCAGATACTTTTGAACTGGGGCAGATACTTTTGAACTGGGGCAGATACTTTTGAACTGGGGCAAATATGTTTACCCGTGAGCTTATGTTCACTGACCGGTCAGAGTCTCTTTTTGTTGGGGTAAGCTATTGTATTTTGATAAATACAGACAAACTCACATGTTTACCTGTGAACTCTAGTCACCAATTAGCTCTATAAACGCGTTGTTTACCTATGATATTATGTTCACTGACCGGTTAGGGTCTTTTTTTATATTGGGGTAAGCTATTGTATTTTGATAAATACAGACAAACTCACATGTTTACCTGTGAACTCTAGTCACCAATTAGCTCTAAAAACCCGTTGTTTACCTGTGAGATTATGTTCACTGATCGGTTAGGTTTTTTTTAAATGTAGGGTAAGGGTTTGGATTAATTCACAGAAACATTTAAGAAGCATTATATCACAGTGTTGTTTAGTGATTAGCCCTAAAGAACCCTACCCGTTTGGTTCGGTTGACACAGTTTGGTTCGAAGTACGAGTGGCGCCGTAATAAAGTACACCTGATCATCTATAAACGATGTATTTTTTCTGGATTTAGCCGCTTTCTTACTTCCCTTGAGTTGCTGCAGTTTTCATAAAATGCAATCAACACAAAGTTCATCTGTATTACAGTTTCGTCCGGGTTTTAATATCGCCCATGTCATATTTTCTAAAGATGTTTCGAAGTCCGATTTTGTTAGCAGTACGCATGCGCGCATAATGGTTTCGACGATTAGTCACTAGAATAAACGGTGGTGGTGAAATCAACAAGTGGTGGTGAAATCAACAAGCGCTGGTGTGGTGCAGATCGTTAGTCAGTGGAAAACTGGGCGTGTCAAGGCAGAGCTGCTGAGTTCGAATCCCGGTGAGTTCGAATCCCGCCGAGTACGGTACGTTGGTATTACATCTGAATGAAAGTTAAGTGTAAATATAAAGGAAGGGAGAGAAGGAAGGGAGGGGATGGTGAAAAATGTTTTTCCTGGGGAGGGTGAATTGTTTTTTTCTTTTGAACCCACCAAAAAAAACTAAATATTGATAATTGCCCCAGTTCAAACATATTTGCCCCAGTTCAAAAGTATCTGCCCCAGTTCAAAAATATTTCCCCGGTGTTCAGAATTGCCCCACAACATATACAAGCCTTTCCAGGATCTTTGCAAAGGGCGAAAGCGTTGCAATTGGTCTGTAGTTTCCAGCATCAGTAACGGTGCCACTTTTATAAATAGGGGTAATTCTAGATACTTCGAGTATGTCAGGCACAGTCCCAGTTGTGATTGACTGATTATAGATGTGAGTGAGAGGGGATGAGAGAGACTGGCTAGCCATACCAATTAATTTATTAGGAATGTTAATCGTGGATTTATTACTGTTTAGATTTGATAAAATGGTATAGACCTGACTACATGTGACAGGTGACATAAAAAAACTAGATGCTGGACTTTGAGTTATAAATTGTGTGGGGTTTATACCACTTTGATTAATTATTGTTTTTTCCAAGTTACGACCTACATTGATGAAGTATTGCTTAAACTATTCCGCTATAGGATGTTTTCCAGTGAAAATTATATTATTGTGTATAAGTCGTGTAGGGTAAGACTGACTTTTTGTCTTTCTCTTAATGAGGGTGGCAATCAGTTTCCATGTAGTTATTTTTATTTGTTTCAAATTGATATTTATAGTAATTTGCTTTCTTTTTTCTTTTTAGATGATTAAGAATATTACAGTATGTTTTGTATTGTTGTATTTTAACAGCATTGTTGCTAAGAAAATGTGTACGATACATTTTTTGCTTTGTTTTAATTGATTTTAAGATCCCATTGGTTATCCAAGGTTTACTGACTATTTGTTTTATTTTACTCCTAGGTACCTGTTTTAAAGGTATATGTTTATTTACTATTATTTTTAATTAACTTATCAATTTCAACATTTTGTCATGTATATCCTTGCTTTGATTGAAAATGTTTTCCCAATCAATTGAATTGATATCATTCAAATATAAATCTTTATCAAAATGACTGTAATCTCTGTAGAAGCTTTTCATTGAATGTCTCTTAACTTGCATGTCAACAATACAAAACGTTGGTAAGTGATCTGAAATGTCCATAGTTACAATTCCAGGAATGATTCGTTCAGTAGAAATATTTGTATATATATGATCTATTAGCGTAGAGGTGTGATTTGTTAGTCTTGTTGGCTTTGTAATAATTGGGAGAAAATTATTAGTGTATAACATATCTAAATAATCTTCAGTCTTAGAGTGAACACTGTATTTCAAAAAGTCGATATTCATATCCCCTAGTATGAAGACCTGGTATTTGCATTGATTCAACATCTGAATTAATTGTTGTAATTTGTTTGTAAATTCTTCTAGATTTGCCGTGGGGTGTCTATAGACACATGCAACCATGATATGTGGTTTTTCATATCCAGGGTCGATTTCTACTCAGCAAGTTTCTACTAATTCCATATGCAAATTTAAGTCAGGACGGGAAGTTACATTCAGGCGGTTGGATGTGTATATAGCTACACTACCAGCCATCGTTGGAGAATCATTGTGAACGAAATTATAGTTTGGTAATTCAATATTGGAAATAGTGTGGTCATTGATTCTTGTTTCTGTTATGGAAACTATTTCTGGTTGGACGTTTAGGCAGTACAGAAAGTCATGTAGGAGATCAATATTTTTCGGTAAACTTCTAATATTACAATCAAATAAGGAGAACGTTTTAATCCCTGATTTATCTAGTATGTTATTAATTTTGGAAGTCGAGAAATATTCAGAGACAGGAGTATTTAGCATTAAATCAGAGTCACATTCAACAAATTTGTCAGGATTAGTTATAATATTAAATAGATCGAGGTCAGAGTTCAGGTCACATGACCGAGTCCCAGTTAATATACTAAACTGTCTATCATCTAGCGAGGAAAATGGCAGAATATCACTTACTTGGTTGTCACTCATCGCTATGTGATGTTGTCTCACACGTCACAATATTATTGGAAACGGTGTTCCAGAAACTCTTCAAAAACATCGTGGGTTATGAAACTATGTGTCTGTGATGTCTCATTCTCTCTGAGAAATATCTTGCCGTTCGCGGTCCAGACGAATTTGAAATTATTGCCTTTCTTGTATGTATGGATTCTTGCGAAAAGCTTTTTCCTGTACATGGTTAGAGACTCATTTATGTAGATTTTCGAAGCATTGGTAATGCTTTTACCGAGTTCTTGATCAACAGAAGGGAGATGTTTTGTAGTTTTACCCACGAGTAGATTTCTTCTTTTGTACATTTCATCCCGCTTATCTCTTTGGACGAATTTCACAATGATTCTGTCCTTTACACGTCTTGAAATCAGGAAATCTATGAGCTATGGAAATGTTACCTTCGACTAAAGGAACACCAATAGCGGTAGCTAACTCTTTAACTAGCTGTTTTGGGTTATCGATGGGCAACACCGGGATACCAATGATCTCGATACAGTCTCTTCGTGCGTATTGCTGAGTGTCGTCGAGTGCTATGTCATTTTCATACAGTGAATCTTGGAGTTTTCGAATCATTTGGTCCTGGTGTCTAACTGTGGCCTCCAGTTCGATTACTTGCTTTTTGGTAGACTGCAAGGCTTCTAGGAAACGATCGTACTTGTCACTTAAAAAGCTTTGGGAGCTTTCGATTTGAGCACATCGCTCGGTAAGAGAGCGAATCGCTGTAGAAAGTGAAGTTGACTCGGCTTTGATTTCAGCTCGAAATATTAGGAAGAAATTCAGATTTCCAGATACTTGTTAGCTTCTCTGCAGTTAGACTGATGACTTGAGGCCGCCATCATGTAATATGCTCATAACTATCGGTTTCGATTGCCAGGTTGAAACCGCCAGGATGGTCGAGATATAGGTTTCTTACTTCAATATAATTTGAACGCGGTTCAGTTTGAACTCAAAGCTTGCCGATGACGCTAGCGGTTGGATAATACCAACATACATGTGAAAACACCATACAATGAAATTGAATATCCCGGTGCCTGTGAAGTCTCAGCTTTAATCAATCGGATCAAGGACTAGTGTTATTTCAGGCGCGCAATTTGAATACTGCCAAAAACCGAATAATAAATAAGCGCACAATTTTAGTTGCACGTCGCAGGTGCTTTTATACGCACACAAGCCTTGGCTTGTTGTTCATCTAAGGCCGTGGTCACACTTGCGCTACGCAAAGTAATTTAACAAATCGCACACATTTTGCCATTGTCTGTACTCGTATTGATCATAGAAATGACGCCATAAAATTTCGATCCAAAACGACGAAGCACTTATAGCTTCAAATGAGTGCGTAATAAACTGCTTTCGAGTCGAAAAAGGCCATTGAAAGTCAAAACGTAAACACTTCTAATTTAATACCGTTGCTGAGAGTTAATCACCGATTAACTTCTGTAATTGATGGAATGCATGTGAAATCCTTTCTTGTTTTTTTTCTGGATCAGAAAAGTTATTGTTATATAATTCAAAACTTCTGAGCTCTGAGAGAACTGGTCTAGTCACAACGTCTGATTACAAATTCGCCGAAACTTTCTCCACTCAAGAGAAAACTCATTTTGCCAAATGGCACACTACAAAGAAGTTTGACTCACCGATTAACTTCTCCTAGTAATAAAATGCTTGTGAAATCCTCACTTTCTTGTTTTTGGAAGCGAAGTTAACATCCATTTCACATTTGAATTCACAAACCTCGCCGTGAAACCACTTTGCAAAGCTACACGTCTTGCGAGTGACGTCATTTTCATTGTATGTACTTATTTTGCAAATAGCGGAGAGCCAATCAGAAAGCGAGAAAATTGGATGTTGTTGTAAAAACGTTCGTTGTTACAAGAGAAATAGCGTACTCTGCCCGCGCTAGCACGTGTGACCTTGAAAATGAAGCAAACGTGCGCTTTCTGTACTCGACGCTACTTAATACAAAACTTCTAATGTACCGACGTGCGCTAGCAACTCCAGTACAACCACTCTAGAAGGAACAATGCAAACAAAAGTTGACAGAGCTATCATAATGATTGTCAGGTTGTCAGACTCCTTATGCAAATTTCAGTCAGAATTGAACTTCATGCCGCGCTGTTTCGTACAATCCACAGAAAAGTCTCCTTCGTCATGCGGAAATGTCGTTTCCAGTATACCTCCATTCCATTGTGGTTTAACAACGCTTCAAACCACATTTGTGGTCTCGGAATTGACCAAAACCGTATTCCCGCCAAAACCGTTAATGCCGGCAAAACAGACAGCTACAGGAGCATTTGTCTTCTATTTTGAAGACTCCTGATCATGAAAAATCGAACACGTCGTCTCATAGAAATTCTCCGTCGCAGTCAGCTTGCTTGTCGACGCAGAGTAAAGAAAAGAAGCAAGAAAAGAAACAAATTCATCTTAAACACGAAGTTCCGGTATAAAAAGGGGAGCCCAGGGGTTTGTCACCCTTCAGTTGTCAATCGGCCTTTGTGGAGTGAACATCTGCGTGATGCTCCGCTTGAGTGGTCCCTACTGATTGCTTGTCGCGCGAAATTCAAATGAAACACAAACATGTTTATCTTCAGAGTAAGGGGTACAGAGTTCGCAAACAGTCCTAAAATACCATTGGTAGTCATTAATGAACAACTATCTTCTCTCTGGTCACTATTTTTATGGCTTGTATAATTTTAAACCTTAAAAATCTAGCATTTCAAAGGAGAGGCTGATATGCTCGCTTGCTTTCTTCACTGCTCAGCAATTTGAATTTTAAATTTCGAGCTCGCCATGCGTGGAAAGAGGAGGGGCTAACCTATTTATACCGGAACTTCGTGTTTAAGCTGGCTAGCCATGATTTTTCTTTTGACAACAAACCCACTGATCTCGACTGATTGCCCCTGACACATGAAGTGACAATAATTAATTAACACAAATGTGCTTCACCCCTGTTCACTCAAGCGCGAGGCTAAATAAACACGGCTAATTGCATGCTAGGTACGTATGCCTAGCGCAAGTGTGACCACGGCCTAAATCTTCAGGATCACACACACATTGAAGGTAGGTATTCTTATGAGAGTTATAAACACAGCATTTATATATTATTCAGGTTGCAAATTACATCCAAGAAAGCATGTATAATTTAGATCAAGATTACTTTCACTTCACTGACATTGCCGGCGTCTGGGGAGCCCAGGGCGAAGCAAAATCAAAGTCACGACATATTCTGAGGACAAATTTTGTAAGATCAATACGGACACTATGGTTATGAAAAGAAAAACATACAATCGCGGAAATCAAGATATGAGACGACTTCAAAATGTATTCTGTGTTCTCGATGCAGAAGTTGCAGCCTTCCTTGTAAACCGCAATTTACGGAGTTTATCTGTACAAAAATTGTAGTGATGTGTTAACGAAAGCCTTCGCTTTGAATCATAAGTTTAAAATGATACTAGCTTTAAGACTCAAACTCGAAAGGTTGTGCTACCGGCTGTGATAATTTTCGTGCTTTATTCGTATCACTAGAAATATATATCTGACTTAGTTTTTACTCAAGACTCTTGTGTAGACTAGTTAATTGACATGTATCTACCGTTTATCGTCATCCTCTCACTCTTAAATGCCTAACATTTAAAATGTATAAACGTATCCAATATATTCTCTTTACAGAAAATTGTTGCAGCAGATGAGAGCAGAGGCTGATATGTGAAAAGTTCGTACGTAGAATGTTTCTTCGTTGCCGAAAGGATCCTGTTGACAACAAACGAGTATAAGTAACTCGCTTTAGTGTTTATTCCTCCCGCAATACATCATCTATATGTTCCCGTTTAATATTTATACGATATCGGGACCGATTGAATGTTGGATGTTTCCAGCAAATTTGGTCACTTGTGCGATATTTTGAGAAAGAAGTGCGGAATCCGGGTTTACTTGTCCGCCAGATTTGATCAAGTTCAAGTTCAAATTTATTTACACTGTTCAGTTACATGTATTAAAAAGAAAATAGAAACGTATAGATAAGATAGAGCTAAGATACAATCATGAGAGGTAAAATAGGTTGAATTATTGTTTAAGTGTGTGCAGTGATTAAAGTAGCAAAAGCTATCGAGTTAATCACTGCCTATAGTAAAGTTGTACGATATTGAAGAAAATTACCTAATATAATTGCGTCTGATGTAATTATTGTAAATATTAATATGAAACAAGAACAAAAGATAGTGAAAAAGAGAAGGAAAAGAGAGAAAATCTGAGAAAAAAATATACAGATGTTTCACAATATCGTTACAAGATAATTGTTGTGATATTTTGAGAATGCTTGTATTCCGCAATTCGGAATCGGGGTTTACTTGACTGCCAGATTTGATCATTTTTGTGATATTTTGAGTAAACCTTCATTCCCCAGTGCGGAATCGGGGTTCAGATTTGTCCATCAGATTTCGTCATCTGTGCGATATTTTGAGAAACCCTTGATCCCGCAGTGCGGAATCGGGAGTTCGATTTATCCGCCAGAACTTTGTATTTGGTATCCCAGTTTTCTGTATTTTTTGTGTGTTTTAAACAACAATTACATTTTCTAACGGAAAGGCATTTTCATGCAAAAAAGTATTTTTTATGTTGTTAAAAATATAAAAAATGCCAGTCCGGCATAATAATAATGTTAATAGAGTATCTAGTAATTTATGTGGCAACGTCAAAATACTAGTGATTTGGTGAAATAAAAACCGGTGGTCCGCCAACAACGTCTATTTTTTATGCTTTGGGGGAAACACGTCTTGGTTACATGCGAAAACTGCATTATTAGCGGACGCATTCCTCTTAATATCGCGTTTTCATTGAATTTTAGCGGAATTTCACAAAATGATAAAAACTGATTTTAGTTGAGAATGCGTTTCTCGTTTTACCCTTTCGGTAAACACAACTTCGCCAATACCAATGGCTAATTCGCTGCTTAGTCCAACGCCAACGGGGATAAAGAGCATCTAAGTAGGTTTGAAGATTTTACTGACACAGAAGTTTTAGATTCCATAGAACGAGCGATTCCAACCTCAACAAAGCAGCGAACTCGCTGGGGAGTTTCGATAATGAAAGGTGAAATTTTGTTAGTTTGTTTTTGTGAAATGTTCTCTATTATTGAATGAAATCCAAAATGTTTGAATGAGAATAGCTTTTGGTTTTATTTATATGTTAACCAACAAGGTTTTTATTGCATTTTTTATTGTTGAATGGCTTCAAAAAAGGTTTCCCGAAGAGCAGCTCGAATATCTAAATCAAGAACTTCTTTCCGAGCGACTGAAAACGTTTTACCAAGAAGTGAAATGTTCGCCTGAAAAACACTACAGTCGTTCAGCTCATTTTGCCATTAGAACCGCTATTCACCGACATCTTACCTCAGAACAAGTTGGAAAGAAGTTTTCCATTACGAATGATCCTGTTTTCAAGGTCGCTAACAGTTCGCTGAATGCCAAACTCAAGAGATTGAAAGAGGAAGGCACATGCAAAATACATCACCACTCTGCCATTGACCCAGAAGATATAAAGAAATATTATGAGACTGGCACATTTGGTGAAGATACAGCTACACCTCTGCTACGAGTCAATTGGTTTAACATCAGTCTGTTTTTCTGTCGACGAGGTCGGGAGAATCAGAGAAGAAAACAAAGCGGGATGCAACCAATATCGAGTTTCTCGCCAAGACCGAAGAAGAACGAACGAAAAATTATCCGGGAGGATTAAACGACAAAGCAGAGGAAGGGGACCCCAAAATGTTTGCCAATGGAACTAACAATTGTCCAGTTCAGTATTTCAGGAAATTGCTGTCGGTGCTAAACACAGGATTATAGAGGCATTGTTCTAGAAACCAAAGAGAAAATTCTGTCCTGGCGACACTGTGTGGTTTGAAAAGTCGCCGCTTGGAGTTAATACGCTTGGGACAATGATGAAAGAAATATCCTCTGCAGCAAACTTAAGCCAGAAATACACAAATCATAGCATCAGAGCAACCTCAGTTACTCTACTCGATAGAGCTGGTATTCCTCTGCATCGGATAATGCAAGTATCAGGACACAGGATCGCAAACTTTACAAAAAGAAAAGCAGTGTTCAGAGGTTCTAGCGGCGCCGGTTACTGGACAAGCGGCTGTACAACTACAGGAGAATGTTAAGCATGTTAGTAATTCTACGTCTAGCAGTACTATTTGTAACACAAGTCTGCAAAATTCTCCTAAATTTGTTGAATTTGGTAGTGCTCGTTTCGAGTACTGCAGCTTTGTTTTCAATTACAATGTTGGACAGTGGCCATTGCTTACGTTTTCCTTCGCAAGACTTTGAATTTGTAAATATACTTTATTTTTTTTTACATTAATGTCTACTTATTATTTTGGATTCATTTACTGAAAACTGAATTAAAAGATCACTTGTCTTAATTCGTTCAGTAGTTTTCTTCAGTTATCAGCTAGCGAATTTAAAAAACGCATAAACACTGTCACTGCAATGCACTCGGTTTGAATATTAAAAGCGTTAGGGACTTTATGTTTGTGCTTTATCGGCAAAATACAGTCACTTGCATGCTGACTGTACGATGAACTCAACATTTCTTCATACTGCATTCGGCCTTCGGCCTCATGCAGTATTCATTATTTTTCGTTCATCGTACAGTCAGCGCGTGCCTGTATTTGTCGATAAAGAACTGACAAGCAGTCTCTAACCCTTACATACGACATAGGAGAACCATCCTAAAGGAATTTATGCACGCTGAGTAGGCAATGAAATATTTCGTTCTTAGTATGCACCCGTAATTGACACCATAAACAAAAGGGCCACAAGTTTATTAGTACCATTTAGTGTCGCCCTCTTTAAATAAAGTTTGATTGATTGATTGAAACAAAAATAAATATGATTATTATAAATTGTTTTAACGAAACAGCCATACAGAATAAACAATACTTTTCACACACATCTAGTAATTACTTTTTTAACATGACTATGATCAATAAGAGTACAGACAGCAATACTATCGTGAAGCGCGACCTACCCGCTTGCCGCTTAAAGTTTGTTGTAATAAGCAAGTCGCATGTCCATTGTCTGTACTATTATATCGCTGATTAAATGATCGCCGCTTGGGCCATCACTTACAATACGGAAGTAGTGGGAGAGGGATGGAGTTAGCCCTTTTTTTGAGGCGCTATGCTAATTTTTGAGGCGCTTCATTAATTCGGATGACGTCACAGTCCTATTGTCTTGGGCTCATGACTAAAATGCGGCGTGTGCCGCATTTTGGGTGTGTCTATTCATTGAATTAATTAAGAATGCGCTGCAGCTCATTATTATTCCGCTGCAAGGGGGGTGTGTCTATTCAGTGAATTAATTAAGGGATTAACGATCTATTGAAACCGCTTCGTGTGGGTGCTATCTTTATTTGATCATCTGTTCAGACTCCGTTCAGTGCATCTTTATTAGCTCGCGTATTTTTTATTCAACTCTGACATGGAAGGCGTTAACTCTTTGTCGTCCGATCGTGTATGAGCTCAATTGGCGAAATCCTGAGTGCTAACTCAACCCTCCCCCTCAGTTCAAGTTTGGCTAGCCCGGGGTAGTTAAATACTGCTGACTTTTTAAGCCGAGGGCTCAAACTTTCTCCACAATGCCATTCGGGTGAATTCTACGAACTGGTCGACGGTAGGTATTGCAACTTCTGTAGGGTTTCCAATGAAATGTGCTCTAATTTTGGAGAAAAATGCCACTGTCAGAGAGCTTGAGGACATCATTAAGTCTGAGGACGGCTGAAAAGTACTTGGTTATCTTTTAGTGGGCTTTGTGAGGGGATTTCACAGGTTTTTTCCGTCGTGTTTGTGCTTTCAGACACATGAAACAATTCTTCAATGAAATCCTTGAAATCCTGCAGTTGGCAGTCTTTTACCCCTGCTCAACGTATTAGGATGTGTTTTTCTCACTTTAAAGCAACGGCTTGAGTCCAAATCACCGCTCTTGGCTATAGGAGTAAAAACCCTACCGGAGTCCCAGAGGGGGTGACCCCTTGTGGAATTGTTGGCCATTACCCAGCATGCAATCGGAGGTGGGAGCAGGAAAATGTGGTCGAGTGAAATGCAGTGCAAACATCGGCGTGGTTCACCGTCGCTTGGTGTGTTTTGTGAAAACAAACCTGCTGGTTGGAAAGATTGAACAAGGTACTGTAACGACTGAGTGGTTATTTTGTGTTTGCTCTTGATTTCAAGTGCGAATGGGAAGGTTTTTTTGAGCCGATTTTCAGCTCCTCGAAAACTCAGCTCCGCCAAAACAAATGGGCTTTTCTCCATAGTGAAAGAGTCGAGCGATCCCTGTTATAGCTCTGACTTTGAAGCCATACATCCCTTCGCATAATATCGCAACATCGTCTTTCCAGCATGTCTAGACGTGATGCAATAATTTTTCTAGTAACGGACTCATGCGTCTCCTATTTACAGGCTCGGACGGTAAAGAGTTAAAGGAAAAACGATCACCGTGGATGAAGTAGAAGACATCGAAAGAAACAGAGCATTTCACAGGATATCAAGTATTATACATTTGGTGTATGCTGCACTCTGTGAAGAACCAATCTATGTCGAGATAGAAATTAAAGACAATGTTATGGCTGTGAAACAAATCACCCAAGCCAAAGACAGCACGATTGCTTGATGTTATCCGAAGAGGAATCGTGGAATTTGTTCTACGACAATGCAAAAGACGAAGTCAAACCAGAGAGAGTGTGGGAGATTGTGAACGTTGTTTGCTACATGTTGAACATTGCATTGAAATTCATCGCTCATGGAAAGTTTACCTATCTCAACTTTACAAGTTACCCTGGACCACAGTGTATCTTCTAAATATTCAGTTCAGTAACAACGGATCTTCTATCATTGATCAAGTGCTTGAAGTAGTGAGACGTGAAATACATCCACTGAATGACATTGAACAACACGGCTTTGCCTCAATATATTCTGTGTCTGTTCCAGAACAATTTTTTTAGAAAAGATGAAGAGTTTATGGAGATTGATTGACTTTGTAATTACTTAAACTTTTAAATCAATAAAGTTCACTTGTGTTTGGTTGAACAGGTTTGGGCAAGTCTTTGTTAT
Organism: Actinernus sp. WN-2022; assembly: GCA_030867875.1. Lineage (NCBI taxonomy): Eukaryota > Metazoa > Cnidaria > Anthozoa > Actiniaria > Actinernidae > Actinernus > Actinernus sp. WN-2022. Next base: position 63,822,746 of record JAOWCC010001589.1, on the reverse strand, counting down.
GAATAACAATACACTATTGTTTCGGTAATCTGCTCTATATTAACCCAACGATATTTTTGATATCATTCACAAATATCGTAACGTAATTCTGAGATCAGAATATTTATAAACCTTTACAGTAAATCCACTGTGACTCATAAGAGCAACTTTGCTATTGTCCTTAGGGATTAGCGATAACTATCGTTGGGTTAATATAGAGCAGATTACCGAAACAATAGTGTATTGTTATTCATAACAAAGACTTACCCAAACCTGTTCAACCAAACACAAGTGAACTTTATTGATTTAAAAGTTTAAGTAATTACAAAGTCAATCAATCTCCATAAACTCTTCATCTTTTCTAAAAAAATGTTCTGAAACAGACACAGAATATCTTGAGGCAAAGCCGTGTTGTTCAATGTCATTCAGTGGATGTATTTCACGTCTCACTACTTCAAGCACTTGATCAATGATAGAAGATCCGTTGTTACTGAACTGAATATTTAGAAGATACACTGTGGTCCAGGGTAACTTGTAAAGTTCAGATAGGTAAACTTTCCATGAGCGATGAATTTCAATGTTCAACATGTAGCAAACAGCGTTCACAATCTCCCACACTCTCTCTGGTTTGACTTCGTCTTCTGCATTGTCGTAGAATAAATTCCACGATTCCTCTTCGGATAACATCAAGCAATCGTGCTGTTTTTGGCTTGGGTGATTTGTTTCACAGCCATAACATTGTCTTTCTCTCTCGACATAGATTGATTCTTCACAGAGTGCAGCATACACCAAATGTATAATACTTGATATCCTGTGAAATGCTCTGTTTCTTTCGACGTGTTCTACTTCATTCACGGTGATCGTTTTTCCTTGAACGCCTTCCATGTCAGAGTTGAATAAAAAATACGCGAGCTAATAAAGATGCACTGAACGGAGTCTGAACAGATGATCAAATAAAGATAGCACCAACACGAAGCGGTTTCAATAGATCGTTAAGCCCTTAATTAATTCACTGAATAGACACACCCCCCTTGCAGCAGAATAATAATGAGCTGCAGCGCATTCCTTAATTAATTCAATGAATAGACATACCCAAAATGCGGCGTACGCCGCATTTTAGGCATGAGCCCAAGACAATAGAACTGTGACGTCATCCGAATTAATGAGAGCGCCTCAAAAATTAGCATAGCGCCTCAAAAAAAGGCTAATTCCATCCCTCTCCCACTACTTACGGACCTCAAGCGAGTTCAATAAGTTATTTAATATGTTGCATATCACAAATCCCCTGGAGACATCACATGATCTGTATTGGGGCAACAACGAATTAGATCTATTTGCGGTCCGTACGGGAAGTTATGGACCGCAAACTGACCAATCACAGCTCACGAACTTAACCCGCCATAAAATCAATAGCTTTACGTAGGGTTTGTCTCTCTGCTAAGCAAATTATATAGTTGCAGTGGACTGATATGATATCAAAATAACCTTCAGCGGAAAAGCGAGAAAGCACAGTATCACTTACGAGGGTATCTTACTATCATGTAAGACTGGTCGAACATGCCGAAACTTTCCGCTATAGAGTTCTTCAGGGCCGTGGTAATATAATGTACACTGGCCTCTATGGAATCAATCTTTACTAAAGCTTCCAGGTTCAGCTCTCCAAAACGATTCTTCTGCGGGCTAAAATAAAATAAAACATATATGTTATATATAAACGTATGAACAATCCTGACGATTTCAAACGTCATGGCGTACATCAGTCATGGGTACAATCAAGACAGCATAAGTAAGAGAGGGAATCTCGTAGTGTGTGGCGTGCGATGATAATGTCTAGTAAAAACTATTTTTAGTATCCGGAAGCAGTTGAAGCAAAGTAAGCACGCGCGCGACAACTAAAAAAATGATGCGGAAATTTTTTGCCGGCTTTTGACGGCCAATATTTTCGCGCCATTTTTTAGTTGTCGCGCGCGCGCCCACTTTGCTTCAACTATTTTCGGTAACTAAATATATATTTTATTCGCGGGTCACATACTACTTTTGCTAAAATTCAACAATATTTCTTTTTCCTTCTTCTATTGTCTCTTAACTCTTTGTCGTGCGATCGTGTGTGAGCTCAATTGGTGAAATCCTGAGTGCTAACTCAACCCTCCCCTTAGCTAGCCCGGCCTAGTTAAATACTGCTGACTTTTTAAGCCGAGGGCTCAACCTTTTCCCACAATGCCATTTGGGAGAATTATGTTCACTCGTTGACGGTAGGTATGGCTGCTTCGGTAGGGTTTCTAATGAAATGTGCTCTAATTTTGGAGAAATATGCCACTGTCAGAGAGCTTGAAGACATCATTAAGTCTGAGGATGGCTGAAAAGTACTTGGTTTGCTTCTAGTAGGCTTTGTGAGGGGATTTCACAGGGTTTTTCCGTTGTGTTTGTGCTTTGAGACACAGGAAAAAATTATTCAATGAAATCCTTGGAATCCTGCAGTTGGCAGTCTTTTACCCCTGCTCAACCTATTAGGATGTGTTTTTGTCACTTTAAAGCAACGGCTTGAGTCCAAATCACCGCTCTTGGTTGTAGGGGTAAAAGACTTATAAAAAAAACCTACCGGAGTCCCAGAGGGGGGGACCCCTTGTGGAATTGTTGGCCATTACCCAGCATGCAATTGGAGGTGGGAGCAGGAAAATGTGGTCGAGTGAAATGCAGTGCAAACATCGGCGTGGTTCACCGTCGCTTGGTGTGTTTTGTGAAAACAAACCTGCTGGTTGGAAAGATTAAACAAGGTGCTGTAACGACTGAGTGGTTATTTTGTGTTTGCTCTTGATTTCAAGTGCGAATGGGAAGGGTTTTTTGAGCCGATTTTTAGCTCCTTAAAATTCGTGAAAATCGAAGAAACAAAACAATCGCCAAAACAAATGAGCTTTTCTCCATAGTGAAAGAGTCGAGTGATCCCTGTTATAGCTCGGACTTTGAAGCCATACATCCCTTCGCATAATATCGCAACATCGTCTTTCCAGCATGTCTAGATGTGATGCAATACGTTTTCTAGTAACGGATTTATACGTCTCCTATTTACAGGCTCGGACGGTAAAGAGTTAATGTTTTCTTGAGTTACCTAAATCCTTGTACCGAAGCTCCCAAGAAACCTGGAATGCCTTCAAGAGCATAGCCAATCTGCAATAGAATGATTACTGTTAACATTGCAATACAATCGTTTTGGATCAACCACGGTTTCTGGAAAACTATGCAGAACAATGAATTAACCATTAATATTAGGGTGAAATATGAGGGGTTTGGCTCAGAAACCGTGATTGATCCCTTCCGGAGCATACCATACCATAGCATACCATACCATAGCATACCATACCATAGCATACCATACCATAGCATACCATACCATAGCATACCATACCATAGCATACCATACCATAGCATACCATACCATAGCATACCATACCATAGCATACCATACCATAGCATACCATACCATAGCATACCATACCATAGCATACCATACCATAGCATACCATACCATAGCATACCATACCATAGCATACCATACCATAGCATACCATACCATAGCATACCATACCATAGCATACCATACCATAGCATACCATACCATAGCATACCATACCATAGCATACCATACCATAGCATACCATACCATAGCATACCATACCATAGCATACCATACCATAGCATACCATACCATAGCATACCATACCATAGCATACCATACCATAGCATACCATACCATAGCATACCATACCATAGCATACCATACCATAGCATACCATACCATAGCATACCATACCATAGCATACCATACCATAGCATACCATACCATAGCATACCATACCATAGCATACCATACCATAGCATACCATACCATAGCATACCATACCATAGCATACCATACCATAGCATACCATACCATAGCATACCATACCATAGCATACCATACCATAGCATACCATAATCGACTTTAGGTTGATTATACCAGTGACACATACATAGTCAGACAGACAAATAAAAACGGTAACAGAGCAGGGGCGGATCCAGGAAATACAGAAAGAGAGAGCCGTAAAAGTGCGGCGTAAGCCGAACCTCGCGCCGTATAGGCGCGATTAACTAGGGGATGCGGGGCCCAGCCAACGAAAGGGGGTCCGCGGCCTCCTCGCTCCCCCCCCCCCCCCCCCTTAAATCTGTCCCTGCATAAAGCCTAGTTTGGCCATCTAACAAAGCCGGGTTAAAAGGCGCAGTACGTCGTTTGCGCAACAACTGATATATAAACGCCTTTTTCTCAGAACAAAAAATGTAGGGTTCATAAATAAGAATAGGTGATCCCCATTCCGTCTCCACTACTACTGGGATTGAGTGAGGACGGACATGACGATATTTGGTAAATAATATACACTTAATGACTGGCCCCGAGGGAAACAGTGAGTGTGATTGATCCGAGTTTTGTTTTCCGATCCCAAGAATCTCGATGTTTCCCGAGACGCCAGTCGAAGAAAACATCGAGAGTCGAGGGAAACAAAACTCACTGGTTTCCCGAGGGACCAGCCATTCAGGTTTTGTTATATAGACATAAGTTTTACTACCTGATATACAAGCGAGATTTGTAGTCTTCTCTTCGGGAAGCTGCTTTCCGACACAAAACTCTGCCAGCGTTGCTACGGCATTTTTAGTAGTGTTTTGTTTATTTCTTACATCTTTTTTTAGCATTTTTAGCATCTTTTTTTGATAAAGATGTAAATTGTTTCTTTGGAGCTGGTTCCATGTTAAACGCTTCCTTTCGACGAAAAAGGTAAGCTTTTGATGAAGATCTCTAGACGGTTTGGTAACGAAACAAATAGTTAACCACCAGATAAATAGTGTCCGTATCTAAAGTATTCCTGAAGACACTAGTATATTTTAATGATAACTTTTACAACCTTTATGTCGTTCAGTTCACTTACCTCCATTTTAGTACCCGTACTCATATATTGATACGCGGAGCTTGTAGGATCGACGTAGTCCGTCTTGAAATACGTATCTTGAACCATCAGCCCAATTATGAAATAGTAACCTGTAACAATGTTAATATTATTAGCCCACTACCAAGCAATAACTAACCTTTAAAGTCAAAGATGTATCGGTAAATCTTTTCATGAGAACCTATTTATATGAGGCCCGAAGGGTATATTTTATAAGGCTTAATGCATTGGTTCGAGGTATTTAATAGTTCATGATTGACAAGCTTTTCACACAAAATGTATTCCTATGAGAAAACAATTATTTGACCCTTAGAGAAAGTTAACAAGTACCTTGATGGGTTTGTAAATTAAACAAAGAACTGATTGAAGTCGACTTTTTTTGTCGATTCATCAGTACAATGCATTGGTTTAGATAAAAGATTGTGTAACTCTCTGGAGACGAATTAAAATTTTACTGGTTGAATATTCAGAATGGCTGGTACATCCTCATTCTATTTTGCTAGCTACGGAAAAATGATGTCCACTAAAAACACAGAAGCTTAACTAGCGCTTAACCAATATATAGTAAGTGAGGCCACGGACAAGAATATATGGATTCTAGCCTGGAAAAGAACTTTGGAGAAGGAATAAGTACTGCGCATGCTTCGTACAATGGGTACTGAATGTGGAAAAGCCGTCATGAGAACATTGAAAAATAATCTAGAATATGTGTATTTTACTTATAAGACTAAATATTCAGTCGGCGTGATTAACGTTTTGGCTTGAGTAATACAGTACCGCTCGAAACCTGTATTCTGATAGCAGCATTATACTGTAGCTCTATTGTTTTTGTACTGCACATTCTAAAGGTAAGGGTGTTTTGTATTGTTAGGTAAGCCAATGCTGTGGCTCGCTTGGAGCGGTGCAGGCCGGCTCACTTTTTGACGTTCACGTTCTCCATGAAACGTAAAATGTATGGTTTTCACGTTGCGTTTTGCATAAACAATGGTCGAAATATAGGAGACTGCGTGCATTTTCACGAGCAGCTATTGGATTTTGTAATCAGGGCTATTGTTTTATGTCGTCGTCCTAGATGTTGACGTCGTGGTTTCTTAAAGTCCGTAATAAATCCCATACCCGTGAGCGGAAGGCCAATAACCTTACCTAGTCTAGAATTCATAATTTGTAATTCAATTATAATTAATTTTCAATTCAAATCCCTCGCCGGCTTTTAGTTTCGTACATTGTCTATTCAATTGACCGATTTAGCTTGTACATTTGTTCTCCCAATAGACCAATACAAGGTCGCCATTACTATTTCGATATCGACTAACACTGATACTGCTGAAAAGACCACCTCAAAATTAGTCAAAATTCTTACTAATTTTGAGGTGCTCTTTTTAACAGTATCGGTGCTATCGCTAATTTAAGTAGATATCGTATCAAATTAGATAATTATTTAGTTACCTGGCTCGCACCCAAACAGCTCCATTCGTATCGCAAAGTTGTTATTCGTCTGAAATGGCATTACCATGAGAGACCTGGCGATAGTTGGAACTGGAACCTCGTTTCTTTTCACTGAGTTACCATCCCTGTTCCCACTGAATATCTGAAGAGTGTATGAAATATGTTAGAAGCAGCTGTAGTAGATCTTATGCATATCGATCGAATAAACAAAAAAGATATAAATAATAACAGTCAATCCAATACGTAGATCGTATTAGTCGGCTAAGCATCTAATAAGGCTGTGTAGTTTTAAAGTCTCACCAAAATGCGAATGAAGAGTGAAAATACACAGCCGTTTTATACCCATTCACACATATTAAATTTGTTTAATTAAATTGAGATTATCTGGTCCCTATCTTGAACGTGTTTTGGGTTCAGGGTTTTGGGTTCAGGGTTCAAACTTCCTCGAATAGGATGTTAGTTTGAAACCAGTTTTGCGCCAGCAAGCACGCGGTGTGAAAATATATTATTCTAAACCAGTTTAATGAAACAGCTTTTGAACATAGTTAAGCGTTTGTTTGAACGGGGTATTAGATACTTAGCAGACTAATACGTTGTTTATTATATAAATTCTGCCAAGAAACGAAATTTTTTTCACTGATAACCAAAAACCCTTGCGTGCTCGCTCGAGAAATGTAACTCGGTCTCCAAAGTACTGGCCTTGGCCATTACATGAATAATCTAATAGAGATTGAAATTGGTGGTAAAACCGATATGTATATGAAAATACGTGTAATCGTTTTATTACAACAAACCCCATATTTCTCGCTTTCTGGTTGGCCCTTAGCTATGATCAATAAGAGCTGACGTGAGGCATGCGGGTGACGGGTGAATAGCGTTCTCTCCAGATTCTAAATATAGAAAACTCATAACTGACGCAAAGCATCATGGGATTTAAATGCGGACCAATATTCCAGAACCCAACTCAAGATTATGTAGCTATGAAGAAAGCAGGTGCTACGAAGTACTGTTTTTGGGGGGTATTTGTCGATCATATTCACGATATACTGATAAATTACCGCCAGGAACCTTCTTTATAAGGTTTCCTAAACCTGGGAAAGTCAAACAATCCAAAAAACAAAAAACACTGAAAGCAAAAACGCGAATTCACGCTTGTGGCCGGAAGGATTTTTCCCGAACTAAACATATCAAAAAGGATAGTTACATTTGTTCCTTGCATTTCGTTGGGCGAAAACGACCGACTCGGATGAATATCCTGACCCATTACTGACATCTCTCACTGACGAAGAACAGGCGATGAGATTGAAAAAGAAAAGGAAATCTCCTACATCAAGAGCTTCGTCTTAAGTTTTTTTTTTTTATTTGTCTGAGCAATACATCCTTTCACCCGATCAACCAATTCTTGTCTTTTTCCACTTTTTTTCTCCCCGTCGCACTCTAGCCAACGTTTCAGCTCCAAAACATTACATTCACCAGGTGGTTTGGTTAATTTGGCACCTGTAACGTACCTCATCTTCTGTGAGTAAAACTCTAAAATTATTCATACCGCACACTGGAACAACGATGTCCGAGGCAGCCATTTTGAAATATTTGTCCGCATTTCGATCCCACAATGCAATGTTGTCATTATGCTAATATTTTATGACGTCAACTGGACAGAACGCTATTGGCCTATATGAACTTCTCCCAAACTCAAAGCCCTGCTCGCTTGCTTATTAAAGTCAGTCGTAAAAATCTAATTACATACATTTTCCATCGTCTGTACTCTTATTGATCATAGTCTGCATGTGCTGTATTTGTCAATAAAACACAAACATAGCACACATCGTGCTGTGGTCACAAATAAAGCACTCTCATTAGCCAATCACCTGCTTGGATTTTGTTCTGTGCCCGAAGTTGGAATATTAATCACCAATAAAGCACTCTCATTAGCCAATCACCTGCTTGGATTTTGTTCTGTGCCCGAAGTTGGAATATTAATAATTAATAATACAAATATAAATAGTCACTTGGGGTATTGCATTATTAATTAACTTCTATAATAAGCTACTTCACCACTGTAAACAAAGATGGACACACAAATTATATTTTTTTTGTAAAAAAAAATGGTGTGGGGTTTCATTTCAAATATTTTCATCAAAATTATCAGTTTGGGTCGCTAGCTGTGATTCCGTCAACTAATATAAACTTCACATAACAATCGGGTTCAGCGGAATCCTCCCTGGTGCTCTCTTGCACGATAATACGTTGTTTTCGTTTTGCACAGCCCGTACGAGTGAGCTACCTGCGCGAGTTTTATATAGATTTTATTTTTTTAACTTAAATTTTGTATACTTCGAATCTAGTATATGTTGATATTTATATGTCTCATTTGTATAATTATGTAATTAGTGTAATTAACACTATTACGTACAACCCTCGGTAAATAGAGCCGTTATTATTATTATTAATACTACTCGCTAGGACCAGTAATACTCGCTAGGACCAGTAATACTCGCTAGGACCAGTGATACTCGCTAGGACCAGTGATACTCGCTAGGACCAGTGATACTCGCTAGGACCAGTAAATAAATACTCACTAGGACCAGTAATATATACTCGCTAGGACCAGTAATACTCGCTAGGACCAGTAATACTCGCTAGGACCAGTGATACTCGCTAGGACCAGTAAATAAATACTCACTAGGACCAGTAATACTCGCTAGTACCAGTAATACTCGCTAGGACCAGTAATACTCGCTAGGACCAGTTGTACTCGCTCGTGTATCCGGCGCATACGCATACGGAGAGCTGCTAAGCCGCTATACAGGCTCTATTCCATCGGTTAAAAGTTCATTTAAAAGGCTCGATTAAAGATTAATTTAACTTATTTTTAATAGCTATTTATACGAAGGAAAAACTGCAGGACGACTCTTCGGAATAGGGATTATCAAGTCCCGTGATTCGTATTAATAATAATAATAAAAACACATTTATATAGCGCCATATACACTAACTGCCCTATGGCGCTTTACAATTCCTATATATTAAAAACTTAATACTAAAAAGTTAAAACACATTACTAAGAAATATACAACAATATAATTAAAAATACGTTTTCTTAAAAAGGTATGTTTTTAAGCGAGATTTAAAAACAGAAACCGAGTCACTTAGCCTTATTTGGCTAAAGGAAGATTGTTCCAAAGTTTTGGGGCGGCCACCGAGAACATTCTATCACCATAAAACTCTTTAAGTTCGATTTTGGTACTATAAGGAAGTGCTAACTACATGACCTAAGATTCCTTCTCGGAGAGTAAATATGAAGAAGATCGCTAATGTATGACGGTGCTAGATTATTTAGGTTAAGAGGAGAATCTTAAATACAATAAACCTCGTATTAAGAAACAATGGACGTTTACGAGAAGAGGATTAACACTAAAACAATAAACAATGGTCAACGATTCAAGTTTGCATTATCAACAGCCAAACTTGACAATGACTACAAATAACACAATACTAAAAGTTGGTTTCTTCGTTTCTCGATGTCTTTTTAACCTTCAAGAGAAAATTAGATTCCTGAATCTCTTCGTTTACTAATTTGCATATATTACCATAAGAACTTCTGATGTTCCTATATTGTAATTTGTGGGATCTTTGTGTCTCAGCATGGAGTCGCATTCAATGTAACACTGCCAATAATTTCTGCGTCGAATGTGACTGTAAGAGTCTTCCTATTTGGTTGCATTCAGTGAATGGAATAAATAAAGTTTATCAGTTTACATACACACACTACTTAGCAATGTCTGGAACATTAATCTACATTATAAACTTAAATGTATATTAGTATACGAGTGATCATGTGATTTAGCAAGCATTTGGCTGCATTAAAATAACCTGTCTTTGGTTAACCATTAGCTTTCTAGCGTCCAATCAATTCTTGATATCCCACTGTTCTCACAGCAGTAAGGAGACATATTATGTATTTGCAGTTACTCTCCGGCAGATAAATTATTTTATGGTATTGAGCTCGATCACGATTTTTTTAACGAATAGATGGCCATGTAGATTGTTATTTTATTTTTTGGGGGTAAATCTATTTCCGAAAAGATTTAAAGGAAACGGTGTGTAGTACACCGTACGTGTAGTACACCGTACGTGTAGTACGTATAAGGAGACACCGAAAACATACTGTTTGCCAACCGCTAATGTAATCAATATTTTATTGGTTACGGCACCCGTAACACACTATTTTTTTTAAATAACGAAGCAAAAAACGAGGAGGGAATTCAATACAAAGACTGCATTGAGAAATATAACGAACGTTAATGTAATACGAAATACTGGCTTCTGTCACTGACATGATACACTTACACAGAGTAGAAATAAACATATACATACAATCTATATATACGTATACCTATATCTATAATGCAACTTATTTGTTTTTGAAAAGTTTCAATATATATCATATCGTTATCAGTCGTGTTCTGCAATATCGTTAGATAAAATAATTAATGGCGGAACAACGGGGTGGAAGGAAAGTTTTTTTGACGAAACAGAACCGCTAATTATTCACTGACTCGACCTCCGTCTAAAATAAATATCTAGAATTTGACTCAATGTTTATCTAAAAACGCTTGATCATTCTTTTGAGAAGAATGATTTGATTATTAGGAGAATTCAGGCTACGTATATTGTTATCTACGATCATCGCCAAAATAATCAAAATTGCGCCAAATATATTTATTATAAACAATGGAAAATGAAGGAAATCATTATCACTGTATATTGTATCGAAGGGTAATGTTGACCACGTCTTTTGCTTGAAAGCCTAACGATTCCGTTGCATTGTAATCACTATGAAAAAGATAAATATCAACTGAATGATTAGTGTTTATGTACAGGTTACTGCTAACGTAAAAAAAAAATTCCAGTGTGGAAAGTTGTTTTCATTAAGTTGTGTTTCATCATAGTTTTGACCTTGAACCATAAATATGATCAATTTGAGCCTCAGGTACACCATTCGAGTCTGGCCCTTTTTTGGCCCAAAAACGAAATGGTACCAGTACCCCTCACTGTGTTGTTACCTTAGTTAAGAATTATTTTGGGAAATAGTCGAAAACCTTAATGTTTTTATTTTGATGTAGCGTTTGGCTGTTTGCTGGCCATGATAACAAAAATTAATGCGGCTGCCCAATAAAACGGTTGAACTGCACCTGTAAAGCTATGAAACATCCATGCTAAGACGATAACTGTTAATGAAGAAGATGCAATAACTATAGAAACTTATCAAACGAAGAAATAATGTCACCAATCGACTCACTTCAATGAGTCTGAATCGCTTCAAGAAGCCACATATTGAATCACCTCTTGGACACAAGACACTTTCGCCTGCTTAAAATAACTCTAAGTTTGAGAGCAATTGTACAATCTTAAGATTTTAACCTATAGCGACAACTGAACGAATTTATGCAAAAGAAACCAGCGATCTGTGAATAGTACAATGGAAATCACTACATGTAGTAACTCTTATGGCATGTATTTTGTTTTACTATTGATTTTGGCTTCTGTTATCTTATTTATCAAATTTAGGGGTAGGACGATCTGACTTCGTACTTAGGTATTATCCATATTATGATTACTCACCTTGAGTTCCCCCTTTTCATTTTTGAAGTACAGATAGTCATCGCCAATCGAGTATAAAACCATGAATTGCTTGACCCACTCCGCTGCTTTTGGGTCGCCATATCCTTGTGTAGCTATTCCTGTGATTATCATGTTTTCCTTGAGCTCAATTTTTAACCATGATGCTTGTTTCTGACTCGGATCTGCTCGGTGTCCAGGAGGCCAACTGGTGAGGTTCAGTCTCGCTCTGTGAGCTCCATAAGTATTAAAATCACCATTATAAGCAGAAAAGGCAGTTATTTGATCATCTTTGACTTTTCCGCTCATCAGCCCAATCGGTTCCCTACAAGCCGCTGAAAAATAAAATACAAAATTAAGAGCCAAGGAAAATGTTCGCTTGGGGAATAACCTGTAGATTTCAGTGGTGAATAATTACGAGTGAATAGAAGAATATCATAATAGAGTTGGGACCTGTTATATTTTCCAGCGGGATTCTGCTTTCGGAACCTGTTAGACAGACTCTCGTTTGGGACACAACGATGTATACAAATACCAGTAAACGCTTCATTGTATTATACGTAGATTACGTCGTACTTTTGAGATCGAACCAACATTGAAATCACTACTGAATCTTGAGTCAAGTGACAAATAGAGTGTCCGAGCTATTGGTGATACGCTAGCCATGCCTCCCACGTACCACAATTAAAAGTAAATAAGCGATACGTGCGAAGAACCGAGGGGAGAGGGCGCGAGAGACGCATGGGTATAGACCGCTGGGCTGTTGTCCGCAAACCGAGTAAGTTATGTTTTGATACGAAATCAACTCAATTTGGTCCATTTCCTCTCTTTAACATAAACCTTATCATAAATGGATTTCCTATGATTTTGATCGCCGAAACGTGCGTGAAAACATAACATAGATGAATCGCACATCATATTCGTGCGAGTCCTGTTGAGTAGCAAAAGATACAACAATTCAATACATTAAGAATTCCAATGTGCAGGAGTTTGTCTTTTAATTCTAAGCAATGAGCTCTCTGTATCACTCCAGCTATATCGATATAAACCTCGGTGGCGCAATTTGTATATTCGCAGGAACTTGGAAGTTCACGACTCTGCCGGAAAAATAATAGGCGTCACCTGATGACCGCAGCGAATTCTCTTTGGTCAGAAAAAATCTAACACTCTAGGGGTTTGTAACTTAATCAAACTGTGGTCATGGCTTCGACATATTTACAATCGCGATGGCGTTAATAAAACAATCATTTTGAACAAAGTAACAGCAGTACTACTATATGTAGACTTTTGTATATGATTTTTTATGTTCTTGAAAATTCGTCCGGCTGAAAGTCATCGACCGGTGGAATCTTTGTGCTTGAAGAATTCAAATTAATTTTGGGGTAATTTTTTTTAAGCAGTATCTTTCACCGCAGTCTCCATATATTATGTCTCAGAGAAGATTTAGAAAACATTTCAAAACGTAGTCTTAATATTTACCTCAGCGGAGGTTGTGTGTCGAATAGTTAGCCGGAACAGTATCTGAAAATTCTTCATGAAGAAACATGAATTAGCAATATTAGCATTCGGTAATAAGCAGTATCCCAGAGAGCAAGAGGCGCTAAACCACCAGAGATTCTAAAGAAAGCTTGCAGTCTGGGATAGAAAAAAGATTTATATCAAGCTTGAAGAGGAAAACCGACGGTCTGAAAGTAAAATATAAAACATACTAACATACATTTATCTTAAGTGGACTACAGAGTACCACCCTGCCAGAACATTTAAACATGTTCCTTAGACGCTAAAGAAAAAACAAAACAAATTCGAACGTTTTCGGTAAGCCATGAAGCCCACACCATCAAATACGACAGAAGAAATCGAAACGTTACAGTAGTCAATTAGTTTGTTTTTAGAAAGCAGCTGACACTTACCAATTTCTAGAACACGTGAAATACTACACGAGAAGAGAAAGGAATAAATGTTGCTGCAACTTATGTCGTTTAATACATGTACGACAATAATAGCAATATTAACAATATTAGCCGTTCAGTTGAATATTAGCTGGTACTTTTAAGCTGGTGTTACATACTTTGGTCATATTTCGTGAAGTAGTATGTGTGCGTGAACTCACGCACAGCAAGTACTCGTATCCCGGCGTCAAACGCACTTATGCTCATATTGGTGTTAATTATTGGTAAATTAGCTCAACATTGCTTTCATGCCTATACTCGTGTTCACATAACAAGATGCTATCTGTTAAGCTATAAAACGTTGCCTAAAGTTAAAACCGTATCATAGTATGCGAAGTTACGTAAAAGAGTTCCGAAGCATATAACAAGCAAACCGTATTATTCTGACAACGGTCTAGACAACAGAATCAGACTCCATTTATTTTAAGAAAGTACACACTTAATGAAAATTACATAATTTATTTTTAAGACCGAACAGCAGGAGCTCGTTCAGCTAGTCCTGAAGAGAAAAAAAGAGGTAACCGTTTGTGATATGAACAGATAGCAGTTTTGCAGAATATATACTTCGATATTCTTATGAAACGAGGACTACTTACATGAAACGAGGACTAGTCTTTCTTGCAAAATGTAATTACACAATTTGTTTTAATTGGAATTGCTAGTAGGAGAATTAATATGTTTGTGAAGTGTTTCAGTTCAGTACATTGTATACATCTATGTTCTATGTACAGAAGATGTAAGACAAGTCAGATTCAATCAGTTCAAACAGGAATAATGGGCTTTATTAACGAAGTACGACTGACAAACGAACATGATTTTGCTCAAATTAAACGCTCGCAAAACCTAGTATTATTTGTTAGTCTAATGTGTGGCAAGATAATGGTCAGCCGCGATTATTGTTTTCACCAATTCTGCTCAAAACGTATCTTATTGAGCAATGTGAAAAAACAATTATCTGCAAACCCTGTTATCGTTTATGCAATCTTTTTATATTTATAAGCCGCTAGACTTTTTCAAAACCCTGGGCGCAAAGCTCGAGAACCGTTGTTATCCATTGATCTCCTCCCCATTCTATCCATTATGTACCAAAGCTGAGGTCTTTCTAGAACAACTTTTCGACCATGGATGAGTTCAACAACCCCATCGCTTCTAAATATAAATAGCCAGAATATTCTAGACAACTAATATACCAAACAGGTATTTTATCACCTAGTAATCTAGTGCTACTGTAGGTTCTCTTCTAATACACTTCCTTAAAGTGCCAATGAAATGAAAAATTCGATCCCGTTTTTATTTTATTAAATTCTAGGCTTCTCTTAGTCATTTTGTGCAATTAAAAATCAATTTGGAGAGCGCGAACATATTTTTTTTTTCGTATCGAAGTCAGGCAAAATTGCCAAAATCAGGCGACACTTTTTCTGCCGTTAATGATATGGTAATCACATGCGTGACGTCACTAGGTCTGTGCATTTATATTCGTCACCATAAATACTACAAAATAAGTGCATTTTTGGCCAGTTTTCAATTTAAATATGTAATACTTTTAGAAACCTTTGACGATGGCCATATTTTTTCTAATAGAATCCTTGCAGTCAGCCATATTTACTTTTGTGAATATAAATGTAGGACCTAGTGACATCACGCATGTGATTAGCATATCTTTAACGGCATAAAAATTATCGCCTAATTTTGGCAATTATGCCTGACTTCGATAAGAAATAAAATTATGTTCGCGCTCTCCAAATTGATTTATTATTGCACAAAATGGCTAAGGGAAGCCTATAATTTAATAAAATGAAATAAAAATGAGATCGATTTTTTCATGTCATTGGCACTTTAAGGAAGTGTATTAGAAGAGAACCTACAGTAGCACTAGATTACTAGGTGATAATATGCCAAGGTGTTAGATGAATATATTTGTAGTTTTGCGACTGAATCCTGTTTGAGCTGTGGTGTGTATTTCAAAAGTTGTCGCGATTTATTTTCATTTTGTCCCGACATATCAACGATCTCCCGGTAAATTCCCTGAGCCTACCAATTCCCGACATTTTCTTAAGATTCCCAGCACAACAAACTTCTGTTCTCCCCGGTGAAGTTTAAACACCGGAAATCAACTGTAATTGAGAATATAATTGTAAATGCTAATTGTATTTTGAACCGGCTGCTTGACGGCAGTTTATCGAAGCCAATAGAAGAAAATTATTTGCTGCTCACCATCTTGATAACAGGAGAGATCTTGCTCTTTGGAAACTGATAGTTCACACAGAGTTCGAAAGAGTTCGAAAGAGTATTCAGGACTAGATTTTCTGGTATAAAGTATACGGTAAGATTTTGACATGTGATTTGAATGTGACAAAGTCTTCTGGAGCTGCCTCATAAATCTTCATTGGGGTATTCTGGGTAATTTTTAAATTGTATTTGGGTCTACCACTAAGGCCACCTCTGGCCGAATCTGTCCATAAGCCTTATTCTCCAAACAAGGCTGCTATACTTACATTATTTTATTCCCTTCGGACTGCTATTGGAACTCAACAATTTGAGACTCTGTTATAAACCTAACCCCTAAATTCAAATATTATCTCGTGCAATGGAGATTGCGCCAATTTGAGAAGTTCAAACCCATTTAGCATAAACAAATTGCTACCACGGAGAAAATGCTAGATAAAACGGATTGCGATTTCGGAAAAGAATGACGAAGTTCGGCCGACGTTTTCACGTTTTATTTGGTATTGTTCAAACGGTAATCCTCGTATAAGCAGAGGACTGAGGCTAACCGGTTTAGTAATTGTCACACTCGCTTTCAACCAAACAGCAGAAGAATCACGGTAATCGTGCGTACAATATCTATTAAATTAGAAAGGCTCTGCTGTGTCTGCTCTAGAGTTCTTGCTACAGACATACACTGCAACATTGCCGCAACTGTGCTGTAATTAAAAGGAGTAGACACACACTGCAATTAAGTCCTGCACCACTACAGGCAACAGCTTCTGAGATGGACATACGGAGCAATGTTGATGTTGCTAGCAATGCTGCGTGTAATGTTGTGCACAGCGTGTTTTCGTACCTTTAGATTCTACATAAAGAGAGGTCTCCTGTGTAGAAACTCGCAGGCTTCCCTTAGGAACGTAGTGCGGAATTCATATCAACAAATATGTTGAATAATTCAAAAAAATTAAGACTCAAAATCTTCAACATGCTAAAAAAATCCAAATGAAGAGTTTCTAAAGGACAACAACATCCAAGAATCGAATTCAACTACGGAAATGTGTCGAAAAACATGAAAATCACCACTTGCCATTGATTGCGGTTGTGTTGACTGGAAAAGTAAATACTTAAAATTAATCTGTTTTCAAAAGTTATTTAAGTTATATTAATAGTTTATTTGAAATAAACGGCTTATTCGTGGAACGATTACCTTTCGCTAAAGACTGTATCATCGAGCACTACGGAGTTAGCTACATTCATACATAAAGAAAAAGTTAGAAAAAATGTCCTGCAGATCAAAAAGTGTACAACGTTCATAGCTTTTCTTTTAGCCTCACGTACTCGAACAATATATTTTAGAGATCGCGTTTCCAGTTCGAGCATAATTTTATTTTTTTATTTCAATGTCAACATCAAATTAAAATCTCTTTGGTGACCCTATCACAAATTATAAAACCATTATACAAAATAAATTACTTAACCATAACGTTACGGCCTTGACATAAATTTTGGCAATCCCTTTATGTAGGACGACAGGAATTTTTATCAAAAATACAATAGAATACAACACAATACAATACAATTCAATACAACAATAGAAAGCAACACAATAGAATAGAATAGAATACAATTTGGTAGCAATTCGTGTCGTCCTACATGAAGGGCGGCCGAAATTCTAAACGTATAGCAGATTACCCCACGTAGTGCTATTGAAAACAAAATGAAGAAACGAAAACAAATCGCACTGAGCAACAATCGAAAGGCGTTGAGGCGGATCTTTGAAGCTTAATTAAACATCAGAACAATATTGCACATCATTGCCGCAACTCTAAAACGATAAATTAAATTAAATGTATTAGTACATTAGGCGCAGATTAGACGCCAAACCTCAAACATGACCATTAAAGAGAAACAAAAAAATAGGTTTGGTGTATCCAAAAACCTTGATATTTTGCCTCTCTTCGTATAAACGAAAGCCGACTCCGTCGGGTTGACTGGCTACGCAATAAGAGATTATAATCCGACACTGGGAACCTGAATGTTGTGTATTTCTGATTCACTGAGATTGCTTAAATAATATGTAAATAATTCAACTTCATTGGTTTGCAAACGCTGCGAGGGTTCTATATAAAAAGGAACCGAAATAGGAGCTAATATAAAGTTGTATCACGGAACACGTTAGCTAAATTTAACTTTTACAGATTAGAGAAGTAAAATGTTCTAATGTGGCTACCTGTTTGATTGTGCAAAGTAAAAGGTCATTGTTTTCATTTTGATCAAAGCTGCTTAGGTAATAATAATAATAATAATAATACGAATATTTATACAGGATAGAAACACTATAAAAAATGATGTTATCAACGTGTGCCCTGTAAAAAAAAGAAACTGTACAAATCTAAAAGCTGTTGGCAAAAAATATGAAAATGTTTGTACAATCAGAAGGTGCTTAAAAATTGATATAAAAATTTAGCCATAATATTTATTTACAAGTTCTTGGAAGACTTTATTGAGTTCAGTTTTCCGTATTTCAGTTCATTGTAAATCTTTGCTACCATGAAATAAAACCCTTGCGTGCGTATTCAGTTTTTACAATTAGTAATCTTGAACATAATATTGAAGAAGTATATTATTTTTCGTCTGTTGTCCGTGTTGTTGGAGGATGAAATGTTCCCCAATGAATGAATAGGTGTCCTAGTTAATGGTTTTAAGCGGAATTGTTATACTTGGGAAGTGCATGAAGGTTTGAGTATTCAATTCTGAAAGTTTACGTTCAATTCCTTATGTTTAAGGAAGTCAAATTCATACACTAGCAGATTAATTAGACAGAGTGGGACAGACATACACGTATACAGAGGTAGAGAGACGCAGAGGAGGACGTAGAGTATGTATCATATATAATGAGAGAGATAGCAAGAGAGAGTTTAGTTGTACTCGAACATCAATCAGGAAATGATTCACACATCAGACTCGACTATCTACCTGACCCGTTACTGTGCACATCTAGAAACACAAATAAGTAGAGATCGGTAGGATGAAGTTTTTGATGTTAGTAGATAAACACATAATAAATAACATGCATTTACTGCTACTCAACCAGTTCGATTTAGTTCTACTGCATGGCACCTCGATGAACTAGACTCGATACATAACATAGAATCTTCTGACAAGAAAGTCATACCAGCTCTAATCTGATAAATGGGCGCTATCTGGATTACCTTTGGACGTCATCTCGTGGAAAGTGGTTGGACTAGTAAAAAGAGCAAGAAGGAACACATATTTCAGATATTTGACCCAGCAGAGCAGCGCGAAGTGGAAACGTTCTTGTTGTCGGCCAGGAACGCTCATAGTTCAATTGATTAACTAAATCAGAGTTTGAAGAACTGTCACGAAATGCAAGATTCGTTTGCTGCGATACTGATCGCGTTTTGAAGTAGATAAACTTGGAATAAAGTTTACAGATGACATGGAGGTCAGCGGTAGGGTAAACATGCTTCATTAGCTCGAAACGAAGATGTCCTTTGTTTCGAAGTGTTTATACGTCTTGTCCTTCTGTTGTTAGGATATGATTGATCATATTCAGCTAATGTGCTTGCAAAATGACGCCCGAGGGTCATTATGGATCATTGCTGTTCGTCATCTGCCTACGGAAAGAACAGGATGCATGGAGTGAGGAGAGAAACATAAACAAACATAAACAATCATAAACAATCAAAGCATCGCTTTGTTTGCATTTTAAGACGGTTCGTTTGGAAGTCCTAGATCGACCTAAATTGCTTTATTCTAAATTGTCAATTTATGCTTAAAAAGTACTTCTTTTTCAGTTTAAATTATTTAATTATACGAGACATCACTTTCAGTTATCGCAATTACATTAATTAAATTTGAAAATTTCATTATGCATGAAAATAATCGCTAAATAGTGGCAATAACAAACACAGGGCCCTCGCAAAACAAAATTAAGCTTTGTTAATGCAAGCTTGTGTTACCATTAGAATCTGCAACAGGACTATGGGCGCAAAAATGGTTTTGCTGACCTGCGATGTATATTTCTTAAAGAATAATTCAATGGTGAACCTTTAAGACATGTATGAACCCCTACTGAGTCGTTCAACCACACGACAAATTAGCTCATTTCGACACTATCGCTGTTGTATGCAGGTGGTAGCGAGTGCAGATCTCAATTCCGTACGAAATCCTATTCGAACCTATGAAGAGGCCGTACAAAAACGTCTACGGGAGTCCTCAGGGCATCCTCGGATCGGAGACCCAGGGGCAGTTAGTGAACGATGGGCAGAAAATGAACGGAGGGGGAGGGGACAAGTTTTCTGCCCGTCGTACTAACTGACACGAAAACTGAATCGAAACTGATTCGAAAAATACTATGGGATTGTCTAAATTTTAAAAAAGACTTTACTTGGGGAGGTGTGGAGGAGGAGGAGGAGGGGGAGGAGGAGGGGGACGGAGAGGGGGACGAGGGGGAGGGGGAGGGGGAAGGGGATGTGGAGGGGAGGTAAACTGAGCGGTTCCAGCACTTCTGATGTTAATAATTGGATTTTCTCTGGTTAACGTTATTGTTATAATTACTTTTAATCATTAATGTTACTAATACCGACCGAAAAACGCCGGTGAATACGTAGTGGAAATCGCATGAAACGGAAATCATGTATAGCACGCGAGCGATTCATGCGATATTTCGTTTATAATATACTGAGTATGTTATAGATAATGAATTTTACAATTTCAAAAATTTGTTGAGACCAAAGGATTCATGCAAAGAACATTCAGTGAGTTTTGAATATCAGCTTAATACCCTACAAATACAGGTACGTTATTTAATCTATCTCTTTCAATCTAAAGTAGCGAACGTCTTCTTTATATAGCGTCGTTCCGAAATAACATAAGTCGACAAAAATAGGATGCATTTTTTTTATGTGACACAAATACTTAGTCCGAAGCATTAACCTAATAATTATATCTACTGAATAGAGATTTATCCTGTGGATAGAGAGAAGATTATCTATTGCTGGCCTAGGCCGAACGTCACCGCATAAATTATTCAACATGCATGTCATGATGTAGATCCGTGCAAGCATCAGTGGCTTAACGCGTTCTGTCCCTGTCTCTCGATCTGTCTCTCTATCGGTCGATTTGTCGGTTTATCTATCTATCTATCCATCCATCCACCCACTCCATCCATCCATCCATTCATACATTCAATCTAGAAAATGTTGTCCAAAACCATATAATATACCGTAAAATCCCGGTTATAAGCCCTGGGCTTATACAATTTCGTAAGCGGTTTTAGGGGCTTATAATCGGGAGCGAAAAAAAGTTTGAGATGCATGGTAAGTATTCTTTTAAAGGAAACATTATGCTTTATTTCAATGATAAAAATGCAACAATAATCCATGTTGTTTGCCTAAAAACAGTATTCTCCATTGAAAGTCCGAAGCTAACAATAACAATGTTTGTAGCTTCGCTAACAAGTGTTCATTTTCACTTTTAAAATGCCTTCATAGAAATGTCGTCATTAATTGGCATCATACTCCTCGTCGTCATCGCCATCTCCCTCCATAACGTCATCTGATAACCGAGGGGCTTATAACCGGGATTTTACGGTACATATATACCAATAAAGTAGCATAACATTATGGGATATTATCGAAAATATGTTCTCAATCGGATTCACCCAAGGGGCAAAAATACATTCCAATAGTGATTGCATAATTATAAGTTACCGATGGCATGAGGGGTATTAGTGATTTAAATTGCCCCGAGACCCGAGGGGCAATTTAAATAACTAACGGCCCGAAATGCCATGGTATAAGTTAGATCGCCGAGGAACTGAACAAATCTCTGAGAAGTTTAGTTTTCTCTGTCGTAGTTGAGTTGCTTTCGAAAAGTTTTGTTTAATGCTTGACTGAGCGCCATTGATTGAACGATTGAACAAGCGTGTTGTTTTTGAGAACAATAACACTAAAATACAATATAATGTAATTATGCGGTTGAACTAAATATTCAAAGAGCATGCACGTTTATGGTTTTAAGTATCCCACATTTAAGAAGCGGGCTTGAGAAATGAAGAGAATAACGCGCAGATTGAAATAGCTCATCCAACATGGATTACATTGACGGGTGTAATGAAGGCAGGTCAGTTTGGATTCAATTTTTTTTCGAATTCTCCCGGGAGCGCAGGGCTAGTCGTGCCAGAGGGGAGGAGGAGTTGATGTTTTTGACCCTCTCACTTCTATCCTGCATTCTCTTCTAATTTTCCCTCATTACGCATGCAGGGATATTTAGAAATATGCATTGTCTGCGGATAATTTCGAGACAATGCATATTTATAAATATCCCTACCATCAGGGAAAATTAGTGGTTGAAATGTGCCTCGGAGAACAAAATAATCCGAGGCTACCATGGTATAACAGGAAATATATCTAAAATATATATTTGACATTTAAGCTTAAATGCAAAATTAGGCCTATATGTACCAAGTACTAGTATACCATACATGTATTTTTTATTGCGCGATCAGGCCTGAAATGCATTCTTCAGAAGCCTCTTGGGTCATCAAAATTCTAAAATCTAAACTATAAGCTCTATAAAGCTCAGTATTCCGAGAGAAGTCAAAAAACGGTTGCTTAACTGAGTTATTATAATTGTAGTAATACGGAAGCAAAACTTATCGATTCGTATTGGCTAAGATCGGTGCAATTTATTTGAAACAGCGGAAATTACACTTTTCATGAAGCATATCGAAACCAAAGTTTTTGTGGATATCAGATTGTGACGTAAGTGTACTCTAGCATTGAATACCTGGCACATATTTCTGACACATAATTGATAAAACAGCTGCAGTTTAATGGAAAAAGCTGCAGAAATGTGCATGTGATTTAATAGAGTCCAAAGATTTCAATTTCATTGCGCGCGTGCTGCTGACGCAAACATCACACCATTTTCGAACTAATAATATACATGCAACGAGTTCTCGATTGGCTGAGAGAGAGGCTGTATTTATGCTATAAACATCAGTGCCAAATCAATCGTGTAATACCAGTGCCAATAATACCTGAGTGCCAAATCATGTAATACCTCAGATGTGAACAAACTATGACCAACTCATGAATTGGATTGACTGAGAGGCGGCGGTGTTCCAAAGTTTTGCAAAAATGTAGAACAATAAAGCGAGATTTCCACATTTACAGCCGGGAGAAGTTGAAAAACTGAAGCAAAATACTTTGAGTAACATCACGTCAAAATCACAAATATATGAGGATGAATAGTATTAACAAGTAATCATATGGCTTTCTCGTGCAATTCTGAATTAATTTGAACTCGTGAGATTTTTTAAAGAGCTCAAATTGCATTCGCCCTACGGGCAGGGCAATTCATGCAGTTTTTGAGTGATACTCTTTGAAAATTTCGCTCGTTCAAATTAATCCCGAATTGCACTCGAATACATAATTTAAATTTATATGATTACCTATACAAACTATATACCCCCAAACAACGTCTGATCACCGGTTACCTCGTTATTCCATTGCAAGACGTCAAAAGAAGGGTAGACACTTAAAATATTGCTTACAGTGCAAAATAAATTACTTTAAACAATTTAATATAATTTTACCGAATTGTTTAAATCACTCAACAGATCAAACTAATTAGCTGGTTAAGTACAGTACACCTCGATCGAAAGATGAGGGGAAGCTTAATTAGTGCTCATATTCCTACCTCTCTACCGTTGTATTCGTCGGCGCTCATGTAGCGGTAGAAGTACGTTGTGTTAGATGCAGATATACAAACTCAACTGGGGAATATCATAGTTAACTAATAACTATGGGAAAATGTACTAGCTATATATGTTTTAAAATACTTTCAACTGACCAACAGCCAATAGGCTCTAGGTGTAGACACTGTCGTCACGACCAGTTATTCTAGAAGTTTCTAATCTAATATGGCAAGGAAAGCTTTAAAAGTAAGTACGTGAGAGTTGGTAATCTGAAAGGCAGAAAGGTTCCGAAGTGTTTTACCGATGCAAACTCTAGGTGCTCTGAATACTTCGCTAGCCCCATAGAACAATACATTGAGTTCGTTAATTTTACCATATTGGTCAGACGAGAAAAACTGCATTTCGTTTAACTGAATTTCTTTGAATGGGTAAATATCTTCCTAACAACCCTATTATTTGTCATAGATGGATGGTTTTCGTCTGTTTGAATGCCGCCAATAAAAAGTAATTAACTTAGTGTCGGTATCGAAACCTTTTACTCATTTTGAAATCCTGAGTGTTAGTCTGGTTTAAACCCTCTACACCACGCACGAGACCGGCGCGCTTTAAACTAACATATGCTGAAATAGCGGTTGTATGGTTTTGAAGTTTCACCTCTGCAAACTTAGGGTTAAGATGTATATCTAAGTGGTAGCCTGAGGTGTGTTTTCAGACTTAACAGTCTCTTGAAGTTCTCAGAAAGCTAGAAAAAAAATTAGCAAAATAAACTTTATACTTTATTATCGGTTCGATTTTAATCGTAACACCCTTTATCAATCGAAAGAGTTTCTTGCACGATATTACGAGAAAGTAATGGTTTTATTGCTGATTTATTGGGTAATATCAATTCTGCCTAAACGCAACAACGATATATGTCACAGTTCAAAATAGACTACATATATATGGTTATACATTCTCAGTTTTTACAATTATAATGTATTACATAACCGCTTAAATTATTACCACTTTTTTCTCCTATATATATATATATATCTGCCATAATTGTAATATTTCACTTTATTCTAAGCTTTTTATCACTTTTATTTTTTAACGGCAATTTTCATAAATTCTGACCTCCCTCACCATATATAAATATATATCTAAACTATATCAAACTCACTGAATGTTCTTTGCATGAATCCTTTGGTCTCAACAAATTTTAAAATTTTAAAATGCATTATCTATAACATACTCAGTATATGGGATACCTCTACCTATATTTTTTTCAGAAGGCTTTGATGATAGGCAACTTGAAAAAATATCAGCAAACATATATATTAGGTTTATTTACTACGTCAGTTCAGTTTTTATCACTGCTTGTAAAATTCATTAATAATTCATAAGGGTACTAGCCAATCCCATGTGCTGAATGACACCACATGATCGCCTCTGTATACCCACGTACACACCTGATTAATAAAACATCAGGTTCTGTATCGATATAATGACCCCATGGTCCATTATAGCTCTAGTAGTATTCTGTATCAGGTACAGAATACTAGCTAAGCTAGTGAAGGAAGTCTCACACCCGATCACTGACTTCTCCTATCCAAAGAGGGATGAAACGACAAAGTACATCTGCTCTCTTATTATTAACACACCATCTATTCCATGCATGTGGGACCTGTTTTTCTGCACGCTACGCTCTGCTCTCTTATTTCATACACATTGTCTCTTCGATGTGGGATATGGTTTTGTGAGAAACTAATTCATCCCACATCGATAGCAAGGTGGGAGAAACCAAAGGTTAAAATTTTATGTCGTGCATATCAATGGTTTTAGTTATCTATTCATTTTACAAGTAAGATAACATATTCGCGTCCGATCTGTATGGGCTTTACAATGGCTGACCGAAGCGGCTCGCCATTGTAAATGCCCATACAGATCTCCCGCTCATATTTTAACTACTACTTTAAACGTTTTCAGGTTGTCTTGTTGTGTATTTATGTTAAAAATGTATGCATTCACGTTACATTTGGCCGAAAATGAAATCAAATGTAGACAGTGGTTTTTTGGATGTAGAATTGAGCGCCACGAATATTGAATGGCACATTTTAAACCACAACATAAGTAACGCATTCTCAAACATTTTGTCATATTCTCATCTATATTTACTGCAAAATCGTATTAAAATATACTCAATTTTAGGGAACTTTATTAATCTCTGCAAAAAAAAAACTTAACTTGAGCTGAAATAATATCCAGAAAGCCAAATTGTCTTCTCTGCAGTTCAGAGTATCCAACTTCCCTAATCTGAAGTTCAGAGCACCCAACTTCCAAATTGCCTGTGAAGTTCAGATTATCCAAGTTCCCTACTCATACTTGTCCAATACTCTGACAAATTTATGCATATCATAATAATAATAATAATAATAATAAGAAATTTATATAGCGCCATATCCACTAACTGCACTATGGCGCTTTACAATACTACAGTTAAAAATATA
The DNA here is from genome assembly GCA_030867875.1 of Actinernus sp. WN-2022. Lineage (NCBI taxonomy): Eukaryota > Metazoa > Cnidaria > Anthozoa > Actiniaria > Actinernidae > Actinernus > Actinernus sp. WN-2022. The sequence goes on along the minus strand of JAOWCC010001589.1, from coordinate 63,796,357 downwards.
AAATAATAATTATAAAAATGTTTGTTTAAAAAGATAAGTCTTAAGACTAGATTTAAAAATGGTAAGGGTATTGCTTGTCCTTATTTGAATGGGCAGAGCGTTCCACAGCCTCGGCGCAGCCACCGAGAATGCCCTGTCACCATAGGTCTTTTGGTTAGACCTCGGGGCGACCAGAAGGCGTTTGCCAGCTGATCTAAGACTACGACAGGGATGATATGAATTCAATAAACTACTAATGTAAAGAGGTGCTAAATTGTTAAGGGATTTAAAAACTAATAATAATAACTTAAAAACAATCCGTTTTTCTACTGGCAGCCAATGGAGCTCCATCAGTAGCGGCATAGCACGAGCGTACCTCGACTTGCGCGATACAAGCCGGGCGGCACAATTTTGAACGGATTGCAGTCTCTGCGTAAGATATTTTGGCAGACTATACAGAAGTGCGTTACCATTATCCAATCTACAAGTTATAAATGCATGTACAAGAGCTTCAGTAGAGTCCTCGGAGAGATAATCCCTAATTTTAGCAATCCTCCTGATGTGAAAGAAAGCTGATTTGGTAATAGAGTTAACATGTTTTTCGAGAGTTAGACTATTGTCCATTATAAAACCTAGATTCCTAGCTGACGTTGAGGGCTGAACTACGTTATCATTGATCGAGATAGAATTAAGTAAAGGACGAGGGCGGTACTTCGAACTTATAATAAGAAGTTCGGACTTGTCACTATTAAGCTTTAGTTTGTTTGCCCTCATCCAGTCATCTATTTCAGTCGCACAGGCCTCTATTAGACCAACGGCTGATGCTTGCCCTTCGCCACTTCGGGAATCAAAGGACAGGTACAACTGGGTATCATCCGCATAAAAGTGAAAACCCATGTTATACCTCCTCACGATATCCCCAAGCGGCGAAGTATATAGCAGATATAAAATAGGGCCCAGGACAGAACCTTGAGGCACCCCGCAAACCAGTGGCCGGTGTGAAGACTTCTCCCCTCTAATATTAACATACTGAAATCTATTACTGAGATACGATCTAAACCAGGAGAGGGCCGAGCCACAGATACCAAAACGATAACTTAGTCTGTTAAGCAAAATGTCATGGTCTATAGTATCAAACGCAGCCGATAAATCTAAAAGTAGCAGTATAACGGACTGATGGTTGTCTAAGGCTACAAGAATGTCATTGTTTACTCTAACTAGAGCTGTCTCTGTACTATGAAGCTGTTTATATGCAGACTGGAAAATCTCATCTAGATTGTTATCTATAATGTAGTCAGCAAGCTGCACAGCGACGACTTTTTCCGTAAGTTTCGAAATAAAAATTAAATTTGAAATAGGCCTAAAATTAGCATAAACTTCAAAATCAAGGCGTGGTTTTTTAAGCCGTGGATTTAAAAGAGCTAGCTTAAAACCGTCTGGCATCACAGCAGTGTCAATGGAGCAGTTTACGATTTTCGCCATAGCCGGGAGTAGAACCGACAAGCACTCTTTCAGAACAGAGGCTGGAACTGGATCCAGAGCACATGACTTGACTTTTGAAGAACCAACAAGACTGGATAGCTGCTCTTCAGTAACGATCTTGAAACTAGACAGCATACAACTTGCAGGAGGTGAGTCATCAATAACAGTAGAGGGGGGCCCAGAGGTAGCAGAAGAGTCTAGTGAACTTCGTAGGGTAACGATTTTCTCAGTGAAAAAGTCAGCAAACTTATTTGCAAGGGTGTAGTCAGAATAGGATGAAGGGTAACAAGCCTCAGACTTAGTATGTAGAAGCTTGTCAACCGTCTGAAATAACACTCTTTGATCGTGCTTAGAACTATCGATAACATCACGGTAGTGAGAAATCTTGGATGTCCTGAGCAGGCTGTGTACAACATCACACTGAATAACATAGCTGTGATAATCCTCAGGCAGGCGTGACGACCTCCAGCGCCGCTCAAGGGATCTCCTTTTCTTTTTTTCAGATGTGATCTCCTCTGTATACCATGGAGAGTAGGGACGCATGGTAACTGTTCTCGTCTTCAGAGGGGCGTGCGCGTCGAGCAATGACTTCAGAGTGGTGTTGTATTGTTCAACAAGTACATCCAGGTCGTTAGAGGGATCCGATACTAAGCTTGAGCATCCAAGTTCGCGACGAAACTCAACAAAATCAATCGAGCGAATCTTGCGAAAATTTATTTCCTTCCTTTGAAGCGGAGGTTTTTCAAAGTGCAAGTCACAATGTACTGCAAAATGATCTGAAATGCGTTGACGCACACAGCAGTTCGAGACCAGGCCTTCCTCGTTAACCCTCGTGATGATCAAATCAAGGGTGTGGCCATCGCGGTGGGTAGGTCCAACAACATGTTGCGTCAGATCTAAAGAGTCCAAAGTACCCATAAATCGTCTTGCGTCTGAGTCATTTGGTCGATCTACGTGAAAATTGAAGTCACCAGTTATTAGTAAAAGTCCAGGAACCAGCGTTAAGTGCTCGAGATATGTAGAGAATTCATCAAGAAACAGGGCAACGCTTAGTCGATTTGTAACAGACGGAGGAGGGCGATAAATATTAACCAGTCTCAAATTGTGACTTCCAGGCGATTTCAGAAGCGCTTCGTAAGCCTCGAAACTCCTGTAGTCAGCCAGTTGTTGTTTGATTACTTTGAGTTGTTTTCTAACCAGGAGAGCAACGCCGCCGCCTTCAGAAGTAGTCCTGGGATCGTGAAAGAGTCTATACCCGGCAGGGCAGATGTCGAGGCAAAAGAAATCATCAAAATCATTGTCGTGAAGCCAGGTTTCAGTAATCGCTAAAATGTCAACATCCTGTTCAATAATATAATCATTCAGCATAAGGGTCTTGTTTCGTATGGACCTGGCATTGATAAGAGCAAAATTAGAGAGCTGATTGTTTTGTATTTTATTGTATTGCTTCGTTCTACTATTGCATTGTATTGTTAAGCTATTGTTACGTCGATCTAATACAATACAATGATATGCATAAATTTGTCAGAGTATTGGACAACCCTCCATGGGGAAGGTTCAAGAGGTTACTAGGATGATCGAACTATACTACTGCCATTAAATACATCACTTTGGACACTACTGTATGCTTGTGATAAACGAACCTCCTTATATTCAGAATAAACCGGGGCGAGTAGACTATTTTGCACCCATAAAGTCTGTAAATTAATTGTGGTTTACAAGCTTTGAAGACTGACTGATTCGTTGAATAAACTTTGAACTCGATAATCTGCCGGCTCGATAGACTGCTATTTTCAGAACAACTAGCTCTAAATATGTTATGACCTTGGTCGGCTTTGGCTGGGTTTTTGAGAGAAACTGACAGCTTAAATATAATAATTACTTACAGCTTAAATATAATATATGATGTGGTTTTTACCGTTATATTTTATAGATGGCAAATGCTTAGTATATTTACCTTCAATGTTCGTGTATTTATCCTTAAGATTCCTATTAAGAACCAGAAGAACAAGGCTTATGCTGGTTAAGAGCAAATGGCGCTAAAACGCCGCTGTGAAAGTGAAACTCACGTAACAGTTAATTGTAATTTGGCTTGTGCCAGTAATGCTAATTTTGCGATTCCGTGCTGGTTATTAAGTCGACACCTCACCCTAGCGGGATATTAAATTCCATTGTAAGCCTGTGTAGCAAGCAAAAATTGCAAGCCGTGAATTTCAAATTGTTCAAAATAGAATCCATACTAGCTGTTATAAATTTATACTTTCGATTCTGTTCAAGTGCTAGATGAAGCCAACAACTATCAGATGGCCAATTTTCCGGCCAACATATACCTGGCCTGTGCACAATGAATTTAATCATGATTGCGCTCAGTGTGAAGTGTCAACTTTAACCAATTGGATCACGGATTAGTCTCAGTATGGTCGGCGCACAAAATTTGAATACCGACACAAACCAAATTATAATAACTCTCACATTTTAAAAGTTCAGCTACACCGTAGCGTTGTAGCAGCTCCGTTGTAGCGCCATTTCTCTTTATAGCCTTGTTCTACTGGTTCGTCATAGGAATCTCAAGGATTACACGTAAAGACTGAATGTAAGTTTACGAAGCATTAACCATATGATGAGAAAAACCACAGCATTTACAATAAACATGCAAGCTGCAAATTACTAGATAGCTCTAGAGGGCGTGTAACTTTAGATCAAGATTGCTTTCACCGGTACACCGCGGCCTCAGTGTAAGGTGCCACTTATTTGTACCTCGACCGGTCAGTTTGTTGCTATCAGTTCGTCAGTTTCTCTTACAAACTAAGCCAAAGCAAACCAAGGTTTCCACAACTGATTATTGCGTATAAGTCAAACGAAACAAGTCAATGAACTGACCTGGAACTCAGGTTTTATAGTCAGTCCAATTTATTTTCAACGAACACAATGCCGAAATTGCCTGCTTGTATAATGAACAATTTATTGACCAGTTATCATCCGTTCAAATAGGGACTGACCGCGTATATACGTAGTCGCCTCTGTATACGTAAAATACAGTTCAAGAGTGTTTTGATGCCTTTTATTTTATAGAAAAAGGAGAAGCCAAACGTCCATCAGAAAAGTCAGATTCACGGGTGCCGACGATCAATTCAGTTGCAACACTGAAAATGTAATACATGTATTATGCAGTTATTATTAAAATAATAATCTAAACCTATATGTGTTACTGATTGATCTGATAGATTGTGTATACTGTTTAATTGCAGTTGTCTCTGACTTGAAAAGTGTCCCAAATTTCTGAAGCATTTTGCTTACGCTTCGTCACAAATTTGCCTCTCGTACATTTTCTGGACTTAATCGTCTTAACGTAATGTGTTTTGACTATTCTCAGTAGACTTCAGAGCATGCAAGCAACTAAGTTGGGTGCTCTGAACTTCAGAGCAGGCAAGTAGGGTGCTCTGAGCTTCAGAGTAGGGAACTTGGATACTCTGAACTTCAGAGCAGGCAATTTAAAAGTTGGGTGCTCTGAACTTCAGAGCAGGCAAGTTGGGTACTCTGAACTTCAGAGCAGGCAAGTTGGATTAACATTCAACAATTAACAAATTTTCTACTCCTTTAATCTTACCTTCTAATAGCAGCTATGTTGATAACTTTTATTCTCTGTGGGATATTTAGATTTTGCACAAAAGTAACCTTCGATCTGTAAATCAACATATTGTTTCTCTTTCCTTTAGAGGAGCTCTGCAGTCTTATCATTCATTGGAAAAGTCTAAATTTGACATTTTACAGAGAAAAAGATATCGATGTTCCTCTGATTATGAAGAATATTTCAATTTAGGTCGATCTTGCCATAAATAAATCCGAACTCCCCTAAAACAGCACCCGAAATGTGCGGATTTTGCAGAAAATACAAGATTGAGAATATGACAAAAAGTTTGAGAATGCGTTAAGTATGTAGATTAAAACGAGTAAAATAAGAATTCTTACGAAATATTAGTATCACCACAAAGCTAAAACATTGGTTTTACTTTCCTGAAAGAGATCAATGCATTTTCCATAAAGTAAAACTGGGTAAAACTTTGAACTATAGGTAATTGCTTGAAATTTGGACAAAATGAACAAATTAACAAAGCACAAACATAGCCGTGACGCCGTATTGCGGCCGAATAATTTGTAATTTAATAAGGAGCTGATGGTTTAAATGGGTAAACAACTGTTACTGTTCTGGTTATTTTAGTAATGGTCCAGATAAGAACTGTAGTGCTCTACGGAAAGAAATGTTAAAAGTGTTAATTTTCTATTATTCTTTCTCGTAATTCATTGGTTGATACTCAATAGAAACTCATCGAAATAATGCATTTTCATTCGATTTTTTCTTGTGGTTTGAATTTGCTTTTGATCAACCAAATATGGTTTAATTTCGAAGAATATCGTGTGTGGGGAAGTTCTCAAATTTGCGATTGAAAAATCTTTTGTTTTCCGCTCTATATCCGATTGGCTGGATGGTGGCTTCTCTGAGTTTTCACAGTAAAAAAAGAGTAAATAACATACACAATACTTTATTTTCGAGATGTAGTTTGGACTGTAGACACCTCCTAAAGCACTTAAGGCATATTCAAGAAAAATCGTATGCGAGGGAGGCTCATTGCCGCAGAACAATGCATGGATTCTACTATAGTTCTTATTTGGATCATTACTTAATTAGTATATCTTCAATGTTTAATTTCCGCGGCTGCTTTCTCAGGCTAGAATATTGAAGATTATAACAACTGAACCACAGTGAAATAGATATTATGAAACAATAATTCATAAAGGAAAAACAAAGGAAATCACTGAGCAATAAGTGATTTGTAAATCTGATACAGATTTCGTCCTGATTTCAGATAAACTTTTGCTTTGATTTTCTCAGCCGAAACAAGTCGTATCGCCAAAATAACTGAAAAACACGACCCTATACATCGATATAGGCGTTTGATAAGTCATATACATAATTCTTGTCCGTGCTTTATTGGCTTTACGAACTTTCTCTTCCAGCTCGAGTTTATAAATACGATAAAGCACGGCTCCTCGATCATTCTCTATCTATTACTTACCGCGATTGCAAGAGTTCATTAACTTATATAAGGCTGTCCCAAACTGCGGGAGTTACAGTAAAGTAAAGAGAGTAAGTATACTGGAGTGGGTTATGTTTGATTCTTTCTTGGCTGTAAATTATTTAGCAGTTAAGGCAGGATAGTATAGCTCCAAAAAGCATACACATTTCATCCGTCTGCATCAGTGGTGATTACTCCAACACACATATTTCAGAATCTAAATTCAATATAAACGTTGAAATTAAGGTGTTTGATTTGCACTTACCTAACTTAAGAAAACTAAATATAAATTTTAGGTTGGTAAACTCCAGTAATAATGCATGTTCAGGTTCAGAACTTTGTACTTCGATGTTCAACTTGGTGGATTAACTCAGAAAGGAACCACAATGAAACAAAATACAGAGATGAGCTGTAATGTTCATATAATAAGCCTGTATTCCATATAAATGTAAATGTTTTAATTCAGTCACAAACAGGCTGAAGGTCTTTCGATGTAGATTTGTCTAGCGATCACTTCGCAGATCGATTTCAAATGTTGTCAAAAACGAAATATTGCTCTTTCGTTCCGTACCCAGGCAATCGATTATATTACGCAATAAAGTATTTCCATTACTCCGTCGTACGGTCGCAAAGGGGATTGCTCCATCGCATCAGTGTTTGTGATCAAAAGTACATGTACAACTATATCACTGGAAACGTGGTAATATTATAGAAAAAAGGTGAAATAGTTTATGTCCATTTCCATACAATGCAATTAGACAAATCTATGAACATTACCATGTAGATATTCTGGAAATGTTCAATAAATACGGATTTTCATACTGTGGAAGAAGTTTTTCCTTTTTTTTCCCCTGTGCTTCTTTAAAGACCCTGTGTCCGAGCCCATGGTGCTTTGCGCGCGCAAATCATTTCCGTAGGCTACGAAAATCAGAAAGATCGTTGTTGTTGTTATGTGACTTTCGAATCTTTCGAAATCCTTCCCTAGTTTGGGCCATCGTGTAATTATTCATAGGTATATATGCTTAACTGACTTTCTTTTATCTTAACTTTTGTATATATTCTTTTTAAAATGAAACTTTAGTTCGAATATTTCTTCGAATCCCGGTCTAGAGTGGCGAGTAGAGGAATTCCGGAGAAAGGACCGAGACAGCGAGGCGAAGCGACTGGACAAATAATCCTTCAGCAGTCCACATTTTACTTTCTCTAGATCTACAAGAGAACACTTGTGGTTCAAAAGGACTACTACGTGAGTTTCCCGGGGATTTGCTGCACTAAGGGACCGGCGGGCTTCGTTGGAAATACAAAGCACAAAGCATGCAACCACTTCTGGCATCAAGATCATTCGTAATTATAATTTCGCATGGCTAAGCTCCACTGAGGTGTTACGACGTATCTGTATATGTTTTGCATTTCTATTAGCAGAGAAAGCAATGTCCTTAACCTTTTTTTTCATCCTCCAGTAGGTCCAGAAAACTACGATCGCGGGTCAAAGTCCAATCTATCGAGTTCAGTTGTTACTTCGCTGTGAGTTTGACTCGAGTGCGAGTACGAGTCGACATTTCATTTTACACTCAAAATATATCATTCGCAAGGAAAGTAGAGATCTTCAAATACAGCTAAGCAATACTGGAAACATGAAAACAAGGTAGCAAGAGTATGTGTTTGCTTGTAGAGTTGTGAAAAGTCGCACTCGTAAACCTAATTAGAATCTAAAGACAGAACAACTGGCTTCCTGCCGAATACTGTTAAAATCATATTCGAAGCATCCGGAGAAAATTCGTGGGCTCGATTGGGTTTCTAATCCGGTAGAAATTATGAAATTCGTTATCCAAAGTATATGGGTACTTCTTTTATGAAACTTATAAACAATAGAGAGCATTTTAGTTCGCCTAAAAGCTGGCCTTTAATTTATGCGGCCGTTGATAAACAAACTAATCATAACATTGGCGCAAAGCACCATGGGCTCGGACACAGGGTCTTTAATTTTACTAAGATAACAGAGGTTTTAGATTGGTGCCGTTTGTGCTGCCTTACATTGAACAAAAGGCAATAAAACAGCATAACGGAATTAACTATTGACCGAATCAAGACTTGTTTGACCATTCTTTAGTGCCCAAAAACATTTTGCGTGCAATTTAATCTCAATGCCCTCAGTGATGTTCCCTTACTGGAACTGATTTTTTTAACCTAGAGCTTGCACGAAAATCGTAGGTCCCACTTCGGCCTGAAGTTTATCAGTCTCACCAGACTGTCACGAGTTACCAACGTTAAATAAAGTTGCTTTACCTTACTTTAATTCAGTATAGCTACCGCCTCCTGATTTCTAATAGTCCCGGCATCCTTAATCAGTTGAAATTAAGCGGCAGAAGTTGAACTGGAGATCAAGCAATAATTCAATACCTTGAGCTAAGCATTTTCGTTCTTAGCCTTCGGAAGGAGCTCTGATAAGAATGTTTATTAATTACAAAAATTGACATATTACCTGCCGGAAGCCACACATGCAACATAATGCATGTGCTTCCTTTGCGAAACAACTGCAAATGGTTATACCTTCACGTCTTCTCGGATAAGGACGTAAAATCGTAGGTCCACTGACGGAGGCAGACCTAGAAGGGACCTTGACCTATTGTTTGTACTCCTGTGATCAGGCTCTGATCCAAATGTCTCAAATCAATATCAAAATCAAATTCAAAGAGTGAATACTGTGGTATTTGGCGTTTGTTTTGTATTATTCACTCACGTACGGTCATTATTGTCAGAATGTAAAAGAATACACAGCGCGGGCAGTTTGACTAATAAATGTATCTCGAGGTCATGTCGAATCAGGTTTTCCTTTGAGTTTCAGTTGCGTTTTTGTCGAACAGTTGGACCCTCAATATTATAAACAAGTAGCCTAATCGAAATAGGTCCTAGTAAAATTAATCCTTAATTTAAATGTGTTTTCAAAGATTTTTACAAATTGCCCACGTTAACCGAGCAATCAATTCTCGGACCCATGCATTATCGATACAAAACAGAATGAAATCCATGTAGGTCACAAAAATGCGGAAAATAGTGCAAGCTACACTGAGCACTTAAATTGTTGTATTAATGCTGGTTTTCACTAGCTACGGAAGCAGAAGCGGAAGCATAAGAAGCCTTACGTTCTAGTGAAAATCAAGAAACGGAGAAGTAAGCGGAAGCATTATCTCGACGGAATCATAAGCAGAAGGAACGGAAGATTTCCTTCTTCTTACATCTCCACTACTGCTTCCGACGAGCTTCCGTCGCTTCCGTTCCACTGAAAACTATTCAAATGTAAGCAGAAGCGGATGCAGAAGACTTTAGCCAATCAGAATGCTCATTCTCAGGCCCTTAGCAATGTAAATATAGCATGCAAGCGAGGTTTTCGCTTCTGAACGAGGCTTATCAGCTTATGCTTACGTCGTGCTAATTTTCACTAGAACATAACTTTCTTATGTACGCTTACTCTTCCGTTTCTGCTTCCTTCACTAGTGAAAACCAGGCTTTTATTTAATTAATATAATATACCAATGGCGGTATGCCAAGTGATTGTGGGTGCCAATCTTATACTAAGTAACATATTACGCATCAAAGCGAGCATAACATAAATCCTTGAGAAATAACTTCAGACATTTTTGCCGGGACCAATGCCTTAAACTTTAGGTATAATTTGAAGGATAGATTTTGCGCAATGATCGTCTACCCTGAAATCTCAGAAAAAAACGCAAAATAAAATCTTTAGATATTTAATTATTTAGGTGCGTGAAAACCACGGTTCTCGGCAAATCTTTTGAGATATTCGTAAAACATGACTTTTGAAATGAACGTCAAGTAACTTTGGTATATATAGCTAGGCCCAGACAGACTAATTTATCGGCGGTTTTTGTGTGTGGCTTTTCCCTGCTACATAATTTTACCGATTATTTTTTACTTCACAACAACGTTTTAGGCATTTCATAGTATAGCTTGTTTCTTACTGGGATGGGGTTTTAGGGGTATGGGTATTTTAATTACACATTCTAGAATGTTTCACTTCAAAATTTTATCTTATAATTATTTTTTACTACTAAGGGCAGAGTGTTCGTTACGAACGAACGAAGGACAAATAAAATATGAGTTTGCGTATCTAGTAGGTCGGAAGTGAACCTCACTATTTGGTTTTAAAGATTTATACATATTAGGAGATGCAATTCCTTGCAATTGCTTAAAACCTAGTATACATTTAGCAACTTTAACGTCTTCATAGAAAGGTAGCCATTTTAAATTGTTGAACATGAAACTTACCAGACGTTGACCATAGATTGGCCCCTAAATATATCAAGCTATTCTTGATATATATTTCGAAATAGTTTTCAATAATTCTCTAGATGGGTTTATTCAATAGTAGCCTAAATTTCTTGGCAGCAGGTAGGTGTTGAAATTGGAGGTTGTTCTGTTCTCTCGGATCTTTAGTCAATTGCCTTTTTAGGTCAGTGTAAAATCCACATTTGGTTAGAAAATGTTTTTCGTATTCCTTTTCAATGGTACAAAAAGGGCACCATGTTGTCTATCATTTCAGATGGGAATTGCTGTACAATAAAACCAATACCTCTTTTCTTGGGTCATTAGAAAGCACGAGGAGGAGGACAGACAGACAGACAGACAGAAGAGGTTTATTGGCACTTTGCATACATTAATGTTTACATCAGTGTTGAATCCAATAATAATATAAGATGATTAAATAGATGAATACTAAGTCTTGTTGTAGGGTAATATATATGACATTAATTTACTGTGGAAACAGGTGGCAAGTTACTTATAATGTGGGATCTAATTGTAAGGCAATCAGATATGTATTTGGCTGCTCTTCTTGCAATTTTGGTATCTGGCTTAAGTATAAGGGTTAAAATTTGGTCATCATTTGTTTTCTTTAGAGATCTTTTCAATGTATTTTCCAATGGAGCATAGAATTCCTTTCTCGGCACTTGGTAGTATGTGCATCTAATTATAAAGTGCCGTTCATCCTCAACTTCGGCTTTACAAAGAGGACAAAGCCTCTCGTTGGGTGGTTTGTATGGGCGCTCATATCTGCCCCTCTCAATTTGTAGCTCATGATTACTTATTCTCAACTTCGTTAGCGCAATTCGATGCTTCACGTTCTTAATATTTAACAGATAATTTTCAAGTTCGTGTTTATATTTGAATGTTCGATAAAATCTTAATTTGTTACCTTGGTTGTTTTTTCGGTTATTATCGTTGAATAGCTCACTATGCCAATTTTGGATTTGAATATCTACTAGTCTTTGTTTTAAATTATTAATAATTGTGTTTGGGTGTTCGATTTCTTCCTGGAAAAACCAGAGTTCACCGAAACCTAGTCGAAACAGATGGTTTTTTATTCTTTGGCACCACATTGTGGGCTTCCCTATCTGTCTCGATTCAGCTACAGCGTCTTGCGCTAATTCAGTGATATTTTGATTTTGTTTTTTTAGCCAGTATTTTAGGCTTCTTAGGGTGGAGTCCATGCTTATTGGTAATTTACCTAATTCGGCCCGACAAGCATTATTAGTGGCGGTCCTGCTTACACCCAGTAACCATTTACAGAATTTTAACTGTACACTTTCTATTGGGTCATTGTTTGGTACTTTATCCATACCCCATATTTCACTACCGTAAAGAGGGGGAGAGGAGGGGGAGAGGAGAGGAAGAGGAGAGGTATGGGGAGTAGGAGGGAGATGTGGGGGAGGGGGAGGAAGGGGAGGGGAGGACGGGGAAGGGAGGAGGGGAGGAGTAGTAATAGTAGTAGTAGGAAGTAGAATGAGGAGGAGGAGGTACTAGTAGTAGTACTAGTAGTAGTAGCAGTAGTAAGTAGAAGAGAAGGAGGAGAACAGCAGCAGTAAAGAGGTTATAGAACAAGTAGTACTAGTAGGAGGACGAGGACGAGGATTAGGAGAGCAGCAGCAGTATAGTGATAATAATAGAAGTAGTAGGAGGGGGAAGAGGAAGAGGAGAAGGAGGAATAGTTGGAAGAAAAGAAGGAAAGCATCCGTATATTAGTAATAGTAGAAGGAGGAGAAGGAGAAGGAGGAGAAAGAGGAAGGAGAACAGCAGCAGTATAGTAGAAGTAGTAGCAGTAGCAGTACTAGTTGTAGTAGCAGTAGTAAGTGGAAGAGAAGGAGCTGGAGAGCAGCAGCAGTAAAGCAGTAACAGATCAAGTAGTACTAGTAGGAGGAGAATGAGGACGAGGATTAGGAGAGCAGCAGCAGTATAGTGATAATAATTGAAGTAGTAGGAGGGGGAAGAGGAGGAAGAGGAGGAGGAGGAAGAGGAGGAGGAGGAGGCGGAGGAGGAGGAGGCGGAAGAGGAGGCGGAGGAATAGTTGGAAGAAAAGAAGGAAAGCAGCAGTAAAGTAGTAATAGTAGAAGGAGAAGGAAAGGAAAGAGGAAGGAGAACAGCAGCAGTATAGTAGAGGTAGTAGCAGTAGCAGTACTAGTAGTAGTAGCAATAGTAAGTGGAAGAGAAGGATGAGAGCAGCAGCAGTATAGTGATAATAATAGAAGTAGTAGGAGGGGAAAGAGGAAGAGTAGGAGATCATCAGCAGTGTAGTAGTAACAGTAGAAGTAATAGTAGGAGGACGAGGAGGAGACCAGCAGCAGTATCGTAGTAATAGTAGGACTAGTAGCAGGAGGAGGAGGAGGCGCAGGCGGAGATGGCAGAGGAAGAGGAGCAATAGTGCAGCAGTAGTATAGTAGTAGGTCTAGTAGTAGTAGTAGTAGAAGGAATAGTAGGAGGAGAGCAGCAGTATAGTAGTAATTGTAGAAGTAGTTGGAGGAGGAGGGTAGGGGAAAGAGGATAGAAGCAGCAGTATAGTAGTAACAGTAGAAGTAATAGTAGGAGGACGAGGATGAGAGCAGCAGCAGTATAGTAATAATAGGAGGAGAAGGAGACCTAATAATAGGAGTAGAAGTAGTATAATAGTAGTAGTAGTAGAAGTAGAAGTAAGAGGAGGAGGAGGAGGAGCAGGAGAGCATCAGCAGTATATTAGTAATTATAGTAAAGTCGAAGTATTAGTAAGAGGAAGAGAAGGAAAAGAACAGCAGCAGTACAGTAGTAAGAGTAGAAGTAGTACGTAGTAGGATGAGGAGGAGCAGAAGCAGTATAGTAGAAGTAGTAGGAGTAGAAGTAGAAGTAGAAGTAATAGGAGGAGGAGGAGGGAGATGGGAGGGGGAGAGAAGGAGGGGGAGGGGAGGAGGAGAGGGAGGAGGACGAAAAGGAAAGGGAGGGAGAGAAGGAGAGGGAGAAGAGCCTCAGCAGTAGTAGTGGCAGTGGTGGTGGCATTGTATTCATCTGACAAAGCGGAGGCTGTTGCAAACGCGGAGACGAGAAAGCTGAACTATATACATGTAAATATGTCCAATGATATTATTATTAATTATCTACTGCAACGTTTTTTTAATGATGTGTGTTTCTAAATCAGTAAAATCTAACAAATACACAGAAATGAATTCATTTTATTTAGGCTAGATGTGCCTGTTTATGTCAAGTGAAAACGCCTGAAACAGTCAGTTATCATAGCTTAGAAAGTGACATGATTTCTTTCATTTACTAGAAATCATTACCTTGGACTCAATTTACAACGAGAACAGAAGTGTGAAGCCGGAAATTTTAGATACCGGATTCCTTTTGCCGTATTCACACAAAACATGAAGCCGGGATCAAAACGTTTCATCATTTGTTGAAACCCAATGTTGAAACCGTTTGACATGGTCATTAATTTCCTTTCAAAACCATTTACAAAAGTCACGTGATGGGGTCCATACGTGGTCCGGAAAAATCGAGAGAAAAATGGGCCGTGGGCCGGAAAAATCGTGGGCCGGAAAAATGGGTCCGGCTGTTATAATTCACAACACAATTTCATCTTGTTCTTATAGAGGGTTTTCATTCAATCCCCAGAGATTCCAATGACAAAGAGCATGGCGGCCATGTTGGTGTACGAAGCTAACGAAGCTAACGAAGCTAACGAAGCTAACGAAGCTAACGAAGCTAACGAAGCTAACGAAGCTAACGAAGCTAACGAAGCTAACGAAGCTAACGAAGCTAACGAAGCTAACGAAGCTAACGAAGCTAACGAAGCTAACGAAGCTAACGAAGCTAACGAAGCTAACGAAGCTAACGAAGCTAACGAAGCTAACGAAGCTAACGAAGCTAACGAAGCTAACGAAGCTAACGAAGCTAACGAAGCTAACGAAGCTAACGAAGCTAACGAAGCTAACGAAGCTAACGAAGCTAACGAAGCTAACGAAGCTAACGAAGCTAACGAAGCTAACGAAGCTAACGAAGCTAACGAAGCTAACGAAGCTAACGAAGCTAACGAAGCTAACGAAGCTAACGAAGCTAACGAAGCTAACGAAGCTAACGAAGCTAACGAAGCTAACGAAGCTAACGAAGCTAACGAAGCTAACGAAGCTAACGAAGCTAACGAAGCTAACGAAGCTAACGAAGCTAACGAAGCTAACGAAGCTAACGAAGCTAACGAAGCTAACGAAGCTAACGAAGCTAACGAAGCTAACGAAGCTAACGAAGCTAACGAAGCTAACGAAGCTAACGAAGCTAACGAAGCTAACGAAGCTAACGAAGCTAACGAAGCTAACGAAGCTAACGAAGCTAACGAAGCTAACGAAGCTAACGAAGCTAACGAAGCTAACGAAGCTAACGAAGCTAACGAAGCTAACGAAGCTAACGAAGCTAACGAAGCTAACGAAGCTAACGAAGCTAACGAAGCTAACGAAGCTAACGAAGCTAACGAAGCTAACGAAGCTAACGAAGCTAACGAAGCTAACGAAGCTAACGAAGCTAACGAAGCTAACGAAGCTAACGAAGCTAACGAAGCTAACGAAGCTAACGAAGCTAACGAAGCTAACGAAGCTAACGAGGCTAACGAGGCTAACGAGGCTAACGAGGCTAACGAGGCTAACGAGGCTAACGAGGCTAACGAGGCTAACGAGGCTAACGAGGCTAACGAAGCTAACGAAGCTAACGAAGCTAACGAAGCTAACGAAGCTAACGAAGCTAACGAAGCTAACGAAGCTAACGAAGCTAACGAAGCTAACGAAGCTAACGAAGCTAACGAAGCTAACGAAGCTAACGAAGCTAACGAAGCTAACGAAGCTAACGAAGCTAACGAAGCTAACGAAGCTAACGAAGCTAACGAAGCTAACGAAGCTAACGAAGCTAACGAAGCTAACGAAGCTAACGAAGCTAACGAAGCTAACGAAGCTAACGAAGCTAACGAAGCTAACGAAGCTAACGAAGCTAACGAAGCTAACGAAGCTAACGAAGCTAACGAAGCTAACGAAGCTAACGAAGCTAACGAAGCTAACGAAGCTAACGAAGCTAACGAAGCTAACGAAGCTAACGAAGCTAACGAAGCTAACGAAGCTAACGAAGCTAACGAAGCTAACGAAGCTAACGAAGCTAACGAAGCTAACGAAGCTAACGAAGCTAACGAAGCTAACGAAGCTAACGAAGCTAACGAAGCTAACGAAGCTAACGAAGCTAACGAAGCTAACGAAGCTAACGAAGCTAACGAAGCTAACGAAGCTAACGAAGCTAACGAAGCTAACGAAGCTAACGAAGCTAACGAAGCTAACGAAGCTAACGAAGCTAACGAAGCTAACGAAGCTAACGAAGCTAACGAAGCTAACGAAGCTAACGAAGCTAACGAAGAATATATTGTTAAAGGGACACCAACATGGCGGCTATGACGTCACGTGAAAACCTTCCATTGGATGAAATCGATCACGTTATGTTGTTACCACAACATTTTTGCGGGCTCTCAGTGGAGAAAAGCGATCACCGACGTGATAGTGTTCGCCTGCCACTTTGAACAATCAGGCGTTATAGTTCACGCGCTCTCATTGGCCGTGACGTGATAGTTGTCTTCCGCGGATGCAAACAATCAGGCGTTATACAGTTCGCGACATTTTTTGCGCGCTCTCGTTTGTCCGCCACATGGCACTATCAGGCAATATTCGCCCGTGGGCATTATCAAACATTTTGTGTCGGTACTATTATAACAATAGAGTGTGTCCGTCGAGGAACTATCGGCTGATAATTGCCCGCGGAAATTCGATGTTCTTAAAACAAATATAAGCCCGAGAACGCAGTTCGAAACAATTATCACGTCACGTGATCGCTTTTGGCCAATGAGCGCGCACCACAATGTTGTGGTGAACTATAACAGCCGATAGTCCATCGACAGACACACTACTGTTATGATAGTTCCTTGATGGACACACTCCCAATGATCACTATCAAGACAATAGAGTGTTTCTGTCTCGGGCCTATCGGCTGGCTGTTTCCCTTGGAAATTTGATGTTCGTAAAACTAGCATATAAGGGGAGCCGGGGTGGCGCAGTGGTTAAGTGCTTCGCCTCTCACCTCTGTGGCCCAGGTTCGATCCCGGGACGCGGCGCCCTATGTGAGTTGAGTTTGTTGGTATCTCGCCCTTGCTCCGAGGGTTTTTCTCCGGGTTCTCTGGTTTTCCTCCCACCACAAAAACCAACACGCTAAATTCCAATTCGATCTGTGAATTGGGTCCTGGCTTTGATTAGCCTCTTATGGTTGTTTCAGTTCTCGTTAGAAAAGCAATGTTTCTTTTCCTCAGACGTTCTTGGATAATAATTAAATTTCATTGGGAATCTTCCAGCCGATAATCCCTCGACAGACACACTCTATACTTATAATATTCCTGAGTGTTCAGGCAATCTTTTAAGCAGGAGTCTTTCTAAAAATCTAACACTATGAACTAAGCTCTTAGAAGATCGCATGTCGTGATATCTCCTTTTCGTATCTGGTGGTTTTCTTGTTATTAATAAGTAACAAGAACAGCATGGCTTTAAGAACAACATAATGCAATATAAAGTCATTATGGAGAAAACCCTAGATAGAGAACTGTTTGAATTACTTTAATGTTCGTTTTGCGACTATGGGTATATTTCGTATATCTACCAGTAAATATGACAATCAATGAAATAATTGCTAAATATTTTCTCCAAGTATCTTTAGATTATCGATAACAGCATAGTCTACTCCAAAAGCATACCACGTGGAGCTGTAATAGGCTTGTGGGTAGTACTATCAGTAAAATATGTTTACTTCAAGATACATATATGTACATCCCATTGCATTATTTTCATTATTTTCAGTTAGCTGTGGCCTAACAAACACTAGACCTTGACCTCCCTTTTTCTCCAAATTCGTCAGTGATAATAATCAGCAATTATACCACTTCCCTGCGTATGGTACCGTGCCATAAATATCAGTAACATTAAATATTGATGGTGTTTAAGTAAGCAACGTTTTAAGATAGATGGTCATATGCTAACATTAACTCAGACAAACACAACTATTTTTAACAAAAACGTACAACTGAATCCCTAATGCACAAAATTACTACACCCTGTTAGTTTGTTTTGTTTACCTAATAACGTAACTTCAATTGCTATTTTACTAATCTTAGTAATTTCCAACTGTCCCGTGTATCTCATCATATGTAGTCTTCTTAAAAAGGTCGATTCACTTTGTTGACTTTTTTTTCTTCACTTTCAAATGCTTAAAACAGGATCGATGTATTGGGATTCAAAGAATAATATTAAAAACCCGCAAAAAAAAAAAAACCCATTATCAGCGCTCTTGTATCATTCAGCGAAATACGATGAATATGCGCACATTTTTTTCACTATATTTTTCGAATGCCGCAACGTTCTACATTGTATGTATGAATTGTTGCGCCTATACGCACAATGGTTAAGCCGGTGATACACGGTTCAACACTTTTTTACCAACAAATTTTCAACGATGTTGGCAACAAATGCTAAACTGTTTATCATCGGCTTAGGAACAAGCTTGACAAGGAGGAAACCCACGTGTACCTGCACTCCACTTGAAATTGTTACGTTAAACATACTTTTTACCAATTACCAAACCTTTTTATTAATGTGTTCACAGTGTGTTACTGCGACCAATGTTCTTTAGCCTTTTCGAAGTCACATTGAGTGACCAAGGATCTAATACAAACTGTTTTAAAGCAATTAAATAACAGTTGACATTCATGTGGAGGCACAGTACATGGAACATTAACACTTTATACATTAATTATACTTTATATTATACATTATACTTGGTCGTGTACGACAAAGATTTATAATGAGTGGCTAAATAACATCATAGATAGCTGTCTGTCGACTTTTCATAATTATTTATCTATAGTACTGACAAAATGAAATGAAAATAGGAAATTAATTACCTTGGATTGTTGTGTAAATCGATCAAATAATGTCTTAACATACTTGCTTGTATATTTGAATGCCTCTATAAATAGAGATTAAATGTAGCAATTGAACTAGATCGAACCATTATTTAAAGCCTAAGTGTTCGATCCAGCAACTTACAGCAGTGATTGACAATATGGAAGCATGACTCATATGCTTCCAGACAAGGGATAATTATTCTGAATAAAAATAGCATTTCTTAATGATATATTTCCAATAATGTTTTGCAGGAAAAAACACACATTGGAACACAACTAGAGAGTTATACTTGGTCGTGTACTACAAAGATTTCTAGTGAGTGGATAAATAACATCATAGATAGCTGTCTGTCGATTTTTTCATAATTATTTATCTATAGTACTGACAAAATGAAATGAAAAGAGAAAATGTATTACCTTGGATTGTTGTGTAAATCGATCAAATAATGTCTTAACATACTTGCATGTATATTTGAATGCCTCTATAAATAGAGGTTAAATGTAGCAATTGAACTAGATCGAACCATTATTTAAAGCCTAAGTATTCGATCCATCAACTTACAGCAGTGATTGACAATATGGAAGCATGACTCATGCTTCCAGACAAGAGATAATTATTCTGAATAAAAATAGCATTTTTTAATTATATATTTCCAATAATGTTTTGCAGGAAATAACACACATTGGAACACAACTAGAGAGTATTCCTTCTTTACTTTTATAGCACATGTGATCTAAAGTTATATATATATATACAGCGCTTAAATAAAAATTGAAGTAACTAAACCGACAAGTGAAGTTCTTTAGAAATAACAACGTGCTTTTCAAAAGCCTTTTATGACAAAAATCATTTCAAAAGCGAGATTTTGTTTTCGAAGTGTCAGCTTGAAACACAAAGCTTCAAAAGATGTTCTACGGTGAAGTTAAATTATGTTTATAATCTACATTATGGTGGGTGGTGATTAACCATGTTTATAATAGTAAGTTGGATATTATGAAACACGAGTAGATCAACACAAATGCTGAATTTCTACTTTTATTCCTTCAATAAAGACAATTCTTTGCGGTTTCAAACAGATAATGTATTAAGGATTTTAGCAATAACGTTTCTTAATTAAGTTGTTCCAACACCTATGATTCAAATACCGACGTATGCACCGTAGGTTGTAAACATTTTGAAGTGTTTGGCGACTACAGCGCGTGCAAATATTCCTTGTTAAATTCAGATTTTGAGATAGAGACCAATTATTGGTTCCTGAGTCAAAGTCAGACTAGAAATGATCGTAAAATGTTCCTTTTTATCTTCTTTTCATTTATCGGCTACACGTGTGTTATCGGTGTTATCACTCGTGAATAGTATTCGTGAATAGTATTCGAGTACTCCGACTTTATAGAGCACCTAATTATTGCAATACTGAATGGGGGTTTGCATTTCTGTGTGGGCAATAAAACTCTCTATACTATTTACATAATAGGATTTATAGCGTTCATTTGAAAACCAAGTGGTAAATTGGTGGTTTCTAAAGTTACGGGATAAAGTAAGTGTTATGTTGGTTCAGAGAATAGTCACTTAGTCTAAAAACAATATGCGAATATATATTTAGATTACCAATTTCATGGATCTTTACTCTTCTTAAGTGCTTCTATTTTGCTTCCGGAAAAAGCAAAATAGGCCGATTACACATAAACACCGGCTATTAAACCCGTAACCTCAACTGCACCAGATAACAATTATTGATAACACACTTTCAGAAAATTGGTAAAAAAAAGGAAAGAGTTATACTTACCGAACATTGTCTCGTTGATGATGTCCAAGTAAAATCAAACTTCCTTCTTTGAATTCAAGAATGCATCGGTTACAAGCGTCCAGGGGTCCTTCCGTGTTCGTGCAAATGTCCAAACACTGGCGAGAATACCGATGGCTCACAGATCCGTTACCTGTTGAGAATTCTACTGAAACATTCTTTCCAACAGATGAAAAAACATCATAGCAATTGCGATTCGGCAATCTCTTCCTGTCCCAGTTTACGCAGTTGACTCAGTTGACATGAAGAAATAATAAGTGAATTGTGGATTTACCATTGTTATGACGTCAAATGTATATCGATAAAAAATACATGCGTGAAAACATAAGACTACCCACATATTTTATTCTTTAGGCTTACATTCTGCGGGATCTTATTGTTTTTTGGGACAGAATTCACATTGGTAACGACATCATTTTCAATTTCTCATTCTTCATTTTCTCTTTGTAATTATCGAGTGTCAGATCAAGGTTATGTTAAAGAGACAAAATATCTGGTTTGGCTTATTTTGTTTTCTTATTCACTGTTATTACTTTAATCAAATTCTTGCCGTGCGGTGATTCAAAATATTTCTATCGGTTTTGGTCTCTAATGTGTAAATATTAAGAGGGTATTTGATAACTGAGACAGATTATAAATTCTGTTAACAACTGTAATTAGAAGATGTAGTCGGTTTCTTTGAATACATGTATTTATAGCTGAAAAGATGCAATCGCCCTCTTACATCCAGCTTCAGCATAAACATCTTTAAATCATCAAACGGATGACAGCTAGTTAACATAAATTCCAATAAAGTGGAGAAATTATATTATCCGTTCCTCGACTAAGCAGACACGCAAATTAGCATTATAGCAGTAATTATTTTTGGATTTTATTGTTACTTTAGCGAATTGTTTATACTTTCACGCTTTCAAAATACATGAAAACCGCGAGCCTTATTGACACTTTTGTTCAATTATCCCTCCTGGTGACACTGTCGCTGGTTCATATGGAGTCGTAATTCACCGTAAGAGTTATCATCAATAGGTTAGCAGTCATAAAGAATACTATTATATATGTTTACCTTAACCGTAAACTCAAGCAACAACTCTATTAAGATTGAAAACAATTTATGTGTCTTTACCGCCTTGAGTAAACGCACTTGGAATAGTATCAGAAAAACATTTAGTATGGACTGCTTTAAGCTTCAGTAATTACCGTATGCTACAAAACAAGACAAGATAATAACTTAACGTCACACGCAATCTTAAGTCAATATTCTTAGTCAGGGAGTTAAGTACGAGGAAAACAGAATTTACTTTCAATAAGAAACTGCAACCTGTTGAAAATAGCCGCAGAATTGTTGCAAAGCAAACATTAGAATAATAAGCAGTGAAAGCGATTTTTTTTGCTATAAACATTGCTATTTACGTTTTTATATTAATTTTAACTTTGTTACTTGTTGAACTTTTGGATTTTAATTAACTTATTTTTATGAATCGCGAAGACAAAATATAGAAATGTGCAATTTACATATGTCACCTGGGATCATATGCAATTTATCGATCGAATTGTTTTATTAAGTATGTATCAACGTAAACTAATTTAAATCCTAAAAGGTGTTTGATTATTCGATATTAAAGGTAAAAAGTTTCATTACGCCAGACACTGGTTGGAACATACAAGGAGCTATGAAAGACACGTGAATAAAAATAAACTGCGCAAGCATGCAAGCATGCCCGGTAGAAAGAAGACAATCTATTGAAGGTGTCTCGACTGGATATTTCGGGGGTACAGCAACTCAAATTTGGAGGGTTCATACGTTGCTGTACACAGTTAGCAACGCTCCTACAATTCACTCTTTTCACTTGGTGGCCTTCTTGGATTCAAAGCGAGGCAATCCTTTGTTTTTGCCAGGTCAACCTCGTAGTGAGGGATAGTCAAAACGAGGCTAACCTTGCAAAAACAAAGGATTGCCTCGCTTTGAATCCAAGATGGCCACCAGGTGAAAAGAGTGAATTGCAATCATGGGCAATCCCTTTATGTAGGACGACACGAATTTTTACCAAAAATACAATAGAATACAACACAATATAATTCAATACAACAATAGAACGCAACACAATACAATACAATAGAATACAATTTGGTAGCAATTAGTGTCGTCCTACATGAAGGGACGGCCCAATGAGGGCGGTAACAGTGGGGATAAAGTAGTATTCGCGGCATGTTGTCAACAAAAGATGCCTCGTTAGCTTCTCTTGTTTGGTCAACCAGTATGACTGCAACATCATTAATCATTTGAATTAAAATTACACAAACGCTTGTGATTGGCTAGCGGAACCAAACTCGCGGGAAACACATTCTCAAATAATATGGTCTGTGAAAACGCTGCATCAGAGATAATGGGCTCCTGGTGGTACTTGTTTTGAAATTGGGCAGCTCTCGCATTGCAGTTTACAAAGTTCTCTCAGTTATTTTTGAAAGAAGAGCATTTTTCCCCGCCAGGTTTCTCAAATTACAGTAGAAACCCGGTATAACGAAGTGCCAAGGAACCGGAAAAATATAGGTTCGTTATATCGTTATAACGATTTTCTAGAAAACACGTCATAAAATTAGTTATATCGGGAGAAGTGAGAAGGTGAGCTGATAAGAGACAGTACGTGTCCTCGGTCGGACAGCATGTAGTCATGAGCTGTTGACAGAAAGCTGTATTTACAATGTGTCCATCTGTTTTGCATTTGAGTTCCGTCTCGTGAATGGTATTTATTCGTTTTATCACGCCGGGTAGATTTCCCGGCAGATCAGACTTCGTTATAACGGGGATTTCGTTATACCGGGGTTCGTTATAACCGTGTTCTAATCCATACAATTTACTATAGTTTTGCTGGGCTGAAAAATATGGTTCAATATACCGGAAACTTCGCTATAACCGGGGTTCCACTGCAGATACAAGAGCGTTAATGCCTTAATGTATGATTATAGCTTTATGATAACTACCATTGTAATAAGGATATGACTCCCATGCACGAGCGTTCCGAGAGCAGCCAAGTGTAGCACGCGTGTATGGCACGCCAAATATGTATAATCTAGACAAAAGTGAAGTTTATGAAAGATACAAGCTATCAACAAATAATACGACAATGAAGATTGCGTGGGTGAATACAAAACTTCCCTATGTTTTTATTTATTTTCGACGTTCAAGCGCATGGAACCGCTGTCAGGGTCCTAAAAATGCATATTGTTGATGTTGTTGAAGTTGCCTAAATTACTTGCCTAAGTTGCCTGAAGTTGCTTAAATTACTTGAGTTTACCGAGTACATCAACTGTCTATATCCCACT
Organism: Actinernus sp. WN-2022; assembly: GCA_030867875.1. Taxonomy (NCBI): domain Eukaryota; kingdom Metazoa; phylum Cnidaria; class Anthozoa; order Actiniaria; family Actinernidae; genus Actinernus; species Actinernus sp. WN-2022. The sequence goes on along the minus strand of JAOWCC010001589.1, from coordinate 63,772,403 downwards.
ATCAAATTTACATTAGTGTATTCAGAGTCGAGCCTGAATGTTCTTGACCTTACATTGCATTTAAATCATGTGTATGTCTATGCTAAGCCCAGTGACAGTCATTTATATCTACCATTTAACAGTCCTCAACCTAGACAATGCAAGAATGCTATCCCCTATGGAGTAGCTTTAAGAATCCATAGAGATTGTTCGTCTAGCAAAGACTTGGAGCGTATCGGATGTTACAAATATGAACAGTACTTGAAGTTTCATGGCTATAGCGATACATCGTGTTGATAAACATTACAATTGTTATGCTAATGTCAACCATAATTTCAAAAGGCCGCTTTGTGTCAGGAACCAATGGATCTCTGGTATCGCTCTATAGCCCCATTAGCACAGTTGAAGAACAATTTCTTAGGGCCTCTAGGATTCATAGGTCAGATCTACTTAAGCCAAAGGTTAAATCTAAGAGGAATTAGTGATCCCATTAGTTCTGGATTATAATCCGAAACTTCCTAATATTTCTAGAATTTTAGGATCGCACGCACAGCTTTTGTCTACTCCTCTACTGAAGGAAATATTTCCTCCTAAATCTTTGCTACCGGCCTATCGTAGGACTAGGAATCTGAAGGATATTCTAACGCCTCCGAGATTTAAGGAACAACGTAAGTCACAAACACAGGCCTCGCAGTCTAAGGAACCAGGTTGTTTTAAATTCGCAAAGAAATGTGATATATGCAAAAATTACTTCCAGCAGGCCGATATAGTATTACTAGTTTTTCTACAGGCAACACCTACAAAATTATACTTTGTACTTCTGCTGGAGTTATTTTTGTTGTTTCATGCCACAAATGCAATTTGCAGTATATAGGGTCTACCTCTACACAATCATAAGTCTTCTATGAATACAAACAAGAAGACTTCTGAGGTAGCCATTCACTTCAACAATAGTCCACATTCTCTATCGGATTTTAGGTTTATTTCCATTGAAAAAATTAACGACAACAGTATGACTGATCGTAAATTGCTTACTCGGGAGGCTTATTGGGCGGCACATTACACACGATGCACCCGGACGGTCTTATCAAAAGGCAGGTCACATAAGCACTTAATGGTTTCTTTTTAGGCTTCCTCGTCACTAACCTATTGTATATTGTGATTCATTTATTTATTTACTTTGCAAATTTTATTAGTGGCGAATCAATAAAATACAATACAAATACAATAGAAGTCGAAAAACATCACTGTGTGAAAAGCTCTGTATTCGGGTCCGCATTTGCTCGAAAACGAACCGGCACACGCAGTGTGTGCAATAGTTTTCTAGAGTATACGGACCAGATGGACTCGAAGTACACCTAGGATATTCTGTTAGGATCCGGCACGTTTTTCCGTTTTCAAGTCCCGAATACGTTTGAAAATTTAAAGTGTTCGGGCTGATATACGGTAGTATTCTAGCAGAACACACACAGTTCTAATCATTCCAAACTTGCACATTCTCGAACACCCTCGGTTTGCAAGAATATGCGATTTGAACATCTATTGGATTTAGATTTATCTTTAGTGTTTGGCTCGAAACCTTATCTGAATCACTTAGTTTGCAAGAATATGCAATTTGAACATCTATTGGATTTAGATTTTTCTTTCGTGTTCGGCTTGAAAACTCATCTGAAACACTTGGTGTGCAAGAATATGCGATTTGAACATTATTGGATTTACACTGCACGACCTATATACGAGGATGGCAGGACGTGTAATGTGTGGATACGGGCACATTCAGGGTATGCTTAGAAAATGGCAGGATCTGGTACACTTGTGGCAAGTTTCCCCGTTATATCCATATACGCACCAGTATACGTGTTGTATACCGTGTGTAACAGGACGTATAAGTAAGGTTGTGTATAAGGAAATAGAATGATTCTTACAGTGTACTTGTATGTGATGCAATGCTCCGTAAAGTTTAATTTGTAAACAGTTTTAATTGCCGGTATAAACTATTACGCGATATATATGTTTTTTAATCGATAGATTTCAGTCACTAAATCAGATCTTATGAAGAAAAATGATAACGTAAACTCATTTTAGCCGTATAGTTTCCTTTATTTAAACTATACTTGTTCTTTAAAGGTACAACATTTTAACTTTTTTTTACATCATTTCACATTCGTGTATTCGTGCATGCAGCCCAATGCATCAGTAATTGTTCAAAATAGTTCAGTGGCGGATCCAGTGGTTCGATCTGCAAAAAATAAAATGAGAGAAATATTAGTTTAATTATTCAAGAAGCTGGTAACAAAACACATTTCCCTGCCCTTTCCGAAATCAGCCTCTGGGTGAACGTTTGAATTATCACCAATGTAAACATGCCCAGCAAAGTTGAAATTGGTCTCATGTGAATTGTCAGGCGTCTCGATAAGCCACTTTGCGAATTTATACGAAATGTGCTAACGTTCAAGATTTTTGCTTGATTTCTGCTCAAATTTTCACAAACAGTACACAATACAACTATAATACGACTGATAATGTCAAAATATTGACCCGATCACCAGACTGCTTGCAGCTCTTTCTTTAGCGAAAAACCAGAGGAATATATGGTTTTACGCTGTTTATTTCCCACCAACTTTTCTTCCTATTAATCAATCGAAGTTGGGTTTTCGATTACTTTGTTCCCAACAGTAGAGGTCTTGCACCACCACGTGATGGCAGCCATGTTGGTGGCCAGAACAATGAGATTTGTTCAATCATGTGAAAAATTAAATCTCAAAGGAATAAAATTATATTGTTCTGGCCACCAACATGGCTGCCATCACGTGGTGGTGCAAAACCTCTATATAGAAGAATATAACATTTTAGTATCTTACAGGTTCTTTAAAATATGGAGAAACCTATTATATATGGTTAAATGACGTCATTTTTACGTCATTAAGATGTTCGTGTTTATATCACGTATTACAAAACACAAAGTTTTATTTTGTTTACCGCAGCCCTCTAAATTTCTCCTAAACAATCATTGTTGTACAGTTGAAAGCTTTGAAGATATAGACAACTAAAGCAACCCTGTCGATTTTGGGGTCATTTATGCCCACCGTGTGGGGACACTTACTGTAAAGACCAGTTCTAAGAAACCTTAAAGTGCCTATAACCCTTCTTGTAATTTTTTTATATAGCTACATGTATAAACCTTCAAAATGTTTGCAATACTTCTGTGAAGAAAGTTTTGGTTTACAGAAAATACTCTGTTGTACAATGTACGCTTGTTTGAAATCTTGTAAATTTGACCTTTCCTGATCCATGACCGCATAAGTAAAAGCCCTGAGTTGAGTCATATAATTAATCTGACTTTGCAATAATTTGAAGAAATACTTAAAACATGTTGACTAAGAACTCACAAACTGTGTATATTCGCGATACTGTACATTGTAAATGGACATTGTTATGATAGAAAGGTGTCATGAAGAATAATGCATTAACGAGATGATATCTACTCGGTCGGCCTTGGATTTCAAACAAGCATAGAACATTGAGTATTTTCTGTAAGCCAAAACTTTCTTGACAAGTACATGTATTCAAAACATTTCGAAGGTTCGTAGCTACAAAACTTGCAAGAAGGGTTATAGGCACTTTAACACATTGTTTGCTTCAGTTAGGTACTTTTATTAAAGGGAACCTCGGCTGAAAAACAATGTTTGCTCTCAAGTGTTTGTTATCAATGCCTAAGTCTGTTTCTGTGTTTGTCTCCAGTAAATTGTACACTAGATGTCATTTATGCAACAATTTTTCTGTTGATAAAACTCATTTGAATTTCCTGCGTGCCGCCATCTTGAATTTTATGACGTCACAGTGTTACCTTATTGTCAGAAAACAATAGCTCTTTTGTTATGCGACAATAAGGCAACACTGTGACATCATGATATCCAAGATGGGGGTGCGCAGGAAATTCAAATGAGTTTTATCGACAGGAAAATCGGTGCATAAATGACATGACATGTACAATTTACTGGATACAAACACAGAAACAGACTTAGGCATCATAACAAACACTTGACAGCAAACATTGTTTTTCAGCCGAGGTTCCCTTTAATAACAAGAATCACTAAATGAACAAGACTGGCAGGCAGCCTGAACTTTACTTGGGCTTTTAAATTCAGTATACATACTATAGGTTGGCATTAAATGGGCTATGTCATGGTACTGCGCATGTATCGAGTAATTGTTCGATTGGTGGCTTTAATTGGATACAAACAGTTAAACTTCCCTCCTTCAATGCTTGATTGAAAGGATTTGCAATATTTTCCCAGGAGACTGTTTATATACACTGTTTGCTGGTCATTTTTACATATTTGTTTTGATTTTAAGCCTCCCATATGGTCAAGAGGTTTGGTAGTTCATATCAAACACGCTGTTTCGATTCTGGCCCAGAACGCGAAGCCTATTACCGTGACACTGCTACTTTAAAGTGCTAGTGATACATTTTTGACTTTTTTCCTCAAAATTTTACAACAGTTGCCCTTCCCCCCCAATATTTTGTGTATTTTCGAAGGTTTTTCTCACCACAGGAAGCCCAGATACTTTTTCTCTCAACTGTGTTTGTGATGTCACAACCAGAACACAAGTTCTCTCCCAACATGGCAGATGTGGATTTCAATGCTGAAAGTGAAGTGCAGTCAAGCACGTTTTCCTTGACATTTAGTGAACAAGTCTCTAGTTTAGAATTTGATGGTTAAAATCCAATTCCATATTACCCTTTTGTGCCACATTTCAAAGCTTCGTGGGCTAAAAGAGATGAGGAAATGCAGATGGAATCATGTACATATTCAGGGGCATACATTGTAGCTAGCCATTTTTTTCCCTTCAAGCCCCAAAGGTACAAGCCAAATAAACATTGAATGCGTAAGCTCCTAGGAGGGTCTGCCCCTTGGGAATTTTTTGAAATTTACAAGCTTTGAAGCACTATTTCCACATTTTTCAATGCAATGGTTTTAGTAAGGTTGGGGGTCAGTTTAATACTGCAGTAGATAGCTCACTCAAGGGTTAGAGTTGACTGTCTAATAACAGTTATACAAAACAGTTCAAATTCACTGCTACAGTAAAATATGATCTGACACCAAAATTCCTGTTAAGTCCAGGTTTAATGGCTTAAAGGCAGCTACGCCCCTGACAGTAGAAGAGACTTGATCTATTCTAGAATGGTAGGTGCATGTTTTTTAACCGAAACTAAGATTAATATTAGTATCTGGTTAAGCAGATATTTCCAAATGTTATGCTTGTTTTCTGGTTGAAGAAATAAACTAAAGGGGACTTCTTTAAAGAAGTATATTGACATGTATTAATTAATTACATTGTCTTGTTGACACTGAATTGAACAGAACTGAGCTGCCAAACTGAGCCAAACAAACAGGAACTTTATACATTGCATCAGCTAAGATTTTCCCTTATCCGAGTCTGAGATGTGGTTTTAGACTTGTCATCTAACAATATCATCTGTTTAGTTTACATACTCGGATAAGGGACAACTTACATGTAGCTGATGCAGTACAAAAAGTTCCTGTTTGTTCTGTGCATTTTGGTGGCTCAATTCAGTTAAATTCAGTATCAACAACACAATGTGATTAATTATTATGAGTCAATATACTTCTTTAAAGAGGTCCCCTTTAACCCTTTAATTTATTTCTTCAACTAGAAAACGAGCACAGATACCAGATACTTAGTTTTGGTAAAAAAAAACATGCACGTACCATTCTAAAAAAAGATTGTACATGTATCTTCTTCTTTGTACACAATTTCCATCTGCATTACCTTGCCTCCTTTGGCCTCTGAAGCTTCGAAATATGGCACAAAAGGTCAAATTGGATTTTAACCATCAAATCCTAAACTAGAGACTTGTTCACTAAATGTCAAAGAAAAGTCGCTTGACTGCACTTTACTTTCAGTATTGAAATTCGCATCTGCCATTTTGAGAGAGAACTAGTGTTCTGGTTGTGACATTACAAGCCACCACAAGCACAGTTGAGAAAAAAGTAACCAGGCTTCCTGTGGTGAGAAAAAGCTTTGAAAATACACTTTAAGAAATAGTTTTTTTTGGCAAATTGAATCACTGAAATCATTTAAGGTGGCCTGCCTGGATTTTCCTGGGACACACCATACCCACTTTGAATGGCTGATACTCCACTATCAGAGGTTGGTCGGGCTAGCCACTTCACCCATTTACTAGATTACGAACAGTCCCTTTATTTTACTTGGTCTCGTCATGAAAAACTCGAAAAACAACGTTTTGGCCGAGCGTGGATTGGGCGTGAACGAAATTCCTGGAGGGTAGGAGGACAAAAGAAAAGTGAAGGGACTGCGTTCAGCAATTTCAGTCACTACAGCAACTGAAAATCATGATTGGTCAATTAAACAATAGAGATGTCAGACAGATATTCCATTTCGTTCAATCGAGAGATTTGGATTGTTATCAAATTTTTGAAGCTTTCTCATCAGCTTGGTGGCTTAATCTTAAAGTGCCACTACGACGAAAATTTACCATTTCGATTTGCCACTTTTTCAGTGTCTATAGGTCAATCAGTATTAGAAATATCCGAAATAGTAAAAAATATTCCCAAATGGGCATGTTAAACCACAAATTTTAGGAGAGTTTACCGGTAAAATCCTGTCCGCCATTACTGGAAGCCGTTCCCTTTGTTCAGCTTTAAACAAAGGTTTATTCACCGGAAGTGATGTCATACACTTAACACGACAACCTCGTGGCGCAAAATAGTGTGCATAAAAAAGTAGCCAACCTCGCAAAGATAAATATAACTTTCTTCTTATGTACGTGAAGACGTTTTTAGTAGAAATATGCCTCCACATCACTTCCGGTGAATAAACCTTTGTTTAAAGCTGAACAAAGGGAACGGCTTCCAGTAATGGCGGACGTGTAGATTCAATATTCGGAGCTAAAAAATATTATAAAGACTTCCTGTTGTTGTATCGAAAAACAATTTGAACTGGTAATAATATATGAACTCTACTTTATGAATATGCAAAAACATTGATATGTCAAAATTTGATCGTAGGGGCACTTTAAAGGATGAACAAAAACAAGCCATTGAGTGTGTTAATAATTTACAAAACAAAAATGTGTTGGCCATGCTTCCAAAAGGTTAATTAGCAAAAGCTTAATTTACCAAAGTTTTTTGCTCCCCAAACAGAACCCGAGCAAGTCGAGCAAAGCCGTTCTGTCCTCCTGGTAATCGTGCCTCCGAGAAGAATTATTGAATAATGATAAAGTCCAATGGATTTTGCCTGAAAGCGAAAGCTTTCGGAAAGACAAAGGAAATTTTGAGGGATATTGGTGACAACAATATATGCACTGCCAAGCAAGAGTTCTGCCTTTACCGAGTTCCTCAATTTGTTGAGGGACGATCGAGTCTACTCCATTTAGCAAGAATCTGTTGTCCCCCTACCCTCCTACCCTATGGGGATTTCGTTCGCACCCAATCCGCGCTCGTCCAAAACATTGTTTTTTCGTGACTATATAGAGACCAAGTAAGATAAAGGGACTGTTCACAGTCTACCCATTTACTAGAAATAGGAAATGGGCAGTCTGAATACATGTAGTATTCGAGCTCTGCAAAATTTGAGAACCAGAATTAAAGCAATAACACTTAAATATTTCCAGAAAATTATACAAAATAAAATATTTATCGATCACGATATCACTCTGAAAAGAAATCAGTTAAGTCCAACCAGTGAAAGAGCTTGCACTGACATGTACGGGTATATGTTTTGGAAGCAGAACTGATTTTAGATGAATGATGCAGCTGGTAATGGATCCAAAATAACTAGGTCATAGCAAAAAGGCTATAGGCACTTTAAAGTGCCAGCTATCATCCTTTTGCAATTTTGATAGCTTACATGTATGAACCTCCGAAAAGTTTTGAGTACTTCTGTGAAGAAAGTTTTGGTTTAAAGTGAATACTTTATGTTCTACGCTTGTTTGAAATTGTGTAATTGTGACCTTTCCAGACCCATGACCGCGTAAGTAAAAGCCTGGGTCGAAACCTGGGTAGACGTCATCTCATTAATTCATTATTCTCCATGGCGCCTTTTTATCACAACAACATCGATGCATAGAAAATATACACAGTTTTTGAGTTGTTAGACAGTAAAGAAAAAAGTCATTTTAGTCAACATGTTAAGTATTTCTTCAAATGATTGCAAAGCCGAATTAATTACATGATGTCAAGATGACGTCTACCCAGATTTCGACCCAGGCTTTTACTTGCGTGGTCATGGGTCAGGAAAAGTCACATTTACACGATTTCAAACAAGCGTAGAACATAAAGTATTCACTTTAAACCAAAACTTTCTTCACAGAAGTACTCAAAACTTTTCGGAGGTTCATAAGCTATCAAAATTACAAAAGGGTGATAGGCACTTTAAGGGTTGATGTGCCCCATCATGTTGTAAAATTCTGAGAAAAAAATCAAAATCATGTCACTAGCACTTTAAGAATGACAGTAATTTATTGGTGGCTCAAAGCTTGCGTAAAGGAAAACTGAACCCTGCTGTAAAATCAACCCAACATCTATGCATAGACATAGTATTCGAAATAAATAAGTTCTGCTATTTTGTGTTGTGCATCTACAAAGAGAAAATCTGAAAACCTTCCTCACAACCTCCACTATATATACATGGCATAAGTCTTGTACACATACTTTGTGAAGTACATGTAGGTATGGGATATACATGTACACGTACATTGTAATTAGTTTTGCTATGCTGTCCACAACATTGAAAAGCTGGAATAACCGCTTCTAATTGTGGACCATTGTGTTTTCTTTGTGCTGGAGGTGTGATTGCTTTTTCTTGGTATGTGTGATGTACATGTGTATGATATGGGGAAATTAGCACTGAATTGAGCCACCACACAATCTACATTCATCAGTGGAGAATCGAACTTGAAAACAAATTTCCTCTTCATAGACATGCAACAGAGATACTGTAAATGAAACAGCAGAACTTATTTCTTTCAAATACATCTTTGTATAATCATTGGATTAATTTTAGAGTTCAGTTCCCCCTTAAAAAAAATCAACATTGAATGAGTCAACATTAAAGAATTTGTTTGTTCACATAACCATCTTTTTGGCTAAATAATTTAACTGAAGAAATGCAGGAAAATGCTGTGAACTTTGCTTGTTATTGTGTAGTGCTTTGACTCAACTGTCCTTTCTTTCAGTATCATTGTTCAAGTAAATATTGAGATTTTAGCAATGTACATTATTTCACCAAGTCGTTTTGGATCCAGACATGCAGCTGCATCATTTGTCTCAAATCAGTTCTGCTTCCAAAACATATACATGTCCGTGCAAGTTCTTTCACTGGTTGGACTTATTTATTTTCAAAGTGGTATTGCGATCGATAAATATTTGATTTGGTAAAAATTTTTGGAAATATTTTAAGTGTTATTGCCTTAATTCTGGTTCTCAAATTTTGCAGAGCTCGAATACTACATACGTGTATTAGTATGTACATTAGGGAAAAAATTATTGTTCAAGACTCAAGGGTACATGTACCAAATTTCCTGCATGCAGAACCTTCATTCTCCCCTTTCTGTATTCAGACTGGCAGGGGAAAGAAGGCTATGTCCCCATCACAACATTGTTTGATCTAACCGCTGTCCACAACCATGGACGAATAAATTATAAAAACATACAGCACATATGCTTCTGTAAAATTTGAGCCCGCTATGATATTGCGCACCCGCCAATGTAAATCATTAGTTTGCATACTAATTACTGTGGGATCACTTTCTTCTCATTGGTCAACCCATCCAAGCGTGGCAAAAGTGTTTTGCAATACCCAATGTTGTGACTGGGGGCAGAGCCTTCTTTCCCCTTCCATTCTGATTACAGGAAGGGAGGAATAGAAGTTTGCAAGCAGGGAAGGGTACCAACATTAAAAGAACTTAAAGACAACAAAGAAATACAGAAAATATGTAGAGGACAAGACAGAGAACAAACATAATAGAAGTTTCCCTTGCAGAAAAGATTGGAGGGTACAACTTTAGAATACCCGGCCACTAAAACTTGGGAGTTGTACAAAATGTAGCTACTGGCTACATACCTGTACACACAATTGTATGGCGTAGAGATGGCTATGTGGCTACTTGGCTTGTAAACACATGCATCAGTTGACAAGTAAACACATTAATGCTTGTTTATAGTCAAGCATGGCAAAAGTATATGGTAGAAAATAAAGCATGCCAGGTCAATTCAAGTGTGAGTATGGCCAAATTATACAATGGTCTGTACACAAGTGTGGACGCAAAGAGACTACATGTACATGTAGTTGAAGGTACATGTATGTTGTAACGGTTTAGATTATTATTCACAAATCCAGCAGTTTTACAGCAAGCTTCTCTGCCATGTGAGCCTACATGTATCATTTGTGCAATGCCTCTAAGCTTCAAAGTTATCCTCTAAGCTTCAAAGTGGAAGACAGCATGCAAGTACTGTACGTGGATTATCAAAGACTCATTAATTCCATGCCTTTCGATATTCAGAGTTATTTTGTCCTGCTCTCAGGGAATTTGTAAAGAATGCAGTGCATCAGAGAGTTCTTCCGAAGGTGACTTTTCTGTTTGTTGGCTATGACAGCATTCGTGGTTGGAAATAACAAGTATTTTAAAATCAGAATTTATTCAATATTTAGAAATGGGTCACTTCAGACATTTTCCAAAGTTATTGCTAGCACAAACCGCACTGTATGATGCATTGATCATTTACAAATTCAATCTGGTTCAATATCTACATGTACATTGTAATAACTTAGTCACTGTGGCTACCCGACAAGGGAGCCAAATGCCCCCTGAGTTAGAACCGGCTCGAGTCCCCAGTGCTTGCCAAAATGCATTTTTTCAAATTGATTCTTGAAACCTAAATGTAGGTCAATTTGATGTTTGTTTCAGGTAATGATTTCTTCAGGTATTTTTTTCAACTACATGTACATGTAGGTAACTTTTTCAAGATTCTAAAAAGGGAACTGACATTGTTCATTCATTGATGTTAGGGTTTTTAAATGTAAACTTTAGGGTTTAGATCAGTTTGCAGGATTATATCTAAGAAGTACATTGTATTATATTTCTGTGTTGTTTCGTAATTAGCTCTAAAAATCCCTAAATTAGTGAGCACCATTGTTGATGGTTAGGTTTTTTTTAATGTAGGCTAAGGGTTTGGATTAATTCACAGAAACATTTAAGAAGCATTATATTTGTGTTGTTTAGTGATTAGCCCTAAAGAACCCTACATTTAAATTAGCAAACCCTCATTGTTGATGGTTTAAATGTAGGGTAAGGGTTTTCATTAATTCACAGAAACATTTAAGAAGCATTATGTTTCTGTGTTGTCAAGTAGCCACGTAACCATGTAGTCAAGCACATAGCCATGTACATGTAGTCAAGCACGTAGGCATGTTACTAGTCAAGTAGCCAATATATATCTCAACACCATACATGTACATGGGTGTAGCCAGTAGCTACAACTCCCAAGTTTTAGTGGCTGGGTATTCTAAAGTTGTTACGATTAGAGCATGCTAGTGAGAGTTTCAACGCTCTCAACTCTAGTAAATTGTGATCTTTTTCTCTCTAATGCAAATGCATATGGTTCTCAATTCTAAAAAAATGAATTTCAAGTCACTTGGCAAAACAAATTGTTATATGTTTCACCACAGTGTCTACAAGAGAAATTAACAGCTAATAGGAAACAATACACCACTGTCATAACATACATGTATGTGCGTTTCCCAGGCCCCGCTCTGAGGGTCCACCTCCACCCGGAACATAGCTCTTGTTTACCATTTACACAGAAATTCTGGTTGGAAATTCCAGTGTAAATGGTACACAAAATTTCCCAAACTGAATTTCCCGATTGGAAAAACGTTTACCATTTGTACACCAACCGTTCCAGATGAAAATTGCTCCATATAAGGTCTGGAACTGGTACGACCGACTGGGAATTGTAAATGGTACACGATTTCCCATTCAGAAATTCCGGTTGGGAATTTTGGACTACCTTCTCAGACGTTCCATTAATTTCGGAAATTTTCCATGGGACGAACCAAAAAATGTTTACCATTTACATTCCAACTGGAATTTCTGTGTAAATGGTAAACAACCAGTGAGACTCCACTGCCAACCCCCAAATGACATACTTTCTCATGATGAAAAACAAAAATAACTACTCAGATTAGCAGAGTATGCTTTCCAGGTATACTGGAGAAAATGTGGGACAATTTCGATGAAGGATGGCAAAGATTCGAGTGGGTGAAAATTATTGCTTTTAAGCTTCAAATCGGTTCGCTGTAAACGAAATAATAAGCTTTTGTAATAAGCTTTTGTAATGCACTTAATCTTTGCCATCCTCTATCAAAAATGTTTAAAAAGCATAGCTGGACATTCACATAGTGTTTCTCTTCTATCTTTCGGTGTTATTTTTTAATATGTAGTTTTGTTTTAACAGAAGCTCTGCCGGCGTTTGAAACGTGCTTTGTCGGTCCAATTTATAGTATAGACTATAGCCGTATAGGGCCGCTAGAAACTTCTTCTTAAATAAACACTCTATAAAACTCATGATTCATTTACTAAAACGAATGAAGCATAGTTTTTCTATTAGAGATTCCGTATTGAAACTTGTCTTAGTAGTGAACAACAGGACGGCATGAGGATTGAGGTGAATTCGAAGGTGTGATAATTTCTAACCGCTACTCCGCTATCTAGAGTAAAATTCATATTTTCCGGGTAAACCCCACAAATTGGACCTTCAAATTCGTATATAATCTTACCTGGATATTCTTCTGATGGTCAGAGTTGTTTGGAGTCTGTTTTGCTTTGTCCTTGAAGTCATCTGCACAAATATTGTAAAGTACTCCCAGATAACAGCACTTCGTCGTTTGAAAAATGACAAAATGGCAGCACAATCTATGTACCACAATGCAATACGATACATCCCACACAAACCACAGGCATCCCACCGTCGTTATAGCTCCACAGGAGTACATGTATAAAGTGATTGAAAATTTACTTAAAAAACGGCTAGAATTCGTCCATATTCCCCAACTGGCAATAAAATAGGTTAGCAGTTGGCTAAGCAGCTAATACGGCCTTGTATTTTTACGAGTCATTTGAATTTTGGACAGCGTTTAGGCGAGCCTGTTCTGACCCAGTAAAACTTTAGACATCGGAGTAAACCCGGTGTAGCCAGTTGTTGTTGTTGAGCCATTTCGTCTAAAAATGAAATGTTTGTATACGGTTCGTACAAGCGTACAGATAAAAAAAAATCCCCTAGACCACAGCGCATGAATCCGACTCCCACCTACAATGTGAGACGCGACCCCAACATTGAAAAGCTTTCATCTTCAAACATGGCCTTCCCTTGAATGTCCGGGCCCCCAGAGGTCTTTGAATTCCAAGGAAACTCTCGGTGCCTTTACTTGACTGCATGGGAGACAACTACCGAGACCCAAAGCCACAGAACACACCGCCGTGTATTGATAGTTACCTAATTACTATTGTCAAGTACAGCTACCAATTTAGCGCATCACCGATGAACCGGTAAACTGCTCTCGCATGTAGGAGGCAGTTTCAAGCGAACGCAATCAAGACGATACGGTAAACCACGGCGGACAGGTTGTTCTCGGTCAAACGGTTTTTCGGAATGTATAATTCAAAACTTTAAATGATTAATGAGAAAGGGTTGCATTTTCATCGTGAACACCTCTACGTATATTCCCACTCGAATTCAGTTATCTCGAATCTCTCGCTATCTCGAACTGAAATAATAAACTCGCGGTTGGCAAGTGAATTTTGATGACTTCACCATCTTTCAATTTATTTGCTTACTAATGACCGCGATAATTAGCTTGAGCTGCCTGTGAGCAATGTAGCAATTTTGGAACGAAAGTAAGTTGTCGGGTTATGATACGGTACTTACCCGCTTATAAGAACCTAGGGTTTTCCAAGTTAGCCTAAACAGGTTCTTATATAAATGGTGCTTAGTGGAGTTTTAGGCTATTTAGGTTCTTAAACAGGTTCTTATTTTTATAAGAAAGATATGATACCAGTGGCTGGAAGAAGGGCGGCATGTATATTAATTTAATGTCAAAACCGGCCTGGCCTTTGGACAATATGTGATCATGACCCATTTTAGTAGATATTTCAATTCTCAGTATCAGGCTAAATGTTGATTTAAGGCCGGGTTAGGTTAGGTTAGGGTTAGGTTAGGGTTAGGTTGGGGTTAGGTTGGGGTTAGGTTGGGGTTAGGTTGGGGTTAGGTTGGGGTTAGGTTAGGGTTAGGTTAAATAAGAACCTGTTTCAAATTTTAGGCTAAATAGGTTCTTACGTAAAGGGGGTCTAAATTGATATTTTTAGGCTAACAGGTTCTTAAATTCTAGGTTCTCAAGTAAGCGGGTAAGTACTGTAGTAGATGCCCTTGTCATGCGTACCCGAAAATGAAGGGTAGATTCTGTGATCACTAAACCGGTTGTCGCGAGCGCCTGTTTGGAGTGTGCTTCTGTGCCCAGACTTTTATTAACATCTTTCAGCTGGGTGAGTCTGGCGTAGCGGCGCAGGGGGTGAGCCGTACAAGGAATTTTCAGAGTATACGGGAAGTATATATTAGTCATGATTATGGGGTTTTCTATGCGTAAATGCGAAATACAGGGGGGACTGAATATGACGAATTTTCTAGAATACACTGTAACTATACACTAGTAGAATTCTGGGTTTTTAACTGAAGCCGTAAACGCAAAATTTAGGGTCAAAAATGCATACCGTCAGGCCAAGAATACTACACTGACTACGACGAATTTATATATAGAGTAGTACATGCGGGAAGTTAGTACTTGTAGAGACTTCTAGTACTCTAGGGGTTATTAAAGCAAAATCGGTAATTACAGGGGAACGAAGGGTATTGGACAGTCCATAAATGCTACTGACTACGTCAGGTACATTTTCGAGAGTATGGGGGAAACTATGCGGCTAGTATTCTGAGGTTTTCGAGGCACGAACGTTATTTAATTACAGGCGAATGAAGACTGCACAGTCAAATAATACTCTATTGAATAGGAGTGTAGTCATCACACTCGAGAAATATCAGTTAAAGGGGGCGTCTGAACCAGTGTCCTTTGCATACATTGCAATTAAGCTTGGCTATCGATGTTCTCCTTTGCTGTATGACTAGGAACTGAAGTTGAATGCTGTATACGTATTTCTTCAAACTCAAACATCCTCAATACATACTCAAACATCCTCAATCATTTAAAAAGCAAAGCCAAATATGATTACTACAACCAGCATTTTCATCTTTACAAAGACAATATTAAAGAAACCTGGAAACTAATAAGTACATTAATCAAACGTAAATCAAAATCAAATTCAAACATTCATCCAACAAAGATAATACGTAATAATAAAACCTATACTCAACAAGCTGAAATAGCAGAACAATTTAATCAACACTTCATAGACGTAGGCCCAAGTCTAGCCAGCTTAATTGAAAATCCTAATAACCAAGATCCAATAATATATATAAAAAACACTCCAGCAAATAGTTTTTACTTAACTCCTGTAACTGAGGACTATGTAACTCAACTTTTTTCTGAATTAAAAGGAAAAAAATCATCGCTAGACATCCCCAATAAACTAATTAAGATTGCATGTGGAACACTTTCTATCCCATTTACTTTCATCTATAACCAATCTATTTCTTTGGGTGTAGTTCCTGATATACTTAAAATATCTAGAGTGACCCCAGTCTACAAAACTGGCCTCGCAACTGATTTAAATAACTACAGGCCAATTGCAATTTTATCACCCTTCAGCAAGATACTAGAAAAAATTGTTTATAACCAGCTTTATTCATTTTTAGAAAAACATAATATACTCTTCAAATATCAATTTGGATTCAGAAAGGATTATTCTACTGAGCAAGCTATATTAGAAATAACAGACCATCTTAAAACATCTATTGACAAAAATATGATTACATGTGGCCTCTTCCTAGACTTTTCAAAAGCTTTTGATACCGTGAACCATGATATCTTACTTAAGAAACTATCCAAATATGGAATACGTGGCAAACCCCTAGAATGGTTTCAGAGCTACTTAACAAACAGAATGCAATATGTGAAAATTGAAAACACCATCTCAGCCCAACGTAACATTATCTGTGGAATACCTCAGGGATCAACACTTGGCCCTTTACTATTTCTTTTATACCTAAACGACATATCTAACTCTTCAACAAAGTTATCCTTTCGCATTTTTGCCGATGATGCAAATATATTTTATACTTGTAAAGACACCAAAGAGCTTGAAAGAACAATGAATACTGAATTGAGCAAAGTTTTTGACTATTGTACTGCTAATAAACTTTCTGTAAACATGAAAAAAACTAATTATATGATAATCACTTCCCCGCAAAAGAAAACAATTAAAATAAACTTACATAATATAGAAAGAAAAAACAACATTAAATATCTAGGGATTTACATAGATGAACATCTTAACTGGAAAAGCCAAATAGCACATGTAAATAGTAAAATAGCCAAAAATTTAGGAATACTATACAAACTACGCCATTACTTAGCCTTAAACATGTTGACGCAACTTTACTACACCCTCATATATCCCTATCTGAACTATGGGTCAATGAGCTGGGGAAACACATATACCACTAATTTAGAAAAAATATACACTAAACAAAATAAATGTGTCCGTAGCATTTTTTTTGCCAATAACAAAGAATCAGCTAATCCATATTTTAAAATTCTTAACATTCTCAAATTTGAAAACATACTTAAACTAAAAATTTGTACATTTGCACATAAGCTTCTTCGTAATCCATCTGATACGCCACCTGTGTTCCATGACTTCCTAACTCCAGTTACCAAGATACACAATTACAACACAAGATATGCTGCCAAAAATAATCTTTATTGCCAAAATGTAAGAACAAACATGGGAAAATTTACATTTAAATATACAGCCTGTAAAATATGGGAATCCGTCCCCTATGAGCTTAAGCAAACAACAAACACGAAACAATTCAAGAAACTATATAAATCCTACCTTCTCAAGCTCCAGAGTCCCTCCTAATCCTAATCTTTAAAAACAATAACACATCATATAAGCTATTTCCATATAAATTTCTCCTTTATCGTATTTCCTCTCTTTCTCTCTTTTTTGTCTTGTTTTTTTCTATATTTGTGTGTGATATTTCTTTTTTTCTTTTTTTAACCAAACTTAGGTTCAACTCGCCATTGTACAACATTATTTCTACTCACTAATATCAGCTATTACCATACTATAACATATAAGCCTAAATTTAATTAAAACAGTGAATAACTCGAAAGCCTCCAGGCTACTTTGTCCACTGTGCACTGTCACTCCCATCTCATACTTTAATTTACCTTATCTATTATATATATACGTTTAGTTAATCATATTTCCCTTATTGTAATTCAAAAAGAAAAATAGTGTGAAATAAAACTTGAACTTGAACTTGAACTTGAACTTGAACTTCTTCGAATCATTATCACTGACTGAGATGAGCTGAGCTCAGTATAAAACTGGATTTTGCCTGGCAGACCAATTTCTAGCCCAATAAAAATGGAGGACCTTCAAACATAAGGTATACGTTTGACGGCCCGCAAACGTTAGGTGTACATCAAGTGCGATCGTCATACTCTAGACATATCTTATACGCGAGGTTTACGTCCTAGAATATTCCGGCAGGATTTATATGCGAGGTGTTCTTACGTGTTCAATACGAATATCTCAGTTGGACGTTACGTGTGTACTGAATCTTGAATACTCTAGGTGTACATGACATCAAGAAGAAGTATTCGATACCCGAAGATTCTAGAAAATTTTGCTTTTCACGCAGTGCATGATTCATTTTTCTTTCACCTATTTGCTCGTGCACTTGAACTCCTGTCCTTTGTTTTGTGATACTTCATTAGATCGAGTATTTTTAGCTTAGCGGTATTATTATATTTATTATTTATTATTTTTATTTTTATTTTAACCAGTTCTTGTGAATGGTCATATTCGTAATTCTTAGATAATGATTTATTAACTCTATTGTTTAATTTTATCATGATAGTCTAAGTATAAATTGGTTGTTTTAGCCAGTAGTCACACATTTTAATGTCTTTTTAAACTGAAGAAGACCGAACGGCCGAAGCGTTTTTAAATAAAGGCACAGCCAGAAGTTCTCTGTTTGCGTTCTTCGCATTTCGATACAAGCTACATATACGAAGCAGCATAGTTTTTATGCATTGCATTATATTCAAATTAGACTTTCCAATCGTTTGGGATCGTGTTGTAGAAAGTGATAAAAAAGACGGCGTCCCACAAGTGCCAACAGTCGTCGTTTGCTACTATTGCTGCCGGATCGTCTGCGACAAAATCAGATATTTAAACTTTCATAATCGGCCACATGTGTCATGTTGCATGTCATGTTACATGTGTCATGTTGCACGTGTAATGTTGCATGTGTCGTGTTGCATGTCATGTTACATGTGTCATGTTGCATGTGTCCTGTTGCATGTGTCTTGTTGCATGGTCTTGTTTCATGTGTAATGTTGCACGTTTCTTGTTGCATGTGTCTTGTTGCATGTATGATGTTGCATGTGTCTTGTTGCATGTGTCATGGTGCACATGTCATGTTGCATGTGTCTTGTTGCACGTTTATTGTTGTTGCATGTCTCTTGTTGCATGTGTCTTGTTGCACGTTTCTTGTTGCATGAGTCTTGTTGCATCGTTTTAGGGAATTTATGTAAACACGATGTCGACGTCTACCACGACGAACACAAACAATAGAGTTAATTCTACAGCACAATAACTGCAAGTGAAAAATCATGCAGACATTTCAGTAGAACTAACGTGAACGTAAAATTCATCTAAATTATTTTTTACCATCCTAGTTGTCGAAAAACCTGAATATGAACAGCAATAAGAGCATCAAAATAAACATAAAATGTGTCAATAAAAACAAAATTTGACGTCCTCTCAAACCATAGCCGTTCTGATTGCTTAAAGTCTCTGCATTGCCCTTTCAAGAAATCATCGGGCAGAATCCTACTGTTCTTCGCGACATGTACTTGCAGTAAGAGAAATGTCTCTGAGGCGGAATGATTATAGTTAATGAATACGTAATTCGTTTTAACGACACTCGATTGGGTGTTCGGTAATCGTTAGAGGAATACAAGTGTCCCACTTCAGTTATGGCATATGTCACAATGCCAGGAATAATGTGATGAAAGTTCAAGTTCAAGTTTATTCTGCACTCTGTACTATTTACAATGACTACAGTTACAATTACATTAACAATACATTTGTATGAAAATAAAGAAATGTACATATTCTATATTGAGATCGTGCGCAGTGACCAAAGTAGCGTAGCTTCCGAGTTGGACACTGCCTACGATTAAAGATACTAGATTCATTTAGGCACAGCTGAATATTCATATATTCATATTATAATATTTGTTTTTTTAAAAGAGTAGTTGTATATTTGTTTTTAAATATACTAACAGAGCAAGCACATTTCAATTCAAAGTCGATTGTTTCCCAGATTTTCGATGAGATGTACTCAAATGTATGCATTCCGTAGTTTGTTCGTGTTTTTGGTCTATTAAAATTTAGATTAGCGGCAAATCTTGTATTATAGGAGTGATTTTTTTTGGCAAGTATAATGTAATTAGAAAAGACAGATGGCATTTGTGTTTTCTCATTAATAATTTTGTAAGTGAATGCTGCAATTCTTAATTTGAAGATATTATCGAGTTTTAGAAGCCTAAGGATATTAAAATATGGCGTTGCATTTTCTCTGCTATGAGCTACTAGACCATTTTCTCAAGTATGCGCACACAACTAGCCTGTGTTCAGCCGTCCGCCTCCCCTGAAAACTCGGGAAGGGACGTCTGTGCTATACTGTCGTTTATCGTGTTCCGGCATAAGTTTGCATAAATTACATCTCGATTTCCATTGGCCGAGAAACACTAGACGGTACACATTGTAGATTTCGGATTGTTCATGTCCTATTGTTAACGGCAATGCAAGAGACAAAGAGGGAGGACGCGCTGGGAAGCGGGGGAAATATAATAAATTCCCTTCTTCGATAGCCTATAGACAGGCCTCCGTAATTTAGAAATCTTTCTTTCCTAGAGGAAGTGGAAGATTGGATGAATTCGAGAGTTTGAGAACCACGTGAACTCGAGGTTTGAGAAGTCGCGCTCGTAGCAACTCGCCTGACCGCCGAGGCTATTGATATTGCTTCTGGTTGATCATCTCCCACAGCCATTCGCTTTGTAAAAAGAGCTCTTGAACATGGACTTTTTTTCGTTTTGAAGAACTAGACGATATCTGAAGAAGAATTTTGTTTGTTCCCTGCAAATACTTTCAAACTTCCTAGGCACTTTCTGCATTTATGTTGAGGCCGATAATTTCTTCCCAGACTTGAAATGCAGCACTGAGTTCCATGAACGATATTCTTATCATTTTTTTCTCGATATTAACCGAGCACAGGACACAAAATGACATAGCAATTCGTCTTAATACAATTCCAAATCAGAGTGAATCGAGCTCGGATTTTCCCACGGAGCCAGAACTATTAGTCAACATAACCGCTAAGCCAATCAGCACCCGCTATGAGGCACCAGCCAATCAGCGACTGGTTACAACATTCCTATAACTATCCACGTGACCTAGAACACGATTAAGTCATCCGTAGTACAGACCTCCTTTTCCTTCCTTTGAAGGAATTACGGAGGTCTGTGTACAGGCTACACACAACAGGCTTGACGGGCCGGTAAATACTTCACGTGGGCAATCACGTAGTGGTTTCCTATAACCCTCCCTATTATTTCAACCAATACTAAATCCAAGCTGCCTACATGAAGTAGTTCTTGGCGGGCCGTGAGTTTTGTTAGCTTTTGTTAGACTCGTTCTGATGCGTCAGCCTTTGCTATTCAAATTATCGGCTATTGTTAAAAAATTGGCGGCTATTGTTCAAAAAGCGATTTGGCGGGCCAATATTGCGTGCGCATACCTGAGAAAATGGTCTATTGAGTATCATATATTGAACAATATATATTTTCTTCAAATTCGCCGCTTGTAATTAAAATATAATTACAGCTACCCGTGAGTTAAAGTTGTGTCATGAAAGCAAAATCAGCTTCACTGCCTTCGCAGTTACATTCGGCTATTTTTGGGGCTTAGTCAAGAGTAGTTTAGTAATTAAAATTGGTAGTACAAATAGAGTTTCAAGTGGCAGGGTGACTAAGTTATCTCAGAAAAAACCAAGCAGTTATACGCATACTTTGAACGTATCAGTACTAGATTTAGATCAGTACTAGATTTAGAGGTAGAGCTGTCAGGAAAAGAATGTGTGCCTAACTGTTATGAAGGTTATTTTCGGTGTAAATGAGTGAAATCATATCACTGGTGCGTTTTGACCCATTTCCTCTGTTATTTGCTTCACGTATCATTGCGTAGCTTTATTTCGCGCTGCTGTTCTTAGAAATGTCCCGGAAGTGTCGAGGCACTCTGGGCGATGTTAATTGCAAGGCACATTTGAATGATCTGAGAGAGATTGCATTGTGATGAATTAAGTAATCAAATCCAAACCCATACTATTTTAAAATAAAATGCGCTTTTTTTGTGTTAACAGTTCCACAATCAATACATATGTTCTAATGTTGGCCCATGCATATATGTAGACTTTTAAAAATCATAAATGGTTATTTTATGGTACGGCTCATTGTAAAGTTTGGAGTTGATGCCTGATAGTGTTGTCGTCATTTCAACTGAAGCAATAAATATTGTGTGCCAACAAGGTTCTTAACATAAAGCCCACACAACCTACATTTGAAAATAAAAATGGATACACCGGCAGAGCCCAGCATATGCTGTTGTTTACCACAAGGCTACTCTTGTGTTACAATAACAGCTATTAGTAGATACCACACAAGTGGATAATATAATACTTTTCGAGCGCTCTGATTCGCTACTCAAACTCGGAATATCCTGTACATTCACTTGGTTATGACTTTTTGAACTTTCAGGCAGAAAACAAACATAGCTAATTTGAGGGTAGCTATTTCACTCACTAAAATAACTATTCCCTGTATGTTGAATGACGCACTAGAGGTCTTTCAAACACCTTCATCAACAAAACAAATTATTTTAGGAAAATCTATTATTCTACAACCTCAGACTAATTGGCCAGACAACCTTGCCCCAGTCGTTTAAGAATTTTTCCGTTTCTTTTTATATGTGACTGTCAATGAAATTCTCGAGTCAATCGAGTTGAACAAGTTTCTTTAAAACAAAACTATAAAAATAGCACCCTGAGATATAGGAGAAATACGATGTGAATGCCATGATATGTTTTTTTTTTTCAAACTTTTTCGATATTTAAAGGAATTGGCAAAGATTAAAGTGGATTACAAAACATTATTATCGAAACTTGAATTCGGTTACAGTGAACCGACTTCAACTCTAAATTTCTCTTTAAAGCAGTATTTTTCATTCACTCGAATGTTTGTCATCCTTCATCAAAATTGTCTCACATTTTATCCACTATACCTGCAAAGCATATTCTGCTGATATAAGTAGTTTTGTTTTCTTTCTTAAAGACCCTGTGTCCGAGCCCATGGTACTTTGCGCGCGCTAATCATTTCCGTAGGCTACGAAAATCAGAAAGATCGTTGTTGTTGTTATGTGACTCTCGAATCTTTCGAAATCCATCACTAGTTTGGGCCATCGTGTAATTATTCATAGGTATATATGCTTAACTGACTTTCTTTTATCTTAACTTTTGAATATATTCTTTTTTAAATGAAACTTTAGTTCGAATATTTCTTCGAATCCCGGTCTAGAGTGGCGAGTAGAGAAATTCCGGAGAAAGGACCGAGACAGCGAGGCGAAGCGACTCGACAAATAATCCTTCAGCAGTCCACATTTTACTTTCTCTAGGTCTACGAGAGAACACTTGTGGTTCAAAAGGACTACTACGTGAGTTTCCCGGGGATTTGCTGCACTAATGGACCGGCGGGCTTCGTTGGAAATACAAAGCACAAAGCATGCAACCACTTCTGGCATCAAGATCATTCGTAATTATAATTTCGCATGGCTAAGCTCCACTGAGGTGTTACGACTTTTTCATCCTCCAGTACGTCCAGAAAGTCTTGCTACCAAAACTACGATCGCGGGTCAAAGTCCAACCTGCCGAGTTCAGCGTTACTTCGCTGTGAGTTTGGCTCGAGTGCGAGTACGAGTCGACATTTCATTTTACACTCAAAATATATCATTCGCAAGGAAAGTAGAGATCTTCAAATACAGCTAAGCAATACTGGAAACATAAAAACAAGGTAGCAAGAGTATGTGTTTGCTTGTGGAGTTGTGAAAAGTCGCACTCGTAAACCTAATTAGACAACTGGCTTCCTGCCGAGTACTGTTAATATCATATTCGAAGCATCCGGAGAAAATTCGTGGGCTCGATTGGGTTTCTAATCCGGTAGAAATTATGAAATTCGTTATCCAAAGTATATGTGTACTTATTTTATGAAACTTATAAACAATCGAGAGCATTTTAGTTCGCCTAAAAGCTGGCCTTTAATTTATGCGGCCGTTGATAAACAAACTAATCATAACATTGGCGCAAAGCACCATGGGCTCGGACACAGGGTCTTTAATGAGAAAGTTTATCATTTGGGAGGTGAAAGTGGATCTTTAATACAAATACACTTCTTTAAAATATATGCTTTCTCTTCTCTTTAGTGAAAACATTCTATGGCAAATGAGTTTCACGACCTAGCATAAATAAAATATAAAGTGAAACGTCAAAGTGCTTTTTATTTTGTAAAGGAATAAATGTTCAAAATATCCTACCAATACCTTTAAGAAGTGCTGTTTGCATAACCTGCTTTCGCCACCTCATACAAGCAAGATTATCAACATCTTAACTGGAAAATTCTATTGAGTAACAATTGTATCGTTTGTCCAAAATTTAAAGGCTAAATCATATTGGATGTTTTTCTTATCCGAACTGTGTATTTTATTAAATTGTCACTTTTACTTCGCTTTTTAATTTCCCATGTTCTTGATTAATAAATGTAACTCCCTTGGGTATCAAAATAATTAACAAGTGATAGTTGATAATTCTTTCTTCACTATTTTAAAACACATATATGAAGTGATATCTTGGCGAACAGAAGGCGATAATCCGTTGCTTGAATTTCTATAAACTTCATTTTATTTCAAGTTTATAATTATTAAGAAAACATTGAAGGTGGAAAAGAAATTATTGCTTTGAGCCTCTTAAATTCATGTCAATAACACTGTTGTCTTTTAACATTTTAATTTGCAATCAGCCATACTCTGCCGTTTGGTTTAAAATTGTGTATGGCATTTCATTCGAAATCCATGTTTTTTTCAATTACATTTAAAATATGTTGTCTTAATAGTCAGATACGACGAAAAACTGAACAAATATTATTGATATGTAAATGTACTTATAATTACGTTGTAGAGTACATGTTTACCTTTTTCATGCACTACTACTTTTGCGAGCAATTTGAGTATGTCTAAAGGTAATAGAGAAAGTTACAAGTTGCTGGGTAAATCAAGCCTGCTTGTTTTATTCAAGTTAATATATTTAATAAATCGATGGTTGTTTTAGTCTAAAAGCTCCCCCTTTTTCTTGCTATAATTGTTTCCTCTTTGAATTTCTTCAGTGCCAATTCTAAACAGTCAACAAATCCTATCTTTACAATTATTGCAAACCAACGTCGATCTGCTCTAAAGGACGATATATATTTCTCGGAAATGATTCCTATATTAATGTTAAATAAAGTAAAATCATGTGTGAAGATCGCAATTAAATAAATGTGTAAAATGATATTATTGATATTCATGTCTACATCAGTGTGAAATCCATCGGTCCATAGACGCATTGCATAAATGGCGTCCAATTTCAATAGGTATGCCCTGGAGACTTTAGCCTCGTGTTCACGTTGTAACACAAAAGCGTTTTCACATGAATGTGAGACTAAAGATTCCTAAACAATGGTTATTCAAACTGAACGCCATTTATGCAATGGTCTATTAATGAACATATCTTGTTATAGCTAATTTTTGTTTTTCTTGTACATGTAGTAAAGTAGTAAATATGAATTCCGGCGGAACTCGGAAAACTACTAATCACAACAACTCAGTTCAGTGAGAAGAAAAATGCATTTTTGATAAAGAAGATCCAAACTAGCAACGGTTTTGCGAGCTTTGCACGATTACACACAGATAGGTTATGTTTATTCCCTGCCCGCATCTTATATAACGTTCAGTTCAAATTACCCAATATTTTTAGGTCTTGTCGTGAGGAAATGATCCAGTTCCCTTTAGCAGGCACTTAAACTTGAGCTAAGAACAAATTCCGGAAGCACGGCCTTATTTCTGAACATTTGCTGGGTCATTTATTACGATGAAAAACCAGGATGAGAACGCACCAAAAATTCATTAACCTGCAATGATATATCACGGAAGAACCCTATACCATACTGCTCACGTATCGATAAATCTGGTGTTATTTTTAGAAACTTTCAAGTTCAATATTTAGCGGTTTTACCGTTGGGTTTATAATAACCACTGTGTATAGCTTATCTAGATCTCTAGACTATGAGATTACTGGGTCTGGTTCTTTGCTCACAGCTTTTTAGGCTGTGGCAAGCCAGTGATTTGTTAGGGACAATATACAACGACACACTCTTTACGTGGGTAGCACTTATCTTAGAAAACATAAACTAAACACCAGAATTTAATTAAGGTCTTACTTGAATTTTTTTATTGGGGGAAAAACAATTATTCAGATAATTCAGAAATTGAGTTTGAACGGTTTGTCATTGGTATTGTGCATCGTTGCGCGTAAGCACTTGTTATATCGTCTCATAATTCAACGTTAGAAATAAAAAATCAAATTATGGATTATGCCTTAAGTTAATTCTACTGCTTTTCAGCTGAAACTGAAGTCACGGTGATTTCACTACAAGATGGCATCTTTGACCATCATTCACGTTAAATTTAAGCTATGTGATATTTGTTTTCGGCTAAATCATAAAACATCATTTTGTCACCTTATTCCGGTCAAAAGACGGCAGAAAATGTGTTTGTGGTCTATGAAGGGAAGTAAGTCAAGCCATGCTAAATTACGCACTGTTTTTTTTTTCAATAACAACGGTTTAGAACGGTAAAATTTAATCACGTACAGTCCAATTGAGAGGAACTGTCGGGTTTATTAAAGTCGATCAGTGAAATAACTTTGTCTCTAAACCTGCATCAAGCAGGTATAACGTAATATAATTTCAGTAGCAGCAAGTTATTGATAGACTTGTTCAAAGAAGGAAACATATGAGGCCATCTAGTAGCTTATCAGCTAAACCAACAAGAATTCCAATCCCTCCCACAGTAATTAAATAACTAGAGAAATACAATTGCTTTCATATTGTGCGTTAGAGTAACAAACAATGGAGTTAAAATGTAAACATGAACGATATGATATAGTGTATCAGGTAAAACTTCCACACAACTACATGGAGTAACAAGCACTTTTTGTGCAAACACTTTGTCTATGCGCAAGAATAAATATGTTTCAACCAGCATTTTTGAAACGATTTTTAATAGGTATATCGTGCTGTGAATAAATGGAGAGCCCTTAAGGCTTGCCGAATGATTAAAATTTCAAACAAATTAGCAGTTATACTTTATAAATAAACATACGATGCAAAACTGTATAGATCTTACCTTCTTCAGATTCACTGTGCCCGCTTATTTTCACAACGAGGACAAACACTAGTATGAGTGTAATCTTCATGCTCATTAATCCACAATTCACAAGTCCCTTCAGTTCAATGCTCAAAATAGTACGCTTTTTTCTTAGTATTTTTTATCTTTACGAGACTGATTTCTAGATTGCTGTTGGAAATTCTCAACGGTGCTTATTACTGTTCAAATGTCTGCTTTATGACTCCGTCTGATCGCGCAGTCAAGTGAAATAAAATCAGCGCCAGCCAGTACAAGCTATAGTACTGAACCAGCCACAGACAGCTGGACCTAATGGTCACCATTTCGCCGAACGTACTTTCCCATGTGATATTCCCATGCTATTAAAATATTAGAGTGTCCTAGTGGTTCGATGCAGCATTAATAAGTAAATATATTGAATAATTTGAATGTTAAACAATACGTTCAAAGCATTCGAACGTGTTAATTGTAAAGAGGAATTTTGATTCGATAATTTAAGAAAATAACAAGTTCTAGAACAACCGATAACGCAGTTACACAAACTGTTTAGAAGTGTTTTAAAAGTAAACATAGGATTCGCTAGCCAGTGGTTCTGTTGGCCTCGCAAATTGATAAAATCCATCAAAGTAACTAAGGTAACTCAAAGCTGACGTTTCTTTTCTAGGACCGCGTAAACTCCAATAAGCAAGCGGCTTCTAACCAGTCTCGTGTTGTACAGGAAACAGGAAATAACCCATAAGGACATGCCTGAAGTATTTGAGAGAAAAAAGTAGATGGAAATATGAAGCCTTACTGATGAAAATATGAAGCCTTATGAAATTTTCATATCAAACTTCCTTTCTTAAATTAGGCATGATCGATCTTGTTCGTTTCTCGCTGATTTAGAGAAGGCTATTTAAAAGTGCGAAGCAGGAATACGAACCTTCGATGTCCTCCAATTTGAGAAAAATACAAACACGCAGATGCTAGCTTCGTGTTTCAACTTTGGTGACAAATAGGTTGGGGATTATACGTGAATTTAGATCATCTTTTTTTATTTTTTTTATTATTTCCAACACCAACCACGCAAATTTAAGTTGATTCTTTTCTTTTAAGAAAAGCTCTAAATCATGCAGGCCGAGCTGTTTCTTAACTTAGTTGATGCTTGCGAAGTAAAAGCAGCCAAATTGGTATTCATGGTCGAAACGAATTTCGCACACGTTTGGGAAAGACGGTTTTACATTTTACAATCTGAAACCTGCGGCATCGTTAATAAGAGAGCCGTGTTGTTCAGTCATGGGTATATATGGTTTGTCATTGTCTTATGTATTTTGTAGTAAGGGCAGATTACATATTTTGACAGTCGATCGTTTGCTGTACTTCAAATATGGAGAATAAGATTTCGCCAAATGACATCACTCATCAGTTTTGTTCATGTCATTCGTTGTTTTGGATGACGTTTATTTGATTGTGCATTCTTTTCTTCTTTTCAGGTCAAATGTTTCTACGTTTCTCGTATTTAGGATTTTGACAAGGAATAATCTCTTTTAAATAATTTTCCTTTCCAGTTTAATTTAACACCGAACAATTTTGCTAGCGGCCGCACGAAAATAACAAAAGTAACATCTCTTTAACCCACAATTCTGATGTTTACGTCAATGTTGCTTCGTAAATCTTTTAACATATAATACAATATAGAAGAAAAAATACATATGAGCCCTTGAAACAATTTTTCAAATTTCATATTTGTATGTGTGTAAAAATAATGAAAAAAGCAATAACGACTTTCAATATCTATATACCTATGCTTTGATAAAATCTAATTAGGGCGAAATAAATGTGGAAAAAAGCCAAATTTGTAATGCTTTCTGATTGATAATGTGATAAGATTACATGAAGTTCTCATCTTGTTAAGTTAACCGATATTCCAGCTTCTTTAAGTGTGTTTCAATTAGGTTATTATAACCTTTCGAAAGCCGACCTCGTCTCATTCTCCATAACTTAATGATCAACTTAATCGCGAGGTTATAGGGCTGCACATAAAGTTATCCTAGGAAAATGTTTTTCTTGCAAATTCTTAAAGTACAATGTACATTTCCATGTGAATTATTCAGTGTACGCGTTACTGAGAGCATGTCCAAGTTACGTTGGAAACAATTATCTTTGGGATGTATTTTCTTAACGTTTCCCTTCTGGCAATCAGTCTAACGTGGTGTAGTGACAATTAAGGTCTTCGTTCGTAAGCGCACTACTGATTCACACAAGAAGCACTGAAGCACTGAATTTTAACGAGACCTGAAATTACCAATCTTATTCAAGATTTTTCATGGTAGCTCCGCGCCGGAGAATTTGAAATATATGTTTCAAATGAGGTCTTCAAAGCTAGGTTTACGAGGCTCAAATACGATTGACCATCCCACATGTAATTTCCACCACTTAAGATTTGCACTCTTTTAGACATAGGTCATCTAAAAGTTGGAATAACTTACCAGAGGAGATTAGATCTCTGAGTGGTCTCAAATTTTGTAAACGTAAAGTTCCTGGAACTGAACTGCTGTGATTTTTGTAAATAAGTCCACACTGCATATCTTCGTCAAATAGTTTGCTTAGTTTATCTTATATTATAATATAGATACGATAGTACGCGCGCTCTGATTGGCTAAGAAGCCATGTTTTATCAGAGTATATAACATGGTTAGCTGTGTTATATAGTTTTCAACTGGCGGTTTCCTTTCATCGCGCGCGTAAATCTATATTATAAAACAGATAAAGAAGCCTTAAATCCATGTTTTATACTATCATAAAACACTCTGGTCATTTGAGAACACTCTAGAAATGTTGAAAGCACGCGCCTTTGGCTTGTGCTTTAACATTTCTCTCATGTTCTCAAATGCCCATCGTGTTTTATGATAGTATAAAACATGGCTAAGGCTTCTTTAGTTGTTAACTATCATTTGTTTAGTATTTAATATTTATTTTTTTCGGATATTTTAACTATTTCAAAGCTACTCTGTACATCCGAATTAAAATAAAGCTTATGATGATGATGATATAATGAGGGGCTGATTAAACCCAACCACAGATGAAATTGGAATTTAGCGGGTTGGTTTTTGTGGAGGGAGGAAAACTGGAGGACCCGGATAAAAACTGAAGTCACAGTTACCGGAGCTCGCACCCTGCTCATAGTGGTGATCTAGAGGCAAATTGAAAGCTTATAATCAATAAAACTGCTAATTGAACATCTTGAGAAAAGCTAAGCAAAGAAAGTTCTAGAAAGTAGATCATTATCTATAATTTCATTCCGATAATATTTAGCCCTGCCGTGAAACAAGATTGAATGACAAACAAGAGTGAACGATATAGAGGATATTACATGGCCGCGCGGAGATACGGATTTTATCGAGTGTTGATGAAATATCTTACGAGTGAGCGCAGCGAACGAGTAAGATATTTCATCAACACGAGAAGATAAAATTTGTATCTCCAAGCGGCCATGTAATGTTCTGTTTAATATATAATTATCGATGAAATACCAGTTTCAATCTCTTACTAAAAAGGCTAGAAATCTTTGAAAGCCAGTTATATTTTCAAAAGTGATATCTTCACGTGTGAAGATATCACTTTTTAGAAAGAGATATACACTGGTATTTCATCGATAAATATATATTAAAATAATCTATTTGGGAATGAAACAACAGAAGTCCTTCAGGACAACTGACATTTCACTTGATTTAGAAATACATATAATATTTTCTTCCGAGCGTAATGACTGTACATCCTGACCGATCGTTTCAATAATTCGTCTGAGAGACAATAGTAATTTCTTTATTCCGGTATAATCACTGGACTTTGCGAGTTCGTGATTTATTTAAAAGGACGGTGCTGCTTTTCTCCAGTTACAAAATGAGCTATTAGAAAGAAAAAAAAAATCTGCATCTCTGATACCAGAACCCGAGAAGCGTCAATGTTTTTTTAACCCTGATTATATTATTCGGTTTTCCTTTATTCGTAAACGACGAGGTTGTACTCTTCTGTTGCGCAGTATAGCATTCTGGCTTTCATTTAGAGCCAAACGTTGTTTAGCTATTGTGCAAAATCTGTTTTGATTTGATGATACATTGGAAGTAAACAGATATTGTAAAACGTTGTTCTGTAAGAATAACTTATAAACATTTAGCTCACTTTTTCCGCATGCATTATTTTAGTAAAAGCGTGGAATAAAGAATTGGGAATTCTTTAGTCTTCTTTAGGAACCCTGAAACTTGTGAGACTGAGCTTTATAAACTGGCCCTGATGTCACCAGCACCATTACTTAAGCTAACTTACACGGATCCAAAAATAAGAGTGAAAAACAATACACATCAATTTGAGTAGATAAGTCTCACGGAGAAGTTAAGTTCTGGTTAAAAGCCTGATCAAAATATTATTCGACAAAAAAGAAGAAACATTATGAAAACAAGTTTGAAGTTTAAAGATGTTAAGTAAAGTTCTTGAATACTGGTATATTATTTCGTAGATAGAGGATATTTTTCATGGCCGCGCGGAGATATGGTGTTGAATGTCGTAATTCACGAGCAAGTACAACGAATTCACCATGAGAAGATAAAACCGTATCACTATGCTGCCATGTAATATCCAGTTTATTATCAGCTATAAATTATGAGGGTTTTACGCGCGACCTGATCGTGAACGGACTTCACAGGCGTGTAATATATTTTTGTTTTGCGCGTAAAATTCGGAAAATATTATTTGTGGCTTAGGCCTGCTTACATGGAGAATGGTTCGCCCTAGCGCTAAGAACCATTGTTGTCGACATGCAAAACAGTCTCTAGGGATTACAGTACAATGAAAATAGCCCTAGTGCTAGGACCAATTGAAGCACAACACATAACCGAGAGTAGAAAATGAATAATTGACTATCGTGCATATAAAATGACATATTACAACAAAGTACAAAGTAACAATTGAAAACACCAAGCACCGTAAGGCTAATGAAACTACTTTGCTTGAGCTGAAGATCAGCTGGTGATAAAATTCGAAACAGAGTTGCCTTGGAGTAATTGTGAAGCCAGAAAACATAAACTATACAATAGCTTTTACGATCTTTATGGAGATCATCCTCAAACGAAATTCCTTGCGACATGCCAAAAGTAATTTCCTTTTAATTCATGGAATGGAATATCAACATATAAAACGAATTAGGTTGAATTGACCATTTGTAGTAAAACATATTCATGTAATAGATAAAAAACGAGAGCTAGTGTTTCACCAGAGGATCCAAACACCGAGAACAGATGAAAGCACGATCGAGGCCGCTTCGACATTCGGTCGGTATTCATAAATCATTAGGAAGTATTGTCTGCCTGGTATTTTGTTGCATACAATCATAGACTACAAAGGTTGTAATTGTTATTTTTTTCACGGTCGTTTCAACAAACGGCCTGATTGTGTAGTTGATAAGACAGAGGACAAGCAGTCTGGAGTAACCATAACAAAGTAAAGTAAAGTAACTTTATTTAACGTCGGTAATTCGTGACAGTCTTGTGAGACTGATAAACTTGAGGCCGACGTGAGACCTACGATTTTTCGTCCTTATCCGAGAAGACGTGAAGGTGAACCATTTGCAGTTCCAGATCGGGTTTGTTTCACAAAACCAGTACCTTCTACTCAGTTATTTTAAGACCCTGAGTGTTGGTCCAACCGGGGTTTGAACCCGCGACCTCCCGCTCGCAAGACGGGAACTTAACCACTGAGCTAACCGGGAAGGCGATGGTTCGAACCACACTCATGACGCCGATTGTTATTTCCATATTTTCCTTCAGTTTTCTTCTTGTAAAGTCATACTTATGATGTAACGTTGTAGCTTATTGATGTCAGAGGAAGATGTAGTTCCTCTATCTGGTGTTTCATTGGGTATCAAGATTCATCCACCTGACCAACTGGGATGACCCGATTGGCTGTTCAACTCATTAATTATTCACGAACTTGAGATGTAAACATTAAGAAAATCATAATTGTTAGTTAACTAAGCTAGGTTATTTAAATGGAGGCTTTAGTGCGGAAGAGCAGCCATGAAGTTTACATATATTCTTCTGCATGTTGAGTAAACGTTGTGTTCGTTACAGAAATTTGCTACATTTTATCAAATTGTTTCATAACTGAGACATCGGTCGAAGAAGTAACTCAGTAAGCATGCGTTAAATGACATCTATAAAAATTCAGCAAAAATAATTGCGACTGAAACAGAATACCGTTCGATGTTCTGACGATAGGTAATTTATATGGGATGGTACGGTGGGCTTTAGTTGGGACCTTGCGAAAGCCAAAGGTCTAGATAAAGAGACTTTCTAGTGTGTGCAGATATGATAGTCAAGACTCAAGTCCACTCGAACGAGGCTAATACGCCTACCTTAAATACGTCAAGACCTATTTACAATACTATGAAACAATCGAAGCCAACATAGACTAAGAAACTACAAAATGAGCTTCCATCGCAAAATTTGATCAGGTAAATAAAACTTTGAGTTCGAACTTGTAAACTTATTATGAATTAACCCTCTATTGGGTAGCTCAAGTTCATATCTACAGTTAAGTTAGTCTTTTTCCTCCCTCGTTCTGATTTTTTTCTTTATTGTGTCTTAATATGCCTTTAGCTTTTTCTCTGTCATAATTGTTTTTTTCTTGTATGAGTGTATGTGTGTAATGATTTAATGAAATAGAAAAGGGGAAAGAACCTTTCATGGTTCATTGAGACATTTTACGCAACTTTAAGAGCATTGTGCAAAATAATGCAAACTAAGAGGATGTGTCATCTTCTATTAACAAACTACTTGAAGGTAGTAAAATAGTATTTTTTGGCTAGTTCTAGTGCTTCCTATTTTCTCAGTACCTTAACTGTTATCAAGCAACGAGACTCTCGTTATCATTATAATAACAATGTAAAAATGATTATTGAAGGAAGACGTCTGCATCTGTAAACTTAATAATTGGCCACAATGCGATATCTCACATGTCTTATTTGTGACCAGTAGTGGAGTGCTTAACCGATCGTTTTTAGCCATAAGTAATTGCGAATAGAGTTATGGTAGTTCTTTAATCAGAGCTGTAGCGATGTGAGATTACAAGGCAAAGCCTTTGAAAAATCGTTGTTTTAAAAAGAAAAAAAATGGTAATTATAACAAGTGTTGTAAACATCGATTTGCCTTGAAACAGTACTTAGGAAAATATTTTCTTACCTCAGTGCTATCTTTATTTGCGATAAAGACAGGAGAGCATAAATATGTTAAATACAAAAACAGCATCCCTTTTGTACGAAAACTAATTAGTTTGAAGTACTATACTGAACAGAAAAAGGAAAAGGAAATGCGTCTTGAAGCTATTATTGTTTCACACTAAAAGCAACGACAAGTATGCTTATAAATGTCCATTTACAAATGC
This sequence comes from Actinernus sp. WN-2022, assembly GCA_030867875.1. Taxonomy (NCBI): domain Eukaryota; kingdom Metazoa; phylum Cnidaria; class Anthozoa; order Actiniaria; family Actinernidae; genus Actinernus; species Actinernus sp. WN-2022. The sequence goes on along the minus strand of JAOWCC010001589.1, from coordinate 63,738,166 downwards.
CTTTGCACGTACATCAAATACGTATAATACGGTACGTTGAGAACTTTCGGTTCTATGACAAACAATCGAAGTCTCAAAAAACATTGAGGTATCTTCTCATAGATGGAGAACGTCACAGCAGCAGTCCTCTTCCCGCTTGCTGGAAAGAACGTCAGGTTTCAAACAACGAGACAAATACCATTGTAGAAATTTGTTTGTTCGATGTTTATGACATCAAATTATTGAAAAACAGAGCTCCCATGGCTCTTCTAGAACTGTTCAGCGAGAAAATGATCCAGATATAGGCAAACTCCCACGGGAATTCTTTCTTTGATTAAGACCAACAATTGCTCAAAATCATAACAGCATGAACGCTCGTCAAATAGTAAAATGTTCTTATTGTTGAAACATAAACAAGGTTGTTCCAAACTTATTAAATTGTAGTTTATAGCATAAAGAGTGGTTAGTACTATTGATTTTGGTTATGACACAGGCATCAGCTGGAATATTAGCGTAACTGATGCTTGAATAACAAGTCCAATATGCACAAATGTCAGAACACTATTTTTAGTTGTTGTTGAATCCGAGGTCGGTTGCTCAATCGATGAATTTTGGACTATAAAAATATCGATGGCTTTTACCGGAAAAAGAATGAAAATGGAAGGAAGTTACTAACGTTTTGAGACACAAGCAGACAAAATAAGACAATGTTTGCGGTTAGGTTAGGGTATTTTTCTTGCTTATAGAAGAGCAAAGTAATAAAGTAATCAAAGTAATAAATAAATCCTAATCCAGACACTGAAGTCCTTTCTTTAATTTTCGCGAAATGAAATTGAACTGATGGTGGTATGGATCGGTAATGATCTAGCACTAGTAATTAAAAATTAACATGTAACTCTCAATTCATAGTGATACCGGGTTTCTAGGAGAGAGTTGTAACAGTTTTGCTTAATAATTACTATTTTCCGACTTGGAGGCATTGTTGTCTCAAACTTTCTCACAATAATAAATTGAGCAACTGTGGTGCCTTATCATTACGATATTATTTCATTCTCTTAAACAATACTTTTTCAACTTTGAATTTATTTGCTTTTGAAGTTATTATTTTGTGGCAGAGTGCAGAAAGTTTGATTTTATAGTTTTGACAAAAACAAACAGAGATAGTAATAAGATGAATCTCCAAAACGGGTGTGTCGCTTTGTGGAATTAAATAATTCGTTTTAGATGAATGTGACACCGCGAGATATTTAATTATTTCCAAAGTAATTAAAGTAAAAGTAAATTACAATATTGTCAGAACGATTAGACAGATTAGAAAATCGACTCAAAAGTTCCTGTTAATGATCAAAATATGATATTGTTTTTGAATATATGCAGGTAGAGACTTTCGGTGTCTTTGACTCCAACAGGTATCTTCTAGTCATTCCTGTCAACCGTCAAACAACTACTCAGTGCTAAATCAAACTCTGGATACCTGGTGTAGATGTCATCAATAATTTTCGTTGCATCTACAAGCACTGGAGCAACGCCCGCGTGGAAACGCAGATGGGGGAATCATTACAAATGTTAACTAACTAAAAGTGAATCCCCATGAAACTGTGAATATTTACTATCATAAATAACTAATACAGTTTCATTTTCAAGAGGAAAATTAATTTTGACGTTATTTTGTATGACATTCTTTTGTATATACAAAATATACGACTTCTATTACTTTTACTGCTTCAGTGATTAAACAATCCTTCCTTTGGTTACAAAATACGCCCTCTCTTCGAGAAGAGAAAATGTGTGCGCACGTGAGGAGGTGGAGGTGCGTCGTGAACAAAACACTTGCATGCGTATAGTACCAGATCTAGCTTCAATATTGTACTATGTAAAACGGTTTTTCTCATATGGTCACATCTCTATGTGATACTGTAAGACTTAGGCCCGTTCAAACGTAGAGCTTTTCAGGTGCCGAATCTAACTCATTAGTTCAGAAGAAGCCGCCTAACTTTTTATCTTTTGTTTGAATAGCTTGCTGTGCGGCTCTGGAGCGCAGCGAGCGGAGATTAGGGGGATTTGGACGAGAGAGAAAAAAGGGAGGAGGGGTGGGGAGGAGTGGAGGAGACTGAGCCTGCCGGCAAGCCATGGTTATTTTGGTATCCACCCACTAATTAAAATGCATAAAATTAGTAAGTCATTCGACCGATTCATCCAATCATCATGCGGCGGAAGTGAAAACCATGTTTAATATCTGGTGTGTAATCAACTAAAGTCGATTGAGGTATGCTAACCGCCGTGGAAAACGAGTAGCAGCTGACGTTTCGAGCGCTAGCCCTTCGTCAGAGCAAAAAATGTTTAATATATGTCAGACTTACGCGTGGAATCTAAAGGAAACTCAACTCGAGCGTAAAATTCAAAACAAATAATATACGAACTTGGAGAATGTCAGCTGAAACTCCGAAAAAACATGTGAAGACATGGCCTAAACCCAAATCTGTAAATGTCAACGACTTTTGCAGGATATGTAATGTATGTTTTAAGGTAGCGTTTGGGAATTCAAATATTTCCACGGCGAGAATCTGTTCAAGCCTTCAGAAAGAAAAGAGAGCCGAGGCTTAATTCTAGCTGGTGCCTGCAAAAGTATTGGTCTTCGTATTCCGAAATCTGCTGCTCTATCAGAGCGGTCTTTATATTTCGAAATCTGCTGCTCTATCCGAGCGAGTCTGTCGTTCCTGAGGAAGAAAGATTCGAAATTCAGTAGAGAACTACACCTTTGTTTGAGAAGATTTGCAGGATAAAGATAACTAAGATAAAGTGAACTCGTTGCCGCTGAATATAAAGTCACCACCAAATCAGAAAAAAAACCACTGCCGACCACAATAACACCGGAATGAAGCTCTGCCAAAAGAAGCGCTAAAAACCATCCACGCAGCGTTACGAAATCATCAAAGCAGCTCGTATTTTCGGAAGCACAATCCTGTTCTTCGAACACACCGGTCCATGTTTCAACCGTGTGCGATTCGCCGACGACAAAATACAAGCAAGACGCTTGTGGAGTTCCGATGCAGGGTTCTTCAGCTCATCGCGAAATTCGCTCGCATTACTACTTCTGCAGAACTAAACAGCAATTTGAAGTTGCACTTCTGTAGTACCTCGGGTTTTAGGTCTGAAAGTTCGGCAGCAGGATAATCTAAGGAACTTAACTGGTTCAATTGATCTTTCACAATACTAGCCAAAGGAGCAATATTAAACCAAAACGACAACCCGGCCATCATTTTCGACGTCTTTAACCGGCTAATGATGCTTGGAATATCCTACTTTTTCCAAACCCAGTTGGTATTACAGCTAGAACATCTCTTCCAGACAAAAGATCTCTAATAGCCTTGCGCCTGTTCTTTCTTTAAATTCATCGCTGAGGGAATTCTCGGTATGTCTGTCGCCATATTAATTGGTTTCTGCTCTTATCGCATGCCATGCATGAATACAATTTAATGATTTCTGTCAATCACGCATTTTAGCCAATAGCAATGCGCGGCATTCTGAGGCCAAGAGTTATCAAAATAACCATGGCTTGCCGGCAGGCTCTCTCTTCCACTCCTCCCCACCCCCACCCCCACCCCCCTCTCATTTTTCTCTCGCCCCAATCCCCCTAATCTCCGCTCGCTGCGCTCCGATACTCCAGAGCCGCAACGCAGGCTGTTGTTTGAATTGCGTTCGATGCATGAAACGTTTGAAACAGATCTTTAGCCACTTTTGGTTGGAGTGGATTATGTTCGTGCCGTGAATGTATTTCATTCGAGATACGTACATCGTATATTAAAATGTGGCAGCAATACTGCCATGCTGTCGTGTATTTTTATTTCAAATCGGTTATAGCGATGTTACGTGTTTATGACATTACAATCGTTATGGTAATATGTCAACCATGATTTCAAAAGGCCACTTTGTATCAAGAACCAATGACTGTCTGGTTGGCCGCACAACAATAACAGATAACGTGACATGAAACATCGCTATATGGCAAACGTGTTGCCAAGTATTTTATATAATTGAGAAAAATAAAGCAAGTAAAACTTAAACTAGAACACATACTTCAACTACTCTTTCACATCGAGAATGTAACTATATAGACTGAGGTTATTAGTCGGATAATTAAGCATCTAATATGACGACTCTGTATTTTTACGAGTCATTCGCATTTTCGAGAGCCTTTCGACTAATAAATCTATTATATATATATATTCTGCGAAGAAACGAATTTTTTTCAATAATTCTAAACCTTGCGTGCTCGCTGGACAAAAAAGATACTCGAGGCCACGGGGCGTCTATTCACAGGGAAAGGGACAAACGTTCGCGGTGTTGTAGTGTTATATGTTAAAAAAGCATATGATCTGGCTGGGTGCGATATTGGATGCCGAATACGTCACCAATCGACACCCAAGTTCCTCAAAAGACTCGATTCTTTTGTTCTGCATATTAATTTACGCTTCGATTCACACCGAACAAAAGGTTCAACGATCAGGACGATCGGGACGATTATATGAGAACCAGCCTTTAATGTGTCACTCTGAAAATGTTGTGTCATGGTTTTACGCATGTCTGGAATAAATGTTCGATTGGTGGCTGTTAATTTTCAAACAGATGCTTGATTGGAAGGATATGCAATACGTTCCTTGTATACGAGATATACACATAGTTTGTACATGTTAATCTTTTTTGCACATTTAATTTGATTTCATCCATCCCACACTGACAAAACATTTTCCTACCCGGAACATAAAGATATGTCCCTCACCGTGACACAGTTCCTTTAAAAAGTAAGGAAAGAAAGCCGTTACAACATCAAACCACAATTATGTAACTCCCTTACAAAGTTTGAGACTAAAGATAAAAATATATTTAAAAAATTACCGTCGTATGTTAGAACAACAGCGTAGTGTGTTAGAACACTCAGACATATTAGCATCGGATGAAATACCGACGAGAAGGCAATGACTGTTGGCACTACAATTAGCGAATAGCCCGCCTTGCCGCTGGTATTTGAATGTTTAACATCAGGATGAACCAATAAAGAGTAAACACGTCTGTATTTAAACGACTCAGTGGATTTCTCTCCCACTCCTCAGTTAACTTGCTATAATCTAGAGTGTGCAGCTATTCTAAGGGTAGTCTCAGACAGTACTAAATTAAAACACGCACATAGATATTATTTTGGAGCCTTGTAAACAAAAATCATATGGGGAAGATCAATACTGTATATACAGGAAATTAGTAATAGATACTACTGTATGTGTGGAGTTCTAGAGTTTCACGGCTTAAGCAAACACCGCTTGGATTAATTTACAGATGATATCTGCAAGGATTTTGTTATGCTTATGAGAAGTTCTCGAATGATTTATTATTCATTATCCAAATACAACAAAGTAAGTTTTATCCTCTATTTCAGATTCATAGACAGGAAATCTTCAATGCGCGTCAGGGATACAAAAGGGCAAAAGTGTGATTTTCTTTTCCATTTATTGGCCGTTTTTATACTAGAGACTCATAATGCGTCTGGACGTATTTGAGCAAAGAAAACTTAGTGCGTTTTCTTAGTTCGTCTAGTATAAAAACGGTACAAGACGCATTGGACGAACTAAATTTGGTAATCCGTCCAAAAAGATGCACTATCGAACTTAGTTCGTCCAGTCACAGTCAATTGTTCCTGATTATTATTCAGTGAAAGAAATACTGCACTCATCTGGAACACAAGAAGCCTCAATAAAATTATTTTGGTTATATTGCGTTTGAGTTTTAGAAGTAATTTACACAATTCGCGGTCGTGTTGTATCGGAGATATCCGGCTCGGATCTGTATCTACTGTGTCTACTATGAAATAGTACATAGGGTGCAAGAGCTTTAATCAATCCTTCTGGGATTATATCTCTTCCATCCTCTACTTTATTTTAATTTTATGAATGTACTATTGGACTTTATTATTGTGTGTCGAATAAACAACCTATTCATAGCTTGATTACGTCTAGAACCTTCGCTTAATAATGGCCAATTGTATTGATGCATGCAGTCTAAGTAGTTCTGGAACTTCCAATCTAAACAAGGATTGTGTGCCAAAGTTATTATTTAGTGTAGCTAAATCAAATTGATCTTTAAATCAAAATGCCCCACTGAACTTTGAAAACACCTATCGAGAGGTTAAACGAGTTTTTATCCGGTCCACATCGGCGCAGAATTGAGTTTTTGGGAATCTAACGCTAGCCAAATGTAACTTGCAAACGTTTTACCAAATATAAACAGTGCATGACCAGGAGGTCAACTGGCTGGAAGAAAACACGTATTTTAGGAAGGAACCTATGTGAAGATATTACGTTATTTCAGTTCATTTTCTCATTCGAGAATTTCGAATACAGAACTTCGAATTCAGAAGGACTCATGATTGACTTTAAAACAGTTTGCTTATAAACTGGCTGAAATTCATAGGAAGTGGAAATTTTGTTCACGTATATTGCCTGTTCAGCTGAGCTAAGCAAAACGCGCTTATAAATTTTAGGACTACTCTCGGTAATACAACGACGAACAAATGTCTGTTTTTTTACAATATAGTTGTAGCGATAAGTTCATCAGAAGTAATTTCAGAATATTTACCTTTAACAACATGACTAAATTCTTTCGAAACTTGGACGCATAACATAAATGCGCATCAATATATTTTCGGATAATCAATCGTTATCGTCATTCGGAAAGCCAACAGAAAGCCCGCATCCACATAAACCCAATAACTCGTTCCGCGCGTGCGCGCATCCACGAGTTAATTAACGGCCATAATTAAAATAGTGATTTCATATAACGCGACTGTTATATGCTAATGAGCTCTACTGAATTCTAATGAGATGTGTACTCAAAACTTCGTGTTCAGTTATCATCTAGCTACCCCAGCCAGAAATAGAGTTAAGAATTTTTGCAAGAACTCGCGCGGCGCTGGTGATAACACGCGTACATTTCCGATTTTTGTGTGTGTCGGCCAGGCAAGGCAAATACTGCTGGCAGTTGATTCCTTGTACATGATTCTCGAGTCGAGTCCTCTGCGTCTTTTGCATGATCCGACTCTCTTTTGTGGGCACCAAATATTAGACACTTTTAGTTAGAATATAGAGAGCCGCGGGAACGGAAAGACAATACGATTTTTGAGCTTGCACTGGATCGATTCATGCTGGAATACATGCATGCAGTTTTACAATTAATTAGACCGTGTTTTAAAACTCACACGTTATATATGCATTGCTAGAGCTGATCTAAGGCTTGTAGGAGAGAACGGACGACGATGAGATATGTAATCGTGCATGCTAGTTTTAAATATTTTGACGATTTTATCGCTTTTTGTTAGTTTTCGGTTACTGCCAGAGGAGAATTATTACTGGCCTTGTAGCAAGGCTTAGTTGTAAATAAAGCACAGTTATTCTGGAGGAACACTGGTGAAACTTCTGTCTAGTTCTTGAAATTATAAAGACAGATTTATTACCATCCTTCTTTCTTTTGATGACGGAAAACATCATCATAGAAAATTGCACCCGATCGTGCAGTGTAATTTATTGTCCACAAACTTAATCCAAATAACCAAAATTAGCTAAATTTTCATGATTTTTGTCTATTGTTTACTGCACACATCTGATTAGAATTTAGTGGAGCTCATTAGCATATAATAGTCGGGTTATACGAAATCACTCTATTAGGTAATGATTTTTAATACATATTTCTAAGCATACCAAAGTTTTGTCCCAGTCAAAGCGAAACAACAGTATAATGTAACAGAGTAACAATTGCAAACACAATAGTATGTATTTCTTCTGAGCCAAGAAACCTGCGGTTTGCGACTTTATTTAACTCGGTCTGCCAATAGGTGAGTTTAAAACAAATGAAAATAATGCTAAGAATGTTTCTGCTATGGTAATAAAATACATGGGAGCTAATGTAAAGCAAAACTTCAAAAATGTGTGCAGAGTTACATTAAAGTAAATTCGTACAGTTATCAATTGAAATAAAAATGAAAATCTTAATTAATTAACTGTTTCCTTGCTTTCGTAATAAAAAAAATCGTCGGGGTTAATGAAAGACAAACTAACCTAAATAAATGTTCAGCATGTCCGCGCAAAACGTTGCAAAATAACGTACAAAATATTCATCGTGTTTACGCTGGTGAGAATGATTTTTTAAACATAATTATACTTCCCTTTTCCCTTTTTTGGTTGTTTTTGTTATTTTACTGCGGAGGTTATATCTTTGCTCTCTTTCGTAAGTATTTGTGAGAGAGTGGCAATTGTGTTGCAGCTCATTACATGTATGTGCAAGTTTCCACTACGAGCCGTTGGCTTTTGAAGCAAACACAGAGGACAAATAAGTTCATCTTAAATTAAAGAAATAATGTATTGGTTTAGCCGTTTCTATAACAGACTCGAATCATATATATCATGTATTCGCTTAAGTAGGATTTTTCGATTTCTTAAATTATACTCCCGACATATTACTTATAAATCAGGGATTACAAATTTATAGATGATCGATCACTCATCTTTTTTCTTTCATATAATACGAAGCAGCACTTTTCAACGACGACTGGTCCTGATAACATTTATTCATCCTTTGTTAAATCTTCACGCACGTAAAAAAACACGTCCAAGTATGTTTAATTTCTCAACCATTATCTTATGAATCGAAAATCATGAGACGTTTTATTATATATTGAGACGCGCCGCAATTTAAGGAGATGTGTAATTCAAATTAATAAGTCCCCAAGAAGTATGCCTAAGAAATTACTTCTTCGACGTTATGAACTAAATTAAAGGAATAAAACAACATATTAAAAAAATACTATACAATACAATCCACCGTCGTAACAGGTAACCAACTTCAGGCATGGAAAAACTTATGGGCAAAACCATAGCGAAATGTTCAAGTGTATCAGTGGTATACAGCATCTAAGACTTTCGAAGAAACAGCTGATCATGGACCGCCTCTAAAAATATAAACTAAAAATTAAACTCCTTGATTTCGCAAATTTGATCAGATAAGTTGAAAATGGATGACTTGCCGCAAACTCTATGCGCAGCTAAGTACCACGCAAGAAAGTTAGAGCTCTAGTATTGAAAGTAAATGCTATTATTGAAGGTTACCTTTTCAGTGTACTAACCGGTCATAAGTAGGTCTTCTATTGAAACTTCGTATATCGGCTTAACTTCGAGAATAAAGGTCAAGGTTTTATCAAGAACCACGTCAAGAAAAACGATCTCAGTGGTGTAACAACAACTTTCTACTTACCTTTTTTTGAAAATCTCACGGCTAAAGGTCTGTAAATTGGAATTCCGATGAGAACACACAACATCCATGTTACACCATACATCCTCTAAATGTGACAAGAAGAATCAGTACGCACTGAAACAAATCGGTAGGATCCGATGGAACGATTAAACCCTTCTGACTTAACAAAAAGTCAAAATCAAGAACCCTGGTGTTAATCCTGGAAAGGCTCCCACGGTCCCCGCCAAGACTGTCCTGTTATGCAAAATAAAAGTATAGTATCAGCCCAGGAGTACTGGAGCAGTCTAAACTAAATTATATATATAGCAACAACCCCAAGACACCTAACGATCCGTAAAGGTGTATGAGGAACGAGTTATACTGATCCTCGCCAAAAAACGTACATTTAATTTTAGTAAGGGCGCTAATATTGCCCACAGCTGCACAGATCAAAGGAAAGTTAGAAAGGCAGTGATTCTGAAGTGGAAATAACTCCTTAGTTTGGTTCTCATTTTCTAATCTTGCTGCGATCGTAATGAATCCGTAATCAATGCGGTCTATTTTATTATCATAGACTACACTTAAGTTTGGAAACACGCTGTGCAATTTGAAGTAGCAAAATATGTTTCCACTTTAAAGCCAATAGAAAGAAAGGAAACATATTTATTGAGTTAGCGCCCAACGCTTAATATAACTTTCCCTGTTTTCCGTGGTAAGTTAATACAATGGCCATATCTTTGGAGAAAAAGAGATCAGCATTACAGTTATAATTATAGACAAATAGGAAGAGACGTATTGGCAGCTACAACGAATATAATATATTCAAGGAAAGAAACTGGCGAGACGCTAATACATTACTAACCAACATAAACATGCCTCGACAACGTAAACAAAATTAGTGTTCATTAAATGGATATTGTACTTTAATTTTGTAAACTGTTTCGATATAATGAAGATATATTAATGGTAAGGGAATAAGAATGTATTCGAAGAACTTGCAGCATTTCTTATTAAAAAGTTGATTACTGATTTAATATCTATTAGTTTAAAGTTTAACAAGCAAATGTTCGTACCTTTGGTATTTATCGTCAAAACTCTGCAACAACAGCTATATTGCTACACTAATGTTTGTGGTCACTGCCTTCAGTTTCTTTGCATTATATAAACGTGTACTTTAGATTAATCAATTCGAAATCGTCATTGTCTGTCTTTGGTAAAAAAAACATTTTGGTATATTTTTGTTGCTGTGGGTTTTGCTTCATTTCTCAAAGTTTCGGGGAAAGGAAGTCTAACAAGAATATTTCCCAGACCAAGTGAATTAAAACTTTTAAAACCAACGGCAAGTGTTTCGTTATTGAAGTTAATAACTCAGCTATTGTCTCGTAAGTATTTGGTTTGTATTTGATCGTTCTTTTTCTACGAGTATGAAGAATTCGAGCTGTCTACTACTTACCTACCAATAAGAAAGAAACTCCACAAACCTAGTTCAGTTTTAGAAACTTTAAAAAAATATCCTTTAAAAATATATATTTGCAATCTAAGTTTGTTAAATTGCGTCAATTACTTAGAATATCCAATGTTTGGATCTTGGCAATTCAGAGGATGCTAAGGTTTATAATGTTCCGCTCTTCTAGACCTTTCGGTGAGAAAATTTAGAGGATGTGGTTAATCAGTCCGGCGCGGTTGGGGAATTCAAATTCGGTTTCATGGCCACGTGACATGATAAATTCAAAACAGTGCCAATAAATCATTATTACTGAAAAATGTATTTCAAAAGAATTAGCTGCTAATGGTTTCTCCATTCATGGGCTACTGGTAAACAAACATTGTCACAGAGTTACGTAATAGTGTCCTATACCTTGAATAACCTAATGCCGCCTTAGCTCGTTTTCATTCTCATGTCACGTCACATGGACTGTGTTATTATGGTTATACATTTTATACATACGATAGAGTGGTATACCTTGTAAGCAAAATAAACGTTTAATTATCGAAAACCAGGACACAAATACATTCAGTTGTTGCTACTTTTAATGTGATAGCATGTTGTTTCACTTAAGCTACTGAAACCGAAAGCGGTTTAAAAAAAAGCTGAGGACAAAACATCCAGATTGGGCGACTGGTGCACTGGATGACTGGACGCCTTAGTTTCTAGACGACGTCTTATGCTAACTTTTGAGTAAAAGAAAACAACTGGTGGCTTTCCTTTCATTAGTTATAAGGCGATATTTTTAGCTTCATGTCTCGACTTTGGTCTCTCTGGCTTTTCCCAAGAAGTGAACGGGGTTAGTCACTTTTACACCCACTTCAAGATGTGGGCCATTTACCTAACCCTAAACTTATCCTAATCATTTCGAAAAGACGTTCTCGTGTAAATGACAAGTTCTTACTAATTCGCTTGGGCTAGGGCTGCCAGGTAAACAACGAGTTCTCACTAAGCCTTGTAAGTGTTAGGCGGACAATGATCACGAGTGAATTATGAGACTTATAGAGTCCCGAGCATAATTAGATACTGATAAGGGATAAAAGGGACCCTATAGATTCCATAAACCACGAGCGTTCGTCTCTATCCGCCTTAAAATTATGGTGAGTTTCTGTCCCGAGATAGAATCGTAATTTGAAAATGTTTTTTTTTGTGGAGGGAGGAAAACCGGAGAACCCGGAGAAAAACCCTCGATCGAAGCAAGGGTGAGACTCATAATTTCACATAAGACCGGCCGGCCGGTGGTGAGCCGAGCGTGTGGTTGAATCGCTCGGCCACTGAACCTTAGGCTTGCTTCCCTTAGTAAATTATCATACCCAAGAAGAAAGTTTTAAATAGTTGCACAGTAATGTTTCCGAAAATAAAACTCTGTGCTCGCTTGGTTCTCAATGATCATTTGTAATGTCTCATATTGGTCATGAAAGCACAACATTCATCGGTGTTACGTACAAAAGACCAAGCATTACATTGGTGAAATCAGTTTCGGATGCACTTCAACCACCCAAACATTGAATTCAAGAAGAAAGAAAAATATCGAAAAAGAGAAGAGCAGAAGGAAGAAATAAAGTCAGTATCTCACTTATTACAGAATACAGGTTTATCTTTTAAGTTATTGGAGATAGTGAAATGTTTGTCAAGAAAATGAAATAACTTAGCAATATATATGGTATCTGTATTTGCAACAAATTTAAAAACTGTTCCAGTACGTTGAATTTGTTAAATAAATAAATTACTTAAAGACCCTCTGTCCGAGCCCATAGTGCTTTGCGCGCGCAAATGATTTTCGTGGGCTTCGAAACTTAGAAAGATAAGCGTTGTTAGTGTGCGACTCTCGAAACTTTCGAAATCCATCTCTAGTTTGGGCCATCGTGTAATTATTTCTAGATATACAGGGTGTCCCAAAAGTTCGTTCCTATGATTTCTACTGAAATGACGTTTGATTAAAAAGCGCTATATAACTTAAAGTACTAGGAGTTCTTTCCTGCTATGTGCACTATTTGTATACGTAATTTCAGTAGCCTGCATGGCCTCCTTTGTTTTTTATCACTTTTCGTAGCCGCCGCGGCATCGAATGAGATACATGTCGTAGCGTTGAAAACGTTGGGACGTTTCTCCATGTTTGCTTGAGCCGTCTTTTCAGTTCTTTCATGGTCTTCGGGATAGGATCTTTGTATGCGAATTCATCTATTATACCCCAAAGATTCTCGATCGGGTTGATGTTTGGTGAGTTAGCTGGCCATTCTGCTTTCTCGATAAAATTGGGCAAGTTCTTTAATTTCGCTGTGTGAGGTGGTTCCCCGTCTTGAACGAATGTCATGTTACGGTTAGATCTAAACAGTTTTCTTTTAACTGCTGTTTCATTTGTAGATTTACGGCGAAGAAGAGGCTTAACTCTTTCTCTAGTTTGTTGGTTATATAATAATCAGCAGTTACAGTCTGTCCTCGTGGAATAAAGTGAAGATCGGTAGACCGCGGCCTGTCATTCCAGATCATCCAGTTCGAGCATTGCTTGACTTGGTAGGCATGACGTACTTGGCTCTCTTACGATCCCCAGACGATGTCATTTTTGGGGTTAGGCAACTGAACCAGATACTTCGGAGATTCGTCATAAAAGAGAAAATCATCCCATTCTTCTGCAGTCAGTTTTCTGTCTTTTTAGCGAATTTTAGCCGAGCTACGCGTTGTTTTGCAGTCAACAGTGGCTTTTTTTGCCGTCTCAGAGGTTTCCAACCTTTGCTTTTCATGAATCTCCAGACAGAGTGTTTTGAGCCTGACAATCCTTTACTTGCTAAATGTTGTGATAGCTGCCTTGTTTGCCTTGTAAGTGTTAGGCGGACAATGATCACGAGTGAATTATGAGACTTATAGAGTCCCGAGCATAATTAGATACTGATAAGGGATAAAAGGGACCCTAGATTCCATAAACCACGAGCGTTCGTCTCTATCCGCCTTTCGTCTCTATCGGCCTTTCTTAGCCGCTTCATTTAGGACCCTAGGTCTTCCACTTCGTTCCTTGTCTTCAAAATCTTCGCCTCTCGACGACCATTTTACTACCCAACGTTCGTTTTTTTCTAGTATTTTTGCGATTTCTTGAACAGATAAACCAGAAAATCTAAGTATAGATGCTTGTGCTCGTAAATATGTTAACATTTTTGCTTTGAGAGGATTCATCTTTAATAAACAAGCCGGTAAAAACGACAAAAATGTATGAGCAACTCGGGGCTGCGAAATGCGAAAAAAAATTGGCGGGAAATGTACACGCGCGCGATTCCAAATCACATGTTTTGGTGGGAAAATCTAAAAAAGCAAAAAACGTCATTTTTAAGCCCGTTAGTAATAACAACATTAAACTAGATGATTTTTATAAATATTTTTATGAAAAAGCTTTTCCGTGAGTAAAGATATAATAAAATACAGGCCTGTAAAGTAGAGGAACGAACTTTTGGGACACCCTGTATATGTTTAACTGACTTTCTTTTATCTTAATTTTTGTATATATACCTTTAAAAAATATATGTCTTAGACGAATATATGTCTTAGAATCCCGGTTTAGAGTGGCGAGTAGAGGAATGCCGAAGAAAGACAACAGAGCTAGGCGAAGCGACTCGACAAATAACACTTCAGCAGTCCACATTTTTCTTTCTCTAGGTCTACAAGAGAACACTTGCGGTTAAAAAAGGACTACTATGTGAGTTTCTCGGAGATTTGCAGCATTAAGGACCGGTGAGCTTAGTTGGAAAGACACTGAAAGGCATTAAGATCATTCGGAATTATAATTTCGCACGGTTCAGTTCCATTGAGGTGTTACCACTTATGTGTGAAACTTCAGATTTGCATTTTTATCAGCAGAGAAAGCAATGCCATTAACCTTTTTCCCTCCTCCAGTACGTCCAGAAAATCCTGCTCCAAATGCAAAACTACGACCGCGGGGTCAAACTCCGATCCACCAAGTTCAACTGTTTCTTCGCTGTGAGTGAAGATCGAGTGACTGTGAGTGACTTGAGTGCGAGTATGACCACAGGCAGCCCAAGCTAATGATTTTTACAAGGAATGTATGGGAATTTTTAGAAAAAATCTAAAACTGTACTAAAATGATCAATAAAGTCATAAAATCTTACCTGTGTTTTGTGAAGTTGTTCCTCTTCATCACTGATGTGTTTATTTCTGGTTTGAGGCACTTCTGGGCTTTTTTTCCCTCCCCTATATAAATATTGAGAAGGCAGGAAACACCACAGGCAGCCCAAGCTCTGTATTTGCACTGTGTGACTATAATTTCACAAAATTCTCAGATAAAGAAAATAAACTTACCTTAAGAGTTTGTTGTTGTCCTGTTGTTTCTCTGGGGTCTAGAAATGGCGGTTATGGGGCATTTCTCTCACTTTGGATTTTTCTCTCTTCTCTGTCTAAAAGAAAGGAAAGGCTGCACACTCAAATTCAAACCACGAGGCACTTGAGGCCGATTTTTCGCACGAAAAGCCATCCGATAGGCGTAATTTCCTCCGTCAGGTGAAAGGTAGATAGTTTTTCTTACCACAGAAGTTTACAGACTTGAGAAATCATTATCCTAACTCTTCCAAATGAACTCATTTCTTTGAAAAAGTCCTCTCATTCTTCGTAAGAAACTACGTGTTTGCTGCTATTCGGTCATGAACGTGGCAAAGTTCCTCTTTCCGGCAGAGGGATAGTCAATAAATTGCCAGATACGTTACTCTCGGCTCCCCACGGGGTCTAACGTGCCGCCTATTGTACTGAGTAGCCAATCGCGTGGCTACAATTTCAAACAAGTTGACAACGCTTGACGACGGCTACTTCCCAAAGATCACGGGCTCAGAACTTATACATTATATACCTTATTTTGAAACTTGTCTACAAGTGAATCGGCTCTATGGTAAAGTGGTTTAGAGCGCGCGCCTCGAATCCAACGATTAGGAGTTCGATTCCACACAACTGAGCCAGTAACATTTAAAAAAAAAATGTTCTCTTTCTCAGTTTTATTTTATCTTTTCCTCTATTTTAAGCTATTTTTTTGATTAAAATGATAGCATACAAAGTACGTTAATCTATTAAAACTGTAGTGTTCGATACTTTCACAGGATTTTATATCATTGCACTATAATAATATAAATAGAAATCGAGGTCATGACCGTGTTGGAGCTTGAGAGCCAATGCAAAACAAAGTTTTAGTGTGGAAGGCGGCTCTAATAGCTTAAAATAGAGGAAAAGATAACATAAAACTGAGAAAGAAGATTTTTTTTTTTTAATGTTACTGGCTTGTGTGGAATCGAACTCCTAATCGTTGGATTCGAGGCGCGCGCTCTAAACCACTTTACCATAGAGCCGATTCACCTGTAGACAAGTTTCAAAATAAGGTATATAATGTATAAGTTCTGAGCCCGTGATCTTTGGGAAGTAACCGTCGTCAAGCGTTGTCAACTTGTTTGAAATTGTAGCCACGCGATTGGTTATTCAGTACAATAGGCGGCACGTTAGACCCCGTGGGGAGAGAGTAACGTATCTGGCAATTTATTGACTGTCCCTCTGCCGGAAAGAGGAATTTTGCCACGGTCATGACCGAATAGCAGCAAACACGTAGTTTCTTACGAAGAATGAGAGGGCTTTTTCAAAGAAATGAGTTCATTTGGAAGAGTTAGGATAATGATTTCTCAAGTCTGTAAACTTCTGGGGTAAGACAAACTATCTATCTTTCACCTGACGGAGGAAATTACGCCTATCGGATGGCTTTTCGTGCGAAAAATCGGCCTCAAGTGCCTCGTGGTTTGAATTTGAGTGTGCAGCCTTTCCTTTCTTTTTGACAGAGAAGAGAGAAAAACCCAAAGTGAGAGAAATAGCCCATAACCGCCATTTCTAGACCCCAGAGAAACAACAGGACAACAACAAACTCTTAAGGTAAGTTTATTTTCTTTATCTGAGAATTTTGTGAAATAATAGTCACACAGTGCAAATACAGAGCTTGGGCTGCCTGTGGAAACACGAGACGCCATTAGTCCACGTGGCGACTCTTCGAAGCCTCGTAATTCTTCGAAAATCCAAACTTTCAGCATTTTACCTCCAGAAACCCTTTCTTACATTCCTCTAGCACTCATTTAATCGATCCATCACTTATTTCCTCGCTTTGTAAGTACTCAGAATTCGACGGTTTCTGCAGCCAACCTAGCACGTAACGATCAGGGGTACCGTCACCTTAGCCTTTTTTACATGGACTGCCTGTGCTAGTTGAACCACAGGCAGCCTGTGGTTGAACGTGGCTTTTCTTCGGAAGCAGTGACGAACGAGTGCCGAAGGAATCCAACACCACCGTGTTTTTTCGAGGACATTTGGAGAACGAAGTCATTGTGCTCAATCGACCAATCGCTGAACGGTGAAATATGCAGGGCAGATCCACGAACTTTTCAGCAAACAATAGGTGAAGTAAATGTCAAATAGAAATGTAGTCGATTTCTTGATTTAGTTTTTCTTTAAAGCTGTTTGAAATGTAAAATAACCAAAAACGGAACTGACCAAAGTAAGTTGCACAAGAATTTGTTATAGACGATTCTGTTGAACTGACTGCAATATGAGAGTTAAAAAATACGTCCGTCTAGCGGCTAGAATATGGTGTGACAAATAGGTCAGTGAGAACTCGTAATAACCCTTATCTTTCCTGGAGCCTAACAGATAAGCAAAGAGCAGTTAGAACTGCCGAAGCAGGACATATTAGGGACTTTAAGCAACCAGCCGACGGCGACGGCAATGACGACGGGACGTAGAAAAGTGCCTTTCTCCCGAAATTTGCTGTCTACTATTTCCCTTGTTCATCTTGAATTGTTTTTCACATCCAGATTTTTGAAAAATATGACCGAGTATAGAGTTCCGTTCACGCCGAACGAAAAACGGATTGATTTACTTTCTTATACGTTCTCTTCAAAACGTACAATTTCGGGTTTTCACGTTGTGTTTTTGCAGAGAACGGTGGAAATGTAGGCGACCGCGTGCATTTTCACGTGCAGCTATTGTATTTTGTAATTAAGGTTATTGTTTTATGCCGTCGTGTTTTGCTTAAAGTCCCTATTAATATCCTGTTGAGTAAACGACACCGTAACGCGTCTGAAAAGCCTTGGACGAAATGTTGTAATGTGTGTTCTAGTGGCATTTCCGCTACTGTATTTGACGATTCATTGAAAACTGTCCATTCCCATTACGCTCTTCTAATGGCTGATATTGCCTTCTGTTCTGCATATTTCACCGTTCAGCGATTGGTCGATTGAGCACAATGACTTCGTT
Source organism: Actinernus sp. WN-2022 (assembly GCA_030867875.1). Classification (NCBI taxonomy): domain Eukaryota; kingdom Metazoa; phylum Cnidaria; class Anthozoa; order Actiniaria; family Actinernidae; genus Actinernus; species Actinernus sp. WN-2022. The sequence goes on along the minus strand of JAOWCC010001589.1, from coordinate 63,720,150 downwards.
CTCCAAATGTCCTCGAAAAAACACGGACGTCAGTGTTGGATTCCTTCGGCACTCGTTCGTCACTGCTTCCGAAGAAAAGCCACGTTCAACCACAGGCTGCCTGTGGTTCAACTAGCACAGGCAGCCCATGAAAAAAAGGCTAAAGTGACGGTACCCCGGTCGTTACATGCTAGGTTGGCTGCAGAAACCGTCGAATTTGAGTACTTACAAAGCAAGGAAATAAGCGATGGATCGATTAAATGAGTGCTAGGGGAATGTAAGAAAGGGTTTCTGGAGGTAAAATGGAGGTAAAATCATATCAAACAACGAGTGTCGATTTAGAGGTCTGGAACCTAGAAACCGCCTTTTTGAATGTCGTGGCAGCTCTTCCAAATATGGAATATGGAATTTTCCTAATATGGAAGAGGCCGCGGGAAGTTCAAAACGACACTTTTGCTTGCTATTTTATTGATATGCTGAAATTTTGGATTTTCGAAGAATTACGAGGCTTCGAAGAGTCGCCACGTGGACTAATGGCGTCTCGTGTTTCCTGCCTTCTCAATATTTATATAGGGGAGGGGGAAAAAAGCTTAGAAGTTCCTCAAACCAGAAATAAACACATCAATGATGAAGAGGAACAACTTCACAACACACAGGTAAGATTTTATGACTTTATTGATCATTTTAGTACAGTTTTAGATTTTTTCAAAAAATTCCCATACATTCCTTGTAAAAATCATTAGCTTGGGCTGCCTGTGGTATGACATATGCACTTAAAATATTTCATTCGGATCTTTCTTAAGATGTACAGCGAGCTAAGGAGAACTGGTTATGAAATTTCACGAGCCGAGTTTATTGATGCTGGTTTTGAGCAAAACAGTTTGCGGCTTTTGTTCACACTTAATTCTTACACTAGCTTAGTTCAACTGAGAAATATGGGAGTATGGTGATTGGTAATAATAATAATAATACTACTAACTTTTTTAACGTGTCTAAAGGTATTTAGCAAAAGTCAAAAGACTGCTAATTGGGGACGCAAATTAAAGAGTAAATTAAGACAAATATATATATGTATCTATCTATGATTAAAAAGGTAAAACTGATGTACACATTCTTCTGTGACCTAATTCTAACTAAGTTGTAAATACATATATCCGTATCTGTATGTCTATCTGTGACTTAAAAACGTTGATATACAAAAATGTAATAAAATCTGTGTTAAGATGCATAAATTTAAAATATTAAGATTGACAGAGATGACAGTCCATACAATTTTCATTTATTAGACTTAGATAAGAATAAGCAAGAGATTGGGATTAATGTCAAAGGCACTGAGGTTGAGCCTTATCATAATATTACACTGTTAGGAGTAAACATTGACAGTAAGCTGACTTTTACTGATCATATAAGAAATGTAGGAGTAGGAGTTATTACGAGGCTGCGCAACTTGATTCCAACCAGTGCAAAATTGCAGTTAGATAAAGCAGCAATTCTCCCACATTTGACATATTGTAATACTCTGTGGCATTTATGCATGTAAGGCCAGTGATGCAAGAAAATTAGAGAGGGTTCAGGAAAGAGGCCTGCGGGCTGTGTATAGACTTGCTCCAAGTCGAACTCGCTGAGTCACTTGGTAAGCGATTACTGGGTCAAAAAGCGAGTGCGAGAAAAAAAGGACTTTGAGAAAGTCTAGGCTGTGTACTGCGATTGGAGTTCGTCATATAATCAACTGTTAATATGGGCTAGATTGCCCACTTTAAAGAACAGGAGATTGCATGATATAGCTCATATTATGTATAGAGTTAAAATTAGCCTTTGCCCTAAGTATATTTGTGATATATTTTCATTGAATAATGCACCATACAACTTAAGAGTCAAAGAATTTCAGATTCCTAGATTCAATACAGTTAGTTATGGCAAACATTCCCTTAGATATTTCGGGCCATTACTCTGGTCTAAGCTGAAATCAAATGTGCGTAATTCCCCATCTCTAGAAGCTTTCAAAAGGGATATCAGAAAACTGGATCTTGAGCAATTGGTTAGCAATTCAGAACTGTATTTTATGTTTCCTGAATTTCAGTGAGATGTAATGTATAATGTCAATATTTATCTTTTGAGCCTTTTAATATTTAGTATTTTAATCAACATTGTAAATAGCTATCATCTTAGATAATAAAATCATTCATGGAAGGGGGTTAGGTAGTAAATTATATATTTTATAGTTTTAATTTCTGTATTTATTTGTTTATAGTGTCTTCATTTAGTGGGAAACTGCTATCGATTCTGACACTGAAATAAAAAGTTACTATTCTTTGCGTTTGAATGTGGCAGGTAATGCAAAGAAAACGAGCCCCACAAATTCAACCTGAGAAAGATACAATATAAACTAATTATGCTCTTATCCCACTGAAACGAGCATAAAACACTTTATAGCTAAACTGCATTAAACACAAACAACAGATAAGGGGCGGGCATCTCGTTTATTGATACGAAATATTGTCGGACACGTATAATTACAGCAGTATTTAATGTTGGCCAATCAAGTCTACCTAGACCTGTTACATCTAGTACCTGAAAAAGGCTGGTTTTGCCAGCCTAAATATTGTAAAATTCAATATAAAATCCTACGTTGTGTCAGTTTTGCCGTAATCCTTGTACTTCGTATACATAGTGTAGTCAGTACATTTCTTCTATTCTTAACATATGTCCTAAAGAAATTAGGTATCAAAGTAGAGAAACGCCTTCGATTGATTCTTACATATTAATCACTCTTTATACACCTTCAACGGCATCCCAACGGGATTACCTAACAACATTCTGCACTCACTTATGTACATCCCGTAACGCTATAAAGTATATTTGAAATGTATTCAAAGAGGGGGTAGGTTCCCCTAACATTTGCACAATGTAATTTTTTAAGGTAGATTAGTTGTGCGTGCAAAATTAAGATTGAATTTGGAAATGACTCACGAAACATGCCAAAATAGGTGGTTTTCACAGGGAAAAAGATACTATTTATCGCAGACCCCCAGCAAAGATTTTATGTTTTGTTGTCTTACTTTACTGATAGTTATTATTTTGAAATTATAACTTAAAGTTTTGTTGGGTTTGACTTCCTCAACATTTGATGTTCTTCTTATGTTGATCACGTGATCAGTGACGTCATAGATAAGAGAATAGATAAGTTTTATACATGGGACAAAATTGATCATGAAAATAAGATTGCTTAACCAGTTAAATATAATAAAGGTTAAATATGTTGTTTTTATTGATTAGGGGATAAGAGGGGGAATGTGGTCACGTGACCTGTTTTGCTGAATATCCCCTTAACAGTAAACGATAGTCAACTTCTCTAAGCGTTAGTTTGTAGAAATCAGTAATCAAAATATACTGGATATAGTAACTTGTTTACTTGGTGAAAACTCGCAAACCCATTTTAGAAGGAGTTCCCCCTCTGATATTCGTGTTAACAGGTCACGTGACCACCCAAAATTCAAAAACGCTAGTTAAGGTTCTTCATCAAGTGAAGTTCTATTGATGTACCGAGCTTCACATATTTTTGTCAAGGTTCACCCTTTAAAAAATAGGTTCATCGTGAATGTTTAAAATCCATGCTGAAAGTTTGTGATAAAGGGTTTTGAAGTACTTGAAAAGTGCATAGTATTACACACAACCAGCACGCACGGCAGAAATATTTTGTAAATAAGCGAATGTTTTGTAATTGAGACAGAAATGCCCGACTGATTTCCTTTCAAATTTGCCGCGGTTAGAGGATAATAGTCCCTAGTTCAGCTCGACAAGCGTTATTGTTGCTGCCATTTTTACTGGTTTCACGTAGCATTTTGCAGAACTTGATTTGTACAGACTTTATTGGGTCTATATTTACGACAATATCTTTCTCCAAGAAAAGTAAGCATCTTTTAGTTCTTCCTAGAGAAATGAGAACAATCTATTAAGAGCATAATTGTTTGTTTTGGTACCTTCTAAAAAGTATTCATCAAGTGTGAAAACTCGTACGCGTATCTCGTAGTCTTTTTCGCACTCGCATCTGAAATTTGTCTTCGTTGTTGCTATATAGCACACAGCGGTCAAACGTCTGCGCATGCGTCAAAAGTCTTGCAACAACAACATTTTACAAAACAAATTCAAAGCGAGCCGGCGGCCGTCACTATTCACACACCCGTTTCAAACCTTGAGAACTTTTTTGGTAAATTACGAAAAATTTTGGTAAACTCACAGTTTGAAGTTTGTTCAATTTCCCGTCGACTGTGAAAATAAAAAGCTTAACTTTCACGTATTTTTCTTAACTTTTGGGGGTAGAAGTTCATTGGTAATATGTTTTAAGGTAAATTTTACGCGGGAAATTCGCGCGGCCGCCCACAAGACTGACCGTAATATGCACGCGCAGACGTTTGACCGCTGTGTGGCTATATAGACCTTAGTTAAACCGCTTCTAAATCGCGGGTGCGCTATTTTCATGACGTCATGCCAAACATTAAGACTGCACCGATTACTGTATCTCGCCGTGAACCGTAAATTTCAAGATCAAGGGACACTCTTGGATATCGTCAGGACTATTTGGCTATTTCTGATGTCATGGCGTCATTCTGAATATCATCGAATAGACCGTTTCGCATTCAAGATTACCGCTGGATGCGATGACTGCAGACGCATTTACTCAACGTTAGTCTCATTACTCGGGCCAGCCTGTGGCTGGCGCGAGTCAAGTCGAGCTATTCAACACGTATCAGGATCAACCAATCAAATTCGGCACCGCTCGGGGCACTTCCGATAGTTCGATAATTTCGCATCAACGGGAGCGAAGGTTTGGGCAATTCTTACCCATTATTTTGCTGAAACCAAAGGTTTCTTCGACTGAAATAGCAAGATGTTCAGTTATTCTAGGGCTAACAGGACTTTTAGGGGCTTTCGATGGAAAATTCTCACATTTACGAAAGGGATACGATGGCCGGAGAAGTGAAGGTTTTGGTCCAATAATCCACGGAAACCTGTACTGCTGCATCTATAAAGTGCCATAGGATTGCAGTGTTGCGTTGTTGATATTGGTGAAACGCTCTTCGTTGATACCCTGATCACACACTGTGAAGAGGTCAAATGAGGGATTTTGATTGTTAAAATGTTGGCTGTTTACCGCCAAGTAGACAACTGGGAAGGCTTGAAGCCCAGTCTACTAAGACTTCAACTCAAGAGTCGCAAAAGCTGGAAGTGAACAGTGACTGACCCTTGTCTTTGAACGCAAACGGAATTGTCTGAACTGGCGAGGCTGAAATTATGTATATACGCACACAAATCTTACTTGTTCCCTACTTTTAAAATGTTTTGAAGTGTAATGACTAATGCCTGTATAATGTAAATATGGAGACTGTAATTCGAACTGGAAATGAAATCGATCGTAAATTGAACTGTATGTGACTTCATAGAGACCATGCAAGAAGAAAAAGTGGAAATCGTTGAAAGAATAACAGAACTTATAACCCTGCATAAACAGAACTGGATACGACTTAGGGGGTGTTTATGTTGTGGGGCAATTTTGATGACTGGTTCAAATATTTTTGAACTGGGGCAGATACATTTGAACTGGGGCAAAATATGTTTCAACTGGGGCAAATATGTTTATGTTCACTGCCCGGTCAGAGTCTCTTTTTGTTGGGGTAAGCTATCGTATTTTGATAAATACAGCCGACAAACTCACATGTTTACCTGTGAACTCTAGTCACCAATTAGCTCTAAAAACCTGTTGTTTACCTGTGAGATTGTTAGCTAGGGGATCTCTTTTTATATTGGGGTATGCAATTGTATTTTGATAAATACAGACAAACTCGCATGTTTACCTGTGAACTCTAGTCACCAATTAGCTCTATAAACCCGTTGTTTACCTGTGAGATTATGTTCACTGACCGGTTAGGGTTTTTTGAAATGTAGGGTAAGGGTTTGGGTTAATTCGCAGAAACATTTAAGAAGCATTATATTTCAGTGTTGTTTAGTGATTAGCTCTAAAGAACCCTAAATTTTAATAGTGAGCACCCTTTGTTGACGGTTAGGTTTTTTTAATATAGGGGTAGGGTTTGGATTAGTTCATAGGACCATTAAATCGATTTATAATAGTGTTAGGAATGAGTTTACCTGGACAGGGGTGTTAACTGGCTTTAATAAATCTGCTTGTTATTGGCCCTAATGTTCCGAATGGAAATGGAAAAGTGAAACATAATTGTTGTTAACTAGTGCTCTATCATTAATCCATTTATGCGTCTTTTCACATCCTCTGTGGGCGATTCTTTGATGAGAGAACAAGATAATATAATACAGCATTTCTTAGTCTGAGTCAGTGTTTTTATATTCCATTTGAAGATCTGAGTCTCATAAACGAGCTTACGAGGAGTTACTTCAAAATCCTCTGCACTCGTGACTTTCCTGAGATACTGTTTAGCACTTTCGTAAAAGTCTTAACTATAGCTTCTAGATAAAATGTTAGAGGTGATTCGCTTTTCTTTTGTCTTTATTTTAGCTCTGTCAGTGATCTGGGTGATTACTCTGAAAAGATCGGTTCGGTTGACACAATTTGTTTCGAAGTACGAGTGGCGCCGTAATAAAATACACCTGATCATCTATAAACAATGTATTTTTTTCTGGATTTAGCTTTCTTACTTCCCTTGAGTTGCTGCAGTTTTCATAAAAGAATGCAGTCAACACAAAGTTCATCTGACTGTTACAGTTTCGTCCGGGTTTTAATATCGCCCATGTCATATTTTCTAAAGATGTTTCGAAGCCCGATTTTGTTAGCAGTATGCATGCGCGCATAATGAGAGGGACTGGGTTCGACGATTAGTTACTTATAGAATAAACGGTGGTGGTGAAATCAACAAGCGCTTGTGTGGCGCAGTGCGTTAGTCAGTGGAAAACTGGGCGTGTTAAGGCAGAGCTGCTGAGTTCAAATGCCGCTAAGTTCGGTACGTTGTTATTACATCTGAATGAAAGGTAAGTGTAAGTACAGGGAAAGAAGGGAAGAGAGGAAGGGAAGGGAGGGGATGGTGAAAAAAATGATTTCCTGGGGAGGGGAGGGTTAATTTTTTTCTTCTGAACCCCCCCAAAAAACTAAACCTCTTTTTTATGAATTCCCAAAAAATAAAATCCCTTTTTAGAATCTTGATAATTATTGCCCCAGTTCAAACATATTTGCCCCGGTGTTCAGAATTGCCCCACAACATTTACATGATACCGGAACGAGTTTCATTCCGGATCGACTTTCATTATAGACATATTTCTGCCTCTGTCAACATTTATAAATACTCTTTCTATGTTAGTTAATTAGAACAATACCAATTTGGAATGCTCTACCTAGCTACACTGTACAGGCATCTTTAATAGACCGATTTAGCTCAGTTGTACATTTGTTGTCCCAATTCAGGTCACCTGACTTTACCATTGAGTATTAAGTAATGGTCCAGATAAGAACTGTAGTAGAATCTATTGTTCTGCGGCAATGAGCCTCCCCCACATACGATTTTGCTTGAATATGCCTTAAGTGCTTTAGGAGGTATCTATAGTCCAAACTACATCTCGAAAATAAAGTATTTTTATGCCATTGGTTCTTTTTTTCTGTGAAAACGCAGACAAGCCACCACCCAGCCAATCGGATATAGAGAAAACAAAGGATTTTTCAATCGCAAATTTGAGAACTTTCCCCACACAAGATATTCTTCGAAATTAAACGATAGTTAGTTTGATCAAACATAAATTCAAACCACAAATAATATCGAATGAAAATGTATTATTTCGATGGGTTTCTATTGAATTTATAAGTATCAACCAATGAAATTACGAGAAAGAATAATAGAAAATTAACACCTTTTAACATTCCTTGCCGTAGACACTACAGTTCTTATCTGGACCATTACTTAAATGTTTTCTTGTTTTTCTCTATCCCAAGAGGAAATGTACAAATTCCTCTAATTAGAAAACAAAGCACTGGATCGTCTGGAGAGCTGTCACATGATCTGAATTTGGCAACAAATGTACAAGCTTAATTGGTCTATTAACCAGTTCAAGGAACTCATTTAATATTCACATTAGCTTTTTGTGGCTTGAATGTTTTTGTTTGTTTTATTGTTTATTTAGTTGTTTAGCATACCGCTGTACTAAATGCCAATATCGGGATTACGCTTGCCTATATTATTTGTTGATACTTAATAAACTGAAACTGCAACAGTATACAGAGTGGTCGAAAGAGAGGCTAGGTCATTGTTATGTGAAGTTGATTTATTATAATTACTGGGAGCAGTTGTAGTAGGCCTTTTGCAGTAAACAGTAATGTGCTGGTATAACACTTTGTTAACGAATGAATTGAGTTTGTGATCTCCATGGGAAAGACATTGCCATGGATGATGGATGGCAAGCTATCTTTAAAAATGGCTATTTTATAAAGATCGACAATCGATTGGAGGTGGAAAATAGCATTTACAAACAGGTTCTGCTAATGACCCTACCAATCTCATACAATTGCCTTTAAATACCTGTACCGGTATATGAAATATATTTGTTTGCCATCTAGTACAACCACATGATTGAATTCCTGCAAAACGTCATTCCATTATTTATAAATTACCATGAGCATCAGTAGCATTGGCGTAGCTTCCTGTACGCATATATGCACGTGCGTACACTTTGAGACGAAAATTCCCTGTTTGGCCTTGTATTTTGTTTACGAGTGGGGTCCCTTAAAACCGGTAGCTACTGCACTTGTGCGTACAACTTGAAAATGCCTAGCTACGCCTCTGAGTAGTGAATCAATTATCTGGCTCCCCTAGCACAGACTATGAATGGCACACACACATGCTACTAACAACTCAATGAACTACATGTATTCACCTATTCCTACATGTAGGTGGCCCGAGTTCAGGCCACTGAGGGCCTCTTGTTCTGATGTAAAATATCCACAAGTACCAGCGAGAAGGTGCAGAAGCTCAAACCACAACAAAACATAGAGTTGTGAATAACCCATCTTGCCGCTGGTATATATGCATCTTTAACATCAGAACTGATGAGACTAACGTTGCCAGTTATAGAAGATACCAAAACAAACAATTAAGCTCTTAATAGATTGTTCTCATTTCTCTAGGAAGAACTAAAAGATGCTTACTTTCCTTGGAGAAAGATATTGTCGTAAATATAGACCCCACAAAGTCTGTCCAAATCAAATTCTGCAAAATGCTACGTGAACCCAGTAAAAATGGCAGCAACAATAACGCTTGTCGAGCTAAACTAGGTCGATATACCCTTGAGAACAGACTCAAAGTAAAGTAGCATTAAATTTTGGATGAACTGTTAATTTATATTTCAAATCGAACTCCAGGTTGTCCAGCCTAGTATATGAGCAAATCAAGACCAAACGCAACGTGCCATTCTGGAGCGAAAAAATCAAGGTGATCCTATTTCGTCTTGGATTTGGTAACTATTATCGTGATGTCAGGAGAGGGTTTCCTGATCTCGTTAAGCATGCAAGGATTGACTCTACGCAAAGGTGTATTTAACCCTGTGTTTATTCGTTACCAAACTCAGCATTGACTAGCAAAGACCAATGTTGGTCGACACTGACTTACCTAACGAAACCTACTCTACTTAAAGTGCAAGTAAAGCCATCATTAACTATTTTTGCCCCAAATTATATTTCTAATGTACTTCAGTTGTCTAAATTAGTTTTCTTTGAGAGGCAGGAGCAAAAATTAAACTAGAATAAACGCTACCCGAATTGCGGGATTGATTCATCTTGTGATGTCACAATGAAAACCTGCAGCATTTTATTGTAGTAGTTTTCTCTAGGGAGGGAGTTGATTCATCTTATGACGTCACATAATCCATGAAAAGTAACCAAAATTAGGGATTAAATGCCAGAAATGTTACAAAATTTGCAAGATTAATACCTTTTTGTGAGAAACAAACACAATAGTACAATATACATTTTTATTTTTTTGACATTTTACTTGCACTTTAACAAATAAAAGATGGTTCTCCATTTTCTATAACACAATATATATTGCACGCTCGAGGTCTTGAAAAACTGCGGCGCCCAAGTAGCTTGCAGTGGTTTCAATCTCATTTAAGTCATCGAACTCAAAATACAGTGGTGAATAACTGTTAATCACCCCGCGTAAAGTAACTATTGGCGTGCCTCATAGTAGCGTTCTCGGGCCATTGTTGTTTTTAGCGTATATAAACGATCTTATGTCACGCTTGCAGCACACGCAAGCCTCCTGATTCGCAGATGATAGAGCGGCCTATTGCGCAACATCTTCCCCTGAAGAACTTCAAGACACGCTCAATGAAGAATTAAATCACCTAAAACCTTGGTTAGATGATAACAGACTATCTCTTAACATAACTAAATCCAAATGTATGACAGTTGGTGGACCTCAGCATCTGAAGAAATCTGGATCTCTTAGACTATCTATTGATGAGCTTATTATTAATGATACGCTTTTATAGGCTGTTCACATTGACTATGTTTGATTGTGTGCAAAAGAAGGTGGCGAAGAGGCCTGATTCTTGAAGCGTATTAATCACTTATTACCATTTCATCCAAGACAATTAGTTGTCAACTGCTTAATCTTACCACTTCTTGACTATGGGGATCTTTTTTGTGGGGGGGGGGGGGGGGGGGGGGGGGGGAGATAGGAATAACAACATCCTGATGAGTGACTTGCAAGTTCTTCATAACAAAGCTGCTAAGACTATTTTAGACTTGCCTTCCAGATCTGAAGCTATAAATACCCTTAATTAGTCTACATTATCATGTAGAAGGCAATTCCATCGCTGCTGCTTTGTATATAAGAGGTTAAACAATTTAGTGATTTCATATTTAACGAAGTTAGGGGAAGAGATATACATCGTCACGACACGAGAACAAAATCACAGTTAAGACTTCCCCTTTGTAAAACGTGCTGGGAGCAACAAAGATTGCAATATTATTTATTAACGACTAGAACAGCCTAACCTGCCATCATTAGCAAGTCGAACATTTTTTTTTATATTTTAGGAAACAATATGTTAAGTATATTCCCAGTAACCGATGTTAAATTTACTGTAATCGTATTTTTGCTTGTAATTTTGTTGTTTTTATCTTTTTTAATCGATTGCTTACTTTTAATACATTTTTTTTTACACATCGTTTTATGTGTCTACTGCTTCTTAAGAAGCTGTAGACACTATGGTATCGAGTCCTATGACGCGCGTAAGATAGTGTGTTTGTTACCATTGTCGATAAGTGATTTAGATTTAGAGTGATTTAGAGGTTGATAACCCCCATTAATTTTGGAGGAAATGTACATTTTCTGAGGCCTACAATCAGCGAGGAAAATTGTACTGGCAATATTTGACAGATCAGACATGCATAAAACTAATTAGGAGGCGTTTTTCAAATCACAGGCGTTCCATTCCCTTCTCCTCCCCTCCCCTCCCCCCTACTTCCTTTTTGTCCTCGCGCCATTCTTCCCTCGTCCAAATATATTGCAGGCTAATGCTCATTTAGCTCACTTTGTTTTACTGGTTACTTGCTATGAGGATTTCAGTCTGGCTAAGTTGAAAGAGCAAGGCCCTGAGATTGCCACACAGCATAATGTATAGACAAATGATCCTACTGAACTGCATTTAGGCATATTAAAATTGAATCATTTCATCTAATCCTCCTTTCTTTGCAGAAGTTAACTACAGTTTACATTATTTCATTTCAGAAAAAAGACTAAAATCCTCAGATTCTAAATTTTCTTACAAAAATGCATGTTTCACATCAAATATAGGCTTTCAAGTTTCCACTAACCTCACTTTCTGTCCCTGACCACTGAAACTTGCCCAGCACCAAGCCACCATTCCATAAGCACTTCAGAGCAAGCTAAATTCAACCACTCTGACCGCAAAGCACGCCGGGAAATCCAATCGACCGGCGGCCTAGCACTCCCCCATCTTCATTCTTCAAAATATATACTAAGTCTAAAGCCATTTCGACCTAATAGCTTCATATTGGAATCAGTGACAAGTAAATGTTGTCCAATATTCCAAAAAAGCTATGATAGGTGGCTCCAGACCCCATTTATTTATAAAGCCCACGCTAAAGTGACAGAAAACATCCTGGCCCATTCTAAAAAAATATAATAAACTCTTAGGTATTCCTCTTGAAATTCTCTTATCCAGTTTTATTCAAGGTACGGAGGCATCCTGTTTTTATGGTATAATTTTTTTAGTACGTTCGATAATTCTTGGTTTCGCATCGCTGAATGTTCTTATTATTGTTGCACAGTTTTCTTTCATTCTTAAAATGTATCAGTTTTGTATGTTATTTAAATCTCATAATTGTGACGAAACTGTTTATTATAGCTTCGTCATAAACCAAAAACGTTAGCAGCTATGGTCCCATTTAACATCATCACTTTATCGTGAATCCTAGTTTCCTAATTTCGTAGATAACGAGCCGCGACAAACCGTTTTGAATATTTAATTTTCGAAGTTTCATTTTGTAATTATATTGCAGCTCCAAACAACAGCAGTTTTTTCTCAGATTGTGAATTTCGTCTCATCGGGATCAGCTAAAAATAAACATTACACACACCAGTTAAAGAAAACGATTCGATGTTCAAACTGTAAGAGGTTGCCTAACGTTACACTATAAAGTGTACTATAAGCCAGGCTCTTGTGCAGTCTGTGCATCCGGTCAGCTCCGGTCAGTACATATGAATCCTTTCATTCTGCTGTTTGAAACGTTATATCAGTCTAATAACACTGATCAGTTCAGTCTTTACAGAAGTAGAAGACAGAGAACGGAATAACTGCGCTGATATCGAGCTGAATTTTTTTATCGCATTCAGTTTTGGACAACAATAAATGTAGAATGTCAAAGTTTCAAACGAATTGATATTGGCCCTGAACCCACAGATCAGGTGTAATCATGTCTCCTCTTCATGGGTTATCTCGATATTTTAGGTCATCAGAAGACCTCCTAATAGCTTCACAAATAGCTCTGAATTCACGCTTCGAATATGAAACTTCGGCATGATCATTTCCCGTTCTCTTTCCGCCGACCAGGCCAGGGATATGTTCTGTTTTGCAAATATTCGATCTAACAGTAAATATATAGAGTGCATTTAATTACTCAGGTTTATTTAAGCTATCCTGCCTGTCCCGAGTAAAAATGTGGTATTCTAGATGAAATCTTGAACTTTAAATCAACTGCATAAGTCTTTGCTGTGACGATTTGCAAACGCGCGCGGATATCGGCTGTAGTTGCATTTTAATGACTTTACCCCTACCCATAATGCACCCGATATAGTTATATAGTTGAGGTGTGGGGGGTCAAAGTTTTTGCACTTCGCTGTATATATATATATATATATATATATATATGCACTTTGTTCTCTTATATTAAATATAAAAGTATGCAATTTGTGTAAAATGACTTTAAAAAACACATGTCAGGCATCTTAATATTAATATTGCAGATCAGTTTTCTTTAATTCAAAAACTTCATGGATGTTAACTGAAAAAAGACGTTTTCTATACAGCCTAAATCCGGCATGTGCATTGACGTGTTTTTATTAAAATAAAATTAACAAAATGAAATATAAAAATGGGTGATGAACCCCAAAACGGAAACTTAGAAAAAATGTCAATAACATAACTACATCAATCAAATGCAATGCAATTAAACCTTACAAATAATATCGCAAACTGTATACTACTAATCTTATTAGAAACGTCAGCTGGATCAGATGGCAAAGTACATCCACTTTTCGTAGCCTTTGCTTTCAATGTGTTCATCGTAATAGCGCTAGATCACTAAAATGAACAACGAATTAAATGCGGTCTTACCAAATGATCATCGTAATAGCGCTAGATCACTGAAATGAACAAAGAATCAAATGCGGTCTTATCGTATGATCATAATTAAGAAAAAACACCATTCCGAACTTCATAATTAATTCACAAACCAATTATTAAACCCTTTTAACTAAGATTTGTTCATGAATGAGCTGAAATTTCGCTCCACCGTCTCTGAAATATGCCAACCAAAATTTCAATAACCCGTTTTGTTTTGTTCTCCTTTGTTTCACTAGCCAGTGGGCCGGTGCATTGAAAGGACAATGGATTACGTCCGAGTGCACTTCAGTGCGACTACTGAAACCGAGGCTACTTAGACAATGAGAACCAATCACATGTAAAACGAAAACGAGAACGAAAAGTATACTAGCTTGAGATAACCAGTGACGCGATTACAAGACAATAGCATTTCAACTTGCTCGAGCTTCGATCCGGTGAAAGGCGAATTTGGTGGACTAGTTCTGAAGTCAATGTCTTTCCAATGAAGGAAATCGCAGGGATATGCTAGGATTTATACTTTGGAATTCTTTAGTTTCGTTTTATAATATATTTAGTGTCCCTTCTGTCAGTAGTCACAATGAAAATGCGACCAAGATCGCATTTCTTAGGTTTTCTCGAAGATTATTGTTATCGTAGCTTTGCAGAATATAATGTCGTATTCCAGGGTATTGTAGTAATCCCTTGGTATATCTTAAAGTGCAAGTCTCATGTTAAAAAATTAAAAAAAGATTATAATGTACTGTTGGGTTTGTTTCTCACAAAAAGGTATTGGCCATTACCAAATGAAAAAAAGGACTGGGCCTAGTTAATCTAATTAAGAAATGAACTCCATCACAAGAAAAAGCACATCGAAATTAGTAAGTTACCGAGTTTGGAGACGTTTCATTGGATATTTACCATGTGGTGAGCAAAACTCGCTAACATAAGAGACGCTTGTATGGATTGGATTGGAGAGACAAGCGTCCCTCAAATCCATACAAACGTCTCTTATTTTTGCGATTTTTGAAAGCTTGCTATTCAGTTCTATTTACCAAATCATTATCAAACTTGCTATTCTTACTAATTCCATTGTAGTCGTTTATTTGTTGATTGGATTAACTTTACAAACTTGGCCCCAGTCCTTTTTTCAATTTGGTAGTGGCCAATAGTTCCCTTTCGAATTCTCGAACAACCGCTGGAATGGAAGCATCGTCGGCGCGTTTTTAACATCAAATCGAGGCTAAACCTGACTCATCGAGCTTTGTTGGTTTACTGAGGTTGTGTAGTTGTTGACGGATAGTTTTTAGTTATAAATTGAAAAATGGACAAAGAAAATGGCGCGAAACGT
Source organism: Actinernus sp. WN-2022 (assembly GCA_030867875.1). Classification (NCBI taxonomy): domain Eukaryota; kingdom Metazoa; phylum Cnidaria; class Anthozoa; order Actiniaria; family Actinernidae; genus Actinernus; species Actinernus sp. WN-2022. The sequence continues at coordinate 63,704,963 of JAOWCC010001589.1, read as the reverse complement.
AAAAAAAAGAAACATGTAAGGCGTGGAAAAGAATGTGTGGCAATAGATTGCACAAGTACCGAATATCTCAAGGGCACCCAACGAGTACTTTTTGAAATTCGTTTGAAACCAGTTGTCTGCAGCTTATCTAGCCATTTTAAGGCGCCTACTATGTCTTTTGACGTATTCTAGAAAGCTATTAGCTGTTCGGATTTTCTAGGTGGAAATCGCGTCAACCGAAAATACTATGGCAAAATATTCCCGGCTTACGAATTTGTTAGTTGTCTAGAACAGAAACAATAATTTTCTAGCCCAAGTAACTTCATGTTGCAAAGTTTTGTGGTGGTACGAATTTTTTAGGGATTCTTTTTTCCTTTAGGCATTTCTTAGGGAATGAAAATGTGTTGTTCTGACTCTATTGATCAGACGAATTGGGACGTACGAATATTTTAGGGGAAACCTTTTAGTCTCCCCTTTCTTCTAAAATTTTCTAGGGACTGAAAACAAATTTTCTAGCCAGTATTTCAGAAAACAATTTTCAAGGGACAATTTTTTCAAATCCGAAAGTTTTAGGCTAACTTACTCTCCCGAACAACTTTTTAACCGAAAACTTCGTTGGGTGCCCTTGAATATCTGTGCGATGGAACCTCGTCGAAGGTGCATGCACTTCTTCAAGTTCCCCTCGAAGCCACCTTTAAGAACTCGATGGTGCAACCTGATAAAGCGACAACATGGAAAGGATGGCTTAAAAATCTGTAATCTGCGATAAGCATTTTAAGCCCGAAGATATTTACCGGCCACCGGGTGGAACTAGACACAGATTACGACAAGGTAAACTCTCACTCTCAGTCGCTTCACAACCGTTTCTAATAGCAACGGTCGATCCAGATGCATTTTCCTTGCAGTATGTTATGTTTCTCGTGCTGATTATGGACTATTGAAGCTTTTATTATATGTTTGGTCTTCTAGACTTAAATTCTCGAAGGTTTGATCGATTACATTATTTTGATTTATAGGAATAGAACCATCAATATTCAGTTGGTCAAACCAAGCTAAACAGAAGACTCGAGCTCCCCCTAAACATAGAAGATTACCAGAACCTGTCCTAGCTTTGTCTTCACACAATGACAATGACATGAATCTTGAGGTCACATTTACTAGTACAAGTACACCTACCTCACTGAATGCCATGCTCAGCTCAGATGATGAAGAGATGGATCTTGAGGTGCATGTATCTTCACCTGTTAGATTACACTCTATACACCTTATTCCAAAATGGCCGCCCTAATTTGCATATAGCCAGAAACTTTGCATATTTAGCACAATGAATATCACCGTTTATTAGGATACACCGTAGTAAGCAACATGGAACAGTTCGATACTGTTGCTTCGAATAGCTGCAAATATACCTGTATTTTCAACCTAGAAAAATCATGAAATCGAGGCAATAAGGTCCACACTCATCTCTGGCCATATAAAACTCTGTAAATTGAAATCTCTGTAAATTGTTTGTTCCAGCATTCATTACGTTGTTCTTTCCATGAGATCAACGTAATGAATGCTGGAACAAACAATTTACAGAGATTTCAATTTACAGAGTTTTATATGGCCAGAGATGAGTGTGGACCTTATTGCCTCGATTTCATGATTTTTCTAGGTTGAAAATACAGGTATATTTGCAGCTATTCGAAGCAACAGTATCGAACTGTTCCATGTTGCTTACTACGGTGTATCCTAATAAACGGTGATATTCATTGTGCTAAATATGAAAAGTTTCTGGCTATATGCAAATTAGGGCGGCCATTTTGGAATAAGGTGTATGCCACAGGTAATTATTTTGCAAATTATAATTTGTTGTAAATATTTTATTGAAAGTATTATTATTATTACATTTTTCAGCCTTACTGTGTTTCCATTAATTTAATATTAATATCACTAACATAGTCTTATTATATGCTTCTCATTTACAGATGGTAGAAACATCAACGCAGACAGATTGGTCCTTTGGCTTCCCTATAGCAACATGTAATGACCACAGCTATGCCTACTCCTTTACAGATCCGACAGCAGATCCCTATGAATACCAGAAAACCATGGAGGTTAAATCTGAAATGCTCAACAATCTTAGAGCTGGAATAGGAAGATTACAGAAAGAGATTGACCAGTACAGAGAAAAAGAGTTCAGGCTTGAAAAATTCAAGGATGATGATTCTGCTGTCCTGTTTTATACTGGATTCCCTAGTTATGTTGTACTTACATCTTTTTTTGAATACATCGAACTAAAGTTGAAAAGTTACAATATTGTGGTAGTGGAAATGTGGCAGCCTCACAGCCTTACCAGGAAGAAAGCAAGAAGAAACCTGGTCGCAGAAGACAATTAACTCCCTTAAATGAATTCTTTATGGTATTGGTTAGACTCAAAGTTGGACTTTTTGTTAAAGATATAACAGATAGGTTTGGAATCTCTATGGGCCATTTTTCAAAAATATTTTGCACTTGGATAGACTTTTTATATTTTGAGTTATACCAGTTATTTCCATTTCCTTCTCAAGAGGCAGTTAGAAGGAACATGCCAGAGCAGTTTGCACTTTACCCAACAACTCGTGTTATTATTATTATTTCTTACTCGTCCGAGAGAGGCCTAACTGAGGTTTTTGTTGAGGTTCCTTCATCTATGTTAGCACAGTCCCAGACCTGGTCTAATTATAAGCATCATAATACTTTTAAAGTTTTAGTTGCTATTTCTCCTAATGAACAAGTTACATTTATTTCAAATGTGTGGGGAGGGAGGGTATCAAATAAGTGTATTACCCAACAATCTGGGCTTTTTAATCTTCTTCAAGCTGGAGATAACATAACGGCAGACAGAGGTTTTGATGTATATGACATTCTTCCCAGAGGTGTACATTTAAACATTCCTCCCTTTAAAGGATCAAGAGAACAACTTACGGCCGAAGAGGTGCAAGAAACTGTACATATTGCATCAGTAAGAATTCATGTTGAGCGTGCTATTGGACGAATTAAATGTTATCATATTCTTGATGGTACTCTACCTTTAAGCTTGGCTCATTTGGCTGACTAGATATTTAGTGTATATGCTCATACCTTACAAACTTTTTACCACCTCTGCTTCCTCCTAAAAAAGCCAGTCATGCCTATGTAATTATTAGTTAAGCCAATGTCAATAAAGTTGTCCATGGAAAATGCTGGTACCTGTTTTATTAATATAACAACATTATGTGAAAGATATCAGTATCAGATATCATATTTCCTTGTTTATTTTACATTGACTGTACCAGTATATAATGATAAAGTACCATGTACATGTAAATAAGTCAACTTTTAATCTTGAAAACAATTTTTAATGATAATAGGATTGTGCTTTACAAATTGACATGTAAATTATTTATGTTATATATGAATAATGAAAAGGTTGAGAAGTAAAGCCATAATATTTATTGGCTATTATCTTAGTAGTTTTGAATCACTACATAAACGATTTTTCAGACAGTACAGACATAAAAACAATGCACAGTAATATTTATCTAGATATGTTGTATATAACATCAATAAAGCATTATAAGTTATCTGTTTGATATTTAATTCTATTTTCTAAGTTAGTAATAATGCATTGAACCAAAATTATATATGGACTTCATTGCTTATTAATCACTTCTTTGGAGATTGGAAGCAGCCTTAAAACTTTCCCATCCATTATTCTTGTATAAAGCAACACCACGCTTCACTCTTTTGGTTAGTACTTCAGGGAGGAATGCTCTTTGATAAAAATAATCTACTTTTGGCAAAGCCACTTTGTACCACCAACCTTTGTTAAAATAAATACTTAAATTACCTGAACCAAACCAAAAACAAAATCTACCCACTCTAAAGTACATTCAAACAAACATTTGTCCCTGTACTTGGTAATAGTACTGATGTCCAAATTTTAGTTTGGGCACACCATTGTCCATACCCAAACAGAAGTTTTTGTCCATACACTCACCTTCAATTTTCATGCCCTGCTTTGAGTAAGGGCATTTAACTTCCAGTGCATCTTGTTGACTGCCATCTGCGTTTGGGTCGGAAACCATTCTGTCTACACTAGCACCATAGCCTAGCCTGACTTTGAGACAATTGTTCCAACTTCCCAAACCTTAAAATTGTGATTGCCTGTCTTAGATTTTGCTGCAACATAGTCATTGACTGCATCAGCTTCATGCAGTTGGCCATACTCAAGAGCTGGAATAGGCTTTCTTGTACATGTATCTGGTATATACATGATCCTTTTTAGAAGCTTGTCTGGCGCTTTCGTTCTGGTAGCTGCAGCTTTAAAATTTGAAGCTGTTAACTTCACCTCTTTCAGTTCCCGCCAAGCATTATTAGTACTCTGACCTCTTGTCATCCTCTCAATAATCTCTATCTCACTGTCATTGACATTCTCAGTGTAACAGTCTAGCATTGATTTAAACCTTCCACTAGCAATGTTGTATTCATCATTAAAGGGCAAATCAATGTCTTTCTTATTAGTGTCTATGTCTGGGGCATTTTCTGGAACCGTTTCACACAGGCTGTCAACTATCACTCTGCAGTCATCAGCTGGTTGTGGTTTTAAGTCATAGAATAAAAAGAAGGAGCTGCTTTGCATACAATTACTGAGTTTCTCAGAAAGGGTATGCAGACGTCCAGTATCCACTTCCCTATCAGTTGGTGCTCTTGGGTCATATAAGCTGTTCTTGGCAATTTTATCTGCTTCCTTTCCATATCGATATTTTGTAATGACAATGTCATTCACAGTTTTTGGGTCTACCCTTATGTTACAGGAATGTTCCAGCAACACAATTTTGAGGTGCATGACAAAGGCTCACTATGTTCTCTTAAGCCCTGGTGACAAAAATCCTCCATTTCAAATAAAACTCCACCAACATGATTGCAATGTCCATGGTTGTTGTATGGCCATCTACTCCTCTCCTACAAAGCAAAGTAAAAAGTAAAATTAACCATAACCTTACTACAGTAAGCAACTAAGTTAATTTCTATTTATATGATGTTTCAAACACGTAATGAAACGAAATAAGAATAACTTACCCAGCTGGACACTTGCAAGCAGCCATCAATACCTCTCCGTTTTGGTTAAAAGAGATGATGATCTTGTACTTCTGCTGTTTCATTGAAGCTAAGACATCAGCCTTCACGTAGCATAGTCTACCTGACCATCCAACTTGCATATCTTTTATATGTCCTTCTTTGAAAAACTGATAGGACTTCAGTTTTTTATAACCTGAAGTTTGTGTAGACTTGTGGTCGTATTTTGCTGTCTTGAGCACGAGATAATCGTACAGATGCACAAAGTTGAAAGACGGCAAGATTCTCAAATCGTTCTTCCAAACGCAATCAGCAGTCGTAGACACTAGCTTTTCGTATGTGACATCGTCAACATTTCTTCTGTTTGAAACAGCTGCTATTAAAGACGGTTGCTCGACATTGGTTTGCGATGTTTCTTCGCTATCTTCTGTTGTCTTATTTCTCTCAAATAGCATGTGACAGCGAAGCACCAAGTCAGCTTTGTTTCCATTCACCGACTGTTTGTTTTCGGCTAATATTTTTTTCAGGTCTTGAACTTTTAACTTATTGAGCTCTTTCAGTGATAGATCTTGTTCGCTGTTTGTTATAGAATCCATCATTTGTTATCGTAAAGCAGTTTAAAAAGACGATTGAATACATCGATGACAGTGTAACCAAGGTAAACACACGTTGCGTAATCGAAGGACTCAGGGTTAGCATCGCTCTGGTGCAAAAAGTGTGCCCGCCTTACCGAAGTTCAGCGGTTACACGGGGAATTCGAAACTGGACTATTGATCTTGCAAATTTTGTAACATTTCTGGTATTTAATCCCAAATTTGTATTACTTTTCGCGGATCCTATATGACGTCATAAGATGAATCAACTCCCGTCCAAGGGAAATTCAACTACTAAAATAAAATCCGGTAGGTTTCCATTAGTGTGAGACGGATCACAAGATGAAACAGTCCCGCAATTCGGGTAGCGTTCATTCTAGTTTAAATGATGCTCCTGCCTCTCGCAGAAAACTAATTGACAACTGAAGTATATCAGAAATACAATTTGGGGCAAAAAGAGTTCATGTTGTGTTATGGCGTTACTTGCACTTTAAGTAGTAGCTCATCACGGATGTCCCAATTTAATTCATGAGATTTTATGAACGTCATCGTAAATTGTTCTAGAGTGCATTAGAGCGGTCTGGTTGTCAGTGATTCATAAGCGCAATCAAAAAACCTTAATCAAACTTTCGAGACTTCCTACATATGGACAAATAAGATCTTTATATGAAAACAGATTAAGACGTCGTCTTAATTATGCAACACGTCAAATGGCGGGAAGTTACACAATAGGTTTTGGTTTATTGATTAATATTTTCATAATTATACTGATGAATATAATACAATCTCCGAGTACAACCACAATATTTAGAGATAGATTTGAAAAAAAAGCCATATGCCTGTAAGACGACAGGTATAGATAATTGTTTTATTTTCTGGTACCTTTACTAAACATGCCCTTCTTAATTTAGATACTTTAGCTAGGGTCTAACCTGCAGTGATAGCCTCGATAGTTTTGTAAACACATACCACTTAACCGTAGCACCTACTAGTATTATTATTTTGTGGGAGTGTTTCTCCTTTTCTTAATTACTTCACTGCGAAACTGCTCGAGAAAAGGACACTGAAAAGTCGGTTCTTCGTCTTATTCCTTGAAACGCAATACAAGAGCCATACAAGAATGGTTTAGATAAGGTAGGCAGCAGTTGTATTATTTATATATGCTTTCCCACTTCGTTCAGAGAATTCTCCATTAACTGAGAAACATTTGAATCGAAATTAAAAAGCGGAATGTTGCATGCATGATGTTCCTTCGTTAAGAAGTAGATATGTAATTAACCTGAAGTGCTAGCTACTACTTAAGAAGGCAACATTTCTGAAAGGAAATTTGTACCATAATACCAACTGAAACCCCGATCAAAGTATCGAACAGTGTTGGTTGCACGATCAAGTTTTATCGATCCAACATTGCTCAATATAAAACCCTGGTCGAGGTCAGACTATCGAACAGTGTCGGTTGCACGATCAACTTTTCTCGATCCAACATTGTTCGATATAAAACCCTGGTCGAGGTCAAACTATCGAACAGTGTTGGACTGCACGATCCAACCGACTTTGCTGAATGAAAAATAATGCTGGCTGGCAGCCAAACGCTGCTTCATCAAACATTTGACCAACCCAAAAATGTTGGTTCAACATCAGATGACCGGCAAACTATCGAATGTTGTATCGAACATTGTTCGATAGTTTAGCCGTGGCATTAGGCCCTTTCCAAACGTCGACCTTTTCATGCGCCGAACGCAATTGAAAAGATATGTTGGCGGTGCCTTTTCATCTAATTCGGCGCATAAAAAGTTCGACTTTTGAAACGCGCCTAAACCAGGACTAAAGACAAATCAGGAGTCAAGTTCTTCTTCTTCGTTTTATACGACGAGGTGAATCCAGAACATCTATGCCTATAATCCTAAAATTTTGTTCTTTGAATATTAATTCGTTGACAAAACTTAGGTTTGATATCATTCATTGTCAGCCACTAAAAATCAAATTAAAGTGGTAAGTGCTGACAGACATTTAAATACCAAACAAGGTATTTTGAAATATTTTTATTATATATTTGAAGAATTAATCAGACGAAGCTCGGCCTTTTTTGTCTGTGACTAAAAAGAGCACTTAGAGCGTGCACATCAATTAAATACTACAAAGAAAACACGTTATAGGTATAGAGAACCTAATTACACGGGCCAGCGTAGGCTGGGCCCGAGTCAAATTTCGCAAGTGTTTATTATTAGTTTTATTATTTTCTGTGTCGAGCTTTCGCGCCGTCAACCAATCACATTGCATATTCTACACGTGGCCGCCATGTCATGTGACATGGCTCACGGCGAATATTTTTTCAGTAAATGATGTGAAGCGAGGACGGTCGGAGGAGTGAAGGCTTTGGTCCAATAAAAGTTAATAAAGGCAATAATCCACGGAAACTGAAAGAAAATACCTGTACTGCTCCATCTAAGTGCCACAGGATTGCAGTGTTGCGTTGTTGATATTGTTGAAACGGTCTTCCTTGTCATCACGCACTGTGAGGAGGTCAAATGAAGGTTTTTGATTGTTTGCAATGTTGGCTGTTTACGGCCAAGTTACCTGGAATACATTTGAGATTATACAACTGGGATGTCTTGACTAAACCAGTCAATTCAATGCGAGCTTTACTAACACTTCAACTCAAGAGTCGCAAAAGCTGGAAGTGAACAGTGATTGACCCTTGTCTTTGAACGCGAACGGATGGTGATGTTGAAATTGTGTTTATATATACGCACACAAATCTTACTTGTCCCTATTTAAATATTTTTTTTAGTGTAATGGTGATTGTAATTCGAACAGGAAATGAAATCGTTCGTAAATTGAACTGTATGTGACTTTATAGAGACCAAGAAGAAAAAGTTAAAATCGTCAAAAGAATAACAGAACTCAGAAGATCGAATTGACCACGAATAAACATAAACAGAACTGGATATGTCTTACAAACAGAGAATACCGTATTAAAATTGAATTGGATCTGTCAAAAGAATAGCAGGATTTGTCGTGGAAAGCCGGATAACTATAAACCGAACTGTCATAAAACTAGAACTGGAGAGTATAATGCACTAGTCAATTGAAACCCCGGCCCCCTGACCCCCGGGACATAGCGGGGCATTAACGGGGACATGGCCGTGGAATAACGCACATTTAACGCAGCATTTCTCCGGTGGAACGGGGAAAGTAACGATTTGCAAAATTTGCGGGGATTTCAGCGGTGGTTGTAATGCCAACCACGACAGAGCGGGACTGAGCCCGAGCATCAACAACGCTGGAAAAGGAAAGTTGCATCATTTAAAATCATCCTTTTTTTACCCATCGCTATTTTTAGTCCTAAACGCTTGGTTTATTAATGCTTAAAGACTGTATTTTCCCGATTTTTTGCTCTCTATTTCCGTAAGCAATTCGTTTTAACATGAATTATTCATGTTGTGATCAGTTTATAAATATTCAATCATCATACATATTCAAACTTATGAGATCTCTGTCGCCATTATTCACGAACTTCGGTTGGAATCATGCATGTATTTACTTCTCATATCAGGTGCTTCTTCATTACAATAATCATACTAAAGTTGTGGATAGAAATTCCACTATAAGTGAGTTTTTGTCCCAAGCAAGCCAAGCGTTTGGTGTCCCGGGAGGGGGGAGGGGGGAGGGGGGTAATTACATGAAAAATGGGTATGTATGTGAGGCCAAGAGGCTCAAACCCTGACCCTGTTTGACCCAATCCGAGCTCCAAAACCCTGATTGCCCCCTTTTTGAGGAAAAAAAACCTGATTGCCCCTTCTTAAAATTGTTTTCAAAACACGGTCGGATATATATCCCGCCCGGATATATATCCCGTCCGGTATACCGCGTACCGGGATTGCATGCAAAATACGGAACATTTCAATTCGGGACGTGGCATTGGGTAAACAAATCAGCAGATTAAGTACATAGATAAGTACTGAAGCACGAATTAGCGACGTCACGATGTATGGGAACCTCAGTGCTTGCATGTGGGCAGGCGATCAAAATGCGGCAACAGAAATATATGTCTTTTTTTGGCATAGTAGCTAAAAAAAACTGAACCCTAACTGCCTAAAATATACTGAACCCCGACCCTGACTGCTCCCAAATTATATTCAAATCCTGACCCTGATCTGCCCAAATCAGGTCAAAACCCTGACCCTACCTGCCCAAACTGAGCTCAAAACCCTGACCCACCCCGGCGGCACAACAACAACAACAACATAATTTATTTATTTGGACCCGTACACAGTCTAGTGCGTTTTGGGTTTTCACCAAATATACTTTACATGGCGTGAACGCGATGGTAAATAGCTAATAATTAAGAGCGAGCATAATATGAGGTAGTTCAGTTACTAACAGTTGGAAGCAGGCAATACTTATTCAGTTAATATCTTTTTCCTAATGACGAGGCAGTCGTGTATGTATTTAGCTGCTTGTTTTGCGAACTTATTTGGTGGATTTATGATAAGTTTGAAAAGCTCATTTTCATTCATGTGCCGGCTGTTAACATTGAATATATTTTCGAAAGTAAGAAATATTTTTTTTTTAAGTACATGGTATGTTTTACATTTCATCTTCTACCCCATTTTTACATAATGGGCATATCCTTTCTTCAGGTTTCATGTAGGGTTTCAAATATCTGCCTCTTTCAATTTGTAGCGGGTGATTACTTATTCTTATTCGGGTAAGGGCTTGTCTGTGTTCTATAATAGTTACTTTGCTGAGATAGTCCTCCAGATTATAATTTATTTTGAATATCCTATATGTTCTTAATTTGTTTCTTTCGTTTGGTTTTCTTCGTATGTCAGTATGAATCTCGCTGAACCAGTGTTGTTGTTCAATGTCTCTTAATGTTTGTTTAATATTTTCCAAAAACTTGTTCACATTTGTCGTTTGATCTATTGACGACCACACATCTCCATACCCATTAGAAGACAGAATGTATTTTATTTTTTCACTCCAGTAGCAGTAGCACATACATAATACGTCACAATGTATCTACACTGTAAATTGAAAAGAGCTGTTTTGACCCCAAAAGCCAAATCAGCCCCAAAGTCACTTGGGCTGATTCGGCCCCTAAAGGAGCCGTTTTGGAAAATGAAGCCAAAACAGCCCTAACAGAAACTAATTTGTCCCCACGAATGTCCAATTTGGCTCCAAGAATTTCCAATTTGGCCCTTCCTATCAATTCGGCTCTATAAATTAAAGAGTCACTCAAATACACTTGGGCTGATTTGGCCCAACTCTTCCTTGGAGTTAACTAATATAAATGCTCTTTGAAACCACATATATAGGCATGAGGTCTAGTGTCATGAGTTGATTCAGGAGCCCATACCATGCACTGGTTGATTGGCTATGCCGTAGAACCGGTGGGAGGGGTACTGAGAAGATTTTTGAGTAGGGATGTGCCGCGAGACTGACCTCAAAACCCTGACCCTATCCCAGACCTAAAAATGCCGTTTACCATATCCTATCCTACCCTGGGTGCCAGAGTTTCTATTGCCCTCTCTAAGCCAAAGTTTAGAAGAAGGCTTAGGGAGGGCAATAGACCCTCTGGTACCCAGGGTAATCCTATCCCAGACTTGAAGCAAAAAAATTTATACCCTATCCCAGACGCGAAGCAAAAAATCTATACCCTATCCCAGATACCGAACAGTTTTAAATTAAAATTACCGCGTTGAAAGCCGTTGTTTTGTTTTAATATGGTATTTTAATTATAAGCTGTCAGTGTGGTCAAAAGAGCGCTAAGCATGGCGCCAACGACAAGTATATCAAAATCAATACCCTTTCCCAAATCAAAACCATAAAAAGGATACCTTATCCCAGACCTCGGCAACTCAAAAACCATACCCTATCCTGCGGCACAAACCCGTATAGGCCATATAAGGGAGTCCCCCCCCCCCCTCCCCCCTCCCCCGTGGCCGTATACTGCAGCGAGTGGCGGTAAAACATAAACTGGCAGAATCACGCAGGAAATTTTCTGAGATGCGGATGAACTATTTTAAATAGTCTCTACTTTGTGAGGAAGTTAGCATGTAAACTGCTAAAGCATTAATAAATGAAAAATAATACTACTACCACAGCGGCAACCGTGATTCCTGATACACGAGTAGAGACTGGTAACTACAGTACTGTAAATCGGTCAGCGGCAACGGACGCATGTAGCGTGCCAGATGCGACCTCCGTTCTGGATGTGACTTCTTGCGTAATTATAGTTTTGAACCAATAAAATCGTCCGTTATTTAGAACCAATCAGATATGTTCGGTTGTCAATGACCGATCGCCAACTATACTAGTAACCAACCGATGGCCGATACCGATGGATATGGAGAATTTTAACAGCGGAAATCTAGTGTATTAATATTGTGGCCAGTGCAGTGTATTTGAACAAATTATAGAACTGAGGGCTGCTGCTTCACACTTCATCAGTCTTCATCCACGTTTTTTTAAAGTGGTTGTTTCATGGTTAAGGGACTAGATATCGAAGCGACTGTTTACAGTTTTATAATAGACCTGCGAAGGATCAAGATCCAAGATTTTACGTAAGTCTTTATTAACAGTATAAAAGTACTAAGTTTTCTGGGAGTTGCCTTTTAGCTTTCCTATAATTCTTCTGTGATAGTTTTAAGCTTATAGGAATTGCGGTTGTTGGGAATCTCTGAAACAGAAAGATTGTTGCTGTTATCTTCATAATATAATAGACCTTCCACGGTTTCTTTGAACTTTTGATATATACGTATAACAGCAAAACCGTCGATACTGCTGAAAAGAGCACCTCGAAGTTAGTCAAAATCTCAAATTTGAGAGTTATATCTTGAATAGGAGCAAAATTATAGGCCCGCAAACTCGGAAAATTTTGGAAAATTTTACAGACGTTTGTATGGAAAATTATTTTCATTGGGGGGCAAGTTTGCATTGTTCCCCCCAATCAAATTTTGCATACAAACGTCTGTAAAATTTGGGTTTTTGACTAACTTCGAGGTGCTCTTTTCAGCAGTATCAACGGTTTTGCTGTTATATACATACATGTATATATCAAAAGTTCAAAGAAACCATGGAAGGGTCTATTATACATTGTAGCTACAGTACAAACCGAGACTATACCTGCCAACTCTCCCGGGTTATGCGGGAGACTCCAGATTTTGAACCTCATCTTCCGGTCTCCCGGATAGAGCCTCAAATCTCCCGGTTTTTAGCCATTTTATGGATTGAGTTCGCCGTTTTTCAGGCTCGAGGGTTGAAAAGCTTGAAACTAATTTTTTTGAGAGCTTTCGAAAAGTCTTCGGAACACAATCTGGGTATCTTCGAAAAAAATCGTTTATCATTACACCATAACAAAGCCTCAACCAACATTCTCCAGATTTTAGAACTCCGGGGGTTGGCAGGTACATGTATGCGAGACGCTTTAGCAGTTTAGGCTTAGTGTACTTTGAGTGTAAAATATCCCGAACAATACCTCCAGTTAATTGGTACGTTGTGAAGGATAAAACAAAAATTCCAACCTCTTACTGAATAATGTACATTTTTTTATTTCTTGACTGAAAATGGTTAAACAGTCAGATACTTGAAGTGTACATACTTTACCAACTGGCAACTGTGACATTATTGAAATACAATAATTATTATGTGACGAGTCACTCTTAAACTTACAATACATGTATGTCAGGACATTAATCTGATGAAAAAGTATTTCATTTTACACAAAAATTAGTAAAAGGTTCATTAACAATACAATGCCAATTCAAAACATGCAATAATTAACAATTATTCACCGAAGTGGAGGTGAATAGTGGTGGATATATATTTACCGAACCTGCGGTTTTGAACCGACTTACATGTAATAACCAGTCACGTCCCAATTCCATTGTTCTCATGCAATCACAGTTTTTACATGCCTAACCTATGTGTAATTGCATTTTGCTAATTGGGTTCCATTGTTTTAAAGAATTAGCAAAAAGTAATTGGTAAAAGTGGATAAATAGCGTACTCATTTCCCTAATAAGGCAACCATTGTTAATCAGTCGCATTTGTGCTGTTGATTGACAGGTTTTACTCTGAAATTTAGTGCTTTTGTGGAAAACGTCAAAGTGTTTCATCTATGAATTCGATAATGATTTCTCATATGGCAGCAATGATTCACATCATTGATTAGTTCTACAATTCCCAAATGATTATTGCGCATTTAGTTCATATTCATTCACCAGACCGCAGTTCTTCAGTGTTTTCTCGCTTTGCAAAGCTGCGAGCGCCATGGATTTCGACTGCCACGAAGACCAAGAGTCATTGGAGTGGATGGACAATAATTGTTACAACTACCTTGAAGATGTGTTAAGCAGTATAGTGAACGAAACAGAAGACGCGAATGGAAAAGAAGAGAAGCAAAACTTCAGGTTCAGTGAGCCAAAAAGTGAGAGTGAGATTGCTAAAATAATCAAGGAAGCAGTTCCAAAAAACATGCTCTTTAAGAATGCTTGGGCTATGAAAATGTTTGAGGAGTGGTGTGAAGAAAGAAATTCTAGAGTTGGCTCCAATAGCGAATTCACAAGTTTTGTTGGGAAAGCTTTGGAAGATATGCCAGCCGAAGAATTGGATAAAAATTTGGCACTGTTTATAGCTGAAGCAAATAAAATGTATTGTTGTCAGACGAATTTTATGAATAATTTATTCAGAGGGCAATGTTGAATTCAAAACCCAAGGGAGGTCTACATGTATGTCATGTTAAAAATATAGACCTGTCCTTGGTTTTAAATTCAGCCCCACACTCCCATTTGCTATTCAAATCTGCTCCTGGCTTTTAGAATGCAGGTCTTCCAATGAGGATCAAAACCTGCATAGAACAATGGAATTGGGGCGTGGCTGGTTATTAAGATATAATAAAAACCTTATTGACCAAGCTTGTTCAGTCAAGATGGGAGGTATATTGGCCTCATTCTTTTTTTGCTTGTTTATGGAACAGACAAAACAACGATTTGGCCAATTATCCCCCCATACTGACTTCACACATTGGTCAATGACCTCTACCTACACGTATAATTTATTAATTATATGTCAGAAACCCATAATCGACTTGATACGTATAACAAAGCATCTATGATGTAGATTTTTAATTGCCTAATAATGAATAAAAAGTACCATAATTTTTATTTGTCAAATACTGGCCCAATTGTAGAGCCTTCAGCAGTCAGCTTTCCAACTGGTCACCATTTAATCCATATATGGTGATATTTATTGAATTCAATATTTCACAGCATCAGACTACATTGTAGAGCAAAGTATGGCCGTTACATGTTTCAACTCACTTATGTGTTTCTGATTATATGGCATGCCAGTCCATCATGAAATGGAGCAATCTGATTGGCAGAATCATGGACTGCTCAGCTGTGTGCTATCAAAAATCAGACAATTTCACCAAACACCATTATAATAAAACAATTATTGACCAAGCTTGTTCGGTCTGGATGGTGGAGTATTGGTCTTGTTCTTTTTGAGTGTGTGTATGGACCTCACCATTTGGTCTTGATCCATACCCACACTCAAAAAGAACTCAACCAATAACCCCCCATCCTGACCGAACAGACTTGGTCAATACATTGTATGTGTAACCTTTTTTATATAGGACTATTTTTACAGTTGGTGTGATATCCTTCGGATTTTACCTACTAATGAAAATGTAGATTAAAAATATGTAGATAACCTCTATGTACAAGTAGTACGTGTAGATCTGTTCCCTGTTTAAAATATAGCCTTACGTTTTTTCCTGAAAAAGTTGCTAACCAAATACAATGTACCTATTCTTTTGTGTACTTTTCAGATCTGATCTGCATCTTCACCTCCAGCATGAAATGTTATGGCGATCGAGACCTAATAATGCTCCCAAAGTGCTAGCTGCTGCATGACACTTGCTGAATCATAAAAAGTGTATGTTTTTAACTGAACAGAGACATATTGATTTTAAAGAACAATGTACATTGTTTGCTACATTGAGCTACTTGTATGTATCAACGAGAAATTTTGAAATGAGGATATTTGAATAACTAATCACTCTGACAGCTGTACCAAGCTACAGTGTATGCCATATTACACCAGTCCTGCAGTGTTATAAATATGTTTCTTACTACATGTACTTGAGAAGCCTTTTTTATACTAGTATTGCTCTTTTCTCAATGAATTAAGTATGTACATTTTCTACTTAAATATACCTGTACATGCATGTGTACTTACCTGGGTTCCAGAGGTAAAATGTTTTGTGCAAGGAGTTTTTGTGAGCGTCAGCCAAAATTTAACCTTTGGGCCAGGTCCGTTGGATTTAATTTTTTCATCCAAAACATGGAGACCAATAGTGATTGGCTAATGTAATTCACAACAAGCTCTAATTGGTTTTAAAAAGACCCATCATGTGTTCAAAACCGGCTGCCATTCAGAAATTTTAATGACAGCTGTCAGATAAAGTGTTCCATGCATAGATTCGGTCATGCAGAGAGAAGCAATAAAATAAAAAGCCCAGGGAAAAAAAAACGTTGTTCTAGTGAAGGAATGCCAAAACAGCTCATACACAATGTATGGCAACACTGTTTGAGGAAGATTACATGTATGACAGCTGTGAGATAATTTTCACATAGCTACTTTGCAGTTATTGGTTACTTTAAGAGGTGGACTAAAAAGAATACAGCATCAATCATTTCTGAATGAAAACAAGATTCCAACAGACCTGGCACAGAGGTGAAAATTTGGCAGAGGCACGTGCCTCTGATGCTTGCTATATGTAGCTATATTGACAAAAGGCAAAACATTTAACCTCTGGCACCCAGAGTGTACACATGTACTAGTTTATTTAACACCTGTTCTTCTTATAATGTTTTGATATAATGATGATACAATGTACTACCTCATGTTTGCAATATTGAAATCTTTCAGACATTTCCTCATGCAATGAAGCCTAAAAACTGATATCATGCCTCTGTTTTTTTATTTATTGTATCCTAAAACTGATAATTATTATTTTGAAGATAATTCGAGATATTGTTGCTATGGATAACCCTAACCCTAATCTCAACTTCAATTCCCATATGTTGCATGGTTAGTAAAGAACAGCACTTTTACCCGTTTTGATCCAATTGTGTGTGTATGGAAAATATGACTAGAAAAGGATGAAAGTAGTGTCATGTGTAATATCGCAATTATATGACAACATGAAATACGATAGATAAGACATATATATTTCAATTGAGACGGGTTAAATAAGTAGGTTCGACGCGTATTCGAACCACGTCCTTAATGATGTCATTAATACAAATGTGAAAAAAAAAAAAAAAAAAAAACTCGTTTAAAAAAGTGAAAAATAAAAAAGAACTCATAGCATTTCAATTTTAAGGACTAACGGGGAAGTTATGACGTCACGTTTGAATTATTTCGCCTCACGGATAAATTATGTATTCCAAAATCAAAAAGGATGTCATATACTACTATACTATAACTCCTATACTACTGATACCGTGTATAATACATATGGATACATAATCTCCGCAAACAGTACTATGGGGATAAAGGTGTGGAAATATAAAACTCAGCAGTGGATGAAGCATAACTGGTTTTGCTGCAGGGCCTGTGAGCTTTTTTATAAAATGAGTTCTATTGGATGCGTAATAACTATTACCATAAATGTTTGTTAATACGGACACAGAAGTGTGAATAGTCTGACTAATCCCTGTTGGATTTGAACCAACATCCTTGAAGGATACCAATGGGACTGTGTGTCAGCCACGTTATGTGGGTGTGTTGTTTGTTTGTGTTTCTTTTTAATAGAAATGGTACAATTTCTGCATGATAGACATGGAGGTAACTTAAAGACAGACATCAATTGAAAAATGAAGACGGAGTTTCAAGAAGCGATATGTTCTGCTGTGACACGTTAGTGTGTTATTACTTAATCCTAAGAACATCCGATTTTATTGCCTTAAAGGATCGAGCTCTCGGTGCATGATTTTAGTTAAAACAATAGATTCAATAATGCGCACGCTCCGATTGGCTGTTAGCCATGTTTCTCTAACTCTACGTAATACCATAATCACCTCGGTTTTCTTTGTTCTTCAAGGAAAATTTAGTCTCTAAATGCGCAGTTCAACTAACATACACGAAGGGAATTTGGGAGAGGGAGAGTTAGGCTTTCCCCTAACCACATCGGGTCGGAGCAAGTACTGGGTAATACTTGCTCATCTAACCCTGTGCCCTCTGTCTACGTATGACTGTGATAAGAACCTGCCTTATTTTCCACATCAGTCTTCCATTTGGATTACTCGAAACCATAAACGTAACATAATTTAACTCCGCACATGTGACTTGAATATTTAGTAAACTACGTAATTACGTTACAGTTTTTATTTAAGCTCCCTGAAGGGCTTTTCAGCTAGAAGAGATGTAGATGAGAGTCCGTGTTCTAAACCCAAGGATAACTTGTGATCTCTTTCTCCCATTATTTGACCATTGAGATCTCCCTAATGACGATAAGCTAGAGGCTGATGATGATAGTATACTTTGTGCTGTAAGTGTGCCGCAATCAGCTGGGTTGTTGGAAACTGCAGGTGTGGAAGAGCTGATGATGTTCTTCATAAGGATGAAGTGTAGCTGAGGGGATGGTAATGGTGATGTACTTGATGTGTCTGCCTCAATATCTACATTTGTTTCTCTTTCATCTGTTGACAGAAAACATATTTATTATTATATCCATTTACTACTGACAAATATAATAACTTTACAATGATAATACAAATTAAAATTCTGAAATATTTACAATTGAAGGGCTGTGTGCAAAAACGGCTTAAGTGACTCCTGATCACATTCTAAATTCTCCTTCAATTTCTTTGTTTTCTAAGAGAAAACTTAGAATGTGATCAGGAGTCACTTAAGTCGTTTTTGCACACAGCCCTTCAATTACACATTACACGGGTAGAGCCAAGGTATTCTATTTTGAATTTAACTTAAACGATTAATGTTCGGCATTATTTTGTTCCATTTGTCATAATGTTCGGGTAACCTATTATTTTTTGGCTATATAATTCTAAATTGTATCTATAGGTATTTCAGTCTTACTTTTAATAACATTAAACTGGGCTTTATTCTTATTGATCAACATTGATAGATAACATATTTGGCACAAGGAAAAGGAAAGTCAATGGTATATGATCGGGGTATCTCTCCCAAAGGCGAAACATGATGTCAGTTAAAGTATATGTTCCTATTTGAATTAATTTCAGCCATTTGAGGATAGAAAATACCATAACATATTGAATAAATGCAAAGAGATGTTCACAGGATTCAATGCTATTTTTACAAAAGCTACATACATGTACCGGTAAATTTGATTCTACCAATTTCATTTTAAATAATAAATAATTTGTATATAAAACACAGTGCAACAGTTTATATTGAAATTCTCTTAATTTTGTACTAGTTGTGAGAATTAAAGGAATGCAGTAAATACTTTTCCAAGCAACATATTTATTTTATTGTGCAAGTTGGCTTGACTATCCTGTTTACTAAAAGGCAATATGTATTTTATTAGCCTTTGGCTTTTTGAGACTAATACTTATTTTATTATTATTTTAAATTGTGATTAAAGTCCTGCATAATTTGTTTCGCGACCACACAGTTTAGGGTCTTGGTCGAATGACGTAAGATCAAGGAAAATTCATTGTTCACTAGCAC